>OZ020623.1:16400606-17600606 GCA_963971575.1 Liopterus haemorrhoidalis
AGCTCCACTAGTCTCTAGTATTCGCGGCTCAAAAGGTTGCTGAAGTTTGAGATTAGTGGGACGCTTGTCAAGACCTGACAAACCCCAAATAATGTTTGAGATTAGTGGACGCTTGTCAAGACCTGACAAACCCCTTAATAATAATGTTTTATTGGTACTAATACAATTACAAAGATTGTTTACACAAGTCAATACAACAGTATAAATAGATAATACAAATTATAACATCTTAATTTTTAAAAACTATATAATTATATCTATAGATCAGACATGATCTGTAAAATCACTATCAAAAAAAATCTTCTACAGAAAACAAGCAATTTTTTACAAGTGTATTTTTCAATTTTAATTTGAATTTCTTAATTTCGAGAATTCTTAGACATCTTATTGCATCCAAATAAGGATCAGTTTTAGATTTCTCAAGCCTAATATACGGAATAATTAAATTTTCTTTACTTCTTACGTTCTGACTATGTACCTACTGATATTTTAAAGAAAATGTTTAAATTTTCCTTGGCTTAAAGCAAACACGTGTAGGTATATAAATAAACTATAAAAAGAAAAAAAATTTAGTTTCATAAATAGTGGCTTGCAGTGTGTTTGGTAGTGAGCATTACTGATTATTCTAATAGCTTGTGTTTGTATCAAAAAAATCTCTTTTAGCAGATTTGCATGTTCCCCATAGCAAAATGCCGTAAGCGAGCCTGGAGTGGAAAGATATAAAATATGTTGACCGAATTGTTTCAGTAATGACACAGCTTTGTAATTTTCTTAGTGCATAAGTGGCCTTACATAAAATTGTAGCTATATCTTTAATGCTAGCTCCACACGCTCGTCCGAGCGGCTCGGATGAAGCGCTCGGCGAACGATGGCGATACGAGTGCAGCGTCCACATGCTTCCCAAGACTCGCGATACGCTCAGTCATTGTTCAGACGTATAGCACGATGGGAGACGTGGAACTTGCAGCTGCAACAGCTTTGTGCGCTCTTACATATTATAATTATTAATATACTTAACTGATGCGGACCCATGCATCATTCGCTTTCTTCCTATCTTTATGGTCTCTGTTTTTTGGATCCCATATAACAGGCGCGGCTTGGTAACAGTCCAAAAATTTGAAGACTGTATCGTTCGCCATTGTACTTGTTGTACTTATTCAAATTAATAACAGGAATAAAAAAAGAACTGTTCAATTACAGCGCGAATAATTTTTTGCGCGTTTTTGCCAAGAATTCTACTGTATACTGTATTAACAACGACGAGCGAGTAGACCGAGCAATCGTCGCTCGGGGTAGCCGCTCGCGTTCGGTATTCCTATCCTTTAATAAAAACCGACATAATACGGAGCGATGGCGCATCATAGCGAAACAAGACGAACCAAGGCGAACAAAGCCTACACACGCTCGGATTCTTGCTGTTTCGCGTTAACTCTGCCAATGTGTGGAGCCGGCATTACATGTGCATGCTAATTCAATTCATTGTCTATTTTAAGACCAAGCAATTTTACAGGGTTGCTGAAGACAGTATTTACAATTTCATTCTTGTTGAGAGAAAGAGTATTAATTGTTGATTCTTGCTTGCATTTAACGTCAATAAATTGCTTCAAAACGTATTTTGTCTTTGATATCGCTAATTCAGATAAGATACCAAGTTTACCAACTCTTGCATGATTGTTTAACACGTTTATGTCACCTGCATATAACACCATGTCTGTATCTTTATCACATACATATGAAGGACGGTAACGTTCAAGGTAAAGAGCGGGGGTGTAGACGTTCGGCGGTCAGACTTAATGAATGGAACAGGAACGACACACTCAGCACCCGCTCTTCGAGAAGCGACAAGTCAGCACAGTACTGAAACGTACGTGGTATGTAACTAATCTTTGCTAAACGATCCGTGGATATTAAATTGAAACCTTCTGTTAAGGTTTTGAATACCGCGCCGAGCTGGCGTAGTTCAGTTAACTGCCACCGGACAAGGCAAGTGCTGCCGGACAACACTACTAACGTAGCGGCAGCGTTATGAACTAATGAGTCCACGTGCATTGTTTGTAGAATTAACACAATATCTGTATCTGATTTGTTCTCAGGTCGCGAGACAAGGTGTTAAATAAATAACTGTAAAAACCGTGAAGTGCAACATTGTGAAAGTGAAAATATTTTTGTGAAAAACGCTAAATAACATTGTGTCGAGTGTTGAGTGTCAATAGTGAATCTTGTGTGAATTGAATCAAGATGTTTGGAGCCAACACGTCTAGAATCGAGTCTCTTAACAAAGAAAATTATGACACATGGAAGATGCAGATGGAGGCATTGCTAGTAAAAAATGATGCTTGGGTGTATGTAAATGGTGAGTGTAAAAAACCAATATTAGAACCTGGAAAAGAAGCATCGGAATTAGCGGTGAACACATGGTTGAAAAACGATGGCAAGGCTAAGTCCGATATAATTTTAGCCATTAGCCCTTCCGAATTGAAGCAAATAAAGGGCTGTGAATCGTCACGTGCTGTCTGGTTAAAGCTGGAAACCATATACCAGTCAAAGGGGCCAGCTAGAAAAGCCACGCTGTTGAAACAACTAACGTTACAACGCATGCAAGATGGCGGCGATGTACGCGAACACGTAAATAAATTCTTTGATACAGTTGACAAATTAAGCGAAATGGAGGTAGACATAAACCCCGATTTATTAGCAATAATGTTATTGTATAGTCTACCATCAACGTATGAGAATTTTCGCTGTGCCATAGAGTCACGTGACGAGTTGCCTTCCCCAGATGCTCTTCGTGTGAAAATCCTGGAGGAAAACGAAGCGCGAAAAAGTGAGAATTTGTGTAGTGCGGCTCAAAATGCATTATACGTGAATAAACATGTGCGGAAGTGGCGTAATAATAATAAAAACGCGACAAGTGCGGAAAAATCGGGAAAAACGGACAATAAAACTGCCATGTTTAAATATCGGTGCCATAAGTGCAAAGAACCGGGACACAAAGCTGCGGATTGCAAGACCGGGAAATACAAATCGTATGGCAACAGTGCGGAGAACGTAAGCCTGTGCGCGTCTAACGCTCAGTCATCTCAAATCGCGCGCCAAAGTGCTGAGGGTCTAAAGTGGTGTTTGGACAGTGGTGCCACATCCCACTTGTGCCGCGAGTTAAGTGACTTTGCAGAAATCAGTGATGCCAACCGCGGGACATTGAATTTGGCAAATAACGCGTGCGCGGAAATTTTAGCAAAAGGAAAAGTCCATTTTAGTGCTAAAGTTAGTAACGAGATGAAAAACGTCATCTTAAAAGACACTTTACACGTGCCGGAGTTGCGAACAAATCTACTTTCCGTTTCTAAAGTGACAGACAACGGACATAAAGTGGTTTTTGAAAAAAATGGCGCTTCAATAATCGGTTCGGATGGACTTGTGAAGCTAGTTGCCGAACGCGTCGGCGACTTGTATTATATGCGCGATTGTAATCGAGACGGGCGTGAAATTAATTTGATCTCTGATAGTGCGTGTACCGTGCGAACTTCAAGAACTCTTGAACTATGGCACCGGCGCCTTGGTCACTTGAATGTGAGAGACACCAAAGAAGCAGTACGCGATGGTGTTTTACGCGGCGTTGCGATAGACAATTTGAGCGATGAACTTGACTGTAGCGTGTGTTGCCGTGCCAAAATGACTCGGACGCCATTTCCCGTGAGTTCTGGACGAACGACAGCGCTACTGGAGTTAATCCACTCAGATGTGTGCGGTCCGATGCGCGTAGAATCCAAGGGAAAATTCCGATATGTAGTCACGTTTATTGACGATTATTCACGTTGGTGTGAAGTGCGATTTTTAAAATCGAAGGACGAGGTTCTCGAGCGCTTTAAAGACTTTGTCACGCTAGTCGAGAAGCAACGAGACGGGAAAGTCAAGTGTATCCAATCGGACAACGGGCGTGAATATGTTAACCACACTTTCGATGCCTACCTGAAAAACAGAGGCATAACAAGGAGGTTGACCATTCCATACAACCCGGAGCAGAACGGAGTCGCGGAGCGTAAGAACCGTACTCTCATGGATACTGCCAGGTGCCGGCTGATGCAATCTGGCTTGCCCCCGTCCTTTTGGGCAGAAGCCATCAATACGGCCAACTTCATAAGAAATCGTTGTCCTACCCGAAGTCTAAATGGTCGGACTCCGTATGAAGTATGGACCGGCAAGACTCCTGATGTCAGTTATTTCAGAGAGTTCGGTTGTCGAGTGTTTTGCCTGAACAGGAAACCGGGCCTAGGCAAACTTGATACTCGAGCGAAAGAAGGAATTTTCGTGGGCTATGCAGAACAGTCCAAGGGATACCGAGTGTGGATTCCTTCTGAAAACAAAACTGAGGTAACCCGAGATGTGAAATTTGTCGAGAAGCCGGAGGATTCTCCCGAAAATGTCACCGATTTTCTACCTGCGGAACAAGAGGAGGCGCCGCGAGTGGTGGAAATTGATATCCGACCACTTGATAAGCCTGCAGATGTTCCAGTAGAAGACTATGACGACTGCCAAGCTCATGCACAGAGGCAAGAGGCCCGTGAAAATGAGCGTGCTCCAGGAAGAGGCCGAGGTAGACCACGTCGCTTACTGACCGGTTCCAGAGGAAGACCTCGGAAGATTTTTCAAGTCCGTGAAGACGTCAGATGTGTGGAAACGCCTGAGTACACGTTCTTGTCGGAGACACCCATGCATCAGGCGATTTCCGGTCCCGACGCCGAAGAATGGCACGACGCCATCACCACGGAGATCACGTCAATCCTGAAGAACGACACATGGCAGATCGTTGATCGTCCTAGGAATGCAGAAGTGATCGGCAGCCGTGTAGTACTTAGGAACAAGTACAAAGCTGACGGCACACTCGAGCGACGAAAAGCCCGAGTTGTTGCTCAAGGCTTTTCTCAGAGGCCAGGCGTACATTTTGACCAAACTTTTGCGCCTGTCGCTCGTTTGAGTTCAATTCGTCTGATGGCAGCTCTAGCGACGCGCCTATCAATGAAAGTCAGACAATTTGATATGGCGACGGCTTATTTAAATGGCGATTTGAAAGAAACCATTCTAATGGAGCCGCCGAAACAGTTATTTGACGCACTCAAAAGAATTGTCAACTCGAACAGAGAAAGATATATACGCGATAAGGCCAAGATTATGCTGAGCGAGTTGAAAACAGGCAATAAGGTGTGTCTGTTGAGAAAATCGCTGTATGGATTGCGCCAGGCTGGCAGGAGCTGGCACACTAAGCTGGACAGTGTTTTGAAGTCCGTCGGCGCGACGCCCACGGACGCAGATCCATGTGTGTACCATTTAGGGCGAGGGGAAGACCTGACCCTCATTGTCGTTTATGTAGACGACATCTTAATTGCATCTCGGAACGATGACACCGTCTCCAGGATAAGCAAGACATTATTTCGAGAGTTCGAAATGAAGGATCTCGGAGAAGTTAAGTACTGTCTGGGTATCGAGTTCACCAGAGAAGGCAACAAAATGGCTCTAAATCAAAAGGGCTACATCAATGATGTCCTGCAGCGCTTTGGAATGAGCGATGCTAAGCCGGTGAGTACCCCAATGGATGTCAGTGTAAGGCTGACCAAGCCAACAGAGACGCCAAGTGAAGAGGATAAGAGACTCCCGTATCGTGAGCTAATTGGGGCCCTCACGTATCTGTCTGTGGCCACGAGACCGGACATCAGTTTCGCTATCAGCTGTCTTGGACAGTTTAATCACTGCTACACGAGGGTCCACTGGACTGCAGCGAAGCGTGTTCTGAGGTACCTGAAGGCTACTATCAACCTGGGATTGATATATGAAGCAGACTCGAAGCCTATCCGAGGATTCACAGACGCAGATTGGGGGAACTGTTTGGACGACAGACGTTCATATACCGGATATGCCTTCCTATTTTGCAAAGGACCCATATCGTGGGATTCTAAGAAGCAGAGGACCGTTGCATTATCATCGACGGAGGCTGAGTATATGGCAGTCGCAGAGGCCACGAAAGAAGCCATCTACATGAAGAACTTCCTCCGTGAATTGGGATTAGACAAGCAGTCCAAACTTGTATTGTTCAACGACAATAACGGAGCAGTAAAATTGGCTGAGAATGCCACATTTCACGCAAGGAGCAAACACATAGATATTCGGTACCACTTCATACGTGAAGCTTTATCGAATAAACTACTGATCCTAAAATACCTCCCGACAGAAGAAATGACGGCGGACGTGTTGACTAAAGGACTTCCTAGACCGAAACACGTAACCTGCGTCAGACTGCTAGGACTAGAAGAAGGAATCAAGAAGTCCCGCGACCAGCCACGTCGCGAGGGGAAGTGTTAAGGTTTTGAATACCGCGCCGAGCTGGCGTAGTTCAGTTAACTGCCACCGGACAAGGCAAGTGCTGCCGGACAACACTACTAACGTAGCGGCAGCGTTATGAACTAATGAGTCCACGTGCATTGTTTGTAGAATTAACACAATATCTGTATCTGATTTGTTCATTCACATTATTTTCTCATTAAACTATTGTATAGTGTTAATCAGTTTATTTATTTAACCCTTAAATCCACCATCCGTCGCAATACCTTCTTTGCGTTTTAGAAGCTTTCTCACTTCTAGGACTAAACTTTTTATTAGGTAATAAATATTTTAATAGTGCATATATACCCGTACTATAAATTATACGAATAAGAATATTATAGTTAAAATAAATAAATAAATTAATATTTTCTCCAAATTTATATAAAATTTGTGTGTTGAATTCTAATTTTTGCTTAAAGGGGCGGAACCTTTCTTGTCTTCTCTTGAAAAACGACACTGATTTTTATTAATTTAATGGTACATGCTAGAAATGAACATATGGGATTATGTCTATCTGAGCCAGTCTTTTCCCATCGATATGTATATGTTCTTTTTTTCTGGCAAAAATCAAAGAAACAGGAAAACATTAGAATTTAAAGAGTGAAGATCTTACGTGAAGAGTTACTGAAGAGTGATGATTGGTTAACAGCAAATGCGCACCAAGATTTTTTTCTTGGCGAGGGGGGTGCTCATAATCCATTTTTTTTTCTTGGGGCGGGCTGACGTTCTGTTGCAAGATGTGTCCTTAATTACATGGACGCCACGCCAGTGTTTATCACACAAAATACGAGTAGCTATATTTATTAAAAGCGGGAAATCCAACCAGAAACCAAGGTACAAGTTTTTAAAGAGGTGATAGTTCCAAACTTAACATACAGATCTGAGTCGTGGACGATGACAGAAAAAATAAGTTGCAAAGTAAGAGCTACAGAAATGAGATTCATGAGAAAGATAGCAGGTGAAACGAAACGACAAATTTAGAAATATGGTTCAAAGAGAGAATCTTGGAACATTTCTCGTGCACTATTTAAAAGAACAAAGCCAGTCGAGGTGGTATGGACATGTGTGTAAGATCTTAAAAAAAAAGTTCAGGGGAAAACAAACAAGAATGTGGAAAGATGGAATTTATGGAACGGCAACAAGAATAAGAATGATATGTGTCGCGCCCTTAAGGTCGCTTTTATTATTAAATTAAATTTTACTGAATTTAATTTAAATCACTAAAACTTTTGGTGTTTTTATAAATGTTGGGAGCCGCTATTTGCGGGTTTTAACATTAATTTTTCACCTAATCCAATCCGATACTAACCAGTTCAAAGAATAGATCGCCTGCCGATATTATTATTAACAGTTTTCTAAGTTATATTACGCGTCTCTATCGCGGTTTAAGTGATTTTACACCTGCTTTTTTCATCATTTAAATTTTTTGTGTATCTACACCTTCCAAGGAACCATCCGAGGACCCAGGAACCTGTTTTTTGGGACACCAGTGTTACAGATGTAAATTTGGAAATAAATATTCTAAATATTTATTAGAAAAGCATCTACTGGAAGTCCATTCCAATTTTACATCTACTCAATTTCATTGTTTATTTAACATATTTTTTTTTTTTGTAACTTATATTTTTATTGTGCAAGCTACCGCCTCTGCGTGTACTTGTTATTTTTTGTTCGCACATGCTGATCTCTTTACCACGTGTGCTGATTTATTTTTGAATTTAATTTTAACATCTGTTATTTTTGTATTTATTATTAATTTTGTTATAAATTATCAGTTTTTTTATTTAATATTGTATTTTGTAGTACTGTAATTTTATTAATGTGATACATCCATCGTGTTGAGCAACGTTTTCCGCGTTGTTTGTCGCTTGGCTAGGGTTTTCAGAGACATCGTGGGATTTTCTTGGTTTGGTTCCTCCATATCCATTACTTGTGGGCCTAGGATTTTACCCGTCTACACCCTAGCTAGGGCTACCATTTCCCTTGTGTTAGTCTCCTAGAGCAGCCCCTAGGAGCAGATGAGTTTATATTGCCTTCCCCTTCCTCTAGGTCGTCCATGTCTTCCCCAGGTGCTCAACTCGGTGCGTCTCTGTGTAACATCACCGTTTTTTCATTCTATATTCCAGCCTTCTGCTGGTGGTCCTTCGAGGTCTCCGCCACGAAGACCATTTGTGTGACTGTCTGGCCACCCTATCTCACTTAGGCTGGGAGCGGGCGCCACAATATGGGAAGAAACAAAGACCATGACATAAAATAAAAAGAAGTAGCAAGAAATATGGACGACACTGCAAGATTAATATTCAAACGCCAACAGTCTGACACCAGAAAATGATAAAAAGGCTTTGGATTGAGAAAGTACATATATTTTTTGCAAAAAGTTGACTTTAAATATGTTTTTGCAAAAAAAAATAATATACAGCTGCCCTTAGGATATACAAATTTAGAATTTTTCCATCAAAAATATGAAAAAGAAAAATTATGACTGGAATAGTCAAGCTGTTCATTAAATGGAGACAAACTGTAAAAAATATGGCCAATATGTTGTTAATTAAATAAATTCTTTTTCAAAATTATTATTTTTTTTTTTTTTAATTTATTGTTTATTTAGGGGTGCTTCAGCTGCTAGGGCTATTAGCGCCCACAAATCTTATATATTACAATGTGTATTTTAATTTTAATTTTATTCATAAATACAAGAGAATACAAGACTACTGAATAATAAACTTTCTAAAAAAGTTCTAACTTATATAAAAATCTTTTGAAAACCATTCGTAAAAATACCACGTCCTAAATATAAAACTTATAAAAAACTTAAACACAATATAAAAAAATTTTCATGTATTTTTCATACGAAGAATGTATAAAGAAATTTTTGTTCAACATGTATTCTACACGAATCTCACAATAAACTTGAAATAAACAACACATTCCTCGAAAACTCTTATTTTTTTACTATTAAATTGCTGAGGTTTATTACATATTGGTGTAAGTCAGTAGTTCTGAATTATTAAACTATCATTTCATTACAAGTGGGCATCGGTAAAACTTCCCGATGATTGCAGGATAATGAATTTACCGCCTTCAACTGCTACTATCCATTATGAAAAATATAGATAAAATCAAACAATCTACTCAACAAACTACAGAAGTAAACGCTAAGTACGAGTCAACGAGTAGGGGAGATGTGGGGACGGTGGCACACATTTCGGTTTTCTGTACATAACATCTTCAATTTTGAATTTTTTAAATAAATCTTTTCGCCACTTAATACTTATTATGTCGTTGTTTAAATAACCTGTTAAAAATTAATGTCCTTATCACGTGCCATTTATAATTAATATTTTTGTTGACCTCTGCAATTGTGCCACGGTACCTATACGTGAGGGTACAGTGAAATAGCGTTAGGGATACAGTGGAACAGTAAATATAATAGGTATCTAAAAAATCTGTATATGTATCAATCATTTTTATTGAAACTTCAATTCAATGTCTTTAAAAATAAATCATCTGAAAGGTACTGAAAAATTAATAATATTGTAAAAAAATCAAATTTTTTGGAACAAACTACTAAGTAATTATATAATGTATATAAATATATAAATGTAAATTTATTATTAATATAAAAAAATAAACTTTGGTAAGTTCCTTGGAAGCAGTAAGTTTTGATAGTTTTTATTTTAATGTTAATTATATTTCATTAAATTTACTGTAAAAATCAAAACGTCTAAACGGTGTATTGTGCTACCAGATGGAGCAGGAGATGGTAAAACTTTTATCAGCTCTGATTTTTTAAATGTGTAATTTTCATTTGTTTTAATATATATATTTTTTGTAATTTAATGGCCTTTGCTGCTGTGGCAATTAGCCAGGACAATTTATATTTGAGAAAATTTCCATGCCTGGACGGGATTCGAACCCGAGACCTTCGCAACGCAGAGCACATGTGTTACCACTACGCTACGCCGGTCGGCATTTTAATAAAGTTAAAGAGTAGAGTCAGCCGCCGGAGATATGTTACAACAATATCGTCGGTCGTTATTTCTATGATTTCCCCTATAGAGTGGCTCTTCATTTTATTCTTTCCGTGTCCTTCAAATATTAAGGCATATTGCCTTACTTTAATATCCTTGTTTACGTAGTCTGTCGAATCTGTATCACAACATTATCATCTGAGTTTGAATTCTCATCAATAGTGACATCTGTATCAGATGTGTCTGAACTTACAAGAATATCTTTTAATTTTCCGATCTTTTTTATTTTGCGCAGCTTGGAATTATTCTTCTAACTCGTACCCACGTACCTGGGTACAGTGGCTCACTGTAACACTGTATCCACATAACACGTGTGCCACTGTTAGCCTAACACTATTTTCACGAACATTTTATCAAATATAATAAATTATATAGTTTAGAACATTAGTAGGAAAATTTAGAACATTATTAAGAAAATACAAATTTTCTTACTAATTTAGTTGTGTCTCGTTCAAATAAAAAATTTCTTGTTACGAAAAACTTTAGTTCGTCAACCTCAAATCAACATTTTCATCATAAATGGCGGAACTTAAATTTATAGAAATGTGGATAGTATAATTTCTCAGTACCAGAGGGGCCTATATATACCCAAACACACGTGAAAATATTCTATATATCAAAGATATTTCAAATGTTCCCCAGTACCAATTGTGCCACCGTCCCCACATTTCCACTACTAAGGGCCGCTTTTACAAACCTCGGATACGTAGCGGTATAACTATCTAAGGTATAAGTTTATTCCGATGTTTATTCCAACGTTCGCTTTTACAATGCATTTTTTATTCTCGGATAGCTATCCATGGTTTTATTGTAAATAAAATAAAGTTGGTATTGTTTGACACATAAACTGACATATTAGAAAAGTCATATTTTAAATTGACATTACTATTAACAACATATTTGAGCATGTTTGGGGAAATATTGGGAGATGTCGAAATATTCGACTCAAATAATTATTTTATTGTGCTATATCTACCGCGTTAGTGTCAGCCTCTCGTGTGCAAATATTCATAAAACCGCCCTCTAATAGAATCGAGCCCAAATACCGCCCATGTGTAAATTTTTATAAGATCACCCTCTACTAGTAGAATTCTATTAGAATTTATACCAAATGCCGTCCCTTTAATGAGCCGCTCGTGTGCGGTGCAGACTATGCCCAAACGCACGCGGTGGCCCTGATTGTGGTTCATATTTATGTAGAGTAATACCTTATCACCGCGGAGTTTATGTTCCACAAACATACTGTGGACAAAAAAACGCGAGTAATAAGATTAAGCGTATACATATTATGTACAGTTGTGGACTGCCAAAATTGTATCGACAAGTTCTTTCAAGAGGAAAATTTCACTGATTAATAACAGGGGTATTTTTTTCAATGTATAACAACATTAAGAACCAGTTCGCATTTTGAAAAATATATAAATAAATAACAACCGGTTCATTCGAACTGGCTCCAGCCCAAAGCTGCATATATACATATATAAAAACTGGCATTATGTGTACATAGTGTGGAAGGGATGATAGTGGCCAGTTAGATTCGAAGCGCTCAAAGTGCTAGGAGCATATTCCAGCGGTAATCGGCTGCTACTGTTCATTGCTACGATTTTAAAAAATAAATCAAATTATTATTTCACAACTGCGTGTAATCAAAACTACTGAACAAATACATGGATAACGAGGGATTACGTACTATTATTATTTCGTACGGCAATGGCTAGGTTTTAGAGATTTTAAGGCCGCGACTAGCGTCCTCTGACATGACCTAACGATCACTTCCACACAGCATTTATTGTAAAGAATCTGAGCCTATGGTTGCAACAGCCAAAATTTTTTTTTTTTAATTTTTTTGCCCGTACTAGGTCGATCTCATGATTCCACACTTTCAAAGCAAGCGAGCTAACCACTACGCTGCTGCAACCCCAATTATATAACTGTAATAAAAATTCAAATAAAACGTCATAAAATGACATTTATCATATGTCAATTTAATTTTTTTTACCGTTGCCGGGTAATAAATACTTATTCGCCAATCAGAGCAAGGGAATAACTTATACTGCCCTTTATCTGAAGTGTCGTTGCCCAGATAAGATATTCTGGTGTTTATTCCGATGTTTATCCTATCCGAGGTTTATCCGAGCATTGTAAAAGCGATTTTTTGACTTTATACCGGGAATAGCGTTATCCGAGCTTTATCCAACGATTGTAAAAGCGGCCCTAAGTCAAATAAAATAGTGTTATAGGTACCCTTTATGTCTATTGTTTATTAACTTGGAACCTAACTTTATACCCTCACTATAAGTTAGGTTCATTTTACGCCAGTTCAGCTCATGCCGGTTCTACTAGGAACGAATCTGTGGCGTATATCGAGTTTTACCTGTAGGTACCACATAATAGTACCCAGTAGCCTTGTCAGAAATACCTCTTGGGAGCAGGGATGGGGAGTCGGAGTTGGAGTCGGGAGTCGTGAGTCGAGGAGTCGAAGCTTTTTGGAGGAGTCTGAGTTGGGGTCGGGTGTCGGAAAAAGTTATCGACTCCCGACTCTTTGATTAAATTTTTATCAAGGATGAGAACAATCCGAAACGAATGCAAAATACCATACTACCCGAATTTTTTAAAGCACGGAAACAGGAACGACATTTTGTTCTCTGTTCATGAACGAAAATGAAATTAAAAATCTTCAGTACCGATTTTACATGGTTTCCTTCATGCTTTCCTGTTAAAAATTTAATTAATACTATTAGTATTAACAGATTAATGATGTAGGATAAAGATTTTTGTTTTTAGTCATATCTAATTTTTCTTTTTCTGTATACTTTGTTTATTAAATTTAAACAGAACTAAACTGGATTTTTATTTTCTCAAGTTGTAACGAGCTTTGTGATTATTTCCTGTTTCATTTTGACAGTTAAAATCTAAATGTCAAAAGAAAAAAGTGACATGTTAAAAGCCAAATTTAGCAAATAATAAAATTATTTTATTTTATTTGCCGCTCCCCAGGGCCTGCCGCTGGGGTGCTTAGCATCCCTAAGACCCCCGCTTGGCGTGACTCTGGCCGACATTAAAAAATCACTTCATATTTAAGATGCAGACAGGTAATATTAAACAGAGAAATTACTATCTACTTCCACACTGCGTTAGGATATGGACTTTGTTCCTTTCAGGTAACACAAATTCAATTAATTGAAATACTAATGGCAAACATAAATAGAATTATTTTAATTTATGAATGAATTTTCGTTTACATATTATATCACATTGAACGTCAACTTATTTTATTTTACATCATACAAAATACAAATCTACAAACATCAAACTTGCGAGAACTGAGGTTTCCTGAATTTCAGGTGAAATACACTATGCTTTTGACTCTTGAATTTTCGTTGTCGAACTAAAAATTTTCGGGTAATATTAAAATTTAAATTGATATACCTACTATTCTATAATAATTGGGTCTGGCGCTATTTTTCTTGGTTTGAAGTATATAATGATATAGAAAATTATGTCCTCATAGTTATACGTGCGAGTGTGTATTTACTATCCAAGGGCTATAGATTCTTACCCCCCCCCCCTGGCTACGCCACGTTTTCGATCTGATAATTATTTCAAAAGTTTAAAATTTTTTATATTTTTGATATATTTTTCTGTTTATAAAACAATTTATTTTAGCACATTTCCCATTGTTTAACCGTTTATGTATATTTTTCCGTTCGATAATTTACGGGTGCATAATTAATTTTAATTAAACTTTTATATCAAGAGGAACAAATGCGGAAAATATACATCCTATAAAGAACAATTGACATTTAGTGTTCATTAATTCAAATAAACAACAGAATTGTACACTCTTTTGTTTTCAAAACGAGCAATGACAGAATTTCGACAGTGACACTACGGATTTTTCCACAGACATCAGAGAAAAGTATGGACGCAATACCATAAAATGACATACTCGTATTAACTAGTGTCGTTAAATTTGCATTATTTGCTCTAATAATTTACTTGCTAAATCCATGCGTTAATATCAAATTGATATTGTGCATCAAGCAACATGAAATGTAAGACGTCTACTAACTGAATATTCAAGACAAGATCTCAAATTTATTATCGATACAAGAGAACGTGTCAGATACGAGGGATTAAAGTCTAACCCAGATTCAGCAACCAAATATTATTGCAACACAAGGAATCCGCCATAAAACGACAAACAAAACTGCTCTCAAAACCAAAGTAAAGCCGCAGATTTCTCACCGAGACAACTGACGAGCAGTACATTGGAATTACATAGAGAAAAGTATATACAGAGAAGGCATTTCTGACATAAAATGTCGCAAAATATTCATCGAAATTTCAAACGATACTTAAGGATATTTGCATTTACTTTCAGTACATATTCCATCTCTCTTCAATCGGTTAGCCTCATTACTAAGGCTTCGTGATCATCTTGTACGAGGATTACCTTTTATGTTTTTACAAACGACCACTAGATGGCAATATTGAAAGATGTCATTACTATATTCGTAAAATATGACATTTGTTATTGTGAAATCAGTGGCAGCTTATAGATTGATAGAACAGTTTATTGACAGTGATGGTTAAAAAAAAACAAGTTTATGAAAAAATGGATATTACTCGTATAGGTTTTCGTTGGATGATTTTTTTACGATTTTAGTAAAGGCCTAACTCAACAACAATGCTTAGATTCGCTTCGTTCAACTTTTGGTAATGAAGCACCATCAGAAAAGACTGTTTTCAATTGTTTTGAAGAATTTCGTCTTGGTCGTGCGTCCGTCAGTGATCAATTTCGTGAAAGTCGACCAAAATCGGTTGTGATTCCAAAAAACGTCGATGCTGTGCTCAAAATGATTGAAGAAGATCGGCATGTGACTTAACGTGAGATAGAGGCATCCTTTGGCATATCGCAAACTGATACATTCGATTTTGCATGAAAATTTAGCTGTGAAAAAAATCTGTTCCTGATGGATTCCACATAATTTGACGAAGCTCAAAAAAAGACCCGTTTTGATTGATGTAAGGGAATTCTAAAAAAATCAACCTAGGCACCGCAAAATCCGTATACAACATCGTTACAGGTGAGGAAACTTGGATTTATTTATATGAACCGGAAACTAAGCAAAAATCCACTGTTTGGGTCTTCCAAGATGAACCGAAACCCACTAAAGTTATTCGTCCACAAAGCGCTTCCAAGAAAATGATTGATTGTTTCTTCGGTTGTACTGGACATGTCGCAACCATTCTTTTAGAGGATCGGAGAACAATTAATGCTGAATGGTATACAACAATTTGTTTGCAAGAAGTCATCGACAATATCAAACAAAATAACCAAAACCGTTGCATCATTCTTCTTCATGACAATGCAAGCTCCCACACAGCACGACAAACAATTGATTATTTGAAGGAACAAAACATAGAATTAATGTCTCATTGCCTGTATTCACCAGATTTTATCCACTAATGACTTTTTTTTGTTTCCCAATGCCAAACAAAAATGCGTGGACAACGATTTTCATCGAAAACCATGTTTTTGAGATGTCAACTTCAGAGTGGAAAAAATGTTTCGAGAATTGGTTTGAACGCATGCAAAAGTGTATAAATCATAAAGGCGAGTATTTTGAAAAGCAATAAAATAGTTTGTTCCAAAAAAACTTTTTCTTTCTTAGTTTCTGTAAAAACTTTAAATGTAGACCTCATTAGGCAAATAATCAAATAATTAGGCATTAACATTTCTTCGATACCCATACTCATTATACCTTATACTATTCTAGCTTAGTACTATCAGCAATATCAAAGTCCAAAATAATGATGTCCGCTCTTCGTAACTTTATTGACGATGGTCGCAGATAGTTAAACGCTGTGTAAAGGCCAGAGGTGGTCATTTTTAAAACTGATTGGAGCGTCTTATTGAATTTGCATATACATATGTACCAGGTCTACAAGTATGATTGCGGATTTTTTTTTTTTTTAATAAAGCACATTAATCTCAAAAGAACAATATAAGTTTATTTATTCAAAGTATGCTCCATTAGAAGTTATACATTTTTCCCATCTTTCAGGCAATTTGTGAATACCTCGTCAGTAGAACTCTTCCCCTTTCCCCGCAAACCATTCATCTAGCCATTCTTTCACATTTTCATATGAACAAAAGTGCTGCTCGGCAAGTGCGTGACCCATCGATGCGAACAAGTGGTAATCTGAAGGGGCCAAGTCTGGTGAGTAAGCTGCATGGGGTAGCACTTCCCACATAAGTGCCTCCAATGTGTTGCAAACTTCTTTTGCCTTATGTGATGGAGCGTTATTGTGAAGAAAGATTACCTTGTAAAGATTACCATGTATTCTGGTCGTTTTATGAGCAGCGAATGGTTCAATTCGATCAGTTGTTGTTGGTAGGGTTGGGTATTAACTGTTTCACCAGGTTTTAACAATTCATAATAGACCACACCCTTTTGGTCCCACCAAGTACATAGTATTGTCTTTTTGCCAAAGCGATTCGGTCTTGCAGTGTATGTGGATGGTGAGCCTGGGTTCACCCATGATTTTTTGCGTTTAGGATTTTCAAAATAAATCCATTTTTCATCGCCAGTAATGATGCAAAAGAGACTTTCTTTTGTATCGTGCAAGCAAAATTTCACAAGTGTTTTTACGTTTTTCCATCTGCCTCTCATTCAATGCATGTGGAACCCATCTGCCGACTTTCTGGACCTTACCCATCTCTCGTAGGCGATTGGAAACAGCTTGTTGACTAACGCCTAACTGCTCTGCTAGTTGTTTTTGTGATTGACTATCGTCTTCCTGTAGCAATGTTTCCAATTTTGTATCTTCATATTTTTTGGAGGTTTTCCATGTTATTTGTCTGTAAGATCCAAGTCACCACTTTTGAAACGCCGAAACCATCGTTCACACGTATCTTGCGATGGAGCATATTCACCATAAGCTTCTCGAAGCAGTCGGTATGATTCAGCAGCAGTTTTTTTCAAATGAAAACAAAATAGTAGTACTGTCCGCGAATGATCTTTATTTGGCACAAAATTTGACATTTTTAACACAGTAAAACAAAACTATATGATCACTTTTCAAATTATAACCTATACGCATTTGACACTTAATGATAACTCAACAAAACGCCATATGTGTTGAAACTTTGAACTATACACTCTGTTTGCGCGGCAAGTTTGAAAAAAATTTCAGACCTGATATTATGTACTGAAAAAAATTAAAATATCTTTATGCATCTTGTAGAATATCACTTTGTGGCACTACTTATAATAAGACTAGGTAGTGTTCTACCATTTTGTAAAGTCTATGGTACAGATTGTCGAGTTGTAAAATGCACACACATGCCCGTTAATTTAGTTGCTACACAACAAGCGTTTGAATAATGTATGGTCGCTGCGTTCGTTACCGGTATAACCGTTACCTCAGGCTGCCCACAAACTCCCTGAAGGTAAAAGGGATGTTTAGAAAACGGTTTAAAAATTGGCTTATTTACCTATCGTTTTAATATAGAGTTAATTTAAGGTCAATTGTGTTAATGAGAGATTTTTCTAAACCTTTAACAAAATTCGGACACCGTTATTTTGGATGTTTGCCATTGCTGATAGTACTAGGCTAGAATAGTATAATACACTCATTCCTCGATTTACACGGTACTCGGTTAACATGGTTTCGCTAATACACGGTTTGAAATATGAAAAAAAAAATCGAAATTGCAACATTGTAACTTACAACGCATAAATGAAACTAAAACGCAGCAAATATAAATCAGGATTCCAATAATGTTGAAGAACTCAGTTCCGATGATGACAGTAATGCAGGTGAAAATTTTAAAGGAAGTGTGATAGCTGCGGGGCTTCGATTATGGAGAGAACTGCAAACGTATTTTTTAAACAATGATCCTGATACTGAACGAGCATTAAAATTTCAAAGAACAATAAAACAAGCTCTTAGCCAATATAAAGCAATTTTATAAGGAAACCAGCCAAACTAAGCAAATGTTGATCACTAATTTCATATCTCCTAAAATAATAAATGAAGTAAGAAACGAAGATATATCAAATGATGGAATTCGAAAGGAAAACAATGACGAAGTTTCTGTCAGCGACTCCGATAGTGATATTTCTACTCAACCAAAGAAAAAAAAAATCAGAGCTATAACAATCTCTGACGAAGATTAGAGATTTTTTTTTTGTATTTTTGTACCTTCTTTATTTTATTTACACGATTTTTCTATATATGTACACATGTTATTAATAAATATAAAAAATAATAATTCATTTAAAAAAACCGAACCCTCTTTGGTTTTAATATTTTTTTGTGTAAAACGCTGGTTTCGATTTACACGATTTTCGATTTACACGGTTTTTCTAGGAACCAATCTACCGTGTAAATCGAGGGTTGAGTGTAAAATATATTCGGACGTTTCGGAAACTGCTCAACAATCTGTTTCCGTCTTCAGCGATCACGAGAAGTGATAAACATTTCAATTTACTTCGAGTTTTTATACCGGGTATTGTAAGGGTGGGACCAGGTTATAGGTGTGTTGCTATTGGTTGGATGGTTGGGATCAGGTTTTCATCGGTTCTTGAAGATGAAGGCCTTCCGCTGGGTGATTCATCTTCAATCAACTCTCTTCCTTCTTCTGAAAATGCCTTAAACTACCAAAAAACCTGGGTCCTTTACAAAACACTATCTCCGTAGGCCTGCTGAAGTTTTGTAAAAGTTTCCGTTACCCAAGTCTGACACAAAACCTGATAGAACACCGTTGCTCGAAATGAATGTCACTCATTTTTAGAACACACTAAAAAAAACTGTTTCACGAAAAAAATCGCTACAGACAACAAAATTACTCTAACGAGTTCAATCTCGTACTGAAGACGTACCACATGTTCACCTTCCATCCCTCCAAGTCCCGCGTCCCAAATGTAGCCAGGACAAACGCTATGTTGCCAGTCCGGTTACTTAATTTACACACCTCGTTAAATCGACTATAATTAATGCGATTTTATATATATTGGAGAAAAGGAAACAAACTTCAATATTAGAAAGCCGAAATACGTATCATATATTTTACTAAATATTTTTTGAAATCATAACCGAGTGTTTTTATTATTTCCTATTCAGAATTAAAATGAAACTCGTTACTATTCATGTCGTTGAGTATAATTAATGTATTGGATAAAGTTAGAGTAGAGAGAATTTTTCACATTGTCCTGAAGTTGCTAATTTAAAGCGCCAACAGGACAGATTACTATTAGAGAGGCACTCAAGGAGAGTGACGTCAGACGTTCGTGTTTCACTACTCAGACACGTAGACACTAGTATATATTCCTTCCCTCCCACGTCATTGTCAGCCCTCCTCCCTCCTTCCATCACAACGTCCATCTTCAAAGTGTAAGAGTGATACTTCTACCCAGTCAGCAACTATAGTTTTAATTTAAAATCTAATAACATGCTTTTATTTGACAAAAAAGTATTTAGAAATGAAACATCAGCTGTGGCCACCACAGGACGGACCACCATCACAGTACTTTGTGATGGTGTTGTATAAAATACATTATAGCAGCAGAGTAGAAATAATTTGGCCTAATATTTTCCAACATTGATATTAATTATCATGACCATGGAAACATCACATATAATGGTTGGTTTATATAGGGAACAAGAATATGGAATGGGAAATAAATAGAGCCCTGCAAATCCGCGAGTATCCGCGGATTATCCGCAGTTATCCGCAACTTTTCTGCAGATGCGGATATATTATCATTTAAACCATGTGGATGCGGATAAAATGTCATATCCGCTTATCCGCAATATCCGCGTGAACATTAAATCTTCGGTTACTTTCGGAGAAACACGCGATGGTATTCTGACTACGCAGTCCTCGGTTACCTTCGGTTGTCTGTATACACATGTGATATTTTGTAGCATTCTATCTCACTCTATGTTATTGTTATTAAGACAATTACCCATGATCGAGATTGAGTTGAGACAATCAACATAACTTTGTTTTATTATTGAATATATAAAATAATATTTTGGACAAAAATTGCCTGGTACACTTCCGATGTAATTCTTCCTACCTCTGCTCTAATTATGGCTTCTAAATCTAATGAACGTTTTTTTTTTTTACATAAAACTGATTAGTAAGTTTTATTTAAATACCAAAATTTACCTATATACATTTTTCTCAAAAATTTTAGTATGTAACCTGCCAATTATTTTTTACTAGCCGAAGTAAAAAGTCCAAAAATTTAAATTGACAAAAAACGAAAAATTACGCCTGTTGCTATTTGAAAAAAATATGAAACACCTTCTATTAAGTAATTTTCTGTTTTTTTTTTTTTTTTAATTCAATAATAAAAAATTATATATAGCCACGTTGCATTACTTTTCCCTCACCTTGGAAAAGGTAAAACTGACGTGAGATCTTAGTTGACATTAATATGATAGTTGACAGTACTATCAACACGTATTTCAAGAGCAGCACGCCTCCTGCTCCCTACGAAAAAAGACGCTTAGGCCACCCAAAATTTTTGTCTCTCTCTAGATTTCAAAATTATTAGCGCTTCTAGGCCCTAAAACTTTTGGCGTCCCTTAGGTTAGTTTTAGTTTACATCCAAAAATTTTCAGTAGTGTTTTAGAACAACGATTACCAAATAAGGCGAAACATATTAGTTCTTTCCAAACTGATAGCAAAACCTGTTGTGCGGATTGTGCGAATATTTTTGCGGATGCGGATCGGATGCGGATTTAATATTTACAAAAGCTGCGGATGCGGATCGGATGCGGATCATGGATATGCGGATGCGGATCGGATGCGGATACAAAAAAGCTTATCCGCGCAGGGCTCTAGAAATAAGAATAGTACACAAGAATAAAAAATATTAAACCGTTTATATCGGACAAAACATTTCGTCGATGCGCCTGCGTACTTGCGTTAGCCTGTGTTAAACGTTTGTCGCTTGATAGGTTATTGTACTTTATATAACCTTTAAAAAAAATTCGAGTTCAGTAAAATGGATTCAGAAGATATTGTAAATTTATTTGCTTGTGTTTCACAACTTATATTGTTGTTTTCAACCTTCTGATCACAGCTGGAAAACATTTGTTGAATAAATTTTATTACGGCAGACATTTTGACCGCTGTGCGCATGATTCTCGCTCTTATTCTTGGAATAGGAATAAAATGTTAAATGTTACCAACTTGTGTTAAAGTTAAATTTCATTCCTACATAAACCGATATGCGGCGCAGCCATGTTTTAACATCTTGTATACTATTCTTATTTCCTATTCCTTATTCTTGTTCCGTATATAAACCAACCATAAGAATGACAAAATAGATACTTGGAAAAAATTTCGAAAATTTTTTCTAAATTTTTTCTTTTATTAGTTAGTTTTTGCTTTTATAGCAACTTTTGTTAAATATATTTTTCTGTTGTTAAATGTTCGCAAAAATCTTAAAATCGACACAAGTAAACTCCCATTTCTAATCAACCGATTTTTACCAAAAGTTGATCAACTCCTTAAGCCTTTACCTTATGCCTTTGATGTCAAAAGCTTTAATATGAAGTTTCATAATTATTAATTTCATTCTTACAGCCGAATTTGCTCTGCACGTGTACACAGACAGACGAACGGACGGACATACATACATATATACATACGGACATACAGACAGACCGACACACATACAAACAGACCGACATTATTCTAAAAATAGTCAAAACGTTATGTAGGGACCTCAATTCGTGGAGATCCATCTTAAAACCGAGACGAGTAAACTCCCATTTCCAGTTAACCGATTTTTACCAAAAGTTTATCAACTCATGCCATTGATGTCAAAAGCTTAAATATGAAGTTTCATAAAAGTCCTTGCTCTGCACGTGTACACAGACCAGACAGACAGACGGACGGACAGACAGACTGACCGACAGACACCATGCTAAAAATAGTCAAAACCTTATGTAAGGACCTCAATTTGTGAAAAATCATCGAAATCTCGAAATGTCAAAATCGGTATGATCACAATACTTCCCTTATATATGTTGGCGGTCGGTAAAAAGAAAAAATACACTTGGTTAAAATTCCACAAAATTAATTTATTAAATACTTAACACAGGTAGAATTTGATATATGTCGCAGTTTCGTTCCTAAGAGAACTGGCGTAAAATTGCGTTCCTAAATGAACCTAACTTATAGTGTAGGCTGATCGTACACTTTTTTAAGACTTTTTATAGAAAAATTCTCAATATACTCTTTCACTGTTTGTTAAATGGTGACAGAAAACGTTACACTCGCTAGTCTGCTTGTGTGTGGCTGTATAATATAACCATAACCGAATTGAGTACTGCAGCTATTGTTTGCAATATTTCCAACTTAAATAGCATATATCTAAAAAAATGGGAAGAGAAATCAGTACCTTTAATTGACAGATGGATAACTATTTTGGACAGTACGATTAGAGCAAATAGAGAAACCACTGTTGCTAGAAAAGTTGGCAGCATTTATTCATGCTGAATGCGAACGAATATTATGCATCTCGGACCAATACT
Organism: Liopterus haemorrhoidalis; assembly: GCA_963971575.1. Classification (NCBI taxonomy): domain Eukaryota; kingdom Metazoa; phylum Arthropoda; class Insecta; order Coleoptera; family Dytiscidae; genus Liopterus; species Liopterus haemorrhoidalis. The sequence continues at coordinate 16,423,580 of OZ020623.1, forward strand.
GGAGCAAAGAGAAAGCACATCTAAAAATTAGTACTCTGGAAAGCGCAATGAAAGTAGAAGTAAATATCGGGCCTACCTGCGACCAATTTTGGGAAATCATAAAAGAAGACAAGCAATTGTTAGAATAAGCAAAAAGCTCCGAAAAAATATCTTACTTAATAAAATTTGAATGAAAAAAGTATTATTTCAGCTATTTTTATTATTCGTACAATATAATGTACAGTGGTACCTCGGTTTTCGTTCCCTTCGGTTATCGTCGGTTTCGGTTTTGGTCGATTTTTTCCAGAAAAATTTGTCTCGGTTATCGTCGGTTGCCTAGGATTTCATCGGCGTACCGCGACCCAATTCAAGTGTCCGAATTCAAAGATTACGTAGATCTTGAAGGATTCATTCCAGAGGAGGAAAAGAGGTCCACGTATATGGATCTCTTGTCCGAGCTTAGAAAGCTGTATCCAGGGTATAAAGTTAATCTTGTGGTGGAAAATTCCAAGTGCCGTATTTACTGGAATTACTCCTTCCCCACCTCGAGGTTACTAACAGCCACTAAGCCGGACATAACCCTTCTGGATATCGAGACCAAACAGATGTTTGTGATGGAATTCTCAAGTCCAGCTGAGAAGAATATCTCGCTCAAGGAGGAGAAAAGAGGTCCAAGTATATGGATCTCTTGTCCGAGCTTAGAAAGCTGTATCCCGGGTATAAAGTTAAGCTTGTAGTCCTGATAGTTGGTGTTTTGGGTGGTATAAAAGCCTCCTATCGAAGGGAAATCGATTGCATTCCCGCCTGCAAATCTTCTGCCAACTCTTTGATCTGCAGAAAGCAGTGCTACTCGGGTCACTCCGCATTGTGCGGGCACTGGAATTGGCGTAATTTCCGCGTCTGCATATCTCCAGGGTTTGGGATGCAGTCGTGTGTATTTAGCTCCACTAGTCTCTAGTATGACGCTTCTCAAAAGGTTGCTGAATTTTGAGATTAGTGGACGCTTATCAAGACCTGACAAACCCCATAATTTATTAAAACCAAAGAATGTACATTTGTACAATGGATAAGTCAAAACATATGGAATACAAAAAATAACAGAATAACAATAGACGATTAGATAATTATAATCATTTCTTGCATATATTGCAGAATTCTTCAGTGTTATATATAGCATGCTCAAAAAGCAAGTTTTTGAGATTATTTTTAATTGTTTTAATGTTTTGAGTGCATTTATATTTATCAGGTAACATATTAAATAAATATAAACGGCCATGCGAAGATGAAAATTTCTATAAATCACGCCATATTAAAATTTGTCATAATTTTAAAATACGCAAAACGAATAGGTCCTTAATTTTTTCTAGGCTAAATAAACTAAGAGGAATCCAAAAATTCTAACCTCAGGTCGTTTTCTCTAACCGTTTTTAAGTTGTGATTTTTTTAAATTCAAAATTTTCACAAATAATGTAAATTATGCCAGTAAAAAAATGGTCGTAATCTCAAAACATACAAAACGATTAAAGCCCCAATTTTTTTCTAGACTAACAAACCTACGTATAATCCAAAAATTCTAACAACAGGTCGCTATCTCTAACCGTTTTTGAGTAGTGTTTTTTTTTTTTTTAATTCACAGTTTTCACAAGTAATATAATTTATGGAATTATAAAAATGGCGTTATCTCAAAACACGTTATACGATTAAAGCCCCGTATTTTTCTACACTAAATAAACCACAGAGAATCAAAAAATTCTAACCGGAAGTCGCTGTCTGTAACCGTTTTTGAGTTGTGTTTATTTTTAATTCACAATTTTTTTATGTTCATATTTATTTATATTTATCTTGTGATGTATTTTTTGAATTCTCTATATTTTTCCTATATGTGGGTCAAAGAGTTGTTACCAAATTTCAAGTTTCTATGTAGCCGTTTGGCTACAATTTCTACCTTATAGACCAGTGGTTCTCAAACTTATTTGGCCTACCGCCCCCTTTTCAGGAAAAAATTACTCAGCGCCCCTGGAAATCTACATTCTTTAAACGAACAAACAGAAAGATATATGTATCTATATTTCACCTACGTTATAAAATACTAGCTGAGTACCCGTGCTTCGCTACGTTATATTGACGGTCTGCTATCATCGTGCAATTATTATAAGTCATGGTTCCTCTATAGATCACATTGCTGACTCTCTCCTCAAGTGTAGATTCACCCCGATGGAGGCTCATTAGTGTAAAATTTTCAGTTTGTTTCTAAACATGTGCACGGGTAACTTTTATAAGAAAAAACCTAGTCGATATCTCATTTGTCCTAAGAGATATATAGGAATCCGTGAAAAACCATTTTACTCCCTTTCACCCCGTAGGGGTCGAAAAATCTTTTCTTAGTAGGTTCTTACGTCATATCGAGAAATGTACTCTTGGAATTTCTTATTTCTAATAAAAAATACTAATTTACCCCTTTAGGAATGAAATTTAAAAAACTGTCAGAATACTATCGAAAGTTTTAAAAAGTCACCTATATGCCAGAAAGGAATGCAAAAACCAAGTAGATAACTCATTTAAGAGATATTGTATGCTTACCTCATGGAGGGAATATACTTTGCGAATATCATGTATCTATGTCCAAGGGATGTTCTATTAAATAAAAAATATCCTTTTACCCCTTTAGGGGTGAAATTTTGAAAAACTGTCAAAACCATTTCGAGATATTTTAAAAAGACATCTATATGCCAAATAGGAATTTTATAACTCAACCAACACAGAAAATACGGCGGTTTCTATAATTGTTTCTGATTGTAGATTCACCCTTTTAGGGGATGATTAGGACAAAATCTTGAAATAGGTTTTTTAACATTTATAAGGATAATCTTTATAAGCAAAAACCAAGGCGATATATTATTGACCTAAAAGAAATTGAGGAATCCGTGTAAACACATTTCACCCCTTGTCACCCCTGAGAGGTCGAATTTCGAAAAATCATTTCTTAGGGGGTTCTTAAGTCATAAAAGATATACTCCCCGAATGTTTCTTTGTCTAGACGAAATTCTATCGAATAAAAAATACCAATTTACCCCTTTAGGGGTGAAAATTAAAAAAACGGTCAAAACACTTTCTAAATATTTTAAAAAGGCACCTCTGTGCCAAAAAGGAATTTTATAACACAATAAACACAGAAGATGCGAAGGGTTCTATAATTCACCCTGACTATAGATTCACCCCTTTAGGGGTTGATTAGAACAAAATCCTGAAATAAGTTTTTTAATATTTACATGAGTAATCATTGTGAGCAAAAACCAAGTCGATATCTTATTGGACCTAAGAGATATTAAGAAAACCGTGAAGCCACATTTTACCCCTTTTAACCCTCTTTTCACCCACTTAGAGGATGAGTTTCGAAAAATCCGTTCTTAGTGGGTGCTTACGTCATGGAGGGAATATACTTGCCAAATTTCATGATTGTAGGTCCAGTGGTTTGGGCTGGGCGTTGATTATGAGTAGGTAGCTTAGTTACGATTTTATATATATAGATAGTAAAGAAAGATGTTGTAAATAAGACACCTTGAAGCTTGATATTCAAAATTATTTATTAAAATCATATTCTTATCTAATTAGAAGGATGAACCTGGTGCGCTGCTATCAATGTATCAATCCTCAGCTGTATTTTTGTCAGCAGTATTCTTAAATCACCGCGTTTAGCTATTTGCAGTCGGTTTCTTTTTTATGTTAATAGATTTGTGACCGCACTGAACCCACGTTCCACTAAATATGACGAAGAACTGTTGGTAGCCGTCTTTGAATTTAAATTTCAATTCGTAATTTGTTGTTACTTCCATCAGTTCTTCTTGAAATTTTGGAGTGTTTGTACTTGAAAAAGGATCCAAAACCCAATCGGGTATGTTCATTTTAAAAATATCTTCAAATCGTTGGTTGAAGTCAGAATGGAGAGCATCCAAGTGCTGACAATAGGTAAGCAAGTCTTCATCATTTTCAATGCCCCCCAAATGCACCCGAGGCTACTATCGCCCCCTTGGATCGTTCCAGCGCCCCCCAGGGGGCGGTATCGCCCACTTTGAGAATCACTGGTATAGACAGACTCATGACTGATGTTATATGGGTTTTTTTGTGGTCATACCTACAAAATCCAAATGCAAATTAAAAGAACATTTTTTTATTCGAAAGAAATTACAGTTTATTAGATATATTTATGAAATCGATATTTATAATAAATTTATAATCATCTGAAAAATATAAAAACGAAGTATAATAACAAAAAAATAAAGTAAAATAAAAAAGACACATATAGTCTATTTTATTTCACAAAAATGTCTGCAATATTAATAATAATAATATCGAAGTCCAGGATAAGCAATAGGCCCATGGTAATACACATATGGAGTGTGATAGGCTAAAGGGAGTCGAACTTGTGCCCTCACATTAAAAAATGGAAACAATAAAGCTGAAGTTGACATCACAAGAGCCAGAACCAAAGCTAATAAAAGTACGGCTTTCTGCAACAAAAAAGAATAGTTATTTTTCTACATGATTCTATATATATATGATATTCATATATCTATACTAATATATGAATTAGTTCATTTATGTGTATGTACGTATGTATGTACATATATACATACATACGTACATGTATGTACGTATGTTACCTCAAAACTAAAGAACGACGGCATAGATTTAAAAATGTACATGTGAGGCAACACTTATGTTCATCTTGATTAATACCTTAATAAAGAGAGTTGTAAAAATATTTTAATACCCCGAATAAGTTTTACTTATTCGGGGTAATGTGGGTTAGACTATTGAGAACTGACATTACCGATGGCGGCGTTGTGCTCCAAGGCAATATGGCTGTCGTTTCTAGTATTCACAGTTGTCAATATGCTAATAGCGAACAGGTTAATTTAAGCACAGTACATTTTTATGTTATGAAAATTCGAGTAAATATTTGCGATTTTTTTTAATTTTTAAGCGCTGCACATGTATCGAGGTGTATAACAGAAGGTGGGTATCAAATTACAGTATCTAAAGTTTAATTTCAGTAGATTTATTGAAGTGTAATTTGTAATTGAGCAGGTGTTAAATGCCGGGCAAGTAATTTTAAGTGGTGTATCTGAGTGTCGGTTATCTGAACTTACAATATATGGATTCTGTTTGCAAACAAGTACATTATGTTCATTGCCTCATGAAATAAAATTAGTTTTAGTTGGACAGGAGCAGCTAAAAGTTAAATATGCAACTTATAAGTGCAGTTTTGTTGCGGCAAATGTAATGAACAAAGTCGCATAGTATCAGTTACTTTTTAACTCAAAATATATTCCTATGCCTTCCTCCTATCCATAACGAAATCTTTTCCAATCTGGACTTAATATTAACTTTCCCTCCATTTTTTTTTAAGAAAAGAAAAAACTAAGATGCCTGTCTTTGTCCTGTCTTGAATGACAGCCAAAAACACTATAATTTGTTCTACTTTTATAGTTTTTCACAACTTCTATCGACATTCTAACAAAAATTCAACATTAGAACATATGTAATAAGTTCAAACAGTACCAGAGCGCCTAGTACAATATTTGACCACCAGACTGCGTATCCGAGCGTATCAGTTCTCAATAGTGGTATAAGCAGTTCACTTTTGTAAGAACAAACTAGATCTGGTTATTTTGTTGATTTTTATAGTGTATTACTGACTTATAGAAACTTGGTTATGTTGTAAAAAAGGCTTTACAATATTAGGTTATGTTTGTATCAGAGCTTCAAACCGGAACTGAACCGAAAACCGTGAGTGCGTGCGTGTGTGCGTGCGTGCGTGCTTGCGTGTGTGCGTGCGTGCGTGCTTGCGTGCGTGGTGCGTGCGTGCGTGCGTGCGTGTGTGTGTGTGCGTGTGTGCGTGCATGCGTGCGTGCGTGCGTGCGTGTGTGTGTGTGTGTGTGTGTGTGTTTAACTGTTTAACTTAGAAAGTTCGTTCTGGTACTAAAAAATTCTCCTATTAATTGGGATGAACACTATTGTTTTTTATAAAACTCCGAAACCGGAAACGGAAATTATTAAACTTTAAAATTTTTAAAAATTCGTAACTAGTAAACCAAACTTTGGAAAAGATTTATTTTTTAATTTTTTTTTTTTTTATATTATTTTTATTTTTATGGGAGGTCTAATCTTTAGTAGAATATGCAGTCAGATGCGTTATTTGATAAGGATTGATGTCATTTTAATTATATTACAACTTCGAATCTAAAATTTTAGAGGTTAGAATTTGTTAATGTTAGTAAAAGCTCTCTCTCAACGCTGCGTTTCATCTGGCGTCAAGTCACTTCAACTTTCAGCGTTAACATGCACAAAAACATTCGTTCGGAATTGCAATTCGACAAAAACCGCTGTGACCTTGTTAACTTTGTTAACGTTAATACTTCGTTCAGAACCTACAAATTATAAATTAGAATTAACGTGAAATTAGTACTTAACATAAAATTTGTACGTAGAAACTAAGCAGAATTCACAATAAAAATTAAGCCACTGACAGATATTTTTATCGATTTCTACTTTATCGATAGATATTTGGCAGCTGTTTACATTTGCTAATGAGTTTTTGAGTGTTTCATAGTTCTGAAAAGAATTAAAATAGAGGAAGAATTTATATATATACTCATAGAAAACATAAAGATGTGGATAGAAGCAAAAAAATATGGTCATAGAAATTTTTAGGTTGACAAGTGCTTACTGCGCATGCGTCAATTGTAAATTAACGTAAGGGTTTGCAGTATACAAACATCTAATTTTAATTTATAAGTATAAGTATTAATTTTGAAGGTTGTGAACGGTAACGTACAGTTACGTATAACAAACATTTACGTTAATTCTAAGTACTAATTCTAATACCTAATTGAGAGGTTCTGAACGCAGCATTACCCTTGTACTTACTTAACGCAAACTTTCAGAATCCCACTGAATACCTATTTTTCAATTTACACTTCACATATTATTTAACACAATATTCTAGAGCTTTTTTTTCTGTTTTCACCGGTCTAAAACTTTTATATCCCTACATAAAAAATTTTTTGAGAAAAGCTACTTTTTGTGTCTTAAGTTTTAAGGCATAAAAAATAAGTTTCAGTCTGAGGTAAGATTTTTTGAACGCGTTGTTTCAAACCCGAATTTCGTAGAACAAATTCATACACAGCTCTAAGCATTTATGATTGTATGGAATTATTTCCATATAATTTTTAACATTTTGCTTGATTTTAATTATTTAAAATAATTTAAGGACTCTGATGCGGGCATCAGAGCATCATTGCGTAAAGGTCTTAAAACTAGATCTAAGCTAAAACTTGCTGTAAAACACAAAATTGACTCACAACGCAATGCGTTTAATGAGTTTTAGCTTACATCTAGTTTTAAGACTTTTATGCAACCGAGCATCAGAGTCATAAAAACAGGCCTGTTTAGTGTTTCATTGTGCTTTTAAAAAACTATTTTAAAAAAATATAATGTTAAGTGAGTCACTGACTATAATTTAATTTTAAAAAAATTAGTTTTCTGTCTCCCGCCACACAATTGTGTAAAACAATGTTAAAATTTACAATTTACAATTGTTTTTATTAACATTGTTTTTTATTCTTTAACTCATATTTGATATGTTTTTATTATTTAATAATTATTTTATGTTATATTTTAAATTCCGACAATTTTGTAATGCTTATTTTAACTACTTGACTTGTTAAATTTGAACACTATCATAATTTTATACATGTAAACTTACCAATTTAATAATTCTATATTTCTATATATCTTTGTAGCTCTGATGAAGATTTAAATTAAAATCGAAACGTCAGCGAAGTTAATAAATTTGTTTTTATTTTCTGACTGGTCCGAATCCCATTACCTTCAACTATAATTACTAACTTACGGACGTAACTCATCTAATCAATATTCTAATCATTATTTTTTTTTGTTGAGATTTCTCGAAAATTCTCGAGAAAATAAGTTTAATTTTTCATTTCCCGAGAAATGAAAAATGTCGCGAAATCAGAAACACTAGACGTATTTTACCATAAACAATACCTTGAACACGTTGGTGTATTTATTTTTAAATCGGTGAATTCGTTCAGTTTTACGATAATATACATATGTACATACATGAATACATACATACATACATACACACAATGGAACAAATTTATATTTTAGTATGAATAAAAAAAAAAAATCAAAAAATCTTTTTTCTTACCATTTTGGTTGTTAATATTGATACACACAATATAGAATGACACTCATTTTTCTGTTTTGTGTTTTATATATCAGGGAAATACAAATTTGATTCTAATATGCTGGTTAATGTCTATTTAATAAGTTTTAAACGATTTAGAAATTTAGAATAACCAAAAATCCGTGTTTATCATCATTCTTTAATAGTCAATATAGTTATCAATGACGAAAACGTAAACATGTAAAACTCCTAGATCAGTTAAGAACTATTTAGGTTGATTAGGAAGTTAACTTTTTAGATGCATTTATAGGAAACTTATTACTTATTCAAGTTTTCGTTTTTGAGTCTGACATAATCCGTGGCGCAGCCAAGGGGGGTGGAGTGGACCCCCCCTCCAGTGCCAGTAGAATTGGCACAATTTTTAAACAATACTAGCAGATTACGCGTTGCTCGGGAAGTTGAAGATAAAATTTGTTGACCACAACAGTAATTAATTTTTAAATTACTTCATTGTAATCAATATTGGCATTTTTTTTATCGTATAAATAAAAATTTTTTTTAAGATTGCCTACTTTTGATAAAGCGATATAAGTATTGTTCAAGTGGAAATACATCATTTTCCAAATATTCTCCAACGAATTATATGAAGGGAAGCGTTGATCCTTTTCCCCCCTGACACATCGACTAAAACAGGGGTTCTTAAACTTATGTAGTCCAACATTTGAACAACATTTTTTTGCGGACCCCATCCCAACCCTAGGCATTTTACGTCGTTCTTGAGACTTAATTTTTGGCTCAATAATCTCATAGGCACTACGTTGTAATAAATATTGATAAAAATGTATCGCTGGTTATTTTAATAAATGGTCTTGGGCATTTATAGAGGAACATCTTTATTAGCATATAGAATAAAACACATCCAATTAATAAGTAATTAAATAGTAGTAAAAAGAATAAAAAAAGTTTAGTTAGTTTTTAGAAAATTTAACAAATTTAACATATTCGTACAGCAAAATAACTTATGCATTTTACATTATATAAGCTATTTTTTATTATGATTAGTGTTGAAATGAACAGAAAATGCATATTTATTTGTTATTTTTAAGTTTTCGTAGGTATAATCAAGAAATCGTTATTCCGTCACATGAGTGTGTTCGTACGTAAATTGTGACCAAGCGGCTGATTTAGAGCAGTGTTTCTCTACCAAAAACGCACCGCGGACCAGTAAAATATATAATTTTCTAACGCGGACCACTAATAATAATTATTGGTTAATTTTTTGCAAGAAAACAAATATATTTAATGTGTTACTAAATACATTTATTTTATTTGTAGAAAATCTACAGAAAATACAAAATATAAATTATTTACATAAAAAATAACAAAAAAACTGCAAAAAACACATACGAAAACTTTCGCGGACCACTAAAATTTTTGGTGGTCCGCGGACCACCTGTTGAGAAACACTGATTTAGAGAACTGAACTTAAGTACGAGACATACTGAGACTTCAACAATATCCCGCAAAAATATAAATAAATATGTATTTATCGAAGAAAAAAAGTTTGTAACATTTTGAGGGATATAAATGCATATATGGATTAACAATTACTTTTTTTTATCAACAAATAATGGAATTATTATTTGATATAAACATCAACAGCTAACAGCAGGGGTGTTGAACTGATTTGGGTCGCGGTCTATTTTTCATATAAAATAATAAGAAGTGACGGAACTTTAAATATCCCAAAGGATTTCTTGAAATTTTTTTATGAACAGAAAAGGGGAAGAGAGTATATTTTACATTTTTAAATATATTTTTCCCCTAAATAAGCTCAAGTGTTTTTCATTAACGCTTCAGGGGCCACAAAAAATTAGGTTGAGGACCGTATGTGGCACGCGTGCCCTCTAAATTTGATTCGGTCCTTCCCAAGACAAAATCTTGAAGGCGCCACTGGACACAATTGTGATTTAATTTTCATCATACATGGAACTTCCTTATTCTTACGGCAAGATATGGATGAAGATATGGATTTATGTTAAGTAAATCCATATCTTCCTAACTTCGGTTATTATTACAGTTTCCTACAGCACATTATTATCGAACGAGCCTGTATGAGCCTGTATATGCTGGTATTATACCGGGTGTATGAAACATTCAAGAGAACTACGTAATAAGATTAGTAGATAGTGCAAAGCTGCAATCTCTTTAATGTGCTTGTTGTTCTTGGTTGGATTAGACCGGTGAGATCTCACTCTAAGACCTCCAGGTGTATTTATAAATGGTGTCAAACAATACAATTTCTTACTACTGTATTTCACTTTCAATTGTTTTAGTTAATAGCTTTATAATACTTAACAGGAAGAGGTACACCGAAATAATAACGTTATAAAGATAGGTATCGATACCATTGAGAAAGTATGGTCACATCGTAACCCTCTAGCGCCCCAATTTATTTTATTTTTTTAAATTTAATGGCATTTTAATTTTTTTCTTGTCCAGTAAATTACACTAAGTTAATAGAGAGTCAGTTATGCTAAATTTGTATTCAATTTTAACATAAAGTGTAACTTATTACCTGTAGACCAGGGGTCGGGGACCATTTTTACCCATTACCCAAAGATATATTTCTTTACACCGAGGTTACCCCATTGGCTTGTAAAAAAAAATCAACCCTTTACTGCATGAATTTTTATTTTTGGCTGAAATAATTCATGATCATTAGGAATTGGTTTTTATTGATAGAAAAATTAATTAAAAAAATATATTTAAAATATTAATTATTATTTTTATGAAAAAATAATAATTAAAATAATAATTTAGGTTTTGTGCCATACATTTAACATTATGATTCTACATTATGTTGCAAAAGAAAATGATTCCGTATTATTTGCTCGTCAATTGCTAGGTGTTCTTCATTAGGGATTAAAAGCAGTCGCCCTCGAATTTTTTAAATAAAAGCTCGTCTTCTAGATTTTCTAGATTTCCTTTTTCAATAAATTCAGAGTTATCGTTGAAGCGCAAATTCCGCTTGATATCCTCAAATCTATTGCAGCCCATTACTTGAGATACTGCAGGATCCATTGCTGTGTAAGTGGCATATATGACGATTCATGAAGTAACGTTCTGATTCAGTTTTAGAAGTAAAATAAAAAATAAAAATCTGAATGTGCTATATATGGCACACTATGCGGTAAAGGGTTAAGTGACAAGCAAAAAGAAAAGGTCCTCACCTAAAATCTAAATTATGAGAAAAAAAATTGATGTGAAGTGTGAATTTTCACACATTGCAGGGTTTTGCAGGTATATAATAAGTGAAGGCGGCATGCTGAGTGTGTAGGACAAATTTTGCTTTGTAGTAACCACGGCAAAATGAACGATCTTTTTAAAATAATTTATCGTCTGTTAATCTCAGAGCTTTAAAAACAAATTTCATGTTAAAATATTTTTTTGTTAATTTTAATTCGAATACCTAATATCATTATTTAGGTTTCTAAATAAGTGCAGTATTTTTTTTATATAACAAGGTTCATTATGATTTTGAAAATTGCGCCTATGGCTTTCATTGGTTGTCTTAAATCATACGCTCCGCCCCTCTGGTTTCGTATAAATGACTAATAGAATGAAAATATAATTCCAATTGGTTATTAAATTTACGCTCTTGAAAATTAAATTCAAAATTTGCTAAAATATAACTAGAATTTTAACAAATTAATTTAAACAAAATAAAAATTAAAAAAAAAACAAAAAAAAAAAATTGACTCCACAACATAGCCTCTAGACCACCACACGCTTAACAACTCAGCGTGTTATATGAGTATAAGCTATATGCATCGTCAACCAAAAAACACAAAAAATGCGTTATTTTCCGAAAACATAATCTGATCAAAAATTCCTGTTGTACTATTCCGGTTCACACCAATATACATTACTTAGAATTTTTTCAGATTTTTAGTTTAAACCATCTGAGCTACAGGGTGTGGGACAAAAATTTTTTTGCACAATTTTGGCAAAAATAGCGTCAAAATAATTTATTTTGCAAAAATAAAATTTTGATCGTTAATCCACGTACTAAGGGCTTTAATTTGATACCCTACTCAGAATTTAAAAAAAATATTTTTTTTTTCGATGAGCACATATTTGTTTATATTTTTAGGGGGATATGTTTTTTAAATGTTTTAGTATTTTTCCTATGTGCGGGTCAAAGAGTTGTATAAGCATGCCAAATTTCAACTCTATAGGTTTAGCCGTTTGGCTACAATTTTTACCGAACAGACAGACAGACAGACAGACAGACAGACAGACAGACAGACGACAAAATGACGGTATAAGGGTTTTTTGGTCATACCTACAAAACCCTAAAAAGGTCCTCACGTCTCAAAATCCAAATGACGAGCGCAGAAAAAAAGGTCCTCACCTCCCTAAATCTAAATGATGAGAAAAAAAAGTCCTCACCTTTCAAAATCCAAATGACAAGCGCCAAAACAAAGTTCCTCACCTCCCAAAATCTAAATGATGAGGAAGAAAAAGGTCCTCACCTCCCAAAATCTAAATGATGAGGGAAAAAAAAGGTCCTCACCTCTCAAAATCCAAATGACGAGCGCAAAAAAAAGGTCTTCACCTCCCAAAATCTAAGTGATGAGCAAAAAAAAAGAAAAAGGTCCTCACCTTCGCAATGGCGCCCCTTAGTCAAGCCCCTCAGCGCCCTTTTCCTTAGTGCGCTACTAACGGGTTCATAAAATAGCAAATTGGAATAATTTCCTTATTTCCCCCAAAAATTTCATTTTTACACCATTTGGGGTAATTTACCCCGGTTCCCCGACCGCTGTTGTAGACCAATGAACGGTATGATCGTACAACAGACGAAGGGTTCTGATCTGGACAGGTAATTTCAATGGGATCCGGAAACTTCGCCCCTCACATTTCGCCCCCCACATTTCGTCCCTCACATTTCGCCCCTCCACATTTCGCCCCCCGGATATTTCACCCCCTGCATAGGTCAACTTAATTTGAAACAGATGTGGACCCTAATCGCTTGTAAAAAAGTTTTAACCATCCTATAAAGAACCACGTACCGCAATGCTCACTTGAAATTTGAAATTTGCTAATTTTTGTGAACAGTCCGAGAGTAGATCATGCTAAGAACATAGCCAAAAAAATTAATTTTCAGTTAAAGGGTATTCTAAATACACAGTGTAACTCATTTTATGCAAAGTTTCCTAGAAATAACTCCAGCATTACTGAGTTAATATGTGTAAGGTTAGGATAAACTTTACATAGCAGTTTTATTAAATCACCATGTTATTATTATATTTAAAATACCACACACAAAATTTTTTGAAGAATCTAAATTGTAGGCTAAACCAGTCGAAAGAAAATTAAAGAAATTTACAGATATTATAATTCAAATTTGGGAAACTGGTGATATTCCACAGGATTTGAAGAATGAAGTAATAATTCCAATATACAAACACAAAGGAAACAGACACTGTTGTAACAGCTACCGTGGTATTTCCCTTCTATCAACTACAGGGAAAGTGCTCGCAAAGATTGTTAATAACAGACTCAGTTCGATATCGGAAGCTCATAATCCAGAACCACAATCTGGTTTTAGGAGGGTGCAACGATATGATATTTGTCATCCGACAACTGCAGAAAAAATGCATCGAGCAAAATAGGGACTTATATATCTGTTTCGTCGATTTCAGCAAAGCATTTGACACAGTTCCACGTCCATTACTCTGGATAATACCACAAAATTTCGGATGTTCTCCTAAACTTCTACAGCTCATTCGTAATTTGCACGACAAAACGGAAGCAAAAGTCTCTTTAAACAGAACTCAGTCGAATTCATTCACAAGGATCTGTTCTTGCACCTACACTGTTCAACATATTCCTTGCAGCAGTATTAGATGTTGCCTACTGTGACTACTTGGGTGGTGTGTACATTCGTTATAGAGTTGACGGAGGGCTACACAAATTATCAAGATTCAAAGCCACCTCTAAGTTGCAATACTCTACAATACAGCATGCGCTCTATGCGGACGATTGTGCACTGTTATCAAGTGATCCAAATGACTTACAAGAGGCAATATCAAGACTATCTGAAACAAGCAAGCGTTTTGGTCTGCAAATAAGTAGAATGAAAACCGAATTTATGGTAAGAGCTCCAAACACAATTAATACAATTTCTAACTTTTTTGTTGACGATAAAGCTCTAAAAGAAACAAAAGCTTTTAAATACCTTGGAAGCATCATTTGCTTTGATGGTATCCTCGATGCAGAAATAAATAATCGACTATGAGCTGCTGCTAAGTCATTTGGAAGTCTTAGAAAAAGAGTATGGCTAAACCACGACCTCAGACTCGATACGAAACTTGATGTCTATAAAGCTGTAGTGCCCCAACCCTATTGTACGCGTCAGAAACATGGACCCCGTACCGTCGACACTATCGCACTTTGGATAGATTTCACCAACGATGCCTAAGAATAATATTGAAAATAAAATGGCAGGATCACGTCGACAATATATCTGTTCTCAATAGGGCTAACTCCACCAGTATAGAGTGTTTGCTCATGCAAAACCAACTTAGGTGGGTCGGACACGTAATACGTATGCCAGGAGAACGCCTACCGAAGCAGATACTTTACTCTGAACTGCAAACTGGCGTTCGTAATGTAGGAGCCCCGAGGAAAAGATACAAAGACGTGATACTACAGACACTTAAAAATGCAAACTTAAGCTGCCGTAATTGGGAAGAGTTGGCAAAAAACCGGAATATATGGAGAAGAACTACACGGATGGCATTATCCATGTATGAAAACCAAAGACAGCAAGCCGTACGAGCCAAAGCAATAGCGAGAAAACAGAAAACATCCGACAACAACAGCACGGCCGTGCTAACATGCCCTATTTGTGACAGACGTTTTACGGCCAAAATAGGTCTCTTTAGTCACCTTAGAGCACATGAAACACGCAACACTCTATAAAATAAAGAGAAGAATAATATATATATATACATATATTTATTGTGACTCCTATAGTCGAAATCGACGAAGGATTATTATTACTATATACTCTAGGTTATGGAAATTTTGTGTTAAACATATATGCTTGCGAGCGTCAAAACTACCTGGAACGCGTCCAATCAAATTCGGCCAACTCCTTTGTGTTGTCGATGTTTGTCTCCTTTGAATCAGGTCGAGCGCTTTGTGAACCGTTCGGCTTATGCGCATTTAAATTCACATTTGAAATACACTCACACCTCGCTTTACGGCCTAGATACGTTCCAGGAAAGTTGGTCGCAAAGCGAAAAGCCGTATAACGAACCAATTATTTTGATATAAACCCATGTAAATTCAATAGGATCGGTTCCAATTTTATATAAAATAACGTAATTTTTATTTTATAATGCATTTTTTTCTTTATATTTCATTTAAAAATGCTTACATATAAAATAAAAATACATAACAAGTACACATAATAATAAACTGAAAACTGAAACTATACTGTCATCATCACTTTCCGCTGTTGTGGATGGACCTGGTTTAAAAAATTTGTCCAACGTTGTTTGTCTTGCCTTGTTTTCTGCTTCTTTTTGCAGTTCTTTATAACTGCTAATGGTTGAGTTAATTCCTCGAGAAACTTTAGCGCTCCGTTCTACGTCGGGATCATTTTGAAGAATGATGTTTATTCCTTGTTCGAAATAAGAAAGCACATTCGATAAGTTCTTTCATGTTAGCTGTTTGCATACAGCAGGCTGTGGCTACTCATCAAGTGCTCGTTCTGCTTCTAATTGGATCAGTTCCTCGTGTGAAAGGGTTCTCTATCAGCATCTAGTAAATCAAGCACATCACCTTCTTCCAAATCCTCAAAACCCAGATTATTTGCTAGGTTCAATATGGTTTGTCGAATTTCAGAAAGAGAATCAACTTCAACATCATTAGTTTTTATGCATTCTCGCCATATTTTTTTCAATTTTTTTTTATTTTATTTTATTTTTTTTGCCATTTAACGAAACATTTTGGGCTGTAAATCAAAAAAGTGCCATAATTAAAGAAGGTAGTTATAGCGAAAAGTCGTCTAAAGAGCGGCTATATATCGAGGTATGAGTATGTTATTTTAAAAACTTTTTATCAGTGAAGTCTACTAGTAACGGGTGTTTTTTTTAGAGGTATAGAACTTTAAATTGCAATAAAACAACGATGGATTATTCGATTGACATGAATTTTTTTTTATTCGAAAGATAATCTTGTGGCATTACATTAAATCATACCAACAAGACGGCGCAACATGTCACACAGCTCGTGCCACAATCGATTTATTGAAAGACACGTTTGGTGACCGCCTAATTTCACGTTTTGGACCTGTGAATTGACCTCCAAGATCTTGTGATTTAACACCGCTGGACTACTTTCTGTGGGGCTATGTAAAGTTATTGGTCTATGCGGATAAGCCACAAACGCTTGACCATTTGGAAGACAACATTCGCCGTGTTATTGCCGATATACGGCCACAAATGTTGGAAAAAGTCATCGAAAATTGGACGTCCAGATTGGACTACATCCGAGCCAGCCGTGGCGGTCATATGCCAGAAATCATATTTAAAATGTAATGCCACAAGATTATCTTTCGAATAAAAAAAAATTCATGTCAATCGAATAATCCATCGTTGTTTTATTGCAATTTAAAGTTCTATACCTCTAAAAAAAACACCCATTATTTGTTATTTCAATTACTTTGATCGGTATTTGGTACTTGAAATACTTTTCCTGAGTATTTGGCACAACTCTGCCTTGAATCCGTTTTTAAGCAAACCACCCACGTGACAATATAACTTCGATAAAACTTATCTAGGTATGAAGCATTTGAAAATATCTCTTAAAATATTCTAGGCATTTCTCCAGCTCGTAATATTCATTGAGGATGAAATATGTAAGAACACACTTTACATGTGATAGCTAGAGACCAAGTTGGATAGCTTGTATTATTGCCATGAGAATGAAAACAATGGTTCCGCTGCCAAATTCTATGAAATATTACTGAATATATGTTTATCAATATTAATAATCATATGAACTCACTTGTTTATTTATGATTTCATTGCATGAATGGATTGAAATTTTGTTCAATGATCTGACGAGAGAAGTTT
Organism: Liopterus haemorrhoidalis; assembly: GCA_963971575.1. Classification (NCBI taxonomy): domain Eukaryota; kingdom Metazoa; phylum Arthropoda; class Insecta; order Coleoptera; family Dytiscidae; genus Liopterus; species Liopterus haemorrhoidalis. The sequence goes on from OZ020623.1 coordinate 16,440,926, forward strand.
GACATCAACTGAATTTGTTGATGGACTGATGGAGAAGTTGGTTTTCAGATAAAATAATGGCAAATCATTCTTTAGGCTGTGGTAACGTGGGATATTCGCCAAAGCGATAAAAACAAGATTGAAGCATCCGAAAGACATTTTTGGAGACGAATGCTGAAAATTTTCTAGCATGGCATAATTGCGTATTGTATAGATTCACATTATGTTTTTTCAACGTTTTTACTTACCCGACCTTAATATACAGGATGCCTGTTTTTCGATCCTAACCATTGGGATAGCCTAACCATCGTGAACCGTATACGTCAGTTAAATTGGGGCAAAATTGCCGCATTAGTTGGCACCTTTAATGATGTATTAGGTCGTCAAAGATAAAATTTGTAGAAAAAAGGCAAAGTTTGTTGATAACTTACAAGTATAAGGAATTATTTTATTCATCAAAGTATGCACCCATATTGTCTATACACTTTTGCCATTTAAGCGGCAGGTTGTTCAGGCTGGTGGTATAAAACCCTGGCGGACGAGAGGCAATGAATTCCTGGAAGGCCAGTTTTACAGCATTGTCGGAATTTAACTGCTTTCCTATTAAAAAGTTGTCCAACTTGCGAAAGAAGTGGTAGTCAGTGGGGGCTAGGTCTGGTGAGTATGGAGAATGATGAAAAAGTTCCAACTCCAATTCCTGTAGTTTTGTCATTAGTGCAATGAGTGGTCTAGCCTTATCATGCAATAAGATAGGAGTCGATCTGTTGACCAATCTAGGCTGTTTTTCTTTAAGATTTTGCATCATTTCGTCCAGTTGGTTGCAGTATATTTCTGCTGTGATCGATGAGCCAGGTTTATTTATTTATTTATTTATTTTTTTGTTTGGTTTTTAATTTACCTGTACGAAATTTGGCGAACCAATTTGTTTTGCCTGCTGCGTAGTAACCCTAGATCCAAATACACTATTAATGTTTGGCACGGTCTGCGATGCCGTAGCTCCACGTAAGAACTCATACTTCATAATAGTGCGAATTTCTGACCGTTCCATTTTCAACAAAATTAATTTTAAAAAAAAGTTTTTAATATTTTTTAGAGCATAAAATGATTTCATTAAACAGACGAGTGTGTAACTTTCCAACAAAAAAAAAACAGAACGGTAAAATATTAAGCAATTGTCAAATTATAAGCTGTTAAAGTTGGCATTATTATTAACTACAAATTTCATCCTTGACGACCTGATATTTGGTTTTCCGAAAAAGTGCACAGGTCACTAGATACGAGCAAAAAACTGATTTTGGTCGATATACTTTTTGGCTTATCACTTTTTTGTTTCAATTCATACATGTTTCTAATTTGCACGTTCTAGAGACACTTTTTTGCGAAGAATTCATAGCCGTCCTCAAAATCTTTATAGCTCGTATAATTTTCGAGAATTTCATACTAACTTTCAATTTTCATAAAGGGCTAAAAATTGTATTTATTATTATTATTATTATTATTACAAAAAGTAGAGCAGAAGCCATAAGCTTGTTATGCTCAAAGAAAAAAATAAGTAGATAATTATACTTACAAACTAGAAAATAATATATAATACAATTTTTTACAAAATTATGAGACATATAACATTATACTATAAATAATATTTAAAATAGTCGAAAGAACAAAATAATCAAGAGAATAAAATAATCAAAAGAGCAAAATACCTAATCAAAAGAACAAAATAATCCAGAGAACAAAATTGCTAATTCATTAACTATTTCCATTACATTGGGAATAGATGGCTAATTCTATTTTTGATGCGTTTATCGATGGGGCAGATTCGACATTGTCCTGGAGAGAGTTTCACAGTTCAAATACACGGTTGGTGAAAAAGTGTTGCCTTGGTTGCTTGTTGTATTTCTCGTGCTTTAATTTTAAATGGTGTCTACGAAGTCGACGGTCCAGGTTAAGTTCGTACAATGAAGACATATCTGTGGAAAACTTGCCTATAGTTAGCCTGTACATCTGATACAAACATTAGGTATGACCAAAAAACCTGTCTGTCTGTCTGTCTGTCTGTCTGTCTGTCTGTCTGTCTGTCTGTCTGTCTGTCTGCCTGTCTGTCGGTCTGTCTGTCTGTCTGTCTGTCTGTCTGTCTGTCTGTCTGTCTGTCTGTCTGTCTGTTTGTTCGGTAAAAATTGTAGCCTAAGGGCTAAACCTATGTTCTATTTCAAAGTAGAAAAATGTGTGTAAGAAGATAGGAGCTGTTTGTCCTTGCTTCGGATTGGTTTAGATCGTCATCCCTATTACACTGTAAAAATATTGTTTTTAGTCCAAGTAGACAGATGTTCAGTGTCGTATATTGGAAATATATATTATTTATATTATTTTATTTTTCTCATATATTTTGTTATTATTTACATATTTAGACTTTTATTTATATTCTTGGCGTAGATTTTATGGAGAAAATTCTCCATGTAATTTGTTTTTACGCAGTTTACGCAGTATTTTTTAGGTTATCTGACATATAAATATTTTTTGACAGTTGACAATTAACAGATCAAGAAAGAGGACTAATGTGAGGCCAAAAGACAGCCCAGCTGATTGTGCCCAAAGAAGAAGTTATTGATATAATTTTTAGACCTTCATATATACACATATTTTTAATTTTTATTTACAATAATTATTTAAATAAGAAACTTTAGCTCTGAATATATATTGTTTGTTTTATTGCTTTGTTTAAACTCTTTTAGCCAAATCTCTCTTTTTATATATATAAATAGTACATAATTTTTAAAATTAATATTTTTTTAACTTTTTCAAATTTCCTATTAAACTGAATTTATGTCGTATAATTAACGTGTATTATCTGCCTTGTTTATTTCAATATCTTATTAACCTTTTTTATATTAAAAAAAAAATCACTTGCTAAACCAGTTGCTACGCCCATGCCCTAGTTGTAACTTATTTTAAATTTCCCGCTATACTGTATTTGATCAGTGTAAATCGTACTCGGTTCGCAGCGCTATCTACTTTTTTCTACTTTGAAATAGACCATAGAGAGTTGAAATTTGGCATGCTTATACAACTCTTTGACCCGCACATAGGAAAAATACTAAAACATCTAAAAAACATATCCCCCTAAGAATATAAACAAATATGTGCTCATCGAAAAAAAATATATTTTTTGTAAATTCTGAGTAGGGTATCGAATGAAAGCCCTTGGTACGTGGATTAACGATCAAATTTTTATTTTTGCAAAGTAAATTATTTTGAAGCGATTTTTGCCAAAATTGTGCATAAATTTTTTTGTCCCACACCCTGTAGCCCAGATGGTTTAAACTAAAAATCTGAAAAAATTCTAAGTAATGTACATTGGTGTGAACCGGAATAGTACAACAGGAATTTTGGATCAGATTATGTTTTTGGAAAAAAAAGCATTTTTTGTGTTTTTTTGTTAATAATATTGAAAACTTATAGTTATATAACACGCTAAATCATAAGGTGTATCCTGGTGTAGCGGCTACGATACTGGCATCGTGCACAAGAAAATTAGTTCGATTCCTACGAGAAGAAACAATATTTTTTTTGCATTTTTATTTTGTTTAAATTATTTTTTCCAAATTCTAGTTATATTTTGGCAAATGTTACATTTAATTTTTTAAAAGCGTAAATTTAATAACCAGTGGAAATTGTTGAAATTATAATTTAATTCTATGTTTGAATGTATACGAAATCAGATTGCGGGGCTTATGATTTAAGGAACCAATGGAAGCCATAGGCGCAATTTAATGAACCTTGCTATATAAAAAAAAAATACTGCACGTATTTAGAAACTTAAATAATGGTATTAGGCATTCGAATTAAAATTCATAAAAAAATATTTTGACATAAAACTTGTTTTGGCATCCCAAATAATCATCATTCAGTTACTAAATACCTGCGAAACCCTGAAATGTGTGAAAATTCACACTTCACTTCAATTTTTCACTATACTCCCAAATCCAAGTGAAGAGCAAAAAAAAGGTCCTCACCTCCAAAATCCAAGTGAAGAGCAAAAAAAAGGTCCTTATCTCCCAAAATCCAAGTGAAGAGCAAAAAAAAGGTCTTCACCTCCCAAATCCAAGTGAAGAACAAAAAAAAAGGTCCTCACCTCCCAAATCCAAAATGCGGGACAAAATGTTAAAATGCGGGACTTTTGCGGGACAAAATGTTAAAATGCGGGACGAATGGTCACCCTATAATAAATGTGCCTGGGATTATTGTTTCCGAGATGTAATATGCGACATTTTAGTATTTTCAGCGGTAAAAGCCATGCAGTACACCAATCTGTGATGGAATTTATGTCGTTTTGAATTATTGCTGAGTTTTGTGCCTCTTTATATAGCTTCATACTATTTAATGTATTAGTTCGAGATTTTTTTTTCTCTGAATAACCAATAATTTTCTAATTTCTCAGTTAATTTTCATTTTAATTTAGGTGCATTCTATATCATTGGAAAAGGAAAAAATACTTCCAATCGAGGTATTACTATATTTGTTTATATTTTGTCTCTCTCCTTTACTCTCTCTATCTCCCTCATTCTCCCTCTCCCCTACCTCTTCTTAAAACTCTTGAAAATCATTCATACGCTGCCATCTCTTAACCACTAGAATAATTCGAGTACGACTATATCGATTGCTTCACAAATTCTGCATATACCTAACGCTATTTTATAGAAGATGGCTATTCGGGACTGAAACTAACGTTGGCGGCGCTGCGTACAACAGCTAATGGCGGACAAGAAGCGTATAGGTCAGAAGTTTTTTCTAAATATTTATCTGTTCAAACAATATTTCGGCAAAAAAGCACTGTATTTAAGTCACTATATTTTAAAATACTTCTTAATTCACATAAACTGCAGCACAACACGCTACAAATATTATCCAAATATACGCTTCTGTTTAATTTAGCCAGTCACTACCAGATGTCTCACTGTTATTTGCAGTAGCGAATAATCAAACTGTCTTACAAAATTTCAAATAGAGGAAACTGTTTAAGATCGCAGCGCTATATATGACAAAAGCTGGAACACTCGAAAGTGACATTAAACTGCCACTTGTGTATTTGTTTACATGGTGAAAATGAACAATTATATTTTCCTATTTTCCAAACTTTTTTGTGCTTTTTTTATTTAAAGGTAATCTACAATTTACAAGATGTAATAATATATTATTCTGTTTTTCATTGTAGTTTTAATTCTTTTTGACAGTCTATTAATATAATATCAACAAAAATATGGTAAACATTAAGTGTACCGAAGTTTTTTCGTTTTTATTATTAGTGCAGTATGCGAACTAGTCAAAACTTATTCGCTGAAACAGACAGACGTCTTTTGCGTTTTGATTAAACTCTGTAATTTTGAATACCTAATTATTGTTTTCATTTCATTTTAAACCAGTGTTGCCACCTGTCCGGGTTTGACCCGGACAGTCCGATTTTTGCGCTACGTATCCGGGTGAAGCCCAAAAATGTCCGGGAATTTATAAAATTTAGCAAAACGTCAATAATTATTTATTTTTTAAAATACATTATTAATTTTTTAAATTTTATTTCCTTTTTTCAATAATTTGCGTTGGTAGGAATGAGATGGCAGATAAGGGAATCCCATATGTTAATATTGAACCAATTGTGTAGTAGTAACTTGAGTGAGTTTCAAGTGTTCATTAGAGCTCCTAATTTGTAATAATTTAAAAATTAAATTATCTCTGTGAAATGTGATGAATTTCGTAGTACAGTAATAGGCAAAAAAGCTTTTAGAAGCGACACGGGGCAATATGAAATACAGTTTTAAAGAGAAAAAATAAATATTTTGTTGACAAAATTTCGTGATTACAAGTATGAAATGTGCATTTTTTTTTTTAAATAAAACACATTAAACTCAAAAGAACAGTAAAAGTTTATTTATTCAAAGTATGCTCCATTAGAAGTTATACATTTTTCCCATCAAGCCTCGCCAGTAGAACTCTTCCCCTTTCCCCGCAAACCATTCATCTAGCCATTCTTTCACATTTTCATATGAACAAAAGTGCTGCTCGGCAAGTGCGTGACCCATCGATGCGAACAAGTGGTAATCTGAAGGGGCCAAGTCTGGTGAGTAAGCGGCATGGGGTAGCACTTCCCACTTGAGTGCCTCCAATGTGTTGCAAACTGCTTTTGCCTTGTGCTGTATTCTTTCGTATTCTGGTCGTTTTATGAGCAGCGAATGGTTCAATTCGATCAGTTGTTGTTGGTAGCGTTGGGTATTAACTGTTTCACCAGGTTTTAACAATTCATAATAGACCACACCCTTTTGGTCCCACCAAGTACAGAGCATTGTCTTTTTGCCAAAGCGAGTCGGTCTTTCAGATTATGTGGATGGTGAGCCTGGGTTCACCCATGATATTTTGCGTTTGGGATTTTCAAAATAAATCCATTTTTTCATCGCCAGTAATGATACGATGCAAAAAAGACTTTCTTTTGTATCGTGCAAGCAAAATTTCACAAGTGTTTTTGCGTTTTTCCATCTGCCTCTCATTCAATGCATGTGGAACCCATCTGCCGGCTTTCTGGATCTTACCCATCTCTCGTAGGCGATTGGAAACAGCTTGTTGACTAACGCCTAACTGCTCTGCTAGTTGTTTTTGTTATTGACTATCGTCATCCTGTAGCAATGTTTCCAATTTTGTATCTTCATATTTTTTTGGAGGTTTTCCATGATCTTTGTCTGTAAGATCAAAGTCACCACTTTTGAAACTCCGAAACCATCGTTTACACGTATCTTGCGATGGAGCATATTCACCATAAGCTTCTCGAAGCAGTCGGTATGATTCAGCAGCAGTTTTTTTCAAATGAAAACAAAACAGTAGTACTGTCCGCGAATGCTCTTTATTTGGCACAAAATTTGACATTTTTAACACAGTAAAACAAAACTATATGATCACTTTTTAAATTATAACCTATACGCATTTGACACTTAATGATAACTTAACAAAACGCCATCTGTGTTGAAACTTTGAACTATACACTCTGTTTGCGCGGAAAGTTTGAAAAAAATCCGCATTTCATACTTGTAGACCTGGTACAATATTTAAAAGTAATATTAATTAAAATATATTTAATCAAATTAATTTAATTGCACTTGTGCTTAAAAAAATATCCTTGGAAACATGTCTGAAAAAGAACCGTTTTTTATTTAACATAATAAAGATAAATTTTCTTCTACTAATTATTCTGAATTCTGCTTCTTACTTAGTAAACAACCAATTTTTTTTATTTTTAATTAGGTACATCAAACATCAATAGTTAGAGTTCTTAAGTTTCTAAAAATTAAGCTTACATATGAATTTTGAAAGTTTATTTCTACACTAGGTTATTACCCGTCATCAATGACGGATTTATAATATAAAAATTTAAATTGTTAGTATGTATTTGGTTTTATTTTTTAACGTATCTTAATTTCATCGCCAGTCAGCGGATCATGGGACAGGATTTCACACGTTAACCAATCACGGGAGAGGGTGTAACCTGTCAGCCAATCAAGAGACAGGGTGTCCCCAGTTAGCCAATCATGAGAACCTTAGGAAAAATTGACTTCATAATGTTACCAACACTACATACAGACACTTGCTAATTATATAGTTAGATTATTTATTCATGAACTTTCTAAGATGGGAAAACGATTCATTTTTACTCAGCACATTACATTTATATTGTTAAAACTAAAATAATTTGAGACGTTAATTTATGCCTACGAAACCCTAGACATTTATGTATGTAATTATATTCGTAGATTCTTGGAGAATAAATCTGCAAAATATTTTTCATATCGGTCAAAGGATATAAGAGTCTAAAGTTTCTTTTTCATGCCTACGGAATCCTAGATATTTCTATATATAATTATATTTGTAGATTCTTAGAGAATAAATCTGCAAAATATTGTTCATATCGGTTAAAGGATATAGGCGTGTCTAGAGTTTCTCTTTTATGCCTACGAAACCCTAAACATTTCTATATATAATTATATTCGTAGATTCTTAGAAAATAAATCTGCAAAATATTGTTCATATCGGTTAAATGATAATTGCGTGTCTCTTTTATGCCTACTAAACCCTAAACATTTCTATATGTAATTTTATCCGCAGTTTCTTAGAGAATAAATATGCAAAATATTTTTCATATCGGTCATAGGATATAGGAGTGTCTAGAGTTTCTTGTTTATGCCTATGAAACCCTAGACATTTCTGTAAATAATTATATTTGATGATTCTTAGAAAATAAATCTACAAAATATTGTTCATATCAGTCAAAGAATGTACCTACGAAATCCTAGACATTTCTATACGTTATTTTATCCGCAAATTTTTAGGAAATAAATCTGCAAAATATTTTTCATATCGATCATAGGATATAGGAGTGTCTAGAGTTTCTTGTTTATGCTTACGAAACCCTAGACATTTCTATATGTTATTTTATCCGCAGATTCTTAGAAAATAAATCTGCAAAATATTTTTCTTATCGATTATAGGATATAGGAGTGTCTAGAGTTTCTTGTTTATGCCTACGAAACCCTAGACATTTCTATATGTTATTTTATCCGCAGATTGTTAGAAAATAAATCTGCAAAATATTTTTCTTATCGATTATAGGATATAGGAGTGTCTAGAGTTTCTTATTTATGCCTACGAAACCCTAGACATTTCTATATGTTATTTTATTCGCAGTTTCTTAGAGAATAAATTTGCAAAATATTATTCATATCGGTCAAATCATATAGGAGTATCTATAATTTCTTGTTTATGCCTACGAAATCCTACACATTTCTATATGTTATTATATTCGTAGATTCTTAGAGAATAAATCTACAAAATACCTGTCAATCAAGAAACCTCAAGAGTCCCCAGTTAGCCAATCACGAGAACCTTAGGAAAAATGACGTCACAGTGTTACCCAGATCACAAACACACACTATCTAATTATATATGTACGATTAAAATATACAATAAGAATACAATAACTTACATATATCCAGTAACTTGATGATTGCTAATTATAATTAAGAACATAAGATAATTAAAACACAATAAGGTAGGTATATATTTTTTATCATTTTAAAATATTTACAACTACTATTCTATTCTATTCTATATTTAATTTGGTTTAGGTCAGTTGACCATTCCACCAGCGCATAGCATTGTTGATTAGGTGATATTTAGAATTTAAAATTTATTGTATTGAGAAACCCTGTGATAAGTGTGCAGATGGCGGAGGTGGGATGTGCGAGAATTGTCTTCATGTCCATAGGGGATGGCAGATGCTTGGTGAGATCCTGGTACAGCTTTGTAGACTGGGCTGAGTGATTCGGGCAGTTAAACAGAATATGAGTCATGTCGCCGAGTTCACCACAGGTGCATAGATCTGATTCTATTACTTTTATTTTATGCAGATGTGTACAGAGTGATTATTTAATGGCGAGACGACGTTTTAATAATTTGCCGTTTCATACACATCGTAGCAGGCGATTATGCGCGCATGCCCATTATCTTTTTTTCTTCATAATCATAGTTATTATAGTCATAGTATTCACCAGTATTTCTGCTAGAAGGCACGTAAAATTCGGTGACGTCGGCTCGCCATTAAATAATCACTCTGTATATGTATGGCAATGGCTAAAACGCATTCGAGTAAGGGTCGAGACTACAACTACTAATTAACTAAACTACCTATTTTATAATTAAAGAAAAACATGAAAGACAAAAAATAATTACTGAAATATTTAAATATTTTATATTCATATTTGACAAAGTATCTACGTATACTGCATTAGCTTTCGTTTTTAAGCAAATACTCGTAAATCACACAATATCTATAATTTCGGGATCCCAGGATCCCGGGATGAAATATATTTAATCCCGTAATCCCGGGATTGTAAAACTTGCCTGGAATTACAATCCCTAGATATGAACCATGTTAAAATGAGCCTTGAACAATTTATTCCTTAAAAAAATCAGGAATTTTATAAATCGGGAATATTTTGTCTTCCTGATAAATGGCAGAGTGTTATAGATCACAATGGTAACTATTTTACTCAATAAAGTACATTTTTTTTCTTTCGATTTGTTTCTATATTAATAATACCAAATAAACGAAAAAACTTTCCGGTACACCTAATATATTAATAAAAAAATAAAAATATCTGCTTGAAAAAGTGGAAGGGCCTTTTAATATATCAACTGATGATTTAGGCAAATTTTGGATGGAGTAAGTGCCTTTTTTCAATCTTTTGTTGGGCGTAAAAATCTATAAAAATCAGGTAAAACAGAACAAAAATGTATGACCATTTGTAGAATACCGCGTCCTCATAAATCAGCGCGTTTTACCAACAACGTCGCCAAGAAAGGAAAGGATGGCGTCATTGGGAGAACCCAATGTTACAACTGAGTAATGTTTGCATGATAGTTACATTATATTCTAACATTGGTAGCAAAATGAACAATGTATGACATTATTTCATAGTTATTGTTAAGGAATTTTAAAAGTTTTATTTGTTGATGTAACGTTCATCATCACTGGAAGAGCTGACCATTCTTGTAAAGAATGTAGAAATTGTCTGACTGGCTCTTGTAACTCGTGAAGCATTACCAGCTTTATTGATTCTTCTTCTTTCTTGTTTTGTTATTCCTGACCAATTTTTCTTGCAACCTATAACACAATAAAATATGAGTTGAAGCTATTTGCATTTTAATGAAAAAAAATTATGTGAAGTGTGAATTTGCACACATTTCAGGGTTTTGTAGGTATTTAATAAATGTAAGAACGCTGGATGTCTAAGAACATTTTTTTGATAAAAAGTTAATTAAACTAATTCAAACAATAGGTTGAATCATAGCGTAGTTGAATAGTAGGCGCGCCGCCTGTAAGCTTCTTACACACATGAACTCGATTCTCAGCTGTTAAAATTTTTTTATTATATTTTTAATTTCAAAAAAAGACGTACAGTCTACAGACTACACACTTCAGATGTCACGAGAATCGAGCTTGCTTGGGATATTTCACGTTTCATGTTGGTAACTTTAATGTCAATAAGAAATGTCGAGAGGCAAACACGTATCATTGTATTTCAATTGTATTTCATATATCAAGTAACAAAGTTAAGAAATGGCAGGTGGTAAAATTAGTGTCTGTGTGGTTTGAAGTAAAAATCTATTATTAAGTTTAAGATTTATGTCAACTTTAGATATCTGCCAATTTTTGATATATTTTATAAGTTAATCTTTATTTAATGCCATAAGTTTAGATTAGATTAGATTAGACTTTATTTAACATTATTATTATTATTTTTTTTTTCTTGTTTCAGAACAAGTGGTGAATGGAGGGATAGAAAATTTAAAAGCACAAGCATGCAGTGCTGTGAAGCACAAACATTTAGAATTTTGGAATTACATTTTTAAAAAAGATTTGGCTAGCAAAATTTATCAGTATAATTCTAACGAACGTGGAGAAAGAACGCGCTTGTCAAATTAAAGAATATATGGTGGAAATGTTTATTGAATATTTGGTCTAAAATCTACACACGAACGTGGACAAAGAACGCGCTAGTTAAATTAACAAATAATTGGCATAAGTGTTTCAATGTTGAAAAACGCGCTAGACTCAGTGGCGGACTTTCGCAAAGACAAAAAATTGATGTGAAGTGTGAATTTTCACACATTGCAGGGTTTCGCAGGTATATAATAAGTGAAGGCGGCATGCTGAGTGTGTAGGACAAATTTTTCTTTGTAGTAACCACGGCAAAATGAATGATCTTTTTAAAATAATTTATCGTCTGTTAATCTCAGAGCTTTAAAAACAAATTTTATGTTAAAATATTTTTTTGTTAATTTTAATTCGAATACCTAATATCATTATTTAGGTTTCTAAATAAGTGCAGTATTTTTTTATATAACAAGGTTCATTAAGATTTTGAATATTGGGCCTATGGCTTTCATTGGTTGTCTTAAATCATACACTCCGCCCCTCTGGCTTCGTATAAATGACACAGAATGAAAATATAATTCCAATTGGTTATTAAATTTACGCTCTTGAAAATTAAATTCAAAATGTGCTAAAATATAACTAGTATTTTAACAAATTAATTTAAACATAATAAATATGAAAAAAAAAAACAAAAAATAAAATTGACTCCACAAGCCAGGAACGAACCTGTGTAGTGAATAACGATCCTGTGTGGTTGCCGAGCAACTGAGCCACTAGACCACCAAACACTTATCAACTTAGTGTGTTATAAGAGTATAACATGTATGCATCGTCAACCAAAAAACACAAAAAATGCGTTATTTTCCGAAAACATAATCTGATCAAAAATTCCTGTTGTACTATTCCGGTTCACACCACTATACATTACTTAGAATTTTTTCACATTTTTAGTTTAAACCATCTGGGCTACAGGGTGTGGGACAAAAATTCTTTTGCACAATTTTGGCAAAAATCGCCTCAAAATAATTTATTTTGCAAAAATTAAATTTTGATCGTTAATCCACGTACTAAGGGCTTTCATTTGATACCCTACTCAGAATTTTAAAAAAATATATTTTTTTTCGATGAGCACATATAAACAAATATGTTTATATTTTTAGGGGGATATGTTTTTTAGATGTTAGAGTATTTTTCCTATGTGCGGGTCAAAAAGTTGTACAAGCATGCCAATTTTCAACTCTCTAGGTTTAGCCGTTTGGCTACAATTTTTACCGAACAGACAGACAGACAGACAGACAGACAGACAGACAGACAGACAGACAGACAGACAGACAGACGACAAAATGACGGTATAAGGGTTTTTTGGTCATACCTACAAAACCCTAAAAATTTATGTGAAGTGGGAATTTTCACACATTTCAGGGTTTCGCAGGTGAATGATGATTATTTGCGATGCCAAAACAAATTTTATGTTAAAATATTTTTTTATTAATTTTAATTCGCATTCCTAATACCATTATTTGGGTTTCTAAATATTTGCAGTATTTTTTTTTATATAGCAAGGTTCATTAATATTTTGAAAATTGCGCTTCCATTGGTTGTTTAAGTCATAAAATCCGCCCCTCTGATTTCGTATACATTGAATCATAGAATTAAATTATAATTTCAACACTTCCCACTGGTTATTAAATTTACGCTTTTAAAAATTAAATGCAACATTTGCCAGAATATAACTTTAATTTTGACAAAATAATTTAAACAAAATTAAAATTAAAAAAAAAAAAAAAAAAAAAAAAAAATTGACGGGATTCGAACAGTATTTCGAACGTTATCGCTTCGTAAGTTGCAATACTAAGCAATAACATTACCACTGGACTATAGATGTTCACTCGTTTACCGTTTTAAATAGCGGATTAAATATTTTACATATTGTAGTTAAAAACACAAAAAATGCGTTATTTTCCGAAAACATAATCTGATCAAAAAAAAACCTGTTGTACTATTCCGGTTCACACCAATATACATTACTAAGATTTTTTTTAGATTTTTAATTTAAACCATCTGGGCTACAGGGTGTGGGACAATTTTTTTTTTTGCACAATTTTGGAAAAAATCGCATCAAAATAATTTATTTTGCAAAAATAAAATTTTGATCGTAAATCCACGTACCAAGGGCTTTCATTTGATACTCTACACAGAACTGTAATTTTTTTTTTTTTTTTTCGGTGTTCATATATTTGTTTATATTTTTAGGGGGATATGTTTTTTAGATGTTTTAGTATTTTTCCTATGATCGGTAATCGATTATATAATAGCTAACCCGGACGCAAGAGAAAAAATAAAGAAAATGAAGGTAGGAAATAGAATCGACACAGAACACCAGCCAGTTATATTATACTTACAGGATAATAGAAATACAGAAAAGAGAGAGACAGTTGGATAGAAGTAGAAGACTGGACGGAAAAAGGGACAGAACAATACAAGGCGGAAATAGAAAAAATAACTCTGGAAAAGACAGACGGTGATATAAACGAAATGGTGAAGGAAATTATGGAAAAAGTAAAAAAGGCGATAACAAAAAAAAGAAAGAAAATAACTCAAAAAACAGGGAAAAATAACTGGTGGGATAAGGAGTGTAGAATGGAAAAGAGAGAAACGAGGAAAAAATTCAAAGAAATGAGAAAACGAAAGATAACGGAAGAGGAATACAAAACAAAACAAAAAATTTATAAGAACCTATTGTAACAAAAGAAAATAAGTCAGAAAGAAAAAGAGATGATAGAGATAGAACGAATAAGAAATGAGACAGAAATTTGGAATTACTTGAATAAGGAAAGAAACTAAAGACAAAACATAAAAAGTCAAATAAACATAAATAGATGGAAAGAATACTCTATGAACCTATACGAAGGAACATAGAACAAGAAGAAAGAAACACGAACAGAAGAGAAGACAGAAGACCCAAAGGCAGGAGAGATTACAGAAGAAGAAATAGAAGCACAAATAAACAAGTTGAAAAACAAAAAAAGCCCTGGAAAAGATCAAATAAGAAACGAAGTATGGAAAAACAGCAACGGAGAATTAAAAAGAGAACTATTAAAAATATTTAACAAAATATGGAAGAGGGGCGGATTTCCGCAAAGCTGGAGGCAAGGTATGATCGTGCTAATAGGAAATTATAGAGGAATCACTCTTTTAAATAGCAGCTACAAAATGTATGCGTCAATGATAGCTGATAAACTACAAACGGATTTAGAAGAAAAGGGGATTATATCTAACAACCAAGCGGGGTTCAGAAAAGGAAGGGGTACTGTAGACAATATCTACATTCTGAAACACCTAGTAGACAGAGAAATATCAAAGGGCGAAAAAGTATACGCGCTGTTTACGGACTTAAAAGCGGCATTTGACCTAGTAGACAGAGAACAGCTATGGGAAATGATGAAGAAAAAGGAAGTAGACGAACAACTGATAAAGAAGAAATATAAGAAGAAACACGTAATCAGGTGAAAGAAGGGGAAGCATTGAGCGAGAACTTCTGGACGGAAAAGGGTTTAAGACAAGGATGCCCACTGAGTCCCATCTTGTTCTCTGTCTACATAGCAGACCTAGAAGATATGATGAAGAGATGGCAAGCGGGAGGTTTAAGAATCGGTAAGCTAAAAATATGGTCATTTGCCTACGCCGATGATATAGTGCTATAAGCAAAGAACGCAACCGAGCTTAAAGATATGATTAAAAGATTCGAAAGATATCTGCGAGGAAAGAAAATGATAGTACAGAAAATTCGAAAGTACTTGAATTCAGAAAAGGGGGTGGAAGAGAAAAGAAAGAATGTTGGAATTGGGAAGGACAAGAAATAGAACAAGTAAAGGAATTTAAATACTTAGGATATATTTTTAAAAAGAACAACTGAGACAACAAACATATAAAGGAAAGGACGAAAAAGGCGAAAATGGCGATGGGAAAAGTGTGGAGTATCGGAGAGAGAAAACTAAACCACGAATATAAAAAACGAATGTTTCTTTTTGATACCTTATGTAACAGTGTAAAAACGTTGTTAATTTTATATATTGTAAAATCTATTTTGTTAACTTAAGAAGATTGTTATCTTAACATGATGGTCAACCTTTCATTGTTACGGTCACAAGTACAACCTTGACTTAAGTACCCTTAGACCATTAGAACTATTCAAGTAAACTGCACAAAGAACATACCTACATAAATCAGGGAAAAGAATGACTTTAAGTAAAGTAATTCTTTTCTAACATCGGCTTCTAAGCTAAATCGTTTAGAAGCAGATGTACCTACATATTTATTGATACTGTATTACCTGAGTACTGGGTATAAAAGCTTGAACCAAATTAGCACTACATGCATTCCAGTCAGTCATTCCATTCGGTTATGTAGAACCATTCCGTCATTTACAGTCATTCTGTGATAGTCATTCGAGTTAGTAATGTAGAGGCATTCCGTCATTTACAGTCATTCTGTTATTTACCGTCAGTTAGTTATGTAGAGTCATTCGATAATAATCAAAATGAAGAGAAATATAGAATTTAAATTAGATAAAAATGTCAAGTGAAGATTTTAAGAATTGTACATGTAAGTAGACTAAGTTTAGGTAAGATTTATTTCATGATATAATATGTAGTTTTCTTTTGTTAGTTTTTAAGTTGTTTTTATTAATAAATATATTAAAGCCATAAGATTGTTTAATATTGAATTGCCAATAATACCACTAAAGATTTTGATTAGAAGTTTTTCCTAATTTTTGCTACTAATAAATTAGGTGGTGGCAGCTGAACAGTTAAGTAAATACCTTGCATAGTTTAATTTATTTACTTATTATTTTCCTCCCGTAATTACTACTTTTACAACTGGTACAGCGGTAGGGATAGTTGTTCTTAATTATTTATATAAATTATCTTTAACTCGTAGTTTTGCACTTTTTACCATTGGGGACAATCGGTGGGATTGTTCTTTATAGATCTAAATTATTATTCTCTATAACCCCGTAAGATTTGCACGTTCACAACTGGTGTCATCAATGGGATTGTTTTTAATCAGTAGTTTAAAATATCTTGAAAGCGTAATTTTACCACTGTTACAATTTGGTGGCACCGGGTGTGATAGTTGTTTTTACTCTATGTATCCTCCCGTAGTAATTTTGACTTCTACATTTTTGGTGGAAGCGGGTGGGATAGTTATTTTTAATCTATCTATCCCCCCGTAGTAAATTTGGTCTTCTACGTTTTTGGTGACAAGCGGTGGGATAGTTGTTTTTACGCTATCTATCCCCCGTAAGTAAAAATCGCGTGTTACACTTAATACAAGGAATTCTCCTCTATGGCTCGAAAATATGGTGATGGAAAGAGTGGGAAGAAGTAGAACGAACACAAGAAACGTACATTAAATGGACATTGGGATTAGACAGGCAAACACCGAGCTATATATTACTATCGGAAACAAAGATAGACAAAATAAGACTAAAAACCGGCACAAGAGCTATAAAATATGAACAAAAAATTCAAGCCTGCAATAACGAAATCCTGAAGGAAAGCTGGAAAGAAAGAGAAAATAATACACAAACAAATTGGAAAACCGACAGAAGAAAATATTACGGAAGAAACGGCTACAGCACAGACGAGATAAGAAGAAAGCAGGAGGACGGAGTTGCAATTGAACAAATAACAACAGAAAGAGGTACAACTGCAGAACCAACAGAATAAAATTAACAAGTCTAGGTTTTTTAAAGAATATGGGAGAATACAAACACAATGGCTGCCATAATATCTACAAAACAGCAACAAATCACAGAAAACCATAGCAAGATTTAGGTGTGGAAATGACACAGAAGCAAGTAAATATTGGAAAGAAGAAAACGAGAGATTATGTAGAACGTGCGACGAATCAAAAAGTTAATTATGGGTTATTTATGTAAGGACTGTACTCCATTCAAAGCCGCAAGGCACGAATAAAAACTATATCTATCTATTTAGTATTTTTCCTATGTGCGGGTCAAAGAGTTGTATAAGCATGCCAAATTTCCACTATCTAGATTTACCCGTTTGGTTACAATTTTTACCGAACAGACACACAGACAGACAGACAGACGACAAAATGACGGTATAAGGGTTTTTTGGTCATACCTACAAAACCCTAAAAATACAATTATCTTGGGCCCGTAATTTTCAAGGGCCCAACGAACCCTTCCCCTTTCCTCTTCCCCTCTGAACGCCTCTAGGTTAAGGGCCCGTAAATCAAAAATGTCTTGGGCCCGGTGAAGGCTTAATCCGCCACTGGCTAGACTTATATAGAACAACCGTAAATTCGTCAATATTTACTATAAGTGTTATATTGCCTACAAATAATAAATATTCCCTTTACACTTTTGTATTATTATTTTTATATTTTAATATATTTACAATTAAAAGTATCATTCATAAAAATATGTACAAATATTCTAGACTAACGGCTTGTTGGGACAATAGTCTAAGTCTAGATGTCCAGGTCTCATAATGTACGACACGACTTGAAACTTAAATGGTTGCGCAATGGATTTGTGGTGAGAGTGAGGAGAGCCTGAGTGTACTTTCTCCGAACACTTTGACCCCTGTTCTTTTTACAACCGCCTCATGTTTTTTTCTGCGCAACAAGATCTCCTTCAGACAGCTCCTACAGTACAGGACGTGTAATAAGCTTACTATATTACTTCTATATATACTAGATTCTTAGTATAAGCAGAGGTATATAAGGAATATCCATATGTCTCTACTACAATTCTCTTTTTCATCGCTGTCTACCAGCCGGGTCCTTTCTTTCGGCTACTTTCAACACAATTTTTTTTTCTAATAATTAATAGTCTAGCTCTTTTATTTTATGTATTTATTTTTCTGAATAATTTTATTTTGTCGACATCCTACTTAGTACCCAACATTCAAAGTATCATACATCAAATCGGTCCAGTGGTTTTCGTATAATTTCAATTGTAATACACTTCAGAATAATATATACGGATATAAAAAGATGACTACCTTAAAAAACAAACAATATACAGAAAAAATACAATTAAAATTTGTTAAAACTAATATATTCCAAAAATTTGTATTAAAATTGACACGAAAAGAAATAAGAATGTCATTTTATACCTTAACCTAAAAATAGTAAAATAGGTCTGATTTACAAAACGGCCGAAAAGCACGATTTAAACGATGAAAGTAACAAGATTGCAAAATTTAGATACGCCTAACCGTTTGGAATAGACTTTATACTACCTTAGTCATAAATACAAAAGATCCATAACATTATTTGTAATAAGTAAGCCATGAATTAAAAAAATAATTTTGTCAGAAACACAAAAAATGCAATATTTTTCAAAAATGCAATCTGATCAAAAATTCCTTTCGTATGTTTTTCAGTAACCTCTTCGGGTTAAAAGGTGCGAGACCAGAACTTTTTAGCAAATTTTTTACTAAAATCGTGTAAAACGAATTTTAAAAAACTACTTTGTGTTGCTTGATATTCGTTTTAAGAACTTTCTTTTGAACTACACATTATTTTTAAAATAATTTTTCAAAAATACAAATATGCTTGTTGATCCATGCATTAAGAGGTTTCATTTGATATGCCACTCAAATTTTTAAAAAAATATTTATTTTTCTCTTAAATATATATTTGTTTATATGTATCTCGGGATGTATTTTTTTGAACTCTCAGTATATTTCCTATATGTGGGTCAAAGAGTTGTATAGGCATGCCAGTTTTCAACTTTCTATGTTAAACCGTTTGGCTACAATTTCTACCGTACAGACACATGAGTTGTATAAGGCAAAAAAAAAAAAAACATAAACTTACCGATATCTTCTTTTCCTAAAAATATCAAAATTTCCTCCTGTATCAACACAGAAAAAATGCATTGAGTAAAAGTTCTCAGTTTGATTAAAATTTTAGTGTTAACATTTTCAATTAAAAAAAGCAAATAGTTCACAATTTTTAACCAAATTACCGTGTAAACCTTCATTTATCCAGAGTGTTATTTTTATGAAATATTACTTTTTCAGTGTTAAAATTAACACTACTTTAACAATATTTATTTTCTAACACTATAATTTAACCAGTATGTAAGTGTAAACTTTACACCAAATTTAACCAAAAAATAAATGTAAATAATTAACAAGAAAAGCCAGGGACTTTATAAAGTTCATATTTTAGTGTACCATGAAGTCTCTTTAACACTACTTTTTACCGACCGCCAACATATATAAGGGAGGTATTGTGATCATACCGATTTTGACATTTGAAGATTTCGATGGATCTCCATGAATTGAGGTTCCTACATAACGTTCCTACATAATGACTATTTTTAGCATGATGTCTGTCGGTCTGTCTGTCCGTCTGTCTGTCTGTCTGTCTGTCCGTCTGTCCATCTGTGTACACGTGCAGAACAAATTCGGCTGAAAGGATTTTTATGAAACTTCATATTTAAGCTTCTGCCATCAATGGCACGAGTTGATCAACTTTTGGTAAAAATCGGGTGACTAAAAATGGGAGTTTACTCGTATCGATTTTAAGATTTTTGTGAATATTTCACAACAGAAAAATATTTCGAAAAAAATTATTGAACAAAAGTTGGTATAAAAGAAATAACTAAAAACTTTTATTTGAGACATTTTTTAATAAAACAACCTGTCTGGCTGTCGGCCTGTCTGTCGGTCTGCCTGCCTGCCTGCCTGCCTGCCTGTCTGTCTGTCTGTCTATCTGTCTGTCCATCTGTCTGTCTGTCTGTCTGTCTGTCTGTCTGTCGGTCTGTCTGTCGGTCTGTCTATCTGTCTCTCTGTCGGTCTGTCTGTCGGTCGGTCCCTGTGCACAGGCAGAGCAAATTCGGCTAAAAGTATTTTAATGAAACTTCATATTGAAGCTTTTGACATCAATGGCACAAATTGATCAATTTTTGGTAAAAATCGGTTAACTAGAAATGGGAGTTTACTCGTGTCGGTTTTAAGATTTTTACGAAAATTTCACAACAGAAATATGTCGAAAAAAATTATTTAACAAAAGTTGCTATAAAAACAATAGCTAACAACTTTTATTTGAGACATTTTTTGATAAAGCAGCATAAATTAATTAAGTACTTTGTGACGGTGGTCAGTCTTGTGGTGGCCACAGCTGATTTTTTAGAGAAAATTCACTTAAAATATTTATAATACAAAGTATAAATTTTCCATTTCATATCAATTAAAAATAGCTCACAAAAATAAATAAATCGTCTTTGACGTCTTTATTTTCAAATAATAACAAACTATCATTTCGTAGATTATCATTTATATTTAAAAATTGCCCATGCAAATAAACAATTTATTTTAAAGTGCAAAAAGAAAAAATCAAGCACATTCTATTTTTGTAAGTAATATAAATACATTGCTTAACATTTAAACTACAGTAATTATTATTGTTTATAATTGTACACATTGAAATATTGTTTAAATAAATAATAAGCAACATATTGTTGAATGAGTTAAAACTGGATCTTATTTTAATTTGTTCACTATTGCTAAAATCTATTTACGTTAAAATTATAGTCACGCAATAATTAATAATCAAATTTTATAATTTTAAGCAACCGAACAGTATCAATCCCCTAGACCATAGGTTCTCAAACTGGGGTACGCGTACCCCTGGGGGTACGCGAAGCATCTATTGGGGGTACGCGAGATCATTCACATAAACATACACTCATAAAGCCATATATACAAGTATTATTTTAATTTATCAAAATTGGAAATTGATTCTAATATTTTATTTAAAATTTTAATTGCGTATTTTTATTTAGCACTTTTTGTTACGCCAATGTGCATTAATGTTGGCGCCATCCCTTGATATTTGTGCGCAGTGTTGCCAGATCTACCGCTAAAGCGGTATTTCTACCGTTTTCAGGTTTCATCTACCTTCTAAAAAACGCAAAATTGAAAAAATAAGAAAATACGATCTTGATTATATTAATTTTGGATTTACGGAAACAGTGGTAAACAATGAATCACGACCTCAATGTGTAATTTGTTTCGAAATTCTTTCAAATCAATGCATGAAACCTTCATTTTTGAAACGTCATCTTAATACAAAACATTCAACTTTAGAAAATAAGCCTCGGGAGTATTTTGTACGAAAATGTACCGAAATGAAGTCTGTAAAAAAAACTATGTCGTCTTTTACCAGCAATACTCAAAAAGCAGTGGAAGCGTCTTTTTTAGTAAGTGTAAGAATAGCACGTTGTGGAAAAGCTCATACAATCGGTGAAGAATTGTTGTTACCTGCTGCTAAAGATATGGTTACTTGTATGTTTGATGAATCGATGGCTAAAAAATTAGATACAATACCGATATCTAATGACACCGTACGCCGCCGAATTGAAAGCATGGCATCAAGAGTCATCAAATATTCTATAACACATTATATTATTGCTGTTATTAGTTAGAGTTAAGATAGCATTATAATTAATACAATAAAATGTACAACTCAACTTATATATGTACATGTATAAAGGCACATTTTGGACTTCGGTCTGTTGTGCTGTTATTTCTAATAAATTAAATTAAATTAAATTAAATATTAAGGAAAATTTGATCGTTGAGCTTAAAAAAAGCTATTTTTTCGCTATCCAAATAGATGAGAGCACAGACATTACTAACTACGCTCAATTGATGGTTTACGTGCGGTATATATCTGAAAGTCGTATTAATGAAGATTATTTATTTTGTGAACCCTTGGCAACCCGTACAACTGCTGCTGAAATTTTCCAAAAGTTAAATCATTTTTTTATAGAGAATGAACTGGACTGGAAAAATTGTGTTGGTTTTTGTTCAGTGGTGCTCGGGCTATGGTTAAAAAATATGGAGGTGTGGCAATGAAATTAAGAGCCGTAACAGAAAATTGTGCGTTCACTCATTGCAGTATTCATAGAGAAGCTTTAGCAGCTAAGGGTATGCCAGATGCACTAAAAAATGTTCTTCAAGATGCCATCAAAGTAGTAAATTATATAAAATCACGAGCTGTAAACTCTCGTTTGTTTACAAAACTATGTGCTGAGATGGGAAGTGAACATATACAGTTGCTCCTTCATACAGAAATCAGATGGCTCTCTCGTGGAAAAATGTTAAGTAGATTATTCGAGCTATATTCTGAAGTACAGCTATTTTTAATGGAAACTAATTTTGAATTGCGTGATAAACTACTTGACGAGTCGTGGATAATGACACTGGCTTATTTATCAGACATTTTTAATCGTCTTAATAACTTGAATTTGTCCTTGCAAGGTAGTGGAATTAATCGATATTCGGTTAATGATAAAGTTAACGCATTGATAAAAAAATTAAAAATGATGGAGGAATGTGTGTCTGATAAAAATCTGCAGTCGTTTCCAAATTTGGAAAATTTCGTGTCGGAACATGAAACAAAAATTGACAATAATCTTATTAAAAATATTAAAATTCATTGTAAAATGCTCGCAGAACCTTTTGAAAAATATTTTCAAGAAGACTTTTCCGACATGCTATGGATAAGGAATCCATTCGCTATTGAAAAGTATCCATCAAATCTGAATAATAATAATAAAGAGTCATTGATTGAAATATCGTGCGATGGAGATTTAAAAATGAAGTTTAATGAATTGAAACTTGAAGAGTTCTGGCTCATGGCTAAAAGTGAATATCCAGAATTATCCAAACAAGCATTATTGTTTTTAATACTCTTTTCAACAACTTATCTCTGTGAATGTGGGTTTCCCTCCATGGTGGTTTTAAAAAACAAATATCGAAATAAATTAAATATCGATCCTAATATGCAGTAATCGAGAGCCCGATATTGAATCACTTATTTCAAGCATGCAGTTTCATCCTTCCCACTAAAGTTGGTAAGTGTATTTTCATGTATGTTTTTTTCAGTCAAGTCTGCTTTGTTTAACAATTTTCAAATTATTCCGATTTTTTTTTACCTTTTTGGGAGTACGCGCCTGTTCTGGAATTGACAAAAAGGGTACTCAAAAAAAAAATTTGAGAACCTATGCCCTAGACATATCATGGTAAAATAATCTGAATAAGGAAACAATTTTTTTTAAATATCGGTAATTATTTACCAGTGGATCAGGGTGTACCACAAGGAAATGTACTTGGGCCACTTCTATATACGAGGTACAGTGGCAGCACTAGCTCTTAAAATCTGGGGGGGGGCAGGAAATATTTCAGGAGAGCATCACATTTTTATCGTTATTAATACACATGAAAATTAATGTAAATACAAGTGATGATCTAAAAAAAAGGTCCTCACTTGTGAGTGATGAAATTTTTATCCAAGCATTATTTCTGGGGGGATAGCAATTGGAAGCCAAAGCAATTATTGCCCCCGTACCCCTGCTAGCGCCTCCACTGACAAGGTATAATAAAAAAATCGTTCAATTACTTTAAATCGTTCGGTTACTTTTATCGTGTGTTACTGACTTAAATGTCAATTAAAAATATTCCTTACGGTGTAAAACCGACTTTAGGTTGATAAGGTTATGATCATTATAATTAAGATATCATTTTTCATTATGACATATGTCAAATGGATCGACATTTTAAAAAAGTGACATTTTTTAATACCAATATGACATACAGCTTCAAAGATGCAAACTATTGAAAACAAAATTCCCTCTTAGTTTGTTCTTACAAAATTGAACAGCTTATAAAGTCTGTTCCAAACGGTTAGGCGGAACTAGATTTTGCAATCTAGTTACTTTCATCGTTTAAATCATGCTTTTCGGACGTTTTGTTTAAGTTTTGTAAATCATACTTACAACAAACATTTTTTGGTTAAGGTTAATATCATTTTAAAATGTCATTTTCTTTATATTTTGATTTTTTGTGTCATTCTTAATACAAAATCCCATTTATTTATTTTTTTGTCATCAAAATATGTAAGAAAATTAATTTAAGTTTGACATATGTCAATCGTTTTCATGGTTTTATTGTTGGAATTTTAAATTTTGACATTCCAACGTGAAAAATGAAATAACCCAAGCATGGTCCCTTTTCGTGACAACCTAAAAGAACTAAATTCCCATTTAGTTCCGCCTAACCGTGTGAAACAGACTGCTCTGTTCCAAACGGTTAAGCGGAACTAGATTTTGCAATCTAGTTACTTTCATCGTTTAAATCGTGCTTTTCGGCCGTTTTGTTTATGCTTTGTAAATCATACTTTCAATAAACATTTTTTGATTAAGGTTAATATCATTTTAAAATGTCATTTTCTTTATATTTTGATTTTTTGTGTCATTCTTAATACAAATTTCCCATTTATTTATTTTTTTGTCATTAAAATACGTAAAAAAATAATTTAATTTTGACATATGTCATTCGTTTCCATGGTTTCATTGTTGAAATTTTAAATTCTGACATTCCAACGTGAAAAATGAAATAACCCAAGCCAGATCCCTTCTCGTGACAACTTAAAAGAACAAAATTCCCACTTAGTTCCGTCTAACTGTTTGGAACAGAGTGTACATCACAACAGTCACCAAAGTAACCAGATCTAGTTTCGTATTACAAAATGAGACAGATTAGAGCAATTTTATGCAGTTAACCGCAAAATGTATTTAATTGTAAATTATAAACTTTAATTTGATACAGTGTGAAACCGGCCGCGCTCGCAGCGCCATATACTTCGTTCTTTAAAAAAATAGAGTATAGTACTATCAGCAATGGCAAGCCTCCAAAATAATGGTGTCCGGAATAGTGAACAAATTAGAATAAAGATACTATATATTTTAATCCTTCTTACATATTACTTAGAAGTACTAACATAGCTTTTAGTATTAATTCTGCTATCAGTAGTGCTAGATAATCTAGTAATATTAGTAGTATTAGTTGATCTTCGGAACCTGTTATTTGTAATACCTATCCGTTGTTTCAGATTCTTGGACACCTTGGGCTTTAAGACGAAGATGAGGAAGATCCAGATACCTTGAGAGAGATTCATGAAGTCAAAAAACAACCAGAAACTACTAGTTTTGTTTACGTATGAGGAGATTATTTCAGTTATCCATGAACATCCCATGAGAAAGAATAGTTTTATGATGGTTATTAACCTGAAAAAAAAAAGAAAAATATGAATAAAAAAAAGACATGTTTTTGGTTAAGGGCTGGATAAACAATATATAAAGGGTGTTTTGTTTGATCAGTGACTTCTCGAAATATATATTGTTTTTAATAATAATAATAATAATAATAATAATAATGTCTCTAGTATGACGCGGCTCAAAAGGTTGCTGAAGTTTGAGATTAGTGGACGCTTGTCAAGACCTGACAAACCCCAAAATAATAATAATGTTTATTGACAAAAATTACACGTACAGAGCATGTTTTTAGTCAGTCAGGTACAATATATAAATAGTAAAAAAAATGTAAAATATTATAAAATAAGAATAAAATAGAAAAAAATACGAAAAATAAAAAATACAAAATACTTGTCAACAGTTCCAATTCACACTATTTATATTAAAATTTAAAAATTCTTCAAATGAATAAAACGGATTAGATTCCGAGAAATCCTTGACTTTACCCTGAAATTTATTTAATTTGAGAGATTTAATATTCTCGGGTAATATATTTAAATATTTAATTGCAAAGAAGTTACAATTTAAGTTCTAGTTTTCAACAATCTTGTAAAACCTAAATAGAAATTAGTTTTATTGAGAGTGTCATGCGTATGTAATTGTTCCATAGTTTTATAATGTTCCTTATTTTTGTGTCCGAAAATGAAACACTGGTAAATATAAAGAGATGGCAAAGCCATAATATTTAAATCTCTGAAAGTATGCTTACAATCCGCTTTGCAAGTTGTCCTAGAAATGATTCTAACAACTTGTCTTTATAAAGCAAAAATTCGTTTTGCTGAAGCACCATGTCCCCACCAGTGATGGGCGTTTACACGTAAACTTTAATTGTTTACGTTTACGTGTAAACTTATGTAAACAATTGGTAAACTTGTGAACAATGTAAACAATGTAAACTTTTTAAACTGTCAAATAATGAGGTTAGTTTTAGTTATTTAATACGAATAATATAGGGTTAATGAACAAGTATATTCAGTTCAAAACAATAAATTTATTTAAAAAATGGTGGGAAGAAACCGAAGGAATAGTTCTGAAGAACTAGGTTTTATTTTAATTAAAGAATATGAAAGAAAATATAGGGCGTTATGCAAAATTTGCAATGAATCTTTTCGTTATTAAAAAATATAGGCTGATTTTCTTAAAGGGGAAATTTAATGTATTTTGTTATTAAAAAAAATAGATTGAATTTGTTAAAGAAACAAGTTTTTTATTTTTCATATTCATATTTACTAATTTGTATGTAACACCTGTATAATGATACTTTTTCATTTAAAATCGTTTCATTAAAATTTTATTATTTATAAAAATGTATTGAAAATGAGGTTCTGTAATTCAAAACAAGTGCGCATGTCTAAATCATTGTTTACAATGTTTACATTGTTTACAAGAGTTTTTGTGTTTACTTTACATCATTGTTTACGCGTCAACAATGAGGTAACTTACATCATGTAACTTACGCGCCCATCACTGGTCCCCACGCAAGCAGGGAGTAAGAGATCTGAGATTAAAATAGAGCATAGTAGGACATTTTTAAAACATTGCAGGTGCACAATCGACAAGATTTCGAATTAAATATATGGTTCTACATAATTTAGTTGCAAGATTTTAAACATGATGGTTCCATGTCAACGTGGAGACTACGAACCTAAACCCAAATGTATTCGTACTAGGCATATGAAACTATTAAATATAATCTATATAATTGATATATCGTAAAGGGTATAATATATAAAAATAAATAAATTGTAAACTATAGTTAAATATAATGGGCCATGTTCATAATGTTTTACTAAATCTTAGTAGCACTACTAAGACAAGTATACTAAGCGTTACTAAAAATGGGTGTTCATAATACAGAATTATTGTTAGTAGTGCTTAGTAAATTGTAATTTAGTAGTACAGATTTAGAAGTGCGGAGAGGCTGTATTAAATACATTAAAATAGCAATTGTGTTCATAATACTGATTGACTTTAATCAAGTATATGAGAGATTTGCGTGATGTTCGTGAAATTCGTGAATTACGGGCACAATAGCCAAGAAAATTTTATAGTAAAAGAAAAAATGTATGGGAAATATTAAGTGAAGAAGATTTCAAAAAAAATTATAGATTTTCAAAAGACAGAGTTCGAACATTAATTGAAATCTTACATGACGATATTAAACCGGTATCTTCAAAAGGTGGAAGTATTTCTACTGAACTCCAAATATGTATTGCTTTACGTTATTTTGCGAAAGGTTCATATCAACAAGATATAGGTAAGTAGTTAATAACATGAATAATTAGTTACCATTATGTTTTTATTCAGAATTCTTTTAACATAACAATGCTTATTGTAGCTGATTTACATGGAGTCAGCAGACCAACTGTGTCGCGAATTATAAAATGTGTTAGTTTAGCCTTAGCCAGAAAACGACCACAATTTATATTATTTCCTGCAGAACTAGAAACTGTAAAACGAAAATTTTATGACATTGCTCAAATGCCTAATATAGTTGGTGCTATTGATGGGACGCACATGAAAATCAAAAACCCAGGTGAACCTTATCGTGATGCATATGTATGTCGTAAAGGTTTCCATTCATTAAATGTACAGGTAAATTAATTTCCAAAATGTATGACAATTGGGCTCAACAGCGCTATGAAGTGACGCCAAGCGGACTAAAACTGAACTAGGCGAAACGAGTAATAGTTTATTGTTTACATCTGGTTTACATGTGTTTTCTCGTGTAGTTTGTATTGCTTTTAAAAGTTAGTGTTGCAGTTTGTTTATTATATTAACTATTGATAGCAATTATTATTCTTTTTTATATTACTTTATGTTATAATGAGTTATTATAACACAAATTGGCGTGTGTTTGACTGTCACTCTAGAAAAGGAAGTAACAAAAATATTTACTTCCACTATTTTCCAAATGAGAAACAATTTGTGAACTGTTAATAAATTTGGTGTTGTGGAAGAGATAATAACAAACTAGTATTTATTAAACAAATTAAATAAAAAACAAGTAACAAACACTAAATTATAAAAATCCTTCTCGAACATAATTAAATATCTACCCGTGTAATTTTAATGCAGAATTAGGGCAAGCGGTCTCAAATTCTGTACGCAGCTTTTCTAATACATTTTCACTGAACCTTCAGTGCCTGCTTTTGTTTTTAATCAATTTATTTAGGCAAGGAGTTTCTAACAGAGGTTGCGGTTCATACCGTTGTAAGACAGGTTTTTTAAAAGTAGACCACAGGCATTTTAAATCTGTGCTGGCTAATATTTCCATACTCAATATATTGTTTCTGGAACAAAAAGAAAAACCAACAGAAACCACACAAAAAAAAAGAAAAATCAAATATTACAATCAATTAATGCCCTGATCTTGGCTTCTTTCATTTTGGTTTGTTAATCACCTGGCACAAAATAATAGGATAGCTGAAATGTGTTTGCATGTAGTTCCTGCTTTACATGTGCAGGACATAATTAAAACTTCAACATCATTACTAAATTTTAATTTCCCAGTGACTTCGTGAGGTGGTGTTCTCAAACTGCTTGTTTGTAAACATAACCCACATATGTCGACATGCTCATCATTTTTGTCCAAAATTCCGCACAACATAAGATTTCCGGCGTTTAACAACTCTTCTCCTTCAACTACACACCTAGAAGAAGGTGTTGCACTTAAAAAATTAAAATAATTTAATAAAGATAGCTGTTTATTATCCATTGCAAATCGATGATTTAACATGTAAATAAATATGGACAACTTTCACATTACTCATTTCAATCAGCTGTTCACAGCGTTCGTAGCGCCGCCATCGGGCATTGTTGTACCCAATAAGATAATTTATTATATTTTTTAACAGGTTATTTGTGATGGAAATTGTAAGATAACCGATAATACAAGCTAGTAACACGCCTTCCATCTCTTTTAACATGTTGAACAGTGCATATGTCTATCTCGTTCTAATGCCAACAGCAACGTTGTCAAATTTACATCGATATTAGTTAAAATATCTTAGTATTGTGATTATGAACACTACTAACGATAGTATCCTACTTGCTTATTTTAACAAGTAACGCTTAATCGCAATATTTAGTAAAAGATTATGAACATGGCCCAATATATTTTAATATAAAATTCTTATTTTAGTTTAGTATTATTTTATTCTAAAATAAACCCATGTAAAACATGTCTAAACTGCAACAAATGTATTCGTACTTACATAATCATGCAACAATATCGTAGTCTACATTTTAAAACAGTAGAATATCGTGTATTTGGTTGATAACTGTCACACTCTGATTGTTAATTTGTTTTATTTATTGTTGTTTTATCATTAATAATTAAATATGGTTCGTGGGCGTGCTTTAAGTGCAGATTTACGTAGAGTTATTGTAAACGCATACGAAGATGGTAAATCATATAAAACTATTTCATTAAATTTCAATTCACCTAAAAGTACTGTTCAGTACATAATAAACAAATATAAACTTAATGGAAATATTAATATTGAGCGCAAATCTGGCTTACCAATGTTCAAAAGCGTCGCCGTTTGCTGTGGGCGAAATAACATCTTAACTGGACGCAAGATCAGTGGAATAAAGTTATATTTAGTGATGAGAGTAAATTCGATGTATGCGTAGGTGATCATCGAAGTAGAATTATTCGAAACAAGTCTGAGGCGTTTCACCCGAATTGCTTGAAAAGAACGGTCAAATTTGCCAAAGGATTAATTTTGTGGGGTTGTATGTCTAACAAAAGAGTAGACGGCATAGTTAACGCGACTAAGTATCAAAATATATTGGAACATCAACTTATACCATGAGTTGAAAAGTTGTGCAGCAATGGCAAATATATTTTCCAACAAGTTGGGCAAGTAGTCATACAGCGAAAACTCCTAAAAAGTGGCTTGCAGATAATAAAGTGGAGACTGGCCCTCGAGTAGTCCTGATCTCAGTCCAATTGATAATTTATAGGAAATTATGAAGGAAGAACTACGAAAACGCAGCCCACGCATAAAAGGAGAGTTACAGTGCACTTTATGGCAAATTTGGCAATCTATTACACCTCAGCAATGTTTAGAATTGTTTAATACAATGCACGCAAGAATGAAAGCAGCGATTGCCGCAAAGGGCGATGTCACGCAGTACTACATTAAGATGGTAAAGTAAAAGAGACTTTAGTTGACAGATGACGGTTAATTAAAGCATTGGTTCAATGGGAGAGAACTATAGCAATAAAATTTCCATTTTTGAATAGAGCCATATCATTTGTATACAGACAAAGCTAGAAATAAAGAAAAATACAATTTGTTTCACTCATTGAGAAGGAAAGACTATTAGCAACCGCCCAGAGCGCATACAGCGCACGTGTATACAAAGGGACATACGTTGAAGTTACCATATTATAATATAACAAAAAAAAAGACAAAAACTATGAACGTACGTTACAGTAGGAAGCAGAAATACGTTCTTGACATCTTACATAAAACTCTATGAAATAGATATATATTTCTTTATCGATTCTCAATCGATCAATCTATCAAGTAAATTCTCCTTTACTATATGAATTATTTTGTGCCAGTCTATAAGAGTAACAATTTATTATTTCATACTTAAGTATATGTTAAGTCTCATTTAAATGTATGATACAGTAATTTTGGTCATATTTATAAATATCATGTACCTTTAACTAAAATAAATAATTTATTTCAATACAAAACTATTGATATTTATTAAGTAATACAATATGTTTCCGTTTAGTAGCTGGCGATTTCGACCGGGTCGAATACATTTGAGTTTGGGCTCGTATATGAATGCCTAGAAAATTTACTGACCCTGGATTAGTAAACTCAGAATGATTTAATGTAATTTAATTGATTTGTTGGTTAATGTTCCGTATAAGTCCACCGCGTCAAATTAGAACTAGGCTGTATGTTTAGAATAGAATATATGTAAGAGTGGGGAACCAATAGTAATCATTCTTGCATATGTGCTCGGTGTAATCAGACACAACTTTTGTGCAATTTAGAATCAAGGGAGGACGGTGTCTACACAGGTGTTATTTACATAGTTAGTTCCTGAAACTTGGAAAATGGCTGATAATTATTTCAATTTTTGAAGTAATATGGAGAGTAAGGATATGAAAGAGGTGTTAAGGTGGTGTATGAATGAGGGTCTGATTGTGTCTGAATGTAAATGTCCCAAAAAGTTCCCAGACCCCTGATTTATATAATTGCAATGTGATCTAAATGCTATCCGTTTTTTCCCAAATTTAAACCCAAAATGTGATAGCTAAATTATATCGCGTACAACTTCAAAGAGTTATAAAAAGGATGGATAATTTTATATAAAAAGGTATTCTGTGGCGATTTTCACGGCTCTGGATTTGCCTACTAGTTTTATCATTGTTTGTTTGCATATAGTGAAGATATATAAATGCTTTATACATTTTTAATACATTTACATAATTTGGTATGTATGAATTCGATGAAAAACGGAATTTCCTATTTTAGACATAAAATTGGTAGGTCGGAATATATTGATAATTTGAGGATTCTCTCTTTTAATAAAGTTAGTGTTTTTCAACATATGTATACTATAAATCTCATTCAAACTATTTAAATATGACCTTAAGGGTATAAATACTGAAATTTCGTTCTTCAAGTTTTTCTTTAAAAACCTTAATACGAGCTAAATGTTAACTAACACTTATTAAATAATTGCTTGGATTTCAACACGTATAACTATCAAGTACTTATTTAGATTTCAGAATCGTAAATGTTATATTTTGAAAGAAAGGGGCGGCGCTTCGTCAAGACCAAATCTCATTCCAACTAGCATACACGTTCTGTCTGACGAGTTATGCCTGGTGGACTTATACGGAACATTAACCGATTTATTTTGTCAATATTGAAGCATAGTTTGTTTGATGAAAACCAGATATGCGAATCATGAATTATCTCATCATTTTTTAAAAAAAGATCATTTTGTGATTTTGATCTGTTCAGCAACGTGGTATAATCAGCATACATAAAAGGGGAGCAAGCTTTATTACACGAAGGAAAGTCATTGACAAAAATCGTACATATATAGTTAGCTACCGTGTGTTAGTGATTTTGTAACACTGTGACGTCATTTTTCCTAAGGTTCTCGTGATTGGCTAACTGGGAAACAGGGTGTTCCCAGTTTGACTTGACTGACAGGTATTTTGCAGATTTATTCTCTAAGAAACTGCGAATAAAATAACATATAGAAATGTCTAGGGTTTCGTAGGCATAAACAAGAAACTATATACACTGCTATATCCTTCGACCAATATGAATAATATTTTGCAGATTTATTTTCTTAGAATCTACAAATATAATTATTTACAGAAATGTCTAGGGTTTCGTAGGCATAAACAAGAAACTCTAGACACTGCTATATCCTTTGGCCAATATGAACAATATTTTGCAGATATATTCTCTAAAAATCTACAAATATAATTACATACATAAATATCTAGGGTTTCGTAGGCATAAACAAGAGACTCCTATATCCTTTGACCGATATGAACAATATTTTGCAGATTTATTCTCTAAGAATCTGCGGATAAAATAACATACAGAAATATGTAGGGTTTCGTAGATATAAATAAGAAACTCTAGACACTCCTATATTCTTTGATCGATTTGTAAAACATTTTGTAAACATCGTATAAAAATATCTAGAGTTTCGTTGCCATAAATTAGAAACTGTAGACACTTCTATATTCTTTGATCGATATGAAAAATATTTTGCAGATTTATTATTTAAAAATCTGCTAAAAATCTGATAAAATAACCTATAGAAATGTATAGGGTTTCGCGGGCATAAACAAGAAACCCTAGGGTACTCCTATATCCTTTGACCGATATGAACAGTATTTTTCAGATTTATTTTTTAAGAATCTACAAATATAATTATATGCATAAATGTCTAGAGTTTCGTAGCCATAAACAAGAGACTCTAGATACTCCTGTTTCCTTTGACCGATATGAACAATATTTTGCACATTTATTCTCTAAAAATCTTCGAATATAATTACATAAATAAATATCTAGGGTTTCGTAGGCATAAACAAGAGACTGTAGATACTCCTGTTTCCTTTGACCGATATGAACAATATTTTGCAGATTTATTCTCTAAGAAACTGCGGATAAAATTTTATATATAAATGTTTTGGGTTTCGTAGGCATACACGAGAAACTCTAGACAAGCCTATATCCTTTAACCGATATGAACAATATTTTGCAGATTTATTCTCTATGTATCTACGAATATAATTACATATAGAAATGTCTAGGATTTCGTAGGCATAAATTAACGTCTCAAATTATTTTTAGTTTTAACAATATAAATATAATGTACTAAGTAAAAATGAATCGTTTTCTCATCTTAAAAAGTTAATTAATAAATAATCTAACTATATAATTAGCAAGTGTCTGTATGTAGTGTCGGTAACATTATGACGTCAATTTTTCTAAAGTTCACGTGATTGGCTAACTGGGGACACCCTGTTTCTTGATTGGCTGACAGGTGACGCCCTCTCCCGTGATTAGCTAACTGGTGATATCCTGTCCCATGATTCGCAGACTGGCGACGAAATTTGGATACGTTAGAAAATAAAACCAAATACACATACAAACAATTGAAATTTTTATATTATAAATCCGTCATTGTTGACGGGTAATAACCTAGTATAAAAATAAAAGAGGTCCTAAAATAGGTATATAAAATAGATTTCGACTTTTTTTCAACATAGTATCATATACAAAGTGAGCAACACCTATGTTCACCTCGATTATATCCTCAATAAAAAGAGTTATAATATGTGACATACATTCGTTTCGTGTCTTAGTGTTTGTTCTATGTCAATTCGCGAATACAGTTTGTATTTGTTAAGTGTATCCTGGTGGACCAGAAGACTACAGCAGCTCAAAGGGCCCTTTGATAACGACTACGCTTCAATTACTAGGGAAGCCAATTAACATGTACAGACGATTCCGCTTAATTGGGCCACCGCTTAATTGGGGCAGCCGCTTATTTGGGACAAATCTCAAAGAACAGAAACCAAACCAAGGAACCAACAGTAAATTTACATGTTTAATTGGGACAACATTCCGCTTAATTGGGACAGTTAAGATCACAGTACATATTATGTTACACATATTCTCAAGAAAATGTACAAAGAATTTAATATTACAGCGTTATTTTATGAAGGAAGGAAATGAAGGGAGCCCTACATCCGCACTGAAAACTTGTGCTGATTTTGTAGAAGTGAAATGTTACAAAAACAAAAGACTACACTTGACGCATTTTTGCATTGAATTAAATTGTATGTACCTATTTATTATTTTATTTTGGAATTTATTATTATTTTTTCTTAAAAGTTTATATTTTTTGGTTATATGTAATTTATAGTTTTGTCCAAGAGTTTATAAAATAAAATTATTGAAAGAAAAATATGCATTGTTTAATTTTATGTGAAATTCGCTTAATTGGGCCAAAATGCTTAAGTCCCGATGTGTCCCAATTAAGCGGAATCGACTGTATTTGGATTCAATCCCATCTCCAGCATTCTACAATCGTGTGAGATTGCGCGCAATGCAGTCCATTCGCTTTATTTCGTGTTTTCCATCTAGGTTGTGTCTCTACTTCCCGAGGCTGCGAACCTGCTCCTTTGAGCAGGAACTTGGTCAATGTCTGGGAACATTACAGGGTTCCGTACTTAATATTTTGGTTTAACATTTGGCTTAACAATTTCCACAAAAAACATTATTCTATAATATAAAGTATCTGAACTATATGAGCCGTTGATTTTGTAAGTAAGACAAGTCCACTTTTCGTTATTTCTAGATTTTAATGTTTTGCATTTGAATGGAATTAAAAATATTCGTAAGGAGTAATAGACTTATTTTACATTTTTTAGTATTCTCAATGCATGTAATTTTATTATACGATAAGAGTTATCGGCGTTATTTGAAAAAAAGTCGTGGTTTTGGTGTACCGCAATGGACTGGTCTCACTTTCAAAGGCAATGATTTGCTGAAAATGTTGATTTCTCCTAATGAAATGGAATTATAGTAGCAAACAAATGAAAATTTTATTTAATTATTTATTTTATTTCAATATAATTTTATACTTTGTTAGAAAAATAACAATAAAAACAAAACAAAAATTTAATTTTATAGGAAAAAATTGAAAAAATATGAAAATATATTCAATTATAAGTTGTATAGGTACATATAAATTATAGTTTGATAGTTTAGACTTTTAAGATTTTTAAAGTATTCATGATGAGTGGGTGGTATATAAAGTAATAAATCCGTTATATCTTTATATTTTTCTTTAGTAATAGCCCTAGTTTGTTCATATATAGATGGTAATATTATTTTTCCGAAATTACACGGCCTACCGCGCTTTGGTGATAAATCAAGAGTTTTAAATTGTGAATCTTTTTCTGTTGACGTTTTATAAAACATTTTATATGGCGCATTTCTCAAAAATCTTATCCAGGAAATATTCAACCAGTTAACTATTTCTCCTTCAGTATTTTTCCTTCTTCTTAAAGTTGCCTCCTCGGGAGGTTTGGTAGAGTAAAAGTCTTCACTTTTCATTTCATGTACTAAAAAGGGATTATGCTTGCGACATTTTTGTATCAATTTATAATAATCCTGCGGTATTAATCGGGTTTCGGTTCGAGAGAATTTATTTGAGTGGACTTGTCTCCACTGTGGACTTGTGAGTGGACTTGTGGACTTTCAAAATCCATGCATTTGAAATACTGTTGACCATATAAACTAACAGTAATAAATTTGTACTGATATTGAGTCGAAATTTATTGTAAATGATTAAAAACATGAAGTTAATCTCAATTTGTAATAAGACGTAACATTAACTCATATTTTTCACAAAATGGACTTATCTCACTTTCAAAATCAACGGCTCATATACACACATCGGAAAAGTCTAGGGATATTGAAAAAGATATGAAAATATATTGCTTATTGTGCATTTAATGTTGTATTTTAATTAAAGTAGGCAATTGTGAGTAGTTGGCTATGGAAAACAAGTAAAAACAATAACCAACAAGAAAAAACAAACAAAAATTTGACAAATTTTATTCAGTACATGATACGTAGGTTGATCACATGTTCCATTTTAATTCGATTTAAAACGTTTATATTAATAACCGCAGTGTTTTTAAGTAGTGGCATTATTTTTTAATAATTAAGCGACAACTTTTAACTATCCACGAGATGAATCGTGCGGTGAAACTTCTCCAAGCTTGCTTCAAGCAAGTTGATGTAGCCAAACGGATAGGAGTTTCTCAAAGTGTCATCAGTCGGTTATGGAGGCGTTACAGGGAAACAGAAAGTCCTGCCGAACAACAACCGGAACGTGGTCGCTGTACAACAGCAGGTCAAGACAGATTTTTGGTCTTAAATGCTAGAAGACAGCCTACTATTACAGCATCCGAATTTGTAAAGGAGTTACAGCGAGCGCATAACTTAACCGTTAGTAACGCTACTGTAAGAAATCGTCTCCACGAAGCTAATATTCTATCTCGACGACCAACCAGATGTCAACCCCTCTCTAGAGGCAATCGCAAAGCAAGATTAGACTGGTGTCACAATTTTCAATATTGGTGTGATATTGATTGGGTTACAGTTTTGTTTACTAATGAGTCCAGATTTGGAATTCATCCAGCTTCTCGTCGAACAAGGGTATGGAGAAGATCTGGTAATTTGGAACGTTTGAGGCACGTCTAGGAAGTTCACAGTTACAGATGTGGTACTGTTATAGCATGGGGTGGGATAATCATTGGCGGTAGAACTGATCTCGTTTTTCCCAATGGATTTTTAACAGAACAACAATATTTGGATAATATTCTTCAACTTATTGTGCGTCAATTTCGTGGTGCTGTTGGTGATCAGTTTCATCTTGCCCAGGATAATGCTCGGCCACATGTTGCGCGAATTGTAAGGAACTGGCTGAATAAAGAAGGTATTGATGCGATACCATGGCCAGCACAGTCACTGGATCTAAATTCGATTGAACATGTGTGGGGCATGCTTAGAAGAAGAATTACTCCACATATGGATAACATCCACGATAATTTTAGATTCAGAGAGCTTCTAAGAGCAGAATGGGCACAGTTACCTCAAGAATACATCGATAATGTTAATTTGTCCATGAATCCCAGATGCAAGGCTGTTATCAACCAACGTAGAGGGAAAGATATGTATGTTTTTCTCCAAAATTGAAAATAATCATAAAATTAAGGAAACAAAAGTAATGACACGTATATTTTAAATCAGCAAAAAAAATTCCGAAGGAAACTGTTGTAAGATGGCATCTATGTATGTGACTTCACAATAATTATGGTCTATTCCAGTGTTTCCCAAAGTATGGGCCGCGGCCCATCGGTGGGCCGGGACTGCTTTCATGGTGGGCCGCGAACGATTTTTTGGTTGGCCACCAAAATCTCTTTTCAAGTATAAACATTTTAAACACAACAATTAAAACACAAAAATAAATAAATTTAAACAATTTAAAACCCAACAATATCAAATACATGTGGCCTTGGCGGAGTTTATCTTACAAGGAGCATTCAAAATAACAGTCGAATTCTGAGTTTTAAATAGTTTTATCGTCGAAAATGAAATTGACTGGGCACGATGCGTTAGTCTTTGTACTGACGGCTTAGCTGCTATGACTGGAGAAATGAAGGGACTCTCTGCACGAGTTAAATCGGTGGCACCATTAGTAAAAATCACGCATTATTGCATTCATCGTGAACAAGTTGCTGCTAAAAAAATGCCAAAAGGACTCAAATCAGTTATGGATAAGCGGTTAAAATCATAAATTTTATTAAAAGTCGTGCTTTGTAAATATTGTGTGAAGAAATGGGCAGCGACCATACCCAACTCTTATTCCATACAGAAGTTCGTTGGTTATCGCGCGGAAAAGTTCTCACTCGTTTCTTTGAGTTACGATAAGAAATAAAATTGTTTCTGAAAGATGCAAAAACTAAATCATCGTCCCAGTTTATTAATTATTTGCATGATCCAACTTGGCTGGTTCAATTAGCATGATATATTTGGTTATTTAAATGGGTTGAATCTCCAACTGCAGGGGAAAAATACCACAATATTTAACGTCCAAGATAAAATAAAAGCACTACGCTTAAAATTGGAACTATGGCAGAAACGTCTTGAGAATAAAGATTTAGAAAGTTTCGCCACTTTAAATGAATATGTGACTACAACAGGTATAACAATTCCTGAGGAAATTGTTCAAGATTTCAATAAACACATGAGGGAACTTGGTAGTCAGTTCTACAAATAGTTTCCTAAAGAAGAAACAGAATTCGAATGGATTAAAAATCCTTTTCACAGCATAGAAAATATCAACAATATTGAAAATTCTCTGTCATTGAAGGAAGTTTATTGCCTTGTGGAGTTAACTTCAGATTCTTCTTTGAAAATTATTTTTCACGAAAAGAATTTAATTGATTTTTGGTTTCACGTCAATTCTAAATATCCTGAGCTTTCCAATGTGGCAATAAAATACTTATTGCCGTTTTGTACGACCTATAATTGTGAAGTTGGGTTTTCTACACTTGTTAATTTAAAAACAAAATATAGGAACCGGCTTGATGTAGATCCAGATATGCGATTAAAACTTTCTTGTTTGGAACCAGACATTTCTTTGTTGATTACTGAAAGAAAACAGTGTCATTCATCACATTAAATTGTAATAAAGGTACTATGTTCATATTTTCATATACATATAGTATTGTTTTAGCGTAATAATAGATGAGAAATATCAAAAATTTAGTATTTTTTTAGGTGGGCCGCGAAATGAAATTAATTATTTCAGTGGGCCGCGATCAATAAAGTTTGGGAAACACTGGTCTATTCTAATCCTACTCATTATACTTACGTGGTTCTATCCGCAACTAAGGTTTTTTTCTGATGACTATCTGACATTTTTAAAATGTTTGATTTTATTTTGTAGAAATTTCTGACAGTCAATCCAAAAAATATCATGTTGGTGACTATTTGGACCCCAATTGGTATAATGAAGAACAATATCTTAGAATATGGATTTCTTTCTACAAAACAAAAAAATACATATATATACACTATAGACCATAAGTAAAGAAAAAAAAACTATTTTTTAAATAATTTTCATAAATCCCGATTTGAGTATAACAAATGTTATTGATTTATATTCTTGAAATTGCAACAACAAATTATAAGTTAGAACCTGCTCTTGAAAATATTTGTTGTAAAAATTATTACAGACTTATTTAAACCTGTTAGGTCATAAATAGAGAAATATTATTTTTAGTCAGTATAACTTTTCGCAGTAAGCCAAAGATAAAATTATGCTTTGTTTTTAATTTTATATTTAAAATTTAATATAAACATTTGAATGTTTGTGAAGTTGTTTACAAAAAGTAGAACGAATATTGGTCCCAAATTCGACCCTTGAGGGACACCAGATGTAATTTTGACATAAGTTCTTAATATAATAGATAATCCATTTCAATAAATCCCCATGAATACCCATTTTTAAAAGTTTTTGAAGTAATATCAATATGATTAAGCAAAATTTGCTATACTTGTATCTACTTACTATCATAGAAGCAATAGAGATGTCCTATTAGTGGTTTAATAGCGTTGTAGTACTCGTGATCTATTTCAACACGATCTATTATTATAATTATTGAAGTGAGAAAGACTGGAACCGAAAAAGCGTAGAGGCAATACTTCAAAAATCTGCTCCATGATTTACTTTGGTTGGATACGTCTCTCATATTGCTGAAAAATAAAACAATTATTAATAAAAACTTTCTCACAAAATACAATTATTTCACACTTCTACAAAATCCTTAATTTCTTTGGAACAAATAATAGACAATGAATTAATGTCTTCAATACCTAATTTTTTTATAGCCTTAATAGCCGGTTCCATTAACACTACACTCTAGATTGTAGAGTGTAGTGCGTGTACGTATACGTATACGTTGTGATTCAACTTATTAAATTACTTTAGATTGTTATTTTTAAGGTATCAAAGAGTATTAAATATTTATAGTAATAACATACTTATAAATTAAATAAAACATTGTTAATAGTGAGAAAAAAGTTTATAAAATTGAAAAAAATTAAGCCATTTCTCAATATTATTAATCTAATGAAGACTTAAATACGAAGCAAATGCAGAAAAAAACGCTGGGATTTTGGGCAACTTATTTAAGTTTTGTTGAAATAATTTGCTAAAAATTTAATTTAAAAAAAAAATTAAATGGAAGCCCTTAGTACACAAATAACGAATAAAAGTGATTGTCAAAAAACTGTTGATTTTGATTTGATTAAAGAACATATATTTCTAGACATTCAACATCATGTTGACTTCTTACACTTATTAAATATACGTACAAAACCCTGAAATGTGTGAAAATTCACATATAACTTCATTTTTGTATGTTGTATATTTATAATACATTTCTAATGTTACGAGGGAAAGTCAGTAATTAAGTCACAAAAGGCTATTAGAAAAATACTGAAATACATTCGTATACCGAAAACAAGTTTTAGTTTCAACAAAGTCGCGAGCAACATTAATACACCTATCCCATTGCTTTATCAATGCCCCAATGCCTGCCGTATAAAAGTCTTTGGGTTGCAGTCTCAGTTACATGTGTACCTCTCGTTCAACATCGTTATCACCCACGAAACGTATGACGCCAAGATACTTCTTTGTAGACCAAACCATGAGAATATCCGATTGCACTTGCTATGCTGTCTATTGTAACCCGCTTGTTAGCTCGAACCATTTCGTCCACCTGTCGAATTGTTGCATCATTCGCCATCTGAACGGGGCCCAGGTGTTCGTCAACAACTTTTAAGCGCCCTTGACCCAGTTGTACATTGCTTTACGCGACAAACACTCTTCACTGTAAACAGGATACATTTCCTTATGGATATCCTTTGCAGGAAATCCTTTTACCCATAAAAAACGCACAACAACACGTTGCTCTTCCGCAGCATACTCTTCGAGCACGATCGCCATTTTCTCTCTGCCTGCGCACGCACATAATAACTGGCACTTAAGTGTTATCAAGCTGCATTGTGCTGCCACCTAATAACACTTTTAGAAATAGCTCACTGCTATTTTCAGTTTTCCAACATCAGTTTGTGAACTAATTACTGACTTCCCTTCGTATTATAGTATTCGTGCCCATGGATACGTCAAAGTCCGTTTACACCATAAATGTCACAAAATCATTCAAGATTTAGTTACGTATAATCCGTCTCAATTTGTAATACGAAACTATAGTCCGTTCAACGGTGAGATTGCAGTATTGCTCTTATGGCAAATGGGAGCGGTGTTGCCAAATGTTGTAAAAGTGTCAAATGTGTAAATTATAATAATATGAGAAACTCGTATGATTTACATAAATCAACTCTTATAAAAATCAAAATAACACTCAACAAAAACAAATGACTATTTGTAGAACACTGCGTCTGCACAGATCAGCGCGTTTTAGAGCTGGCAACGTCGACAAGCAAGAAAAGGATAGCGTCATTGTGTAAACCCATTAGAGAGTATGAAAAAGAACTACTCCATATGCTCTGTACTGCAAACTCACCTTTGAACGGACTATAGATCTGGATACTTTGGTGACTGTTGTGGTATATACAGACTTTGGCGTATCCGTGTGAACCAATACTATGATAATATTATAAATGTATTGTCAATATACAACATAAAAACTTTCCCTGTTAGTTACGTATTATAAAATGAGACAGATCTTATGTATACCTATATTATGTTTCATATTTCGTATCTGTATTCGCAATCTGGTTTTTAAGTGATCCTACATATCACTACTAGTATTATTACACCAGAAACTCAGACTTTTTTTCATAAGAAACAAATGTTATTGCTACGTTATTGCAGTTGCCAAAAATAACTTCAAGCAGTCAATGAGGCAGTAAATATCATTAAATAATCAAAACATTCTAAGTGTTTACCTTAAATTGAAATGTTTCTCTAATCAATTTATAAAGTTGCGAATTTAAATTAAATATTTATTCAAGAAGAAATTATTTATATCATACAGACACCGCGGTTTATAAAATTAGAGAAACAAGGCAGGCGAATCTCCAAATATTTAAAAGAAAACGTCTGTCTGTCTTTCTGTCTGTCTGCCTGTCTGTACGATGAATTCACTGTTTGGACTGTTCTAGAGATGAGCGATATTTCACTGAAGGTGATTGTTTCACTGTGATTTACTAATCACTGAATTTTTTCGCTGCTTGTGATAACATTGACAAAGGAACCAGTGACAGAATATTTGAAAGAACGACGAAAGCAAAATTTTTGTTCGTTTTTGTT
This sequence comes from Liopterus haemorrhoidalis, assembly GCA_963971575.1. Classification (NCBI taxonomy): domain Eukaryota; kingdom Metazoa; phylum Arthropoda; class Insecta; order Coleoptera; family Dytiscidae; genus Liopterus; species Liopterus haemorrhoidalis. The sequence continues at coordinate 16,483,957 of OZ020623.1, forward strand.
TTGTTTAACTTTAAAACAATAAATAGTTTTTGCAATACACGCGCCTTATCATTCTTTAATCCAGCGTTTCCCAAATGTTTCCTACGATGAAACACTTCACAAACCCTGACATTTTAGCGGAACATCTTGGTTATTTTATAAAGTAGGTAAACATAAATAATGACAAAGGAATGAGGAAATATGTATTTATAAATAATAAAAAGATAAATAAATAAATCATTTATTATCGAAAAAAAATAATAATATTTTGAAGGATATGCTTTTGATATATGGATTAAAAATCGCATTTTTATATTAACAAATAGTGAAACTATCATCCCTTTTTGTTTTTGATATAAACATCAATGTCATCAAAAACAAAATAATAAGCAGTGATGTTTTTAGGGTTTTGTAGGTATACCACTAATAAACCCTTATAACGACACTCATGTGTTTATCTGTACGGTAAAAATGTAGCCAAACGGTTGAACATAGCAAGTTAAAATTTGGTATATTTGTACAACTTTTTCACCCACATATAGAAAAACTATAGAGTTCAAAAAACTACAGCGCGGGATAAATATAAACAAATATGTATTTAATGGAAAAATAAATATTTCTTAAAATTTTGAGTGGAGTATCAAATGAAACCTCTTAATGCCTGGATGCACAAACAAATTTTTATTTTTGAAAACTCTTTTTTTTAAGGGTTTTTTTGGTCAATACAATGGCAAAAAAATCACCTATCTCCCAGAAGGGTTGAACTAAAAATCTGAAAAATCTCATTAATGTACATTGATGGGGACCGGAATAGTTCAACAGGAAATTTTGATCAGATTAGTTTTTCGCAAAATATTGATTTCCTTGTGTCGTAAAAAAAAACTATATTTCATTTTTTAAATTTATTGTGTGCCTCAAAAGAAAGCTCTTAAGACGTAGATAAAGGAAAGGAAAGTAGTTTCTATTTTTTTTTTTTTTTAATTTAAATACAATTTTTTTCAAAAAAGTACTAAAAAATCAGTGGTCCACACTTTCTAACCCTAACGTACGAGAGGAATTTTTTATCCGATTTCGTTTTTGGAAAATATTACAGTTTTTGAAAAAATATTATTTTTTTAATTTTAATAGAGTTAGGAAATAATTTCATTCAGCTTTTTGGACATTGGACGTTAACAACTATTCTATTTAATTTTAATTTTATTGTGGGGGATATTAAATGGAAGCTCTTTAAGTGCAGATTAAGGAACGGTAATTGATTTTTGAAATACATTTCATTTTGACTAATTTTTGCCAAGTATTAAGATTTTCGTTTAATATCTTAGCTAAAATTAAAAAAATATATTTGTATATACATGGAAACATGTATATACAAATACAGGTCTCTGAATTTGAATGATATATCAATTACACAAAAAAAAAAATGCTTTAAAATATGTATTATGGTATTATTAGAGATATATGACACACTGCATAAAAAATCTAACTGCAACATTCTTGTCGTGCCTAATGAATTAAAGGATTTAAAACCAACAATAGTAATTTTGTTATGCAGTGACAGACATTCATCGTTTGTCCTTCTAATAATCATCATTCACTGACTAAATACCTACAAAACCCTGAAATGTGTGAAAATTCACACTTCACTTTTATTTATTTATTTATTTATATAACAGAGTTGTAAAAGGGATTAACCCACGAAATTACAACTACAAATTACAAATTAAGAATAAATTTTGTACAGAAATTATTAATTTAAATTTAACATAATAAAATAATAAATATAATAAAACATAATAATCATAAAAAAATAATGAATCTAACATAATAAAAACGGTTTGTCTAAACCACTGTTTCCCAACCTCTTTGTGTTAGTGGAACACTTTCAAATTTAGTTAAACGTTTTCAGAATTAAAGATTTTGTAACTCAAGACTCTCGCGACACTTCGATTAAGAATTACTGGTCTAATATAGCTTCAAATATCCCGAAGGACTTCCTGAAATTTTTTTATAAATGTAAACAGTGAAGTGTGAATTTTCACACATTTCAGGGTTTCGCAGGTATTTAGTAAGTGAATGATGATTATTTGGGATGCCAAAACTAATTTTATGTTAATTTTTTTTTTGTTGTTGTTTTTAATACGAATGCCGAATACCATTATTTAGGTTTTTCCTAAAGTGCAGTATTATTTTTTTTTTGTATAGCAAGGTTCATTAACATTTTGAAAATTGCTCCTATGGCTTCCATTGGTTGTTTTATGTCATAATTCCGCCCCTCTGATTTCATGTATTCAATTTCAACAATTTCCATTGGTTATTATATTTACGCTTTTAAAAATTAACTGCAACATTTGCCCAAATATAACTTGAATTTTGAAAAAATAATTTAAACAAAATAAAAATGCAAAAAAAAAACAGAAAAAATAAAATTGTCTCGAGACCGGAGCGAACCTTAGTTTGCAAATTGGAACGCAAGCATGCTAACCATTACACTATCAAAGCATGCTGGTTTACTGTGTTACATAAGTTATTAAATATTTTACATGGTCAAGCAAAAAACACAAAAAATGCATTTTCTTCCGAAAACAGAATCTGATCAAAAATTCCTGTTGTACTATTCCAGTTCACACAAATGTACATTACTTAGAATTTTTTAACATTTTTATTTTAAACTTTAATAATCTGTGGTACAGGGTGTGGGACAAAAAAATTTTTACACAATTTTGGCAAAAATCGCGTCAAAATTATTTATTTTGCAAAAATAAATTTTTTATCGTTAATCCACGTACTAAGGGCTTTCATTCGATACCCTAACCAGAAATAAAAAAAAAAATATTTTTTTTTTTCGTTAAGCACATATTTGTTTATATTTTTAGGGGGATATGTTTTTTAGATGTTTTAGTATTTTTCCTATATGCGGGTCAAAGAGTTGTATAAGCATGCCAAATTTTAACTCTCTAGGTTTAGCCGTTTGGCTACAATTTTCATCGAACAGACAAACAGACAGACAGACTATAAAATGACGGTATAAGGGTTTTTTGGTCATACCTACAAAACCCTAAAAACAAACATTTATTCTCAAATAATATCTTTGAACGCGAGAAACTTGTTATGAATCCAAAAGTTCTACCCGCCGCTCTGGTACACTGACCTCGTCTATAAACCCTGTTTACGTTCTCTCTATCACTATGGGCTAGTACAAATTAAACCTGTTGCAAATCTCATAGTAATTGAGGTTAAACAGCAAAGGTGAGTTGGCATCTCCTTGTCTGACTCCACTATAAATTTCAAGCAAAAGGTTACTTTTTTCTCAATTTTTCATTAAATATTTGTTCACTAACAAAACACCAGTGTTTCTCGGAACATAATTTGGGAAACACTGGTCTAATCAACCTCCAAGAAATTTTGCATACATCTAATTAAAATTACACTATAACTTATGCAAGCAATTATGGTTTTGTTTGTTTCCTTTTCTAAGCATAACTTAAATTTTTTATTTTACAAAAATAAACATTTTTTATTGTATACTAATTTGTTAACAATATGCTAAATATAAGAACGCCTGCGTCAAATGTTTTGAATTTTACACCTAAATTATATTTCACTCCACACCCATTTAATAAATAATCGAATCCTTTGGTTTAATAGGTTTCTGTTTACAAACTAATTTAGTTTCTCTTCTTTCTATATTTAGGCAATTGTATTTGTATTTGTTCTGCCTTGTACACTTAGAGGTGTTTTGTGGATATATGACGCATTTGTACGAAATTGGATTTCAGCTAACTCCCCCCCCCCCACCAGTTAATAGAATTGGAAGCTATATCTGTTTTTTTTTTTTCATCGTTTTCGATTCATATTTGGTTTCTACACGTTTCAGATGATTACAAGTACGAGGGATACCTTTTAAGATTTTACAAAAACTAAGACAGAAAACATTTTTTTCTGGAACAAACTGTTTTATTGCTTTTTAAAATATTCGCCTTTAAGATTTATACACTTTTGCATGCGTTCAAACCAATTTTTGAAACATTTTTTCCACCATGAAGTTGGTATCTCAAAAACATGGTTTCCGAAGACTTCAACTGCTTCTTGAAGTGATGAAAATCGCTGTCCACGCATTTTTTCTTTGACATTGGGGAACAAAAGAAGTCGATAGGGGATAAATCAGGTGAATACGGGCAATGTGACATTTATTCGATGTTTTTCTCCTTCAAATAATCAATTGTTTGACGTGCTGTGTGGGAGCTTGCATTGTTATGATGAAGAATGATGCGACGTTATTGGTTGATTTTCTTGATTTTGTCGATGACTTCTGGTAAAAATTGTTGCATACCATTCAGCATTAACGGTTCTCTGATCCTCTAAAGCAGGGGTCGGCAACACGGCGCCCTCGTTGAGCTTTTTATGCGCCCTCGCTATGGAGGCACATACATACTGAGCCCAATATCCACATCGCATCTATTGGTGATTCGACTTGAGCGATCAGCACTAGATTAGACGACCTTGCGAACCACGAGTGTTTACATATTTTAATGCTCCCTGAATAACATTTGAATTTATATTGCGCCATTATTGACAAAAAGGTTGCCGACCCCTGATTTAAAGGAATGCTTGCGACATATCCAGTACAACCGAAGAAACAAGCGATCACTTTCTTGGAAGTGCTTCATGAACGAACAACTTTTGTTGGTTTTGGTTCATCGTGGAAGACCCAAACAGTGGATTGTTGCTTAGTTTCAGGTTCATATGGATAAATCCAAGTTTCGTGACCTGTAATGATGTTGCATACGGATTTTGTAGTGTCTAGGTTGAATTTTTTTAGCATTCCCTTACACCAATCAACGCGATCCTTTTTTTGAGCTTCAAATTATGCGGAATCCATCGGGAACAAATCTTATTCACAGCTAATTGTTCATGCAAAATCGAATATATTTCAGTCTGACATATGCCAAAGGATGCCTCTATCTCACGGTAAGTCAAATGTCTGCAAACCAATTAACAGTCTTTTCTGATGGTGCATTATTACCAAAAGTTGAACCAAGCGAATCTATGCATTGTTGTTGAGTTAGACCTTTAGTAAAATCGTAAAAAAAACATCCAATGAAAACCTACACGAGTAATATCCATTTTATCACAAACTTGTTTTTTTAAAACACTCTGAATAAACTACTCGGTCAATTTATAAGCTACCACTGATTTCACAATAACAAATGTAAAATTTTACAAATATAGTAATAACACATTTCAATATTGCCATCTAGTGGTCGTTTGTAAAATCATAAAAGGTAACCCTCGTACTCTAAGTGATTTTGCAGCACAATTAATTCACAATTATTAAATATTCATTTCATTGTACTTAAATATACCACTGTTTAAAACAAACAAAATTAATAAAGAACATATCTATTAAGTAGGTCATCAGAATTTTTCCATTTTATAAAGTATATTCATTAATCATAAAAATGTTTGCAGTGCTAATGAAATTAAACATTTGCGATTCTGTCAGTAAAGATCCTTCGAAAGTGTTCTATTTTATATCATACCAACACAAGCCTTGTTTACATTAGGTATTGAGCGACATGATTGACATAAATAACACACCCAAGTTATCACTATGTGTCATATTTTGTTTAAATTAAAAAATTTCAGCGTTTTTTTTTTTTTTTTTCTATGATACAAATCAATATTTAATGCTGTATTCACAACCTATAAATTATAAATTAGAATTAAAGTTAAATTAGTTTTAAACATTAAATTTGTACACGGAAATTAAGTATACGCTGTTCACTTTTGTAAGGACAAACTAGATCTGGTTATTTTGGTTACTTTTATAGTGTATTACTGACTTTAAATACCAATCAAAAATATTCCTTACGCTGTAAAACCGACTTTAGGTTTCTAGGTTATGATCATTATAATTAAAATATCATTTTTCATTATGACATATGTCAAATGGATCGACATTTTAAAAAAGTGACATTTTTTAATAACATGACATACAATTTCAAAGGTGCAAAGTATTGAAATCAAAATTTCCTCTTAGTTTGTTCTTACAAAAGTAAACAGCATATAGCATTCACAATGTAAATTAAAATGTTAAGACATTGACAGCGTGGGACCGGTAATCGGTCGTTTCTATCGATTTCTACTTTATCGATCAATATTTGACAGCTGTTTATATTTGCTAATCAGGTTTTGAATGTTTGATGTATTTGGAGAATATCAGGTCGTCAAGGATGAAATTTGAAGTTAATAATATTGCCAACTTTAACCCTTTACTGCATGAATTTTTATTTTTGGCTGAAATAATTCATGGGCATTAGTAATTGGTTCTTATTGATAGAAAAATTAATTAAAAAAATATATTTAAAATATTAATTATTATTTTTATGAAAAAATAATAATTAAAATAATAATTTAGGGTTTGTGCCATACATGGAACATTATGATTCTACATTATGTTACAAAAGAAAATGATTCCGTATTATTTGCTCATCAATTGCTAGGTGTTCTTCATTAAGGATTAAAAGCAGTCGCCCTCGAATTTTTGAAAGAAAAGGTCGTATCTTCTAGTTGTCCTTTCTCAATAAATTCAGAGTTATCGTTGAAGTGCAAATTCCGCTTGATATCCTCAAATCTATTGCAGCCCATTACTTGAGATACTGCAGGATCCATTGCTGTGTATGTGGCATATATGAACATTAACGTTCTGATTCAGTTTTAAAAGTAAAATAAAAAATAAAAATCGGAATGTGCCATATATGGCACACTATGCGGTAAAGGGTTAACAGCTTATTATTTGACATTGGCTTAGTATTTTACCGTTCTGTTTTTTTTTTTTTTTTGTTGGAAAGTTGCACATCACGCCTGTTTAAAGAAATCATTGTATGCTCTAAATAATATCAAGATCTTTTTTTAAATTAATTTTGTTGAAAATGGAACGGTCTGAAATTCCCACTATGATGAAGTATGAGTTCTTATGTGGAACTATGGCATCGCAGACCGCGAAAAACATTAATAGTGTATTTGGCGCTAGTGTTACTACACAGCAGACAATATCAAATTAGTTCGCCAAATTTCGTACAGAAAACTTAAAAAAAAAAAAAAAATTGGCTCATCGATCACACAAGAAATATACTGCAACCAACTGGACGAAATGATGCAAAAACTTAAACAAAAACAGCCTAGATTGGTCAACAGATCGACTCCTATCTTTTTGTATGATAACGCTAGACCACACACTGCACAAGTGACTGTGGCAAAACTACAGGAATTGGAGTTGGAACTTTTTCATCATCCTCCATACTCACCAGACCTAGCCCCCCCACTGACTACCACTTCCGCAATTTGGACAACTTTTTAATAGGAAAACAGTTTAATCCCGACATGCTGTAAAACTGGCCTTCCAGGAATTCATTGACTCTCGTCCGCCAGGGTTTTATATCACGGACCTGAACAACCTACCGCTTAAATGGCAAAAGTATATAGACAATATGGGTGCTTACTTTGATGAATAAAATAATTCCTTATATTTGTAAGTGATCAACCAACTTTACCTTTTTTTCTACAAATTTCATCCTTGACGACCTAATAAATTAAGAAGTTAAGACACTGATAGCGTTGTACCAGTAAATTTCTATAGATTTCTACTTTATCGATTGATATTTGACAGCTGTTTATATTTGGTAATCAGGTTTTAAATGTTTGTTGTATGTGGAGAATATATCAGAAGAGATGTTCGGATTGGACTTATTAGACACGAAGGACTGGTCAAAACAATATTGGAAGGAACGGTCGAGGGAATTAACAGTAGGGGAAGACCAAGGCTAGAGTACATGAAACAGATAATGGAAGATGTGAATTGCAACACGTACGTGGAACTAAGACTGCCTGAGAACAGGGCAGTATGGAGAAATGCTGCAAACCAACTTATGGATTAAAAACTTAAAGAGGAATAGTATCCTCCTCCGTAAGTTCTCAACCAATCTTCCAAAGTTCATTATTTGCATAGAGCAGAAAAAATAAAATAAACCGCCTTCGTATTTATGCATCAACTCCCACAGTACGTTAAGATTTGCGTTACTAATCTACGATCTGGAACTACTAATAGGTAGTCATAATTTAATCAGAAATCAGCTGTGGCCACCACAGGACCGACCGCCATCACAAAGTACTTGTATAAAATACATTCTAAAAATTGTAAAAGACAATAACATTTTATAATACGTCGACAATATCATAATGTGTATTTATAATTCACGATAACAATGGAAGCGTAGCTGCATACAAAAAAAAAAAAAAAAAAAACTACCAAATGAAAAATATAAATTTTCCCCCTTAGGGGTCGCATTTTAAAAAACATTAAATGCTTTCTTCAATAGTCAAAGTTTACAAAAAAATCAGCTGTGGCCACCACAGGACCGACCGCTATCATAAAGTACTTACATAAATTACATTCTAGCAGCAGAGTAGAAATAACTTGACCTAATATTTTCTAACAGAGATATTATTTATACAGAGAAAAAATTGAGACTTGGAAAAAATTTAGAAAAATTTTACAGAAATTATTCGAAATTTTTCGTTTTATCAAATACGTCTCAAATAAAAGTTATTAGTTATTGCTTTTATAGCTACTTTTGTTTAATAAATGAGATATATTTCCGTTGTGAAATATTCGCAAAAATCTTAAAATCGACACGAGTAAACTCCCATTTTTTAGTCAACCGATTTTTACCAAAAGTTGATCAACTCGTGCCATTGATGGCAGAAGCTTAAATATGAAGTTTCATAAAAATCCTTTCAGCCGAATTTGCTCTGCACTTGTACACAGACAGACGGACAGACAGACAGACGGACGGACAGACAGACAGACCGACAGACATCATGCTAAAAATAGTCAAAACGTTATGTAGGGACCTCAATTCGTGGAGATCCATCGAAATCATCAACGTGAAAATTGGTATGATCACAATACTTCCCTTATATATGTTGGCGGTCGGTAAAAAGAAAAAACACACTTGGTTAAAATTCCACAAAATTGATTTATTAAATACTTAACACAGGTAGAATTTGATATATGTCGCAGTTTCGTTCCTAAGAGAACTGGTGTAAAATTGCGTTCCTAAATGAACCTAACTTATAGTGTAGGCTGACCGTACACTTTTTTAAGACTTTTTATAGAAAAAGTCTCAATATACTCTTTCACTGTTTGTTAAATGGTGACAGAAAATGTTACACTCGCTAGTCTACTTGTGTGTGGCTGTAGGTAATATATATTGGCGGTCGGTAAAAAACTGCTAATAAATAAGAGGACGAACGTCCTCTAAAAAATATCAATTTACCCCTTTAGGGGTGAAATTTAAAAAAAATCAGCTGTGGCCACTACAGGACCGACCGCCGTCACAAAGTACTATTTAATTTATGCTGCTTTATCAAAAAATGTCTCAAATAAAAGTTGTTAGTTATTGCTTTTATAGCAACTTTTGTTAAATAGTTTTTTTCGAAATATTTCTCTGTTGTGAAATATTCGCAAAAATCTTAAAACCTACACGAGTAAACTCCCATTTCTAGTAAACCGATTTTTACCAAAAGTTGATCAACTCGTGCCATTGATGTCAAAAGCTTAAATATGAAGTTTCATAAAAATATCGACCGACAGACAGACACACAGAGAGACAGACAGACAGACCGACCGACATGCTAAAAATAGTCAAAACGTTGTGTAGGGACCTCAATTCGTGGAGATCCATCGAAATCTCGAAATGTCAAAATCGGTATAACAATATGTACCTCCCTTATATATGTTGGCGGTCGGTAAAAATAGGTCTATAAATTAATACTTACCCAAAAGTCCACCAGATGTCAAAACACATTGCATTCAACCAGGAGAAAGTGGCAAGGAAAAAATAATTAAAAGAATAACCTAGAACATAAAACAATAAATTTAGTAATAATTATATTATTTTCACTTGAAAAATGATGGCTTGAGCTTGGGCTTGAGCTCCAATATAACTTGTTTTTTATCAAAATACAAGTGATATAAAGAGCTACAAAAACAAATAGTTGTCATGTGTTGTCAAAATAGAAATTATGATTTTTTTGTTAGGTCATCACTAGTATTTTCGAAGTGACGACTTTTTTAGGTCATGAGGACGTTTTTCTTTAGGTAATCACTTGTAATTTAGAAATGAGAAACTTTATAATAATTTTAACAATTTCGTCTTCTGAGGACCCCCCCCCCCCCTCTGCCTGCCAAGAAATAATCTAAGCAGGGCCGGCGCTAAGATTTACGAGGCCATGTGCCAGAGCAGGCGCGAGCCCATGTGCGAGATTGACAAGAAAAATTTATATTGACGCGGTGGTCAAAAAGGGCTGATTCAATAATGATGGACCACGCAAAATGACGGAATAAACAAGATACATCAGTCAAAATGTAATTTTTCTTACCTGGTGCTGTCCGCTACCACGCTATGTTTACATATTAGATACTCCTATAATGTTTCAAATGTATATATTTTAATGAGGGATACATTTAGTGAATGTTAAGCTGCATTCCCACCTCTGTAAATCAACACGTTGTACGCTGTGGATAATTTTTAAACGAGGTCATTTGGTATGATCGGACATGCTCGTGCTTTGTCGTTGCTATACTACTGTGGAGCGATATAGTACGAGCTTGTCCGATCATACCAATTGCACTCGTTTAAAAACTATCCACAACGCACAGAGTGTTAAATTACTGAGGTCTGAATGCAGGTTTACACTATTTTTTTTCTGTGGCAACTATCAATAACAACTTTCGGCTGTGTGATTTTCTCTCGTATTCGGGAAATCACAGCGCTTCACAGCTGATACCCTTTTCACACTAGAACTTTAAGACGAGGGAACTTAAAGATCACCGATGTTTAACATCGGTTTGCTTTCACACTTGATGTTTAAATCTCTGGTCCTGTCATCAGCTACAGTAATTTTGTCTTTAAGTTACCGTCATGAAATTACCAGTTTTGAACTGTCTGCGCAGACGTATATTTTGAATTATTATAAACAAATATGGATATTTCATTTCATTCTACAATAAAGACACTACAATAAATAATATATTACTCCTGTATTAACATGTAAGTCGATACATTTTATCTCAATTATTGTAGCTCTGTATTTTATTACACATTATTAAAATAAATAATTTTATTATAACAATAAGTAAAAACTTCTTATAACGTCGATATAATACAGTATTCTTGTTTATGATAATATAAAATGTTGACAGCACAAATTCAAGGAGTATTTTTTTATAATAGAAATTAAGTTGGCAAGAAGTTTAAGACGCAGATCTCTGTCTTAAACATCGCTTGTATTTAGACGAGGCCATACGGTTTCACATTAGCGTTTAAAGATACATTCACTTTAACATCCGATCTTAAAGTTCTAGTGTGAAAAGGGTATGATGCAAAGCATGCCACCCGTTTTCTTCTTTATAATTTCAGCGCGCTCGAAAACTACATATACAATTTAGATGGGAGTTTGGTGTACGCGAGTACGCGCGGTTCAGAAAGTTCGCAACATGCGCGAGGCCTGTTGGGCCGCGAGGCCATGTGCCACTGCACATGCCTGGGGCCGGCCCTGATCCTAAGGTGCGCGCCTGGTTCCGCTCAAACGTTTGGAATAGTCTATAACTTAAGCATAATGATTATAGTCCGGGAGGCAGCGTTGCAAGTGACCTAGTCATTTAATCCCGATTGATTCCTATTGGAAATTATTCCTTTTGGGTAGTAAGTTGATGATCTAAGCGTCAGCTGCTTTGGTAGTGATGGGGCTGGTCATGAGAAAATGTACATCTTGTAAAAAATGAAGAAAAAAAATCCAAAAGTCATTTCAAGCCACTTGAAAATTTGTACAGTTATTCTTTAAGAGATAATAATAATAATAAAAAAAAGTCAGCTGCGTGCGTAGGGGGATTATACGTCAGTCGTCATAAAAAGAAAAATGATGTAAAGTAATTTCAAATTCAGTGAAACTTATACATCGAACTTATTGTATAATTAGAATAATAAAAACAACAATCAGCTGTTTGCACAATGGGGGTAAGACCGTCAGCTGAGGGATTATAATTGCTGAGCGGGCATTTAGCCTAAGCATTTTATAATGTAATCAATGATGTAACTGACGATCTTTACCCCATTATGTCCGCAGCTGACGATTATTTTTATTTAATATAATACATTTAAAAACCAAATGAAAACAACTGCATTCAAATATTACTTTTCATCTCCACCACATTTATCCATTCCAGTCGTTCGACCTGAAATCATAGAATGAGTAGAATGAATAGAATGAGAATACTGTCCCAACAAAACACGTATTCTGATTAAACCGAATCCAGAATTGTACGGAGACTGCGAAATTGATGGTTTCACCCCATAACGCCCTCTAGGGATACATGGACGAAGTTGGAACCCTCACTAAAACCTTTCTCGGATTACTTTACCCCCTGTACTAAATTTGGTGAAAAATGGTTTATCCGTTTAGCTTTGCATAAAGAATAAACTATAGCTATTTGCAATAAGCTAGGCATTCATGGTACATTGCTTAGGTGGATATGTTCTTACTTAAAAAATAGATCGCAGGCGATAGCTTTAAATGGGTACAAATCTAAATTTGTAATAGTCACTTCCGGTGTACCGCAGGGAAGTCACCTTGGTCCTTTGTTGTTTATCTTATTCATAAATGATATTAATCTGTGTTTTCACTTTTCCAACTATCTTTTGTATGCCGACGACCTAAATTTTTTTACCAACATAAGTAATGTACACGATTTCCTAAAACAATCTAACCTCGAGAGGCTAATTGATTACTGTGAGCTGAACAAACTTATTCTACATCCGAATAAATGCATAAAAATAACATTCTCCAGAAAAATATGCATATACGCATGTATCTCGTCCTATTTTGTATTGTTAATTTGTATTTGTTTTCAATTGCATTGTTGTATTTTACTATGCTATGACTTCTGTCCTTGGTCTGTGGCTTTCACAGACTGTTGAAGTCATTTTTTGTATTAAATAAATAAATAAATAAATAAATAAATAAATAAATAAATAAAATAAATACACAAACAAACAAACAAACAGAAATTCATTTTTAACACTTCACTCAATAAGTCTCCGGTCTGACATATATATGACAACACTGTTGACAGACCCATATGATTTCTGGATAGTACCAACCTTCAAAGGATACATGTGAAAATTTCATGACATTCTGACAATTAGTTTAGAGGTTACAGTGGTTTTAGTGAATCCAGTTTTGTAATTTTCAAAAGAATGGATAAAAAAATTTCGTGTGTTGATTAAACATTGTTTTTTGATGAGAAAAAATACTGTTGAAGCCAAACAGGGGCTTGATAAGCTTTATGGAGACTTTGCACCAGGTAAATCAACTATTATTGATTGGTATGCTGAATTTAAACGCTGTTGTACAAACACCGATGATGCTGAACGCTCTGGTCGCCCAAAATCGGCAGTTGTTCCGAAAAACATAAATAAAAGTCCACAAAATAGTTTGGACAGACCGTAAAGTGAAGTTGCGTGAGATAGCTGACACCTTAAAGATATCAGAAGGTAGTGTACAATTTTACACGAAAATTTGAGCATGCGTAAATTGCTTTCGAAGTAGGTGCCACGTTCGTTTACACCGGACCAAAAACAACAACGCGTCGACGATTCAGAGCGCTGTTTGAAGCTGTTCAAGCGAGATAAAAAGGATTTCTTGCGTCAGTATGTGACAATGGATGAAACATGGATCCACTACTACACACCTGAATCAAAAAGATCGTCAGCTGAGTGAACAGCAGTCGGTGAAAGTCGTCCAAAGCGACCGAAAACTCAAAAGTCAGCTGGCAAGGTTATGGCATCCATATTTTGGGACGCGCATGGTATCTTGTTTATCGACTATCTTGAGAAAGGTAAAACTATCAATAGCGAATACTACATGGCATTATTAGATCGATTGAGTGTAGTAATAAAAAAAAACGGCTTCACATGTAAAAGAAAACAGCGCTCTTTCACCAAGAAAACGACCCGTGTCACAAGTCGATGAAAACGATGGTTAAATTGAATGAATTACGCTTCGAATTGCTTCCTTACCCACCGTACTCTCCAGATTTGGCTCCCAGCGACTACGGACCCTGGAGCATATTTTTGCAGACCTCAAAAAGATGCTCCAGGGAAAGAAATTTGACTCAAATGAAGAAGTGATTGCCAAAACCGAGGCCTATTTTGAGAGTAAAGACAAATCGTTCTACAAAGAAGGCATCGAAAAGTTAGAGGAGCGTTGGAATGAATGTATCAAAGGAGAGTATGTTTGATGAATAAAGTCGAATTTCTAAAAAAAAAATATTTTTCTTAGTTAGACCGGAGATTTATTGAGCGACGTGGTATATGATTACGATTGCCACTTACCTATAAGCATACAGCCAGTTTTGGAATATTTTGTCTTATTATTTTTCAAAAATGTCAAACTTATAAAAGCCATCAACATACTGAAAACTGTACCAATAACAATTTTTCCATGAGTATTCAATAAATCAGGTAAACATATATAAACAATTAAAGTTAAAACCAAAAATACGCAGCTTATTATTAAAATAACAAGATGATAAATACTATGTTTTGCAACATTTGTGAAACAAATAAATGTTCTTAATGTTCCATTTTCTTCTAAACCAAGTCTTTTTATGAATTTTTCATCAGCAAAGGTGTTTTCGTTACAGTAAACTGCATCTTGATTGTCGGAAAATGAGAAATATGTACTGCTATTGTACAGAAGATTGCCGTTTTTTAATAGTCTTACATAATCTGGGTATGCCAAAAATTTGCCACAGTTCATTCCATGGAGTAATCCAATATTAGCTGCAAAAAAAAAATCATAAACGTAATAATAATAACACATTACATTATTTTCTTTAACAAGCATTTAATAAGGGCTTCATTTCATGAGGATCAAATTTACCATCCGAGCTTTAGGCGGGGGTTGTAATCATACGAAATATCAAACCAAAAAAAAAAAGTACATCATCTACCAGATGTGTTTTTGGGATGGAGGTATAATTCTAGGCGGGGGGCGGGGCTTTGGGTATGATTCTTGGCAGAGGGTGGATCTGGAATGTAAAATTAGGGTTGCAACCGTCCTCGATAAGGGCTAAACACGGGGGTCTGAAGAATATTACCTTGAAAATGAGGAAGTATGTGCCGGGCTATGGGTTCGAAGCTAGATGTGACCTTGAAGTGAGGCGAAACGATCTTAGCTATACTACTCATAGTGAAAAAAATTGAAGTGAAGTGTGAATTTTCACACATTTCAGGGTTTTGTAAACATTTAATCAGTATATGATAATTATTACAAGGCCAAACGATGAATGCCTGTCACTATACAACACAATTACAAGTGTTGGTTTTAAATCCTTTAAATCAATAAGCACGACAAGAAGGTTGCAGTTAGATTTTTTCTACCGTGTATCACATATCTCTAATAATAACATAATACAAGGTGTCTCAAAAGAAATTTTATACTTAGTGGACCGATTAAAAAAAAAAGTAAGCCGTATATAGAAAAAATGTTTATTAATTATTAAAATACACTTTTTGGGGATTTATTTCTTAAAAATAATATCGTCTAAATGTAGACCCTCGCGTTCTCGGCACTCATTTAATCGAACAGTAAAATTACTTATGACGTCTCGGCAGGTGGACTCAGGAATGGCTGCCATTTCGTGACGGATATTTCCTTTCAAATGCGCCAGTGAAGTCGGTTTATTGGCGTAAACTTTAGATTTAAGGTAACCCCATAGGAAAAAGTCCATAGGGGTTAAATCTGGACTGCGTGGAGGCCAATTTATGTCACCTCTCTGGGAGATCAATTTGCCTAAGAAAAATTCACGAACACGTGGCAGAGACATATTGAACGTGTGTGAAGTTGCTCCGTCCTGTTGGAACCATGTTCTTTGGCTATAGCCAGGAAAGTTTTGCAGTTCAGGTACCAAGAAGTTGTGTAACATCTCCACATAACGCTCTGAATTCACTGTAATTGCACGCCCCCTTTCGTCTTCAAAAAAGTAAGGGCCGATAATTCCTCGCGCCGACATCGCAGCCCATACGGTCACTTTAGGCGAATGTAGGGGTTTCTGATGTTTGCGTTTCGGATTCGTTGCACTCCAGTAGCGGCAGTTCTGCTTATTTACGTGGCCATTAAGATGAAAATGAGCTTCATCCGAAAACAAAATGTTGGTAAACGTTGAAAATCGCTCAATCACTTGATTTACGAAATTAAGCCTCTGACTGGCATCTTGGCGCTTTAATTCTTGCACCAATTGAATTTTGTAGGGGTGCAGCTTTAGGTCTTTGTGCATAATGCGATGTAATGATGATCTATGCACATTTAAAGCACTTGCGCGCTTCCGAATTGAAAGGTTCGGGTCGTCACGAACAGACTGATTAACATTCTGCACGTTTTCTACCGTTCTTGATGACCTAGGTCGCCCGGATTTTGATTTATCCAGCGTTGTACCAGTCTCTTCAAACTTTTTAACCCAATGTCGAATGAGAGGAATGCTTGGCGCATCATTTAAGTGGCGAAAACCTCGAATACTGCAGAATTTACTACGCGCTACAGTCGCCGAATCACCGTTTTTGTAAAACTCTCGCACGCATAACGCGCGGTCTGCTCCCGAGAAACGCTCCATAGCGACTAAATTCCCAAGAGCCAGGCTACCGATTGACAAAACCCCCGCGCCCCTCGGATACGTTGCGTTCACGCAGTAAGCTAAATAAATATAAAATTTCTTTTGAGACACCTTGTATATATTTTAACGCAAAAATATCATGCAAATCCAGACCTGGCAACACTGCGGGCAACCTTTTGTCACGCAAGAGCATAACGACTCAGAGACATTGTTTATATTGCGACTATATGAAAAACTAACAGATTCTCTACTTGAAATGGAATCCCAGCAACCGGTTACTTATTTATTTATTTTCCTAGTCGATATTTGCAAAATAAATTTACGTACCTCTTCTCTACCCGTAACAAAATGTATATACAAATATATTAAAGATATTAAACGAAAATTAACGATAATACTTGACAAAATTTAGTCAAAATTAAATGTATTTCAAAAGTCAATTACCGTTCCTTAATCTGCACTTAAAGAGCTTCCATTTAATATCCCAACAATAAAATTTAAATTTAAAAAAAATCAATAATTTTTAACTTTCGTTTCCCAAGAACGAAATGGGTTACAAAATTCCTGTCGTACGTTTTCGGTTCATATATATATATTGCTTAGAATTTTTTCAGATTTTTAATTTAACCCCTTAGGGTTAAAAGGTGCGGGACACCTGACAGAATTTTTAGTACGTTTTTGGAAAAAATCGTATTAAAATAAAAATAATAAAAACTACTTACTACTTACTCGTTTCTTTATCTACGTCTTAAGAGCTTTCTTTTGATACGACACAATAAATTAAAAAAAAAAATTTCAAGTCAATATTTTGCGAAAAAAACACTTTGATCAAAATTTCTTGTTAAACTATTCCGGTTCCCATCAATGTACATTACTGAGATTTTTTTCAATTTTTAGTTCAACCCCTCTGGGAAAAAGGGTGGGGGACAAAAGTCTTTTGCCATTATATTAACAAAAACACCATAATAAATAAAGATTTTTCAAAAATAAAATTTATCTGTGCATTCACGCATTAAGAGATTTCATTAGATACCCCACTCAAATTTAAAAAAAAAAATTGTTTTTCCATTCAATACATATTTGTTTATATTTATCTCAGGATGTGTTTTTTTGAACTCTCAGTATTTTACCTACATGTAGATAGTTGTTTGGCTACTATTTTTACCGTACAAACAGGCAGACAGACAGATCCATGAATGACATAATACATGATTTATTATAGTATTTTTTTGTGGTCATACCTACAAAACCCTATAACCAACATAAACCACAATATAGTATGGGAGATTAAATACTCGTCCACTAGTGGGAAGACCTCTTAAGAGAAGGAGACATCAGCGAACGAACAATCTAACAAGTAATGATGGACAGGCAACACCTGACTGACATCGCCAACAGACACAAGAGTGACGTTATAAGGGTTTTTTAGTGGACATGCCTACAAAATGCTAAAAAACAACAATATGAGAGGGAAGATTTATTACTCGTCGAGCAGTGGGAAGACCTCTCAAGGGATGGAGACATCAACTAACCCACGATCTAACTATCGGTATACAGGACCCATGGAAACAATAAAAAGATCAAGATGTTGAACTTATGTGACTGAAGCCAACTAACAATACCCAAAGAAGAAGAAAACGAATACAGTTAAACATACCTCCAATCCGATCTTCAGCCATCATTAAATTCTCTGGAATATATTCCGAATCCGTCTTTGCACAAAAACTATCACTTCTAGAAACGGTTTTAAAATAAGATTCTCCATTTGGGCAACATTTTCTTACGCAAGAAATTTGATCACAAATATCAAAATTTCTACAAGTTTTTATAAAAACGTAATCATCACTTAGTTCAAAACAAGATCTATGAATGTCAATGTCAAAAACAGATTTAGTACGATCATCAAGAACTCGAAGAAATTTTTTATTTTTTTGTAATTTTGTAACATGTAAATCAACTTCAACGAATTCACATCTGGGAAGACCAAATGAAATGTTTGTAAATATGGTGGTAAAATTTTCACAAATTCTTAGCTCTTCATTATAAATTTGATTAAAATTACAACACTTGGGCAAAAATATAATTGTGTCAGTTGGATTTATTTCACAATTATTACTAAAAGAATCAGTACAATAATCTTTAAATTCCTTATAATTCTTTTGATTTTCTTTGCCGTTACAAAAAGCACTAAATATTATTAATATTATTAATTTTTTCATTTTGAATCTCCGGTTAGAAGTTCGTTCTACAACGTCAGTTGATCGACTAATTGCAACTTCGTCTCACAGATATTTTGCGCATTCTCCATTATCCTGAACTATTTTGTACTAAGACAATATTTGACGTTTCGATTAGTTTTCCGGTGAAATTTTGTTAAACAAAACATTTTTATCTTTTCATAATGAAATAGTAAATTTACGATGTTTAGTTTTAAATGTATGTTTAAATTATTCTCATGAAAAATAACATATTTAATAACAATTTTGGATGTTGTTAATCAAATAAATTAAATTAATAAATAAAAAAAAAACCTTATAAAAAAATTGATGTGAAGTTTGAATTTTCACACTTTGCAGGGTTTCGCAGGTATATAATAAGTGAAGGTGGCATGTATCGGCTGAGTGTGTAGGACAAATTTTGCTTTGTAATAATCACGGCAAAATGATTATTTTTGATATAATTTATCGTCTAGAGCAGCAACAGGCGGACCGCGGAAGGTCGAAACTTGGACCGTCGGAAGCTGGATATCTTTGAAAAAGATATTTGCAAGTCAAGAATGTATTCATTTCCCAACAATTCTTAAATATAAAAAGAAGAACTCTGAAGAAGACATTGCAGCATTTTTAAGGTTTATATCAGATCTTGGCAAGGAATTTGCTGCAAGATTCCGAGACTTTGCAGAGATAGAGAAGTCTCAATTCCTTAAATCGCCTTATGACGTTGCTGCAGCGGTAGAATGGACTAACGTGGCTGCGAAGTTGTTCAGTCTTTCAAAGCCTTTACTATGTTTGGCTCCACATACATATGTATGTGAATCATCTTTTTCAAAAATGAATTTTTTGAATAACAAATATAGACACTCTTCGCATTAGCTTTTCCCCGCGTGAACCAAACTATAAAAAACTGGCTCAAGACCGCAGGTGTAATTACTCGCATTAATTTTTAAGAATAGCTACCTACTGTGTTTTATATAATTACTTAAATGGGACAAAATAAAAATTTAAAACTAGTAAGTATTATGAGTTTTTTTTTTTTTTTTTTTGGACCGCGATAATAATTTTCAGTAGTATCCGGTTTCCACTTAAAATTACTTGCCGACCCCTAGTCTAATTAAATGCGGATTTTTTTCAAACTTGCCGCGCAAACGTAGTGTATAGTTCAAAGTTTCAACACATATGGCGTTTTGTTAAGTTATCATTAAGTGTCAAATGCGTATAGGTTATAATTTGGAAAGTGATCATATAGTTTTGTTTTACCGTGTTAAAAATGTAAAATTTTGTGCCAAATAAAGAGCATTCGCGGACAGTACTACTGTTTTGTTTTCATTTGAAAAAAACTGCTGCTGAATCATACCGACTGCTTCGAGAAGCTTATGGTGAATATGCTCCATCGCAAGATACGTGTGAACGATGGTTTCGGCGTTTCAAAAGTGGTGACTTTGATCTTACAGAAAAAGAACATGGAAAACCTCCAAAAAAATATGAAGATACAAAATTGGAAACATTGCTACAGGAAGACAATAGTCAATCACAAAAACAACTAGCAGAGCAGTTAGGCGTAAGTCAACAAGCTGTTTCCAATCGACTACGATGGGTAATATCCAGAAAGTCGGCAGATGGGTTCCACATGCATTGAATGAGAGGCAGATGGAAAAACGCAAAAACACTTGTGAAATTTTGCTTGCACGATACAAACGTAAGTCTTTTTTGCATCGTATCATTACTGACGATGAAAAATGGATTTATTTTGAAAATCCCAAACGCAAAAAATCATGGGTGAACCCAGGCTCACCATCCACATCAACTGCAAGACCGAATCGCTTTGGCAAAAAGACAATGCTCTGTACATACTTGGTGGGACTAAAAGGGTGTGGTCTATTATGAATTGTTAAAACCTGGTGAAACAGTTAATACCCAACGCTACCAACAACAACTGATCGAATTGAGCAATTCGCTGCTCATAAAACGACCAGAATACGAAAGAAGACAACACAAGGTAATCTTTCTTCGCGATAACGATCCATCACATAAGGCAAAAGCAGTTTGCAACACATTGGAGGCACTCAAGTGGGAAGTGCTACCCCATGCCACTTACTCACCAGACTTGGCCCCTTCAGATTACCACTTGTTCGCATCGATGGGTCACGCACTTGCCGAGCAGCACTTTTGTTCATATGAAAATGTGAAAGAATGGCTAGATGAATGGTTTGCGGGGAAAGGGGAAGAGTTCTACTGGCGAGGTATTCACAAATTGCTTGAAAGATGGGAAAAATGTATAACTTCTAATGGAGCATACTTTGAATAAATAAACTTTTACTGTTCTTTTGAGTTTAACGTGTTTTATTTTAAAAAATAATCCGTATTTCATACTTGTAGACCTGGTAGAAACAAATTTTTTGTTAATTTTAATTCGAATACCTACTACCATTATTTAGGTTTCTTAATATGTGCAGTATTTTTTTTTTTTTTGTATATAGCAAAGTTCATTAATATTTTGAAAATTGCGCATATGGCTTTCATTGGTTGTTTTAAGTCATATGTTCCGCCCCTCTGGTTTTGTATACATGACACATAGAATGAAAATATAATTCCAACAATTCCAATTAGTTATTAAATTTACGCTCTTAAAATTAAATGTAACATTTGCCGAAATTTTAATAAAATAATTTAAACAAAATAAAAATGGAAAAAATATCAAAATAAAATTGTCTCCTCTGCCCGGGAGCGAACCCTAGTTTGCTGCGTAGCAAGCGAGCAAGCTAACCCTTAGACCAGGATACGCCTTCTAGTATAGTGTGTTACATAACTATAACTTTTGTACATGGTCAACCAAAAAACACAAAAAATGCGTTATTTTGCAAAAACATAATTTGATAAAAAAATCCTGTTGTACTTTTCCGGTTCACACCAGTGTACATTACTTAAATTTTTTCAGATTTTTAGTTTAAACCATCTGGGCTACAGGGTGTGGGATATTTTTTTTGCACAATTTTGGCAAAAATCGCGTCAGAATAATTTATTTTGCAAAAATAATTTTTTTAACGTTAATCCACGTACTAAGGGCTTTCATTTGATACCCTACTCAAAATTTTTAAAAAATATTTTTTTTTTCGGGAGTACATATTTGTTTATATTTTTAGGGGGATATGTTTTTTAGAAGTTTTAGTATCTTTCTTATGTAAGAGTCAAAGAGTTATATAAGCATGCCAAATTTCAACTGTCTAGGTTAGGGGGGGGGTATGGTCAGAGCAGCACATTTTATACCCATTTTCAAGATTTTTTTTTAGAAAACTGTTAATAGTAACTTGATTGGGATAATACCTACAGTAAAGAACAACCTTTGAAGAGTATCCAAAAAAAAATTTATTGAAAAATATCGAAAATTAAGCTCGTGACATGAATTTGAAATTTTCGTTCAGGACAAAGAGTTGATTTGCGGTGAGACATATAACTAATGACTGGTTCATCTAAAACAAAAAAACCAAAAGTATTTCGTTAGTTTATGAGTTTCTTGAGGTAACGCTGTCGAGATATTTTTTTTTTCTTGCTTTCTTTTTTTTATTGATTTTTTTACAACTGAAAACAGAAATTTCGAAAAAAAAATTCCGTTTTTTTCGTTTTTTTGACTTCAAACTTATACCAAAAATTAAATAATCTAGATATTTGAAAAAACTCGACAGCGTTACCTCAAGAAACTCATAAACTAACGAAATATTTTTGTTTTTTTTGTTTTAGATGATCCAGTCATTAGTAATGTGTCTCACCGCAAATCAACTCCTTGTCGTGAACGAAAATTTCAAATTCATGTCACGAGCTTAATTTTCGATATTTTTCAATAAAAATGTTTTTGGATACTCTTCAAAGGTTGTTCTTTACTGTAGGTATTATCCCAATCAAGTTACTATTAACAGTTTTCTAAAAAAAATCTTGAAAATGGGTATAAAATGTGCTGCTCTGACCATACCCCCCCTTAAGCCGTTTGGCTACAATGTTTACCGAACTGACAGACAGACAGACGAAAAAAATGACGGTATAAGGGATTTTTGGTCATACAAAACACTAAAAATTTATTTTTCAAAAATAAAAATTTACTTGTTGGTCCACCTAAAAAGATTATAATTGGAATGCCACTCAAAATTTAAAAAAAATATTTATTTTTTTATTAAAAACCCTCGGTATTTTTCCTATATGTGAGTCAAAGAGTTGTATTAGCATTCCAAATTTCAACTTTATATGTTAAGCCTTTTGGCTACAATTTCTGCCAACAGTCAGACACAGGGTCGGAGCGAGGGTCTTTAGCGCCCTTATGCAAGATTGAATGAAGCGCCCCCAGAGAGGGCAAAATTTTAAGTGAAAACCTAACAAAAACTTTGCTTACCGCGTTCCTCCCGCCCTGGACAGACATATGAATGACGTTTTTTGATGTTCATACCTACAAAATCCTAAAAACTTCTACTGCGAAATGTGAGATAGCTACTGCCATCTATACGCACAGGATAGAACTTGAAACGAACATAAATAGAGTGCTGATATTACTTCATGATTATAATTTAAAGTTGTGTATACTATAAAATAGATGGCAATGCCTGTTTCTTTTGAATAATGTTTATCAAATATTAAAAAGATTAGTGTAGTCGTTGCTATTTGCTGTCTTCTTTGAATTTGAAGAGGAAAAAATCACAAGGTCTCAAGTCAGGCGAATAAGGAGGCTGAGGAGCCACAGGAATATTTTTACTGGTCAAAAACTTGTTTATTGAAATTGCAGATTTTTCTCATTCCCAATTCATTGGTCAAAATCTGATGAACGGTAATGTAAGTTAAATTCAACTCTTCCTCGATTATTCTCACTGTAAACCGACAATCTGAACGCACAAGATCCTCTTGACATTTTCATCGGTTCTTGAAGATGAAGGCCTTCCGCTGCGTGATTCAACCTCAATCAAATTTCTTCCTTCTGAAAATGCCTTAAATCACCAAAAAACCTGGGTCTTTGACAAAACACTGTCTCCGTAGGCCTGCTGAAGTTTTGCAAAATTTTCCATTGCACTGTGCCCAAGTCTGAAGCAAAACCTGATAGCACACCCTTGCTCGAATAAAAAAAAAACTTTTATTATTAGGTCGCCAAGGATGAAATTTTGTAGAAAAATGGTAAAGTTGGTTGATAACTTACAAATATAAGGAATTATTTTATTCATCAAAGTATGCACCCATATTGTCTACACACTTATGCCATTTAAGCGGTGGGTTATTCAGGCCGGTGGTATAAAACCCTGGCGGACGAGAGTCAATGAATTCCTAGAAAACCAGTTTTACAACATTGTCGGAATTAAACTGTTTTCCTATTAAAAAGTTGTCCAAAAGAAGTGGCAGTCAGTGAGGGCTAGGTCTGGTGAGTATGGAGGATGATGAAGAAGTTCCAACTCCAATTCCTGTAGTTTTGCCACAGTCATTTGTGCAGTGTTATCATGCAATAAGATAGGAATCGTTGACCATGATTTGTTGACCAATCTAGGCTGTTTTCTTTAAGTTTTTGCATCATTTCGTTCAGTTGGTTGCAGTATATTTCTGCTGTGATCGATGAACCATTTTTTGTTTTTTTTTTTTTTTGTTTTTAAGTTACCTGTACGGAATTTGGCGAACCAATTTGATATTGTCTGCTGCGTAGTAACACTAGAGCCAAATACACTATTAATGTTTCGCGCGGTCTGTGATGCCGTAGTTCCACGTAAGAACTCATACTTCATAATAGTGCGAATTTCCGACCCTTCCATTTTCAATAAAATCAATTTTAAAAAAAAGTTTTGTAAATTTAGAGCATACAATGATTTCTTTAAACAGGCGAGATGTGTAAGTTTCCAACAAAAAAAAAAAAAAAACGGTAAAATATTAAGCCAATGTCAAATATTAAGCTGTTAAAGTTGGCAATATTATTAACTAAAAGTTTCATCCTTGACAACCTGATATAACAACATTCTGCATTCAAAAAAGGAAACAAACCATTAGGTGGCAGCACGAAAGGCTTTTTTGTGATGTTTTGTGACGTTTATTAATAAGGGCGACAATATTGTTTTTGCCAGGGCTTCGAACCGTTATTTTTTTCGTTTCGGTTTTCGTTCCGGTTCAATTAAAAAAATATATATCAGTTCGGATCCGGTTTTCGTTCCAGCAAAAATAACGGTTTTTTTCGGTTTTCGGTTTTCGGTTCAGTTCCGAGTGATAAATTTTTAAATGCTCTTATTTGTATTAGAAATTTATTTTCTACTATAATTTAGTAGAACATTTTATTCCTTATTTTGTGATAATTATACCAAGGTATCTGCCAGGGGGGGGGGGGGGGTTCTGGGCTTTCCATCCCCCCCCCCCCGAAATAATACAATAGGGGATAGGCATGATTTTTTTTTATTTTTTTATTATATTCCTCTTGTTGTATATAAACATAAAAACAGTTTTTAATTTTTTTTTTTTTAATTTGAAGGCTTTAAAAAATCAAAAATGTATGTAGCGCGCGAAAACGACGTGTGACGTCATAATCCTTTCTAACTGACGCATGAGACTACTAGCCAATCCAGCGAACGGTTGTTTATGCAGCGAACATAGTCTGTTGTGAATTATTTGTTTGTGTAACTTTTATAGGTTATGTAAAGGAGAGTGATTTTAATTAAAATAAAGTTTAATTCTATAAAAACAATTTATACATGTTTACCGAATTAAATTTTATATTAAAATATGGAATATCCAGGCCCCAGTACTTCGAAACATTATCGAAAATATTGTTCAGTACCGATGTGCACAATTAGTTCAACTAGAAATCCAAAAAAACTATTTATATCATTACCTAATGGCGAAAAACAACAGAAAAGGCGAAATTTGTGGCTGAAAACTATGAGGCGAAATAAAACCGATATTTCAGAAAAAAGTAAACTTTATGTTGTGTGCATAAATGCATCAATGTTGGGTAAATTATCACTCTGAGCCCTAACAAAATCTTTATCTGCCATTTTAATAGTAAATACGTGAAAAATTGTTTAAAAACAAATACAAAACTCTCGAACAATACAATACACACACGTGTGAAGATTATGTTGTAGCTGTCTGTATCTGTGATGTGAAAACCCTATCGTTTGACGTCATACTCAGTCGTTTCTACTCGGGAACCTTCGCCCCGTGCTCGGAATATTTCAAATTTACAATATTTTAATTAAAAAATTTGGCTATAATGTTAATTAAAATGTGATTTTTGTTTTGTTAGGTGACATAACTAACATTAACATATCAAAATAATGTAGTTTCAAGGAAATACAAATTTTATGCGTATCCCCTATTCTTTTACTTACTTATCAGTTCAAAAAATTACGAATTACTATTTTTTTCTGCTCATCAGTTTAAAAAATAATCTTAAATAAAATGTATTTTATATTCACTTACATAAACATTATCTGAACCGAAATAAACCGATATTTTTTTTTCGGTTCAGTTCCGGTTTTCGTTCCGACAAAAATAACGGTTTTTTTCGGTTTTCGGTTCAGTTCCGGTTCGAAGCCCTGGTTTTTGCACCTGGGCGGCCCATGAAAGGTTCTGTTATGAGGCTTTTTTAGTTATCTACAAAACCCTAAAAAAATAAATAAACATTTTTATAATATACCATTTATTTTTACATTAATTGTTACAATCAAATTAACATTTAGTTAATATGTATGCCTAACTTATTTAACATTAAATATATAACTATAGACATAAAACTAAACAGAATGTACAAAAACTAATTTAAAGATGCGTCTGAAATAGAGCACTTATTAACTAATTGTTATTCTTATTAAAAATATTTTATACAAGACATTCTTAAAACTAGTTATTTTTAAAAGACTAGCGTAATAGTTAAAAATTAAATCATCACAATAGTGCATCTGGTTTTTATGAAGATTAAAAATAAAGTAAAAATAAATAATTTTAAAAAAAATTGAGTGTTAGGATTAGTAAAATCCAAGTAAAAAATTAAAATTCCAATGTTTCCTAGCTACTTATTATATAGAGATGAAATAAATGGTAAAAGTCAATTAAATCATTTATTTTACCTAAATCACGGTTTAAGAAGAAACACTTATACGTATGAGCAATGAAATGCGGAGCATGCAGTTTAACATGGGATTTTAGATAAGTGCGGAAATTGGCTCTCCTGTACATTTTAGAGCAAGATGGAAATGGTCAGAAAGAGAAATCGAAGAAATGAAGTGTAAAAAGTACCTGGGATATTTGCTTACGAGGAACAACAGGGCAGAGCAACACGTTAGACAAAGAGTGAAGAAAACGACCCCAGGGGAATCGAGAAAAAATATTTGGGGGGTCGCAGAAAAATTGATGACAATTTAAGGATATGGGAGCGGATTACGAACAACTTTTAATACATACAGAAGTAAGGAGTTTGTCAAAGGGACGAGCCTTAAAACGACTAATAGGGTTGAAAGATGAGATAATGATATTTTTATCAGAAACCAAGTCCTATTTTCCTAATCTCTTCCACAATGAAACTTGGGTTTTGCAATTTGTGTTATTTGTCAGACATATTCGAGAAACTAAATGAACTGAATATGTCCCTGCAAGGTGAGAACACGAACATATTAATTTTGTATGATATAATTCATGAGTTTATAAAGAAGATAAACTTATGGAAATCATGTGTGGAAAATGGCACATTCGTAATATTTTCAAGTACAATATTTTACAGATGATTTTCACTGAAAATAATTTGGATGATATTTTAATTAAGAAAATCATAATTGATCATTTAAATATTAAAAAATATTTTCTACCAGATTTAAATACTGAACAGTTTATCTGGGTGCAAAAACCATTCCTTATAGAAAAGGAACAAGTGAAACATCTCCCATAAAGTACCCAAGAAGTTTTGCCGAATTTAGTTGTGTTTAGTAAAAAACTTAAAACCGAGTTTAGGAAGCAAACATTGAATTCTTTTTGGCATAGTGTGAAAACAAAGTGTCCACTACTCGCTGAATTAGTAATGGCAGTTCTCTTACCATTTGCAATCACTTATTTATCCGAAATGGCATTTTCACTAATGACCAACATCAAAACAAAGCAGCGCTCTCGTCTTAGAAACAGAGAAATCGCTAATATTTTGTTCAAAGATGTACCAAAGATAAGCTATTAATTTCTATTGATACTAAAAATAAATCTGCTATTAATCAAAATTATGTTTCGATGCAATTAAACAAAAGAAATTAACTCCTTCTGAATTTAAATTAACATCCCCACCCCACCGGGATGTTTTGTTACACATACCCAGTTTTCTGGGGCTCCTTTGCAATTTTTTAGTGAAACACTGAAGTGGAGAATGAAGATATTCGATGCAATAGTGAAGAGTATCCTTATGTACGGAGTGGAGATTTAGGGATGGAAGGATTGGGAGATGATGGAAAGGGTACAAGAGGGCTACATGAGATAGACATTGGAGGTAGAGAGAACGACACCAGGATATATTGTGAGAGAGGAAATGAAGAGGGGAAATCTGAGAGTGGGTGCCGGAGCGAGGGCAGTGAAATATGAGGAGAAAGTCAGAAGGGAAGAGAATAGGAGAATACTAAGAGAATGCTGGGAGGAAAGAATGAAGGAAGAACAAAAAATTTATGTTAAGTGTGAATTTTCACACATTTCAGGGTTTTGCAGGTATTTAGTAAGTGAATGATGATTATTTGGGATGCCAAAACACATTTTATATTAAATTTTTTTTTTGTCAATTTTAATTCGAACGCCTAATACCATTATTTAGGTTTC
Organism: Liopterus haemorrhoidalis; assembly: GCA_963971575.1. Taxonomy (NCBI): domain Eukaryota; kingdom Metazoa; phylum Arthropoda; class Insecta; order Coleoptera; family Dytiscidae; genus Liopterus; species Liopterus haemorrhoidalis. The sequence continues at coordinate 16,512,679 of OZ020623.1, forward strand.
TAAATATGTGCAGTATTTTTTTTTTTTATATATATATATAACAAGGTTCATTAAGAATTTCAAAAATTGCGCCTATGGCTTCCATTGGTTGTTATAAGTTCCGCCCCTCTGATTTCGTATACATTGAAACAGAATTAAATTATAATTTAAACAATTACCACTGGTTATTAAATTTACGCTTTTAAAAAGTAAATGCAACATTTGCCAAAATATAACTAGAATTTTGAAAAAATAATTTAAACAATATAAAAATTTTTAAAAAAATAATAATAATATTGTATCTTCTCGCAGGGTTCGATCCCTTTCGGATCGAGTTACTTGGGTGAAAAGCCAGCGTCAAAACCACTACACCAGCATACACGTTCCAATGTAGCGTGTATATCACAAAAAATGCGTTTTTTGCCAAAAACGTAATCTGATCAAATTTTTTTGTTGTACTATTCCGGTTCACACCAATGTACATTACGTAGAATTTTTTCAGATTTTTAGTTTAAACCATCTGGGCTACAGGGTGTGGGACAAATTTTTTTTTGCATAATTTTGGCAAGAATCGCTTCAAAATAATTTATTCATTAAGGGTTTTCATTTGATACCCTACTCAGAATTATAAAAAAATATTTTTTTTTCGATGAGCACATATTTGTTTATATTTTTAGGGGGATATGTTTTTTTGATGTTTTAGTATTTTTCCTATGTGCGGGTCAAAGAGTTGTATAAGCGTACCAAATTTCAACTCTCTAGGTTTAGCCGTTTGGCTACAATTTTTACCGAACAGACAGACAGACAGACAGACAGACAGACGACAAAATAACGATATAAGGGTTTTTTGGTCATACCTACAAAACCCTAAAAAGCAAATTGTCGACATGGGGAGAGACAAGAAAATAGTACTTTTGGAGGTGGGTAAGGGACATAAGAGATGCAGAGAGAAAGAGAAACGGAGGAATAAATATAGTAGAAGAATTCAGAAGAAGGAATAAGGCGGTACAGGAACAGAATAGACAAATCGCGGAGATTGAAGAGATATAAAGAGTGATCGGAATACCGAGATACTTGAAGGGGAAAAGAGGATAGAGCCAGGAGGACAGCACGGCTAAGATGTGGCAATGAAGAGAGGAACAACAGGTACTGGGTAAAGCCAGAGGACAAGTTTTGCAGAATGTGCAAGAAAGAGGAGGAGACCTTGGAGCATTTAGCTAAGAGTTGCAAGGAGATGGCAATTTGGGAGAAAGGGATAAAGGTTACTGATGAATGAGAACGGCAAAGGAGAAAGAAGGGTGATAGAACTGGAAGAAACAAGGAAGGAGGTTGAAGAGAGAAACCGGGATGAGAATAGGAAGAAAAACAGGGAAACTGGATGAAGAACAAATAAATGAGATAAAAAAATATTGTAAAATTATCAAATTTCAAATATTGTACGTTATTTTATTTTTTATTTTATTTTGTAATGGTTATATTACTATTTTTTAATGTTTTTTCCACGGCTATCTCAATTTTGACGAAAACATCATATTTTATTTTCCAGATATCTAGTGTTATAGACAGTCTATGACATCAAATTTAGACTTCATAGATACAAAAACTAATTTTAAACAACTTTTTATTCTTGTATTTTTGCTCTAAAATATACAGGGAGCTAATTTCTACACTTATCTAAAATCCCATGTTAAACTGCGTTATCCGCGTTTTGTTGCACACACGGTATAAGAGTGGTTTTGAATAAACAAACGTTTATTTTTTGTCCTACTTGAAATTGAAAAAACGTTACAGAAAAAATGTACATAACAAAAACCGTGCGAAGTACGGGTACACCAGCTAGTTTATTATTATAAATATTTTTAGCACAAAGAATATGTCTAATATAGACAAAAGTTATTTCTTATAAACAGAAAATTGTTGACCTACAACTAAAAGACAATACAACATTGAAAAATACGGTTACAAAAACGAAATAATATCCTTTTATAAACAAAATAATTAAACTGGTTGTAATTAATATATATTGGCTGCTCCAAGTTCTATTGCATTGCGGCGATTAACACTGAGTGGGGGTGACGGCAGAATACCTACTCTTGGAGCTGCAAAAGTTTGCAGTTAAAAGCTTGCATAGGTAATTTCTTTGGTTTAGGCGGAACTAAATGAAAATTTCGTTTTTTTAGGTTGAGAAGGTTGTCAGGAGAAGGGACCTTGCTTGGGTTATTTCAATTTTGACGTTGGCATGTGAAAATTTAAAATTCCAACAGTGAAACCATGGAAACGAATGACATATGTCAAAAATATAATACATTTTACATATTTTAAAGACAAAAAAAAAAAATGGGAAATTTGTATTAATAATGACAAAAAAAAAAACAAAATATAAACAAAATTACATTTAATAATGATATTAACCTTAACCTAAAAATGTTTATTGTATGATTTACAAAGGTTAACCAAAATGGTCCAAAGCTCGAATCAAACTATAAAAGTTACTATATTGCAAAATCTAGTTCCGCCTAAAGATTTGGAAAACCCTATAAATTGGGCGTTTGACTAAAGATATTTTTATATTTTAAATATTTAATTATTTTTTTACAATATTTCAAATACTTTTGAAAAGTATTTCATATATCAAATTTTCAGATATTTGATATTAACAACACTTTTATCGAGTATTTGGTACAGCTCTGAGCAGGAGTTGTACTCACGTCCATACCCTTCTAGCGGTTAACGGCATGAATAAACGCTCAAGCTCTTAAAGACACAGGTTTTCACTAATTATTTCCCTATTATTTGATAATAGAGAATTTTGGTTAATAATAAAGAATAAAAAATGACTCAAGCTAATTTAAAAATGTGGGCGTTCTTTTTATGCGGCAAGAACAAAATTTATTTTATTTTTCACTTCGCTGTTATTTGGTCATTATGCCTAGGATACGAGATATTTAAGCATATGCATAACAACCGGAACATTGCGAATCCATAACACCCTCTCATTACGCCCTCAACAAATATTATTTCGTTGAGCTGTATTACCGGGCGTAATCATAATATGATTACGCCCGGTAAACACCCTTGGTGCATAAATAGCTATTATAATTTCAAAAAATTATAAAGTAGTTTTAAATTCTCTATTATCAACCCCTATACTTGGTCTTTTTTCTATTAAATCCGCATATTCCGCATTATTAAGAATTGTATTCGTTCTACTTTCTGCTGATAATTCTGAATTTTTACTTTGCGATAGATTAGTAACATTGGTTGAAGAAAAATCATTCGGTTTCAAGAAGCCAAATTTTTGCTTCAAGCTCTTCAAAACACGTGGTTTAACAATGAAGATAAAAAAGATCCACATTCCTTGGGTACAGTTGAATAAATCGAAGATGAACCAGACGACTGATTCAGTATGGACGTATGGAGAGATGACTTCCACTATCCAAGATACACCCATGATGAAGGAAAGTTTCAGTATTGTAATTAGTCTGTAACAGAATACCCTGAAAATTAAAGACATAATAAAAGATTTAAAAATTAATGCGAAATGTGAATTTTCACACATTTCTGAGTTTTGATAATATTGTCTGGCCTTTTTAAGCTGGCTGACGATACACAGCACTGCGCAGGTGCGAGAGTATTATGAGGGAATGAAACATAAGTTGTACTACCCGAGTACAGTCGCAAAAAACGCATTTACGAGATGTGTAAATTAAATAACCAGACTGGCAACATAGCGTTTGATCTGGCAACATTTGGGACGCGGGACTTAGACGGGCAGCAGGTGAACATGTGATACGCCTTCAATACGAGTTTGAACTCGAGTAATTTTGTTGTCCGTGGCGATTTTTTTCGTGAAACAGTTTTTTCTAGTGTGTTCTCAAAATGAGTGACATTCATTTCGGGTAACGGTGTGCTATAAGGTTTTGCTTCAGACTTGGGCACAGTGCAACGGTAACTTTTTCTAAACTTCAGCAGGCCTACGGAGACAGTGTTTTGTCAAGGACCCAGGTTTTTTGGTGGTTTAAGGCATTTTCAGCAGGAAGAAAGTTGATTGAAGATGAATCACGCAGCGGAAGGCCTTCATCTTCAATATCCGATGAAAATGTCGACAGAATCTAGGATCTTGTGCGTTCAGATCATCGATTGACCGTCAGAATGATTGGAGAAGAGTTGAATTTGACTCAGACTACCGTTCATCAGATTTTTACCAATGAATTAGGGATGAGAAAAATCTGCTTGTCACACAGCAATTTCAATTTCAACGAGTTTTTTGCCAGTAAAAACATTCCTGTGGCTCCTCAGCCTCCTTATTTGCCTGGCTTGAGTCCTTGTGACTTTTTCCTTTTCCCAAGATTGAAAAATCATCTCAAGGGCCGTCATTTTGCAACACTCGAAAACATTCAAACGTCCGTAACCGACAAGCTGAAAGCTATTCCAGTATCCGAGTTTCAGCACTGCTATGAGGATTGGAAGAACCGTCTCCAGCGCTGTGTGGCTTCCCAAGGAAATTATTTTGAGGGCTATATTGAATTGTAATTCTAATCGATTAAAAAAAAATAAAAAATCAGTCCGTTTCCTTAATTTACACACCTCGTATTTTCCTGTAAAATTATATTTGTTGTCTAAATTAAGTCTAATTAATTTTCTCTCGTAGCTCTTACAGTTTTTGAGTTAGCAATAGTGAGCATTTTAAAATGGACAGCCTGTATTTATCTCGCGATTTGTTTTTTTTTTAACTCGCTATATATTTTTTATTGTGGGTCAAGTAACTTGGACATCTATTGGTTCTTTCGTTAGGTGCGTACGTCATAAAAAAAGAAAGGAATGCAAAGGCAGTGGCGGATTATAACATGAAGCGCCCGCTTGGGGCCTCCAAATTTTGGGAGGCCTCAAAATTTGTTTATTTCTTTTAAATAAAAATCATATTTTTGTGTAAATTATAATTATTAATAAATTTTAATTCAAATTATAATGAATGTGGAGTGATTATATTGTTGCAGCGAATAAATAGTATACTAGCGTCGGCGAATCAGTGCAGTTACGTCACACGACGTAACAAACAATTGCATTGTTCCAAACAATACATTCGTTTATTTCGTATTGTGACGTAACTGCACTGATTCGCCGACGCTAGTTTTTTATACAAGTAAATCATTACAAAATGTTGATTCCAATTTGTTACAAGGATCAACTCTTTTAAAGTCTCTTGCTGAATTTGTAGTGGACATGCGAAATTCGTTTGATCGGGTTGAAAAAGAAGCTGAATTATTAACAGAGAATTGGAATTATAAGGAAATAAGAATAAGAAAAAGAAAACTTCAATTTGTTGAAACTGCCGACAACGACACCATATTGACAGGAAAAAAATCTTTTATGGTTAACATACATAACGTAATTTGCGACGCACTTATAACCGAAATTAATTCTAGATGCACCGTTTACGACCATGTCTTGTATGACTTTGAACTTTTTCTAAATCATAATTTGGGTTAAGATTCATTTGACAAAAGCATAAAAAGAATAACGACGAAGTATGAAAGTGATATTGATAGTAGATACCCAAAAAACATTTTTATACGGGCCAGTACTGGTAAAGCACATACTCCCCGGCATTGAAAGTAATGGGCCAGTACCCCGGTGTCCCCGGGGCCGTTACTGGCCCATTGATGTATCAGTTGCTGGCCCAGCAACGGTAAAGTGCAAAATAATCGCATTAGTTGCAAGATTTATTTCTGATGGTTTTAAGTAAAAAGTATGAGTGAAGAAGAGTGCTTATAAAATGCTGGTAAAGTACTTCGTATAGGCGGAATGCGAAATACAAATGTGAAGTACATTATTAATACTGGCGTTGCAATTACTTTTGGTGCCAGTAATTTACCAGCATAAAAGCAGTTTGCCAGCATTCGGCCGTTAGTTGAATGTTTGCTGGGTACTTTAAAAAAGAAGTTATTCATTTCCTTAAGTATGCTAAGGAAGAAAAGAAATAAAATCCCGTGAAAATGTACAAACTTATATTAAATGGTTTACAATCTATTTTTCCCAATGTAGAAACCATTTTAAAAATATTTCTTACCATACCCATATGTAATGCAAAAGCCGAACGTTCTTTTTCGGTGTTAAAGAGAGTGAAAAACTATTTACGCAATTCTTTGGGCAATTTACATTTAACAGATTTATCTCTCATATTTATCAAAAATGACATAGTGCAATTATTAAATTATGATAATTTAATTGATAAATTTTCAAAACTAAAAGCCCGAAAAGTAATACTTTAATAAATTGCGTGATATAACTAAGTACAAATGTTATGTAATTTTAATGCCAAAATGTAATTTTATTTTTTATGAATTTGTTATTAAGTTTTTTTTTATTGTACGATAATATTAGGTTATGGAAATATTTTAATGCATTAAAATAATGTTGGCATTATGATGTAAACGTTTATTTGATTTAAAGGTGCACACAATCGTATAGTTTCTTATACAAGACTAACAATCGGAAATAAAGTTAGTAACAATCTATACATCAAAATTTTTAGCGAATTTTTATCTATCTAATATGATATTTTTAACTGTAGAAAATAATGTTATGTAATTGTAAATAAACATATTGCATTATAGACTCCATCTTGTAAACCAATTGACGCATATTTGTGTACCATGTGGCAAATTGTAGCTAAAGCTTCATTCTACAAACATATTTCATGATAATTTGTTCTATTTTGAATACTTATTATAGTTATTGTACTTGGTAATTTACTTTTGCCGCCACCTCGAATTTCCTGCCACGGTTCTCAATATAGGTACTCTGGATAAAAATGATTTATTAGGTGTAAAGAATACTTGCACCAAGTGACATTTCATTATCTTCAAGTATAAAATTATTCGACGAAGGTTCTAAACTATAAACAATCATGTCGAAAAAAATGTTGACGTATTATTTAAACATTTCTACACAAAACTATATAAATATAAAACTTATTTGAAACCCACAAATATTTAAAAAATTACAGAACATTGTTGTCTGATATCTATTATTAAGTTACTGAGCAATAACATTTTTACAATATTTTTTCTACAATCAAAAATATCTTATTAGATAGATAAAAATTCTGTGCAAAATTTGATGTATGGATTGTAACTAATTTTATTTCAAACTAAAAGTGTTTAGGGTTTTTGCTTTTTTTCCCTTAAATAAATTTGTTTGACAGTTCAATGATGTACATATATGCCTGTATAGGGAAAACTATATATTTAATTCTAAGAATACATAGAAAATTTATTGATATATGTATGCATTCTAATTTGTAAAAAAAGTTTTATTGTACTCAGGGCCGGCGCTAGGATTTGCGAGGCCAAGTGCGAGAAAAGCCGCGGGACCTGCTGTTCAGATCCAAGTGAGGAGCAAAAAAATATATCCTCATCTCCATGCGCGGGGCCTGTTGTTCAGATCCAAGTGAGAAGCAAAAAAAAAAGTTCTCATCTCCATGCGCGGGGCTTATTGTTGAACCATGGGGCCTGTTGTTCAGATGCAGTGAGGAACAAAAAAAAAGGTCCTCATCTCCATGCGCGGGGCTGCTGGTCAGATCCAAGTGAGGAGCAAAAAAAAAAAGGTCCTCATCTCCATCATGCGCGGGGCCTGCTGTTGACCGCGGGGCCATGTGCTGCACATGCGTCGCGCCGGGCTTGATTGTACTACTTTGCAAAGCAATAAATATTATATATATATATATATATATATATATATATATATATATATTTCAAATTTTTAGTCTTGTATAAGAAACTAATAATCTCTGGGGGTTGTACGTAGCGTTAAAGAAAAATAGGGGATACGCATAAAATTTATATTTATTTAAAACTACATTCTTTTGATATGTTAATATTAGTTATGTCACCTAACAAAACAAAAATCACATTTTAATTAATATTATAGCCAAATCTTTTAATTAAAATATTGTAAATTTGAAATAAGCCGACCACGGCGCGAAGGTTGCCGAGTAAAAACGACTGAGTATGGCGTCAAACGATAGGGGTTTCACGTCACAGATCCAGCTACAACATAATCTTTACACGTGTGTATATTGTATTGTTCGAGAGTTTTGTATTTGTTTTTAAACAATTTTTCACGCATTTATTATTAAAATGGCAGATAAAGATTTTGTTAGGGCTCAGAGTGATAATTTACCCAACATTGATGCATTTATGCTCACAAACATAAAATTTACTTTTTTCTGAAATATCGGTTTTATTTCGCCCCATAGCTTCCAGCCACAAATTTCGCCTTTTCTGTTGTTTTTCGCCATTAGGTAATGATATAAATTGTTTTTTTGGATTTCTAGTTGAACTAATTGTGCACATCGGTATACTGAACAATATTTTCGATTATGTTTCTTGAGTACCTGAAGTAATTGAAGTACTGGGGCCTGGATCTTCCATATTTTATATATTTTAATATAAAATTTAATTCGGTAAACACGTATAAATTGTTTTTATAGAATTAAACTTTATTTTAATTAAAATCACTCTAACTTTAAATAACCTATAAAAGTTATACAAACAAATAAGTTCAGAACGGACTATGTACGCTGGGTAGGCTAGTAGTGTCATGCGTCAGTTAGAAGGGGTATGACGTCACACGTCGTTTTCGCGAGCTACATACATTTATGATTTTTTTAAACCTTCAAATTAAAAAAAATAAATAAAAATTGTTTTTTATGTTTATATGCAACAAGAGGAATATAATAAAAATTAAAAAAATCATGCCTATCCCCTATTATGTCTTATTTTATTTTTTGTTATATTATGTGTGATTACAAATAAATGTTTTGAAACAAACAAAAAAAAATTGATGTGAAGTGTGAATATTCACACATTTCAGGGTTTCGCAGGTATATAATAAGTGATGGCGGTATGCTGAGTGTGTAGGACAAATTTTACTTTGTAGTAATCACGGCAAAATGAACGATATTTTTAAAATAATTTATCGTCTGTTAATCATATAATAAGACTGGTTATTAAATTTACGCTCATAAAAATTAAATACAACATTTGTCAAAATATAACTAGAATTTTGACAAAATAATTTCAACATAATAAAAATGCAAAAAAAAAACAGAAAAAGTAAAATTCACACCGTACTCGAACTCGAAACCCTTCGTTTTCCAGCCAGTTTAAGAGCGCTCTAACGCATGTAGCCATCGCACGCTATGCATGTGAGTGTCTTACATTGGTATAACTTTTGTACTTAGTGAACCAAAAACCACAAAAAATGCGTTATTTTCCAAAAACATAATCTGATCAAAAATTCCTGTTGTACTATTTCGGTTCACACCAATATACATTACTTAGAATTTTTTTAGATTTTTAGTTTAAACCATCTGGGCTACAGGCTGTGGGACAAAATTTTGTTTGCACATTTTTGGCAAAAATCGCATCAAAATAATTTATTTTGCAAAAATTAAAATTTGATCGTTAATCCACGTACTAAGGGCTTTCATTTGATACCCTACTGAGAATTTAAAAAAAATATTTTTGTTTTCGATGAGCACATATTTGTTTATATTTTTAGGGGGGTATGTTTTTTAGATGTTTTAGTATTTTTCCTATGTGCGGGTCAAAGAGTTGTATAAGCCTGCCAAATTTCAACTCTCTAGGTTTAGCCGTTTGGCTACAATTTTTACCGAACAGACAGACAGACAGACAGACAGACAGACAGACAGACAGACAGACAGACAGACAGACAGACAGACAGACAGACAGACAGACAGACGACAAAATGACGGTATAAGGGTTTTTTGGTCATACCTACAAAACCCTAAAAAGGGGCGGGCTCAATGGGGCTTTTGCTTGTACGTCACCAATAGCTTAATCCGCCACTGTGCAAAGGCATAAAAACATTAGTACATTTACCTATGATTTACTTTTCAACGACCTTGGGTTGAAAGAATGCGGTAAAGTAACGGGAAATCCAAACAAATCATTTATTCTTAATAGCCAATATATTAGAATTAAATCATAATTTCTAGAAATACGGCTGACTAAATATTTACTGTATTGCCACATTTTCTAAGTAATTAGTTTCAAGATGTTTTGCTAATGCTATTTTTTAATTATGAGACAAACTTGCGAGTAAATACTTAAGACTGGTTCTTTACTTTTAACATTTAATCTTTTTGCAGTCGTAAATACCGACTAAAGATGTTCTTGTGTCTTAAACAAATATTGTTTTAGTTATGTTATGAAAACATATTTTCCCATGAACAGAGATCTTACATATGGTGTTTAACACTAAAATGCGCATTTTATAGAAAATAAATAAAATTTAGAAAATAAACCGCCCCATAAATTTTAAAAATCACTTGAGGCTGAGAGGGGTAATAAATCAGAATATTAAAAGGGGGCGGGGGGCAACGTTTTTAAAAATCATTTGAAAGGTGCGTAAAGGCACAAAAAAAATTACTTGATTAAAAACACAATAATATGGCGGTTGCCTTAAAATAGTAGCCACGTCCACATTTTCGCACTCCAAATCACCTTGCACAGATTCACTATTTTCACTACAGAAATTAGGAATTTCTTCAAAATCAAATGGTCGCCATAGAGCCATGTTGTAAATGTACGCACGCCATGAACATTGAAAATTAACTAACAAACAATTATAACAACCCCTAAAATTTAGAAACAATAGGATTATAAATTTGGAAAATATCCTTAATGGTTTTTAAGAAACTTCAATTGAACTAGTGTTACATCTATTCGATTTAAATTTAAAATTATCTTAATACCTCGTATATTCTTTTTACAGCAACGAGTCTTAGGATTACTGTCATAAACGCATTTCCGCATTGTTAAGCTTCGTAACAAGAGTGGCCATTTCATTTTGGAAATACTATACAGTGTATATTTATAGTGTTAGTTTTTCTAAAGCATACAAAAAACTAAAATGTTTTACCGAAGAATCAAAGAGTGTTTACTTTGTAATGTACTTACGTTTTTTTGTCAGACAGAAAAGCTTTCTTGTGTTGTACATCTGACATCCTTATGATATTAGTCTTCACTTTGAAGAAATAAGCCACAGTTAAAACAAAAAATACCAAATTACTAACAATCTGTAATCCTATCGGCAGGATGAAGTATAGTAATTTGCTCCATGGTTCTTTAACTGTAAAAAAAAAACAATTAATTTTATATCTTGCCTATTTAGTAACAAAACTGATGACCCTCTTAAAGTTAATAAAAAATGAAGTGAAGTATGAATTTTATCACAGTTCAGGATTTTGTACGTATTTTGTAAGGGAGTACATTTTAAAACAAAAACATAACTTGTGGGTACATATTAAAAATCAAATATTACGATAACTTTTGAAAAAATAATCCACGTGCTTTCAGCTATAGCCAGTAGCGGATCTAGCTTTTTGGGGGCCTAGGGCTTAAAAATACCAAGGGGCCCTACACATGTTTCAATCAAAATATTTAAAAAATAAAAGGCAGTATTAAAGGTTAATTATTATTTATTATATTTTTATTAATGTTGGATATTATTATTTATTAGCTGGCGATTCACTTATGTTGACGTTTAATAAATATTAGTAAATTTGTGTTTTTAATTTTTTTGTGTTGTTTTTTAAAGTAATATTTTTGTTTTGATCTTTTCCCTTATAAGCCGTGCTTGTTATAGAATATAATAGGTATATGCAGTTCAGTTTTGTAAGAACAAACTAGATCTAGTTATTTTGGTGATTTTTATAGTGTATTACTTCCCAGCAAACATTCAACTAACGGCCGAATGCCGGCAAACCTGGTAAATTACTGGCACCAAAAGTAAGTGCAACGCCAGTATTAATAATGTACTTCACATTTGTATTTCGCATTCCGCCTATACGAAGTACTTTACCAGCATTTTATAAGCACTCTTCTTCACTCATACTTTTTACTTAAAACCATCAGAAATAAATCTTGCAACTAATGCGATTATTTTGCACTTTACCGTTGCTGGGCAGGCAACTGATACATCAATGGGCCAGTAACGGCCACGGGGACACCGGGGTACTGGCCCATTACTTTCAATGCCGGGGAGTATGTGCTTTACCAGTACTGGCCCGTATAAAAATGTTTGCTGGGTTGTAATAGTGGCTTTTAGAAACTTGGTTATATTGTAAACAAGGCTTTACAGTGTTGGGTTATGTTTGTATTATTTTAGGTTAGTAGTATATTTACAAAATATTTGAGATGTCACTATTCAAAATGAAATATGAAAAATGATAATTTTTTAAATTACATATTTATAATCTGACTTTGCAAATTATTTTTCTGTAATGCCAAAAAGACATACAGTTGCAAACTGTTGAAAACAAAATTTTCTCTTAGTTTGTTCTTACAAAAGTGAACTGCTTATACATATATGTCCGAGAGGTTGGGGGCCCCTTGCGGATCTGGGGTCCAGGGCTTAAGCCCTATTAGCCCGTATGTAGATCCGCCACTGGCTATAGCTATCTAGTTCTCCAGTACAAAATGGTCTGAGTAATAATAAATTGTGGGTACAAATTAAAAATAATAAATATAGAAAACTTTTGACCGAATAATCCACGTACTTTCATCTAGAGACAACAACCGTACTTGATATGTACTTGCATCAAGACTCGACTTTAGCTATCCAGTTCTAACCTGTCAGATAAATATTGTAAGCACGATGTTGCAAAAAATTTGATAACTTTCTAAATAATTATTAGATTAAAAATTCCCATTGCACTATTCCGGTTCACATTAATCAGTATTTTTTCAGATTTTTCAATTACCCCCTTGAGTAATACTTACGGTGTAGGACACGAATTTTTAGCACATTTTTGGCAAAAATAAATAAATTTTAAATAAATACTTTTCGTTCCTTAATCTATATCTTAAGAAATTTCTTTTGAGACCAGAGAATAAATTTTAAAAAAATACTTTTCTTAACGACACAAAAATTAGTTTTTTTGAAAAATTAATCTAATCAAAAATTTCTGTTGAACTATCTTGGCTCTCATCAATGTAAATTATTCAGAATTTTTTCATATTTTTAGATCAGTCCCTCTGTTTTTGACACATTTTTGGCGAAAATACCATCAAAAAATTTTACTTCTCAAAAATAAAAATTTGTTGATTTATCCACGCATTAAGAGGTTTAATTTGATACCCCACTCAAAATTTAAATGTTTATTTTTCCATTAAATACATATTTGTTTATAAGTATTTATCCCGCGACGTGTTTTTTTTTAACTCTCAATAGTTTTCCTATATATCGGTCAAAAAGTTGTACAAGTATGCCAAATTTCAACTTTCTATGCTCAGCAGTTTACCTACAATTTTTACCGAATCGAAAGACAGACAGACAGACGTATGAATGATTTTTTATGTTATAAGGGTTTTTTGGTCATACCTACAAAGCCCTAAAAAAGGGAGATGATGACCAAAATGACGAAAGACGAATCGAAATGATTACAAAAACAAGGAAGACGCATCTACAAAGCGCCCTTTCAAGTAACAGTGCCCAAGGCATGTGCCATATCCGCCATACCCTATATATGAGTCAACCAGCGAGTCGTGGCGTATAAAATTTAGATGCGCGTTGGACTAACAGAAAAGTAGTGGGCGCGCATTTAGTTTCTCGTTTCGTGTCATTCTCTCTCTGCGCAGACCTACTATCCGCCAAGGGTCTCTGGTTGAGGTATACGCATCTGATCAGGGCCGTCGAAACGCATGGGTGACCGGGGCAATCACAGACACATAAGAGACGATATAAAGATTTTTTTAGTTGTACCTATAAAACCCTAAAAAAGGTTATATTATTGATGATGATGATAATAACAATAATACTTACGGAAATAAAAACATTTATCTTTTCCAATCATAGGTCTGAAAGCTTCTGGAACAATTTCGGTCAGATCCGTAACTATGGTCACAGAAGTAAAGAAAAACGGTACCCCAAAAGCGTATAGGCTGTACCAGATGAACTTGGTGTCTCTTGCCTTTTTTATGCCTCGCTGACGAACGGCTCTGAAATATAAAATTATTGTATTAGAAATACAACATTTCGTTAATAAATAATTAGCTTCTTCAGGTGTTTTAATACAATTTTAATACAATTATATACAATTTATAAATACACAATCACTGCTTAATAGTAGGCCACAGTTTGCCGGATGTGTTCTAAAAAGTACGTGAAAAATGCGAAAAAAAGAGAATCCTTCTTCATCATGACTATGCATGACTACATACCGCAGCAAAATATTTTAAAAAAAATCGATATCATATAAATCTGAATTATATCAACGCAATCCTCATATATATACATTGAGTTCATACAATAATTTAGGAGGGGGAGTACCTGTAGCAGTTATCAAGTAGCTTCAATGAAGTTTGAAGTTACTTGGTTACCAGAAAAATATATGCATTATGATTCTGATGTTTTTTGTAAAAACTATAAACTTTAAATAAAAACATATAATTTTTCCTTACTTAATAGTTGATTAATTTTTTTCCTTCCAGAAATTGATAACCGCTGAATTAATTCCGACTTTAAAACATCATATTGAAATTGTTGTGGGGGTGTCACAATTAAGTCCCTTACTTCATTTGCTATATCCGCACTCAAGCCTGATATTACGTAATTAAATTTAGATTTTTGGGAATAAACGCTGGCATTAGAAAAAATTGCTTCAATTTGTGCAAACCAAAGCTCAACATCAGCCCAGAACGGACGTAATCTCAACTCAGCTGAGTTTGTTTCTTGCACAAACCGTTCCTCTACATTATCTTGTTGCATTATCACGTCGGGGTCACCAATTGTAAGTCTTGAAAATAGCAGGAGTCTTACACTACATTAATTGGGAAAAATTATATGTTTTTATTTAAAGTTTATAGTTTTTACAAAAAACATCAGAATCATAATGCATATATTTTTCTGGTAACCAAGTAACTTCAAACTTCATTGAAGCTACTTGATAACTGCTACATATATATATACAAGGTGTCTCAAAAGAAATTTTATATTTATTTAGCTTACTGCGTGAACGCAACGTATCCGAGGGGCGCGGGGGTTATGTCAATCGGTAGCCTGGCTCTTGGGATTTCAGTCGCTATGGAGCGTTTCTCGGGAGCAGACCGCGCGTTATGCGTGCGAGAGTTTTACAAAAACGGTGATTCGGCGACTGTAGCGCGTAGAAAATTCTGCAGTATTCGAGGTTTTCGCCACTTAAATGATGCGCCAAGCATTCCTCTCATTCGACATTGGATTAAAAAGTTTAAAGAGACTGGTACAACGCTGGATAAATCAAAATCCGGGCGACCTAGGTCATCAAGAACGGTAGAAAACGTGAAGAATGTTAATCAGTCTGTTCGTGACGACCCGACGACCCGAACCTTTCAATTCGGAAGCGCGCAAGTGCTTTAAATGTGCATAGATCATCATTACATCGCATTATGCACAAAGACCTAAAGCTGCACCCCTACAAAATTCAATTGGTGCAAGAATTAAAGCCCCAAGATGCCAGTCAGAGGCTTAATTCTCAGGCAAATTGATCTCCCGGAGAGGTGACATAAATTGGCCTCCACGCAGTCCAGATTTAACCCCTATGGACTTTTTCCTATGGGGGTTATCTTAAATCTAAAGTTTACGCCAATAAACCGACTTCACTGGCGCATTTGAAAGAAAATATCCGTCACGAAATGGCAGCCATCCCTGAGTCCACCTGCCGAGACGTCATAAGTAATTTTACTGTTCGATTAAATGAGTGCCGAGAACGCGAGGGTCTACATTTAGACGATATTATTTTTAAGAAATAAATCCCCAATAAGTGTATTTTAATAATTAATAAACATTTTTTCTATATACGGCTTACTTTTTTTTTAATCGATCCACTAAATATAAAATTTCTTTTGAGACACCTTTTATAAAAATATGTAAATGTCATTCGTTTCCATGGTTTCACTTAAAGAACAGTTTCACTGTTGGAATATTAAATTTTCACATACCAACCTGAAAAATGAAAAAAAAAACCAAGCAAGGTTCGTTCTCGTGACTCGTGACAACCTAAAAGAACGAAATTCCCATTTAGTTCCGCCTAAACGTTTGGAATAGCCTTTATACTTTAATCTATTTATTATTGTAAAACAATTAAATTGTTATTATAAATTGTTATTAAAATGTTTTTTACGTTTTATAGAAAATATATTCATTTTTCCTTTCGATACTTGAAAATATCGATATTTTATTTCAATACGATACCGGTATCGATACTTTCTCAGTATCGCATATCCCTATATTATTATTATTATTGCATTCAGAGCAGAAGCCCAGGGCTTGTTATGCTCAATTGAAACATACATTTTATACTTACAAACTAGTTACATGATATACTAATATAAACAAATAATTACATAATTACTTAAATTAAGAAATGCTGATTTTACAATTAAATTAAATATAGAACTAAAATTACATTGCTCGGGGAAATAATTGACTTATTCTGACTTTAAAGGTGTTTATGCTTGGGGCAGACAGAGCTTCTTTCGGGAGAGAATTCCACAGGTCGAGGACACGGTTGGTGACGAAAAACTGCCTTGGCTGTCGTTTAAACTTCTCGTGCTTCAACTTAAGGTGCTGGCCCCGGAACCTCTGGTCGGTATTAAGGTGGAATAGTGACGACATATCGGTAGAGAACTTGCCCGTTATAATCCTATATATATATATATATATATATATATATATATATATACGAACCTTGCTTGGTTTTTTTTTTTCATTTTTCAGGTTGGTATGTGAAAATTTAATATTCCAACAGTGAAACTGTTCTTTAAGTGAAACCATGGAAACGAATGACATTTACATATTTTTTACATATTTTGAGGACAAAAAAAAAATAAATAAATGGGAAATTTTTATTAAGAATGACAAAAAAATAAAATGCAATGAAAAGGACATTTTATAATGACAATCAATTTAATCTAGGATTAGCAATGTGAGTATAATTTATAAAGCTTAAGTAAAATGACCAAAAGTCCGAATTAATAGATAAAAATTACTAGATTTCAAAATCTAGTTCCGCCTAAACGTTTGGAATAGCCCAGCGGTTCCCAAACTTTTTTGACCGCGACCCGGTACGAGGTTTTAAAGATTTTCGCGACCCACCTTATGAAAAAAAACATTTATATACAAAATCAAATTTTATTTTAAAGCAGTAGCTTTATAGTAATAAAGAGTAATAAATAGTAATAAAGAGTATAGTATAGCAATAAAGAATATAGTATAGTAATAAAGAGCACAAATACACACTATTCTAGTGATTAACTGACGTAAAAAAAATAATATGTACAAAAAAGATCTTTTTTGTGTTTTTACAATTTTTATCGCGACCCTGCAAAAATTTTCTGCGACCCGATGCCGGGTCGCGATCCACACTTTGGGAAACGCTGGAATAGCCTATATATGTTGTTCACTTTTTAAAAACAAACTAAATTTTATATAAGTTAAGGAAGACTGTCTTCATATCGTCCCAAACCAGTAGCGGATTGGATTTCAGAGGTGAAACTGGATTTTTCAAATACAGTGATAGTTTATGTTCAGTTTTGTTAGAACAATGTTGCCGGGAAAAAAAAACGATTCGATACGATACTGGGTCAAATGTAGTGATATGAGTAAAGTATCGGAAGATTAGTACCTATCGATACTAAAATCGCGATATCGAATGAAAAATATCGATTATGGTATTGTATCAGTAGTATCGGAACATCCCTACCCTCATATAGACAGCTTTTATTTTTTCGTCCCCGTTTATTTTGACAGTTTATGACAATTTTATCAAATTATTTGAATTTTCACATCGCTGTAATGAGTTCCTTTATTGTCAAAAACCTTATCTTTCTTCATTCTAGTGACGAAATTATTTCCACAATACCCTTTAATTTGACATAAATTCTCAATCTTATTCTTTTATATTAGACACATATTTTTTATATCGATTGATTTTCTGCTGATATCTTTTGCAAGATCTTCCAACAAAAAGAGGTATGTTTAGTTTTACCAGATCTTTCTACAATAGGGGATACGCATAAAATTTATATTTCCTTAAAACTACATTTTTTTGATATGTTAATGTTAGTTATCTCACCTAACAAAACAAAAATCACATTTTAATTAATATTATAGTCACATGTTTTAATTAAAATATTGTAAATTTGAAATAAGCCGACCACGGCGCGAAGGTTGCCGAGTAAATACGAATGAGTATGACGTCAAACGACTGGGGTTTGACGTCACAGATACAGCTACAACATAATCTTTACGTGTGTAATTGTTCGAAAGTTTTGTATTTGTTTTTAAACAATTTTTCACGCATTTATTATTAAAATGGCAGATAAAGATTTTGTTAGGGTTCAGAGTGATAATTTACCCAACACTGATGCATTTATGCACACAACATAAAGTTTACTTTTTTCTGAAATATCGGTTTTATTTCGCCTCATAGTTTTCAGCCACAAATTTCGCCTTTTCTGTTGTTTTTCGCCATCAGGTAATGAAAGAAATTGTTTTTTTGGATTTCTATTTGTGCACATCGGTACTAAACAATATTTTCGACTATGTTTCGAAGTACTGGGGCCTGGTTCTTCCATATTTTATATACTTTAATATAAAATTTAATTCGGTAAACATGTATAAATTGTTTTTATAGAATTAAACTTAATTTTACTTAAAATCACTCTAACTTTAAATAACCTATAAAAGTTATACAAACAAATAAGTTCAGAACAGACTATGTACGCTGGGTAGGCTAGTAGTGTACTGCGTCACTTAGAAGGGGTATGACGTCACACGTCGTTTTAGCGCGCTAGATACATTTATAATTTTTTTAAGCCTACAAATTAAAAAAAAAAATGCAAAACTGTTTTTTATGTTTATATGCAACAAGAGGAATATAATAAAAAATTAAAATAAAATCATGCCTAACCCCTATTCTATTTCATTCCCATCACGTGTCCACGTCGTGCCTGAGTTATAAAATTTAATATTTTATGAACGAAAACATAAAAAAAGCAGCTGTGGCCACCACAAGACCGACCGCCATCACAAAGTACTTGTTTAAAATACATTCTAGCAGCAGAGTAGTTATTATTGTAAAAAACAATAACGTATTGTATTACGTTGAAAAAAAATGTCTCAAATAAAAGTTGTTAGTTATTGCTTTTATAGCAACTTTTGTTAAATAACCGACTTTAGTAAACTCCCATTTCTAGTTAACCGATTTTTACCAAAAGTTGATCAACTCATGCCATTGATGTCAAAAGCTTAAATATGAAGTTTTATAAAAACCCTTGAGGCGAATTTGCTCTGCACGTGTATACAGACCGACGGACAGACAGACAGACCGACAGACATCATGCTAAATATAGTAGGGACCTCAATTCGTGGAGATCCATCGAAATCTCGAAATTTCAAAATCGGTAGGACCACATACTACTATATACTATATATATATACATATATATACACACACACACACACACACACACACACACACACACACACACACACACACACACACACACACACACACACACACACACACACACACACACACACACACACACACACACACACACACACACACACACACACACACACACACACACACACACACACACACACACACACACACACACACACACACACACACACACACACACACACACACACACACACACACACACACACACACACACACACACACACACACACACACACACACACACACACACACACACACACACACACACACACACACACACACACACACACACACACACACACACACACACACACACACACACACACACACACACACACACACACACACACACACACACACACACACACACACACACACACACACACACACACACACACACACACACACACACACACACACACACACACACACACACACACACACACACACACACACACACACACACACACACACACACACACACACACACACACACACACACACACACACACACACACACACACACACACACACACACACACACACACACACACACACACACACACACACACACACACACACACACACACACACACACACACACACACACACACACACACACACACACACACACACACACACACACACACACACACATATATATATATATATTGGATATCGTTTATAACGACATCTGATAAAACGACATATCAGTTTTTGCGACGAAATTTCCCGGCCAGAAACATAACTTTTTATACGTGAGACTTATCGCTTATAACGACATCGGATATTACCAGGAAATTAATATAACGACGAAAAATTGTTTGAAATAATCTTTTATAACGACAGATCAACACTGCTTAACGCGAAAACGCCAGGGAAATACCGAATTGGCTAGGAAAATTACCGAGTTATGAAAAGGCAAGACGAACCGCGGCAGATAAACATATTCATTCAGTAGTTAACTACGTATGTCATCGACGTCGATATGGCGAAATTAAAAGCATTAATGTAAATTTTTCAATTATTGATGAAGAACTCTAACCGGAGCAGTGACGGACTAAGAAACAGTGCCCTAGGCAAGGTTTTCATTGCGGACCCTACTAGTTAAAGAAATCATAAAATAATGGAAAAAATGTATAATAAAACCCTCTTATGGGCCCCAAAAAAATACGGGCCCTAGGCAGTTGCCTAGTCTGTCTAGGCCAAAATCCGCCCCTGAACCAGAGAAGGATATAACGGAACGTGAAATTTTAACTGGGTCAGATCCGAATTTAGAGTCAGAAATAAACAACGACGAAGTGGAAATGGAAGAAACAACCGAGTTCCAAACACCTACAATAAAGGATGCATTTTCAGCAGTTTAAACAATTCAGCATTTTTTCACGTTTAATCAATATGTAAAAAAGGATAAACCAGTTTTTGCATTGTTACATTTGGAAAAAAATATTTAAAAAAACTTTTTAGAAAACCAAAAATCACAAAAACAAACCAAAATAACCATTTTTTTTTTTTAAATTTAAATATGTATACATACATATGTATATAAAATTATGTGAGTGTTAAGTTGTTTGTAAAATAAGTTGGATGTTTTTTTTTTATGTTTTGTAACACTTGAATATCGTTTTTTTTACTTAAGCTTCTTGCACTCATGTAAATGTACTCTTCTCTAACAGAAATAAAATGTACATATTTTTCAACATTGTATTTATATTGTTTGGATATAGAGACATACGGTTATAACGACCGAATTTCATTGGTCCCTTCAATGTCGTTATAAACGATATCTACTGTACTTTTGATCAATATCACATAATTTTCTGATCAAAAACTAATTTAAACTCTGATCAATTACTATTTTTATTAGATATTTAGCCTAATAGAAATAGTTTAAATTTTATCAAAACAATTCAGTTTTTATTAAGCTTTTTAAATTTTAATAATAAATGTTGAAACGGCGTGTTGAAACACAATAGAAATGAATCATAATTATGTGTTTATGATCCAAGAAATTTGTTTATAATTTTATTGGTTAGTAACTTCATATTTTTGTCATTCTTATTTTAGTTTAAACAAACAATTGACGAATCTTTTGTGGTTTTTGTAGTATGATAAATTTGTTATACATATATTTACAAAAATGTGTAGCATATGATGAGTAATTGCTTAGTTATAACATACTGTATATGTTTTTTTTCATCAATGAATTTCCGTATTTTATAAACAATATGGTAAAGATTTATAACACTTTATAATTGAGTCAGAGGATACAAACTTTAAATAATTATAGATGTAGCGTTAAAAATACAATAATAACAGGAATTTTGAAAATATTTTGATTTATCTCTAACCCAAAAATAACTTGACATATTCAACATTGTCAAAATCTAGACTTGCAATTTGCTGTAATAATAATATTTTATTGAGCCTGTTAGTGATCATTAGAAATACAGAGGTTAAGTCAATATAATGTTTACATAGGTAGATATTGTACAATTTAACAGAATGCAAAATTTAACATTAGTCAGCTTTGTAATTTAAATATTCAAAGATTATAGTGAGATTATTGAGAGTAATGTTGCAAGAAACGTTAAGTTAAAGGATGGTGCACAATCCATAGTTTTTTATTTTTCTTTATTTATTTCACGTTTACGGTATTTATTACTAAGGCAATTAGCCAGGACAATTCTAACTTTTCGTAATGAAAATTACATTCCTGACCAGGGTTTGAACCTGAAACCTTAGTAACGCAGAACACGTGTGTTACCACCAAGATTATTAAAGTACTAGCAGACCCCTTGCCAACAGCGTTGGCAAACTGGTAACGAATAAAAATCAATATAAACAGGAATCAATTATTAAAATTTGCATGATTCTGCGTATATTAACAAAACAAAAACGTTTCTTGATTATACCTAGGAAATCCTAAAAAGTTGCTTAATGCGTGTCGTTTCAAAATTAGTAACGCGCCGGATACGGCCCGCGGGCCATATGCTGGACATCAATGGTATAGCTGTTTCGGATTATACCTAGGTAATCCTAAAAAGCTGCTCAATGCGTGTCGTTTAAAAATTAGTATCGGACCGGTCCGTCCGCGGGCGTAACATCAATTAACAAAACATCCTTTCATCAGGTAACCAAACGTACTGATTTGAGAGCTCTGGTAAGTCAGCTTTGTCGAGGTACGTCGTTTCCCCACTCAATTCGTGGCCGCCCGCTTGCCGCAACACCCGCTAGCACCGAGGAACTTAGCGTTACGTACACACAGAAATTAGGGCTTTTATATATATAATAAAGTTGTCCCGTAACATGTAGTGGTGGGGGTAAATTGCGAAGCTACGCATCATCCGTATGCTACCGGGACGTCCGTCTTTGTTTATCGTATATGTTATATACACGTGAAGTTTCATTTTTTGCTATAGAAATAAAAATATCGTTTAATTTTTTGATTAGCTACTTGTTTTAATTTCTTTTTTCTTCGAAAGTAATGTTTCTTCGTTTTAAATAAATTTTACATTCATTTTTCATGTGAAGTGAATAAGTAAAATATTTCAATATTTTAGTTTTAAGGTCCCTCCCCCCCGTAACTACCCTAATATTCATGTTCTGTTTATAAAGAAAATATTTCAAGTTTTTTAGTACCAGTTTTAACCCAAAAACGCCCCCTAAGAAAGAAAATCTTGAGATACCATGTCTATATTTGGTTCTGGTTCTACTCTATTGTACCTAATTTCCACAAAACACGTCCAGCTTTTTTTTTAAACAAATATAACCTCCAATTTCATTAATTACTATATTATTATTTTTCTATTTTTATTTAAATGTACTTAAAATTAGATTTATATTCGATTTTATTGTTTTTTATTAACTTTAATACAAATACCCATCACCTTAAATTTTATATAAATCAATATAAAATTTCCTTAGATTTTTATTTATAATTTATTCAGTAGAACTGTCTTTTAAATATCTATTATGAAAATAGTCAATATAAATATTTAAAAACGTGCAACATCTATATTAATTAAGTATGCTAGTTTGAACTACGCATATGTGTGACGTATTCCCTCTCACGCTCTGATTGGTCAGAAGTTACGAGACAACCTTTACTTTAATAATATTGTGTTACCTCTACTCTACTTCGGTTGGCCAATCGTTAGTTCTCAAAAGTTTCTTATACAAAACTAACAATCTGAATCAAAACATAACATCAAAATTTGTAACGATTTGCAATCTATCTAAAAAAATATTTTTATTGGAGGTTGCAATGAAAGTCCCTGTTTTCTTGTATTTTTTGAGTAATTATTTCAATAAAAAATTGCGTGAATACATTAATCAAAGTATTTGCCCTCGGAAGCTATGACTTTTTTCCACTTTTTTGACATAAGTTGTATTCCGCGACGAAAGAATGGTCTGTCTTTTGAGCCAATCCATTCAGTAAGCCAATTTTCGACTTCTCCATAGTTATGGAAATGTGTATCTTCCAAAGCGTGTTGCATCGATCGGAACAGATAATAATCGCTTGGAGCCAGGTCCATAGGCGCCCGCAGATATTATTCTAGGGGGGGGGGGGGGGCAAGACCAAAACATAGATATAGATGTCATATTCGAACAATGCTTTCCACGTGGCGGGTCTGGGAACGATCCCCGCTGAGGATAAACATTTATTTTCTAGTTCAAAATATGTTCTCTATAGTTAAAAATCATCGATTTAGTAAATAAGAACTATCCCGGCTAATAGCCAAAGTTGCTAAAGCAAATATATAATAATAAACAATCGTTTTTTTTACGAATTTTGTATTTAAATATATATATATTTTTCTAACATACGAATTGGTAATTGGTTCCGAAATGCAGGAGGGGGCGGGCAACTGACCCATCTTGCCTTCCCTTGCGGGCGCCTATGGCCAGGTCCATCAATATTTCACAGCTATAGCAACATGGGCCGAGCATTGTCATGGAGAAGAATTACTTTCCGGCAATTTCATGCGGTCGTTTTCGCATCAAATTATTATTCACACACTTATTGTTTTCGATAACGTTTGGGGATTGTTTCCTTTGGTTTTAACAGCTCATAATACACCAAATAGAATTGCTTTGTGACCGTGGATGTTTCGCTTCGGTGTCGACGTTGATGCTTGACCAGGATCCATGATTTCTTGCGTTTCGGGTTGTCGAAATAGATCAATATTTCATCGCCGGTCACGCCACAAGAAACTTTTCCTTTTATGCCTTGCAAGCAATCGAGATGTTTAAACGATTAGCAATGGCATTCGCAATTCATGTGGCACCATCTCCCTTCTTTCTGAATCTTTTCCATGGCTTGTAAACGTCGTTAAATGTTTATCGACTTCGAGCTGTTTAGCCAATTCTTTGAGTGTTTGAACAGGGTTTTCTTCCAATAGGGTTCATTTTCGAACTTTTTCAATTGTCCCGGCCGTTCTTTGTCGTGAACGTCACAACCACCACTTTTGAATCGTCGAAACCAATATCTACATACTTTTTCCGATGAAGCACATTCATCATAAGTTTTCGCAAGCAATCGATGAGCTTCAACTGCACTTTTTTTCAAATAAAAGTAGTGTGGGAGTACACATCGGAAAACAATTAATTGCATTCTACTTTAATTCAGTTATACAAAAGAACTTGTGTAAATAAAAAATTGCATCTAATGATGGACATCGGAGAGGCCGAGCTCGTTAAATCATGCAATTCGGGCTGGTAATAGCAGTCTTGTGAGATTGCTTCTTGGTGATGTTATTCGGGCGAGAATAATATGTCCATTTTTACAATCATTCACCCCTCGTCCAGGTGTAGGAGCTCGCCTCCTGGCATCGGCGATTAGCCTCGTCACATAAATAGGTCGATGTACAATAAATAAAATAAAATAATATAAAAAATTGATGTGAAGTGTGAATTTTCACACATTTCAGGATTTCGCAGGTATTTAGTAAGTGAATGATGATTATTTGGGATGCCTAAACCAATTTTTTGTTAACCCTTTACTGCATGAATTTTTATTTTTGGCTGAAATAATTCATGGGCATTAGGAATTGGTTCTTATTGATAGAAAAATTAATTTAAAAAATATATTTAAAATATTAATTATTATTTTTATGAAAAAATAATAATTTAGGGTTTGTGCCATACATTGAACATTATGATTCTACGTTATGTTACAAAAGAAAATGATTCCGTATTATTTGCTCGTCAATTGCTAGGTGTTCTTCATTAGGGATTAAAAGCAGTCGTCCTCGAATTTTTGAAATAAAAGGTCGCATCTTCTAGTTGTACTCAAAAAATTCAGAGTTATCGTTGAAGTGCAAATTCCGCTTGATATCCTCAAATCTATTGCAGCCCATTACTTGAGATACTGCAGGATTCATTGCTGAGTATGTGGCATATATGAACATTCATTAAGTAACGTTCTGATTCAGTTTTAAAAGTAAAATAACAAATAAAAATCGGAATGTGCCATATATGGCACACTATGCGGTATAGGGTTAAAATATTTTTGTTTTTTTTTTAATTCGAGTGCCTAATACCCTTATTTAGGTTTCTGAATATGTGCAGTATTTTTTTTTTATATAGCAAGGTTCATTAAGATTTTGAAAAATGCGCCTATGACTTTCTTTGGTTGTTTTAAATCATAAGCTCCGCCCCTTTGATTTCGTTTACATTGAAACATAGAATTAAATTATAATTTCAAGAATTGCTACAGTTTATTAAATTTACACTTTTAAAAATTAAATGCAACATTTGCCAAAATATAACTAGAATTAAAAAATAATAATTTAAATAAAATTAAAATGCAAGAAAAATCAGAAAAAATAAAATTGTCTCCCACTGGAAGCGAAACCTAGTTTTCAATTTAGAAAGTGTATTGATATACTGTGTTACATAACATATTAAATATTTACATCGTCAACAAAAAAACACAAAAAATGCGTTATTTTCCGAAAACATTATCTGATCAAGAATTCCTGTTGTACTATTCCGGTTCACACCAATGTACATTACTCAGAATTTTTTCAGATTTTTAGTTTAAACCATCTGGGTTACAGTGTGTGAGACAATTTTTTCTAACACAATTTTGACAAAAATCGCTTCAAAATAATTTATTTTGCAAAAATAAAATTTTGATCGTTAATCCACGACTAAGGGCTTTCATTTGATATCCTACACAGAATTTTTTTTTTTTTTTTGATGAGCACATATTTGTTTATATTTTTACGGGTATATGTTTTTAAGACGTTTTAGTATTTGTCCTATGTGTGGGTCACAAAGCTGTATAAGCATTCCAAATTTCAACTCTCGAGGTTAGCAGTTTGGCTACAATTTTTACCGAACAGACAGACGACAAAATGATGGTATAAGGGCTTTTGGTCATACCTCCAAAACCCTAAAAAGATAATTCAGGCATCTAATGTATTTTAAAAGGAAATGCCCACACTTCAAAATGACATAAAAGATATCTGTCACTGCCCACAATATACGCACCTAGAGTCATCTACAGGTGAATAGCTGCGTTCAATGCAACATCCTATCAAAATTCATAGAATTCGTGATTAAATAGTCTGTTTCAAATTGCTTCTTCATTTTTGCCAATTGTTTCTCACTTAATTTTAATAAAAGTATCAAAAATTAACCATTTTCTATTAAGATAAATTGTTATTTAAAAATGTCATATCAACTGAATGATATGACATTTTTCATAAATATCAGTTACAAAATTATGAACTTAATTATGACTCATCGTAAACAACTTGAAAAAAACTAGCTCAGAAACGGATACACGTGAAATAATAAATAAATTATATATAACATATTTTATAGGACTTCCTAAATTCCATTTTCCTCCGCCCCCTTTCCCCTTATCAATGTTTCACCACTTGATTTAATCTAAATAATATATCAAATTCTGATAAAAAATTAATTAAAGCAATATATTTTTTATGAAATTAATAAAAGACAGTATCAATTATTTATTTAGATATTTGGGCTCTAAATCATATTGAAAATAAAATAAACAGTTGATGCTAAAATAATTAATTTATCATGACATTTAAATCTGTGGCGTCTGTTTTAGACATATGGTTTTTTGTTTATCATTGTTAAAATTTTGTTAGCACTCAGATAAGTGGACAGTATTATTTAAAGCAAAAAATATATTTGATGTTAAGTATGCATTTTTCATACATTCAGGTTTTCGTAAGTACAGTCTGTTCCAAACGGTTAAGCGGAACTAAATGGGAATTTAGTTCTTTTAGGTTGTCACGAGAAGGGACCTTGCTTGGGTTATTTGATTTTTCACGTTGGGATGTCAAAATTTGAAATTCCAACAATGAAACCATGGAAACGAATGACACATGTCAAAATTAAATATTTTTTTTTTATATTTTAATGTCAAAAAAATAAATAAATGGGAAATTTATATTAAGAATGACACAAAAAATCAAAATATAAAGAAAATGACATTGTAAAATGATATTAACCTTAACCAAAAAATGTTTATTGTAAGTATGATTAACAAAGCTTAAACAAAACGGCCGAAAGGCACGATTTAAACAATGAAAGTAACTAGATTGCAAAATCTAGTTCCGCTTAACCGTTTGGAACAGACTGTATATAATAGGAGCTTGCATTGAAAGCCGCTGTTCACGTGTAGATGGCTCTAGGTTCGTATGCTGCGGACAGTGACAGATGTCTCTTATGTCATTTTGAAGTGTGAAGATTGCCTTCTAAAATTAATTATTTAATTGTCAGAATTAATTTTACAATCACAATAAATATGCAATAATTGCCCGAATATATCGAGAAAAATGTACAAAAAGCAACAGAAAGTTTGTTACTATTAGGTATGTGAATTAATTCGGTCCGTTTTTTTTTTTTTTTTTCTTTCAGAAAAGACTTTATTGTGAAAAAACATGAATAAATACACTATACAAAGTATTTGCTATCGCTTACTATTATTTTTTTTCATCTGTCTGGCAATTGTTCTATTCCGTAACAGAAAACCGACTCGTCCTTCGAAGCGATCCATTCTTTGAGCCATTTCTCTGTTTCCTCATAACTGTTCAAGTGCTGACCCGAAAGCTCGTGTGCCATCGATCTGAACAAGTGATAATCTGATGGAGCAATGTCTGGTGAAAACGGCGGGTGAGGTAAAACGTCCCAGCCAACTGCTTCCAAGGTGGCTTTCACAATCTTTCCAACATGTGATCTAGCGTTATCATGCTGGAAGATCACTATGTCGTGTCTCTTTGCATATTACGGCAGCTTGTTCTTCAATGCGTTGCTTAAACGGAGCAATTGTAGTTGGTAAAGTTAGGCAGTGATGGTTTGGCTCTGCTTCAATAGCTTATGATCCAATACACTCTTCTGGTCCCACCATATACAGAGCATTACTTTCTTGACGTGAATATTCCGCTTTGGTCTCGATGCGGATGGTTTTCCTGGGCCGCAAATGGATTTCCCTCGTTTGGGATTATCGAAATATATCCACTTTTCGTCCCCAATCACAATACGATGCAAAAACTTTTTCTTTTTTGCCTTGCAAGCAAGATTTCAGATATGGTTTTGCGCCTCTCGATGTCTCTTTCTTTCAGTTTGTACGGCACCCATCTTCCTTCTTTGTAATTCTTTGATCGATCAACATTCAACAATAGGGGATAGGCATGATTTTTTTTTAAATTTTATTATGTTCCTCTTGTTGCATATAAACATAAAAAACAGTTTTGCATTTTTTTTTTTTTAATTTGAAGGCTTAAAAAAATTATAAATGTATGTAGCGCGCGAAAACGACGTGTGACGTCATACCCCTTCTAAGTGACGCAGTACACTACTAGCCTACCCAGTGTACTGCGTACAGCCTACTCAGTGTACAGCGTGCAGCCTACACAGTCGTGAACTTATTTGCTTGTATAACTTTTATAGGTTATGTAAAGTTAGAGTGATTTTAATTAAAATAAAGTTTAATTCTATAAAAACAATTTATACATGTTTACCGAATTAAATTTATATTCAAATAATAAAATATGGAAGATCCAGGCCCCAGTACTTCGAAACATAGTCGAAAATATTGTTTAGTACCGATGTGCACAAATAGTTCAAATAGAAATCCAAAAAAAAAAAAAAATTTATATCATTACCTGATGGCGAAAAACAACAGAAAAGGCGAAATTTGTGGCTGGAAGCTATGAGGCGAAATAAAACCGATATTTCAGAAAAAAGTAAACTTTATGTTTGTATATGTTTTTTCATATATTCCATGAGCATAAATGCATCAATGTTGGGTAAATTATCACTCTGAGCCCTAACAAAATCTTAATCTGCCATTTTAATAATAAATATGTGAAAAATTGTTTAAAAACAAATACAAAACTCTCGAACAATACAATATACACACGTAAAGATTATGATGTAACTGTATCTGTGACGTCAAACCCCAGTCGTTTGACGTCATACTCAGTCGTATTTACTCGGCAACCTTCGCGCCGTGGTCGGCTTATTTCAAATTTATAATATTTTAATTAAAAATTTTGGCTATAATATTAATTAAAATGTGATTTTTGTTTTGTTAGGTGACATAACTAACATTAACATATCAAAAAAATGTAGTTTTAAGGAAATATAAATTTTATGCGTAACCCCTATTGCGCGAGCTCATGTTGTGATTGACCTCATGATTGCTCATGTCCTCGAACTTCTTCGGCTGAATTGGACGAGGTTTGTCAACAACATTGAAATCATCACTTTTTAAACGTCGAAATCATTCCCTGCATGATTTATTGGTGGGAGTACTTTCACCATAAGCTTCTACGAGCATTCGATGAGCTTTAGCGGCTGATTTTTTTAAATGAGAACTGCCCGGAAATTATGCTTCTTTGGCTCGAATTTCGACATTTTCGAATCAGATAAACATGTTATTGTTACAAACCCAAACGTTTAACAATTGAATATTATTGCCATATGTCAACACTAAAACATAAAGCCAGTTGCAGATATTAGAGGTTAGAAAAATACATAGTACAGCATCTTACCGCCAGATGGACCGAATTAATAGAAGAAAATGAGAACTGCCCGGAAATTATGCTTTTTTGGCTCGAATTTCGACATTTTCGAATCAGATAAACATGTTATTGTTACAAACCCAAACGTTTAACAATTGAATATTATTGCCATATGTCAACACTAAAACATAAAGCCAGTTGCAGATATTAGAGGTTAGAAAAATACATAGTACAGCAACTTACCGCCAGATGGACCGAATTAATTCACACACCTAATACTTAAATCTAAACAGAAATATGAAAAAGAATACTAAACCTTTAGACTATGGCAATCAAAAAATAAGATACCGGCCGTAAATGAGACTAATATTCGTTGAGGGCGTAATGAGAGGGCATAAAGAGAGGGCGTTATGGATTCATAATGCTCAGGTTGTTATGCATATATTCAAATATCTCGTATCCTAGGCATTGTGACCAAATAACAGCGAAGTGAAAAATAAAATAAATTTTGTTCTTGCCGCATAAAAAGAACGCCCACATTTTTAAATTAACTTCAAAGTAAATCTCGTTAATTCCAAAATATTTCTAATTGATTAAACAATTGACATCATAATATAATTACGAATATTAATAGTAATTTTATGTCAACAAAGTAAATGCAAATATGCAGTGACACCATCAGTCTTTAGATAATTTTGCGTGATAAATTATGCCAATTGAAAATTTATAGTTGATTGATGATTTGAAATTTGAAACTTACGACTGCATAATAATTGCCACGTTGCTGTTTTCAATTAATATGAAAGAGTTTACGTGTTACGTAAGCTCTAAGGTAACATTCAAAAAAAAATTATTTTGCATATGATGAAACTGTAATTTGATGCGGAAGCAAATGGGTGTTATCGAAACTTCCACTACCTCATTAATAAGGTATCCAATTTCCAAAATTTTCCATTTCTAACATAGCAATTTCTGATGAATATCATTAAATTAATTAACCTTCGTTGTAAAGGTGTACCTACATATCGTGAGCTTACTGTTAAGTCCAGGTGAAAAGTCCTGGTTTTACAATGTTGGGATTTTTTTACCACTAAATAAATGGACAATAAATTAAATCTGTTTCTGAACAAGTAGATCTTGGGATTACGATTACTTCAAAACTGAAATGGTCCAATTCAATGATATTCTTAATAAAGAAATCTTTCTATCGTCTATCTCCTACTTTGTTCTGCTCTCTGCACAATGTATGTTCGTCCTCATCTGGAGTATGGTTTTGCCATTGGGTCACCATATTTGTCGAAAGACAATAACCGTATTGAAAATGTGGAATGTATAGAAACCTGAATTCCATATGGGTATAGCAGGCTATATAGGTATACAATTTAAAAGAGGCTTCTCATATTCATTTTTACTGTTAAGTAAATGATAAATGCGATATTTCATGCTTATAAGTAACACTCTTCTTTCCCCCAAAATAATCTACTTTAATAATTTTCTTTTTTCCCCTAATTGGACTCAAAAAAAATTTTTTCCTCATGTACATTTTAGATGTAAAGTAAATAATAAATGACTTTTTTTTTTAAGTTTTTTAATAAACCGTTTTAATACTGAAATACTCCCCTAGTATATAATTTTTGGGATGCACTATAGCTTGAGTCCCTATATATATCGGACCTTGAAGAAATACTAGAGAAATGGCAAGCCGGAGGAGTAGTGATAGGCAATATAAAAATATGGACGCTAGCTTACGCAGACGATATTGTCTTACTAGCCAAAACACCGGGAGAATTGAAGGAAATGATGAGCAGATTGGAGAGATACCTGGACAAAAAGAAGATGATCCTCAGTACGGAAAAATCCAAAGTTTTAGTCTTTAAAAAGGGAGGAGGACGACAGACCGAGAACAAATGGAGATGGAAAGGGGAGGATATAGAACAAGTAAAAGAATTCAAGTATCTAGGGTATACTTTTCAGAAGAGCAATGAAGACCAGACACACATAAAGGAGATAACAAAAAAGGCAAGAATGGTAATGGGAAGAGTTTGGAGTATGGGAGAAAAAATGTTCCAGAACAATTTCAAAAGAAGAATTTTTATGTTTGACAGCCTGGTTAAAAGCTTCTTATATGGGCAGGAAATATGGGGATGGCAAGAACAGGAAAAAATAGAAAGATTGCAGGAACAATACCTGAAATGGACTTTGGGCTTAGACAGACATACCCCAAGTTACATTATTTTGGAAGAAACAAAGAGAGAAAAATTAAGAATAATGACGGGCAAAAGAGCAATGAAGTTCGAAGAAAATATTGCGACCACCGAAAACAATATTTTAAAAGAGTGCTGGAAGGAAAAAGAAACTAATATAACAAAATGGACAACGAATAAAAATGAATTCCTAGCAAGAAATGGCACATCAAAGGAAGATATCGAAGGGAGAAAAAGAGCTGGGCTAGAAACAGTGCTAATGGTGACGGAACGAGATAAAGATGTGCAGAAACAAGAGCAATGGAGTAGAATAACCAAGTCCCGATACAATCAGCTCTACCAATACATTGCATGTACAGAAGTTCCAAGGTACCTGGCAGAGCCCAACAAACATCAAAAGATTATTGCGAGATTTAGATGCGGAAATGAAGAGAGGGCAAACTGCTTCTGGACGAAGGAGGAGGAGCAGCTTTGCAGGACTTGCGGTACAGAGATAGAAACTCTTAATCATCTGCGATGCTGTGAAGGACTGGAGTTAGAAAGCAGGGGTCCTTTACAACTTCTGGGAGACCACGGAAAAGGAGAGGATTGGATGAGAGCAGTGCTGAAGGCCAGAAAAAATAATAATTAACACAATAATATATGTTACAATTTATGTAGATTTTAAGCCGAAAGGCAATAAATAAATTATTTTACTACTATAGCTTGAGTTCCAATCCTGGTTTTACGAGGGACATCAATAATTAAAGAGACAAATTGATGTAGGAAAAAAAACGGTTTGTAGGAGGAGTTTGGTACTTTCATGACTTTAGGTACTTTCATCACTGGGATAAGCTGAGAACACCTGACGGATAAAAATTGTTTTGTTTATAACCTCAAAATTGCATTTAACGATGGCGTGTCCGCTTGAAGATTCCACATTAATTGAACAACGTTCAGTGATCCGGTTTTTGCTTTCTGAAGGTTAAAAACCGGCTAAAATCTTTTCTCGAAAGATTTTACAGTATGGTGAAAGTTGTTTAAATCGCGGACATTTTTATAAGTGGGTAGAACAGTTCAAAAATGAGTGACTGACGAGCAACGTCCTGGCCGGCCAGTTGAAGTGTCAACTCCTTCGCTTGAAACCCGCATTGAGGACATTATTCGTGAAGACTGACGTATTACTGTTGAAGATATAGCAAAAAAAAGTTGCAGTAAGTGTTGGCACGATTCATCACGTTATCATTGACAAGCTCAAGTACAGCAAAACAAGTGCAAGGTGGGTCCCGAAACAGTTAACGCAACAACATAAGGAAACAAGACTCAAAATGTGTACAGACTTGAAAGAACGCTATGAAAGGGAAGGTGACCCTTTTCTATACAAGATTTTAACGTGTGATAAAACTTGGGTTCACCATTTTGAACCAGAATCCAAAAGATAAAGCATGGAATGGAAGCACATCAGCTCACCTGTCCGAAAGAAATTCAGAACGCAATCATCAGCGGGAAAAGTTATGTTGACCGTCTTTTGGGATGCCCAAGGTGTCGTCTTTTGTGATTATTTGAAAGATCGGCGTAAAATAAATAGTGCTTACTACTCAGACATGCTGATGAACAAAGTAAAGCCAGCAATGAGAAAAAAACGTCGCGGATCTGAAAGAAAAGGCATGATATTGCTCCATGACAATGCTCGCCCTCATACCGCCAAGCTGACCCAAGAAACCGTTGAAAAAATGGGTTGAGAGATACTACCTCATCCTTCCTACAGTCTAAATTTGGCTCCCTCTGATTTTCATTTGTTTGGTCCACTCAATGATACATTACGTGGAAAAAAGTTCAGCGACAACGAGGAAGTCAAAGAATTTGTGGGAAACTGGCTCAAACAACAAGACAAAGATTTCTTTGCATCAGGTATGAAAAAAACTAGTTCATCGTTGGGACAAGTGTATTAATATTCGTGGGGATTATGTTGAGAAGCAGTAAAAGTCTCATTTTGTAAAAATACACAGTTTTTTTTTTACATCAATTCGTCTCTTTAATTATTGAATATCCCTCGTACTTCATCATCCTGACTAGCACGCAATACGCCTTTCAAACCAGTCTATCAACTGAGGACGCACTTATAGAAGCGATAAATGCCATCCAACATTCCCTTGAGAACGGCAAAATATTAACAGCCAGTTTCTGTGACCTTAGCAAAGCCATTGATTGCGTGTCTCATGAAATTCTACTGGCGAAACTCGAATACTACGGCATTAGAGGTAGAGCACTCGATTTATTTGAATCGTATTTGACAAATAGGACTCAAATAGTGCAATTAAACGGTACGCACTCGCAATCCCAAAAAATAATGTACGGAATAGCCCAGGGTTCTGTAATAGGCCCAATCCTAATCCTGCTCTATATTAACGACCTGCCTAGCAATATACCGGTGAAAACTATTTTATTTGCAGATGACACCCTAGATGAAATAAAAATAAAACCCAGAACCTTCTTATTACTACTAAAAAATATTTACCTATAATGAAAGCTAATGTAAAGTTTTTGGGCATATATCTCGACACAGACCTAAATTGGAAACACCATATTTTTAAAACTAGCACTAAACTATCTTCAGTGCTCTACGCTCTAAAAAGACTAATGCTGTTGGCAACCGAGGACACAGCAAAACAAGCGTATTTCGCACTTTTTCATAGCCGATTACGGTACGGCATATTATTGTGGGGCTCAAGTCCAAATAGCAAACGACTTTTTATAATACAAAAAAGAGCTATACGAATCTTAACAAAAAGCGGTCTGACAGAACACTGCAAGCCTTTATTCAAAAAATTTAAAATATTACCATTGCCATGTCTATATATATATATATTACTGCCTAATCTACACAAAGAAATAAATTAATAAATTTTCCACTCATGCTAGCATACATTCTCATAATACGAGACACAAATACCACCTAGTTACCAAACAAGTAAGACTAGCGCGCTCCACGCACAGCCCCGACTACTGGGGACCAATATTTTATAACAAACTACCGCAGGACGTCAAAGATCTTCTAGTTGTTAAGTTCAAAACTATTATTAGTAATCTCCTACATGAGCATTGCTATTACACTATGCAAGAATTTCTTTGTAGTAATGTTTCTACTAGTTTTGTTAACTAAATATTGTAAATTACATATAGACCGGGAGCTCATGACAGTTTTTGGTCTCCGATTTCATACAGCATGCCTTTTGGAGGAGAGAATATTTACCCTGGGACAACAAAAAAGGGATGGTACTAAACCCCTGCACGCTTTCCGGTCATAGGGAAAATTGCATTTCCACTTAAACACAAAATTTTTGTGCTTTTCTCTGATTTAATATTGCTTGCCCTTTTGTCCAAAGAAAGTTATAACTAATTTAAAGTCTTTTAAATATATGCATGCGATTTGGAGGGTCCCAAAGGGCTCAAACGGTCATGTGATCTTGTAATAAAAAAATATGATTTTCCGCGTTTTCATACAGCATGCCTATAATTAAAAGACTTTAAATTTGTTATAACTTTCTTTTGACAAATGGGCAAGCAATATTAAATCAGAGAAAAACACAATAATTTTGTGCAAGTGGAAATGCAATTTTCCTATGACCGGAAAGCGTGCAGGGGTTTAGTACCATCTCTTTTTTGTTGTCACAGAGTAAATATTCTCTCCTCCAAAAGGCATGCTGTATGAAATCGGAGACCAAAAATGTCATGAGCTCCCGGTCTAATATGTATTTACTGCTTTGTCAGTTTATGACGATGATATGCATGTAAAAATGTCTTACTCTAATAAAGATTACTATTATTATTATTATTATTATTATTATTATTACGTATGAAAACATACATTTGATTACATTGTATCAACGTCAGCACCTTCATCGGTTTTGCAGACGTATGTGAATACGCCCAAATACTTTAAGCTAATAATGTTTCGCCCATGTGTACCACAGGGATGTTTTGCTAATATCTTAATTGCTATTCCATCGATTGACATTTAAACCCACTTCCTATCGTTTCAAGTTGTTTATTTTATTAATTTAACACATGTCAAGGATTTTATGAAATGTCAAATACATTTATTTAGATCTTCTAAATAGAATAACAGAAAAATATGTTTTCTTAAAATCCCCTACACATAAAGAAACAAATATTCAGAATAAAAAAACTTATTGGAACATTAAGCAATAATAGAAAATTCCGGAGAATAGTTCTAAATAACTTGTACAGGAAGAAAAATATACAATTATGATTTTATTATGAAATATTATGTATATAATTTTGATTTATACCAGAGCATAGTCTTTGTAGGTTGATTTTCTAAGAATTTTTAAGCCGGAAAAATATTTTAAGTTCACGATGACGTATGGATGAATGATGGATTCTAATATTAAGTGAACCGGAAAGAAATCCATTATTTTAGAATACAAAATACAGAGAATATCGTTTATAACGATGTTGAAGGGACCAATGAAATTTGGTCTTTATAACCGTAGGTCGCTATATCCAAACAATATACCTAAATACAATGTTGAAAAATATGTACATTTTATTTATGTTAGAAGAGTACATTTACATGAGTGCAAGAAGCTTAAGCAACAAAAACAATATTCAAATGTTACAAAACAAACCAACTCTTTTACAAACAACTTAACTCTTACATAATTTTACATACGTATATACGAGGTTGGATCAATAAGTACCCGTGTTTGAAGACAGGTGGCGTGGTTGAAGAAAGTTGGCATTACCGTCGTGTTCTGCCATCTGTCAAACGACACCGTACTAAATTTCAGACTGATTCATAGGTTTTTATTTAGCAGCTAGTTGTATCACACGTGTTTCGTATTTCTCGAGAAAATGGAAAAGGAGCAATATCGATCCGTAATTCGCTTTTTATTTTTGGATAGCAAAACATACGAAGAAATAAAAACGAAGTTGGATGCTGTCTATGGGGACCCTTCACCATCTATGACAACCGTGAGATATTGGTTCAACGAATTTAAACGTGGTCGTACATATGTTTTTGATGAGGAGCAGCCAGGCCGTCCGGCAGACGTGGTTACCAAGGAAATCGTTAAAAAGGTCCACGACATGATTCTTGCTGACCGCCGAACTAAAGTGGGGAACAGAATGCAACGAGTTCTACGGCGCGTTGACGGCATTCGGACGCCGCTATCTGTCAGAGGAAAGTTAAAACCAAGCTGTCGCACGCAAGTGCACAGAATGGACAACGTCCTACGGCGTTCGATCACCGTTGATACTGAATATTCGTCAACTTCCAACTTTTGACGCCGTTGAACGTTGACGCAGAACACCTAACCTCAGTTTTTACTGAATGGTAAAGTGTTTGTATGTATAAATAACTTGCATACAACATAAATAACATCACACACAAGTCTTCATCATCCATTATACTTTTAATAAAAGAAAGCGCATGTATAAACACAGATATAGGTTGTCAAGTGACACTTGACGGCGTTAAAAATTATTGCATTGTGTGCAGGCGAAAATTCTCGACGGCGCTAACGCAACGCTGTCGCAAATAACGGCGCGCTGACGGCGTAGCGCGCTGTGCATTCTGTTCCAGGCTTTAAGTGCGCGAAATAGCACAGGCCGTCGGTGTGTCGTACGGAACGGCAATCATTATTTTATATGATAAGTTAAGTAAGAAAAAGGTGTCGGCCCGATGGGTGCCGCGATTGCTCACGGTGAACAACAAGCGGATACAGCTGTCAATGTCGACGCAGTGTTTGGACCTCTTTAACCAAAATTCACAGGAGTTTTTGCGTCAGGTCGTCACTGTTGATGAAACTTAGATACATTATTATAAGCCAGAGACCAAGCAACAGTTAAAACAATTGATTTTTCCGGGTAAATCTGCTCCGAAGAAGGCAAAGACGGTCCCTTCGGCCGGAAAGGTCATGGCCACGATTTTTTGGGATTCGAAGGGAATTATCCTCATGGACTTTTTGCAGAAAGGAAGAACGACCACGGGACAGTAATACAGTGAATTGTTGGACCGATTCGATAAGAAATTGAAGGAGACACGGCCCCATTTGGCTAAAAAAAGGTGCTGTTCCACCATGATAACACACCAGCACATTCATCCGGAATTGTCGCGGCCAAATTGCATGAACTGCGCTACGAATTGCAGCCGCACCCACCATACTCGCCCGATCTGGATCCCTGCGGCTTCTTTCCCAACATAAAAACATGGCTCGGGTGATAAAAATTTAACTCAAAAGAGGAGGTTATCGCCGAGACAGAAGCGTATTTTGAAGAGTTTGACAAATCGTATTTTTTGGAGAGGTTAAAGAAATTGCAGAAACGTTGGGAAAAGTGTATCTACCTAAAAGGAGATTACGTTAAACAAATAAATATATTTTTTTTTTTTGTAAAACTTGCGTCTTCGTTCTTAACACAGATACTTATTGATCAACCCTCGTATGTACACACCTTTAAATTTTAACAAAAAAAAATAATTTTGATTTGTTTTTGAGATTTTTGGTTTTTTTCAATATTTTTTTCCAAATGTAGCAATGCAAAATCTGTTTTAGCCTCTTTTAAATTTTGATTAAAAATGAAAAAATGCTGAATTCTTTCAACTGCTGAAAATGAATTCTTTATAGTAGATGTTTGGAACTTGGTTGTTCCTTCCATTTCCACTTCGTTGTTGTTTATTTTTGACTCCAAATTGGGATCTGATCCAGCTAAAATTTCATCTTCCATCATATCCTAATCTGTTTCGATTTCTTCATAAATATTTGAAAAATTTACATTAATGCTTTTCGTTTAGCTATATCGACGTCGATAACGTACCTTCAACTCGTAGTTAACCACGGAATGAATATGTTTATCTGTCGCGTTTCACCTTGCCTGTTCATAATTCGTCAATTCCCCCAGCCAGTTCGGTACTTCCCCAGCGTTTTTCGCGTTATGCAGTGGTAATACGTCGTTATAAAAGATAATTAGACCCAAATTTCAAGCCATTTTTCGTCGTTATATTAATTTCGTCGTAATATCCGATGTTCTTATAAGCGATAAGTCCACGTATAAAAATATACTCCCTCTGTCCCATAATAATAGTAGCAAGTGAATATATAAACGGGAATTATTGGCGAATGCAGCTGTAAGTTATAATTGCGAAGCCTTCAATCAAAATCAATGTTCCATGACATCTGTCCTTTGTTTTGACACATCTGTCAATTTTTAGTTGACCCAAATTATTACGAATTATAACTATTTTTCTAATTTCATCCGCTGATCGAAATCAATTGCTTTATTTCAACTTATCGTAGAAGTAAAATGAGTTTTCAAATACAGATCCAGTTGCGATTGTCCAGTTCTTGATGCAACAAAAGAAAAACGAAAAGTTGCAGAAAGGTGCAATTACGTTGGCTGCAAAACAATTTAAGTGCAACAGAATGACCATATCAAGAATACGGAAACGTGCTTCCGAAAATAATTGTCAAGGTGAATCTTATGGTAATGTTGATTCTTTGAAAAACAAAACTGTGGACGTAAATGCAAAACATCAAGCCTCTCCCAATAATACTGATAAATTGATAGAAGCAGTAAACATAGCCTTTGATAATATTGCTCCCGAAATATTGTATAATAAGTTTCTGTCACTTCAACAAACTTGTTAACTTTATTAGTGGAGTGTTGTGAACCTCCCATCTCTAAACGTTCTATCAACGATCATCTGTTACATGCAAAGCTAAGTGAACTCGCAGAGCAGTGCGTGACAAATAAGTTTTGGCACAATAGGAACCTTCCCCCACTAGTTAACAGTTTTATCAAGTATGCGCAAACTGACATGACTCTTTACACTTCTGCAATAATCACCTGTTATCTCTCACCGATCAGATATTCAATCCTTAATCGAGAAATAGACCCAGATTTCAAGACAACACAAAATGAATCATTTTTAGATACTGTAAACTACAGATTTCCAGACGCATTACTAATATTTACCGATGCATCTAAAACTAATGATGGCATAGGACTAGCTGTATACGATTTCTCAAATAAAAAATCCGAGTTATTTAAGATAACAAATAATATAACAATATTTCATGCTGAAATGTTAGCCATCCTAAAGGCAACTGAATATATAATAAGAGGGGAATTCACCAACAGAAACATAATTATTGCATCTGACAGTAAAAGTGTATTGACAAAATTAAGAACACCTGGTATGTCAAATCATCCCAAAATTGTATATAATATTATTACGAACATCAATAATATACAAAATGAAAACAACAAAATACGAGTGATCTGGGTAAAATCTCATTGTGGTATAGAACCCAACGAAACTGTGGACAACCTAGCAAAAATGGCCATTCATAGCGGTCGGCTGATACAACCCCCGAACATGTCACAGGAATACATAAATGGTGAGAAAACAATAGTTAAAAAGGAGTGGGAAAAAGAATATAAAAAATTCTCAGCAACTAAAGGAAAAGAGTATTTTAACATCAACGGAATAATTAAAACAAAACCGTGGTTTTCAGACTACAAACTACCTCGCCACTCTGTCACTAAAATATGTAGACTCCGTTTCAATCATACCAGCTGCCCTACTCATTTAAGAAGATTCAGAATAGTAGATAATGACATTTGTGAAACATGCAACCATCCAGCAGATCCGAACCATCTCATATTTACATGTAACAACTTCCGAAATGAACAAGACACCTTAATACAAACATTAATATCGCAGGGCATATCACTCCCTACAAACGTTCAAATAGTATTAAGTACAACAAAAAAAGAAATATATACAGCTTTATCGAACTATCTCACAAACACGAACATTAACTTCTAAAATTATTAGTGATAGTACTACACATTTAAATTATTGTTTTTTTTTTTTTTTTTACTTATGTTAATTATTTACACATCTCAAATTTATAAAAACTCTACAGAACTAGGTATACATTCTATTCATTTACATAACATAACATCAAACTCTATTGTAAACCTTCCCAAGGCTTACTCCAAACCGCATACCTGCCGTGACGGCCTCTCGGCAAAAACCCCTATCCTGAACATTTCCAATACTATCCCTTCATATTCATCAATTAAAGTAAGAAGATAATTAAAACACTAAGAAGCTGGCTTAATGGAGTCATCCGAAAGCCATTAAACCCAACAAAAAAAAAAAAAAAAAAAACAAACTTGTTGAAGTGACAGAATAACTATGCTGGGGTTATGCTTCCAGCATAACTATGCTGGAAGCAATGAAGAACGATGGCTCCAATAATTTTAAACTCACGCATATAGGGAAAGAAAAGCTTCGCAGACAAGGGATCCTACCTATAAGTTTAAAATGCAGTAACGAAATTATTGCAAAATCTAGAAACTATCTGACCACTCAAAATAATAATTAGGAGTATTTTTTTTTTAAATTAATTGTTTAATTTAATCTACTTTTTTGATAATTAATGTTTCGTTCTCTATTTATTTTCTTTTGCTACTATTATTATGGAACAGAGAGAGTATGTTTCTGGCCGGGACTTTGAAATTTCGTCGCAAAAATCGATATATCGTTAAATCAGATGTCGTTATAAACGATATCCACGGTATTTCACTTATCATTTACGTTACAGCAAAATATACATGCAACAACCGTAAGAAGTACGGGTACTCCAGCTAGTGTTATATAACCACATTGGTTGTTCATACGTGCTCCAATCCGTAGAAAATATTTACCTACCTTGACCTTCCTCAAATATTACTTTAATTGATATTAAAAACTAGTTATGCAGAACTATGGAAAGGTAAACGTAATATGATACTGTGTAAAAATATTTATGAAACTTAATGAACTCTAGCTTGTTTATCTAACAATATAAAATAAATTATATTCAGTGATTAGTTGGGCTTGCGTCCCGAGTGAGTAATTTGCCACGCCTTGCAATTTGTCAACATTCTAGGTTGGATTTCCTTGACGTACTGAGCTTTTGCAACCGTATTATTACACTATATAGTAATAATACTAATATTTACTTTTTCTACAACCGTTATGAAAAACCAACATTTCAATTTTTTTGGTTTTGAAATGTCACTTTTAGGCAGATGATATATTTGCAGATATTGTCTTATCTGAAACGTGTAGAAACCAAATATGAGACCGAAACAATAAAAAAATTGATGTGATATGTGAATTTTTACACATTGCAGGGTTTCGCAGGTATATAATAAGTGAAGGCGGCATGCTGAGTATGTAGGACAAATTTTGTTTTGTAGTAATCACGGCACAATGAACAATCTTTTTAAAATAATTTATCGATTGTTAATCTAAGAGCTTTAAAAACAAATTTTATGTTAAAATATTTTTTTGTTAATTTTAATTCGAATACCTAATACCATTATTTAGGTTTCTAAATATGTGCAGTATTTTTTTATATAGCAAGGTTCATTAAGATTTTGAAAATTGCACCTATGGCTTCCATTGGTTGTTTTAAATCATACGCTCCACCCCTCTGG
The DNA here is from genome assembly GCA_963971575.1 of Liopterus haemorrhoidalis. Taxonomy (NCBI): domain Eukaryota; kingdom Metazoa; phylum Arthropoda; class Insecta; order Coleoptera; family Dytiscidae; genus Liopterus; species Liopterus haemorrhoidalis. The sequence goes on from OZ020623.1 coordinate 16,555,908, forward strand.
TTTCGTAAAATGAAAATATAATTCCAACAATTCCAATTGGTTATTAAATTTACGCTCTTAAAAATTAAATGCAACATTTGCCAAAATATAACTAGAATTTTGACAAATTAATTTAAACAAAATAAAAATGAAAAAAAAAAACATAATATAAAATTGTCTCCTCGGCCCGGGAACGAATCTTAGAAATCTGGCTAGCTAGCGAGCAAGCTAAGCATTAGACCAGGATACGCTTTCCAATATAACGTGTTACATAACTATAACTTTTGTGTATCGTCAACCAAAAGACACAAAAATGCGTTATTTTCCGAAAACATAATCTGATAAAAAATTCCTGTTGTAGTATTCCGGTTCACACCAATGTACATTACTTAGATTTTTTTCAGATTTTTAAACCATCTAGGCTACAGGATGTGGGACAATGTTTTTTTGCACAATTTTGTAAAAAATCGCAGCAAAATAGTTTATTTTGCAAAAATAAAATTTTGTTTTAGGTTTAGCCGTTTGGCTACAATTTTTACCGAACAGATAGACAGACAGACAGACAGACGACAAAATGACGGTATAAGGGTTTTTTTTGTCATACCTACAAACTACTAAAAACAGCCTCCAATTTTATTAATATTGATAAACTCCCCGAATTTCATGTATTTAGGTCCAGACATTTGGACTGGATGTTGATAAGTCAATCAGGACTTTTTATGTTTAGAGGAAGCCAGGGCATAACGGGCACCTTAAGGATTATCTTTAATACAATTTTAAGGAATATCGTAAAAAATTTCGAAATACTTTTATTCGTAAGATGATTTATTGTTTAATTATTACAAACAGTAAAAAAAGTTAGAAAAATACAAAATAAAAGTTATGACGATATAAAAAAAGCTTCTTTGTGCTCATTTTGCCCCGGAGTCGGGGCAGAATGAGCATGGGCGGGGCATAATTGGCAATCAGTTAAAATCTGGCGCAGAATGAAAACACGTGAGTGCATTTTTCATCGTTATCATCTTCTCCAGCGCAAGAACAACGTGCCCACTTGCCACATGCTCTGCACTTGAGCAACCAACGTCTGGATATATGCGAAAAATATATCAACACAGCAAAAAATACGTTTCACCAATTTACAAAATGTCAACGCCAGCTCTCAGTTATACAATCACTCTCGGAAGACACTAGCGAAATACTGAAAGTGATTGGAATGCACCCAAATATAGCGGCATGCTTTAAACAGCCAAAAAAAGGGGAGCCGTTATACCCCGGGAAACCGTTATGCCCCGGCTTCTCTTACAGGGTGTTTACGCCAATCAACTGTGAGTTTACCAATCCGGCCCATACGTTTACAGAAAATCTCTCTTGAAAATAACCACGGCGAATAATGCGGATTTTCGAAACTCCAGATGTGTGTATTGTGGCAGTTGTTTGTGCCGTTACACCCGGACAGAAATCTCGTGGCCGGGCGTGTCTTTTAGTGCGCACAGAGAGGGCACTATGAAAGACAGTGTCAGATATAGAGTACAGTCAGAGAAACAAGTTCACATTCTTACACGTGTGCATTATATTCATCAGTTATACCCTTTTCACACTAGATCTTTAAGACGAGTGAACTTAAAGTTCACCGATGTTTAAGATCGGTATGCTTTCACACTTGATGTTTAAATCTCTGGTGCTGTCATCAGCTACAGTAATTTTGTCCTTAAGTTACCGTCATGAAATTACCAGTTTTGAACTGTCTGCGCGGACGCACATTTTGAATTATTATAAACAATTAAGGATATTTCATTTCATTCTACAATAAAGGCACTACAATAAAGAATATATTACACCTGTATTAACATGTAAGTCGATACATTTTATCTCAATTATTGTAGCTCTGTATTTTATTAAACACATTGTTAAAATAAATAATTTTATTATAACAATAAGTATAAACTTCTTATAACGTCGATATAATACAGTATTCTTGTTTATGATAATATAAAATGTTGACAGCACAAATTCAAGTATTTTTTTATAATAGAAATAAAGTTGGCAATGCGGGCGAAGTTTAAGACGCAGATCTCTGTCTTAAACATCGGTCGTGTTTAGACGAGGCCGTACGGTTTCACATTAGCGTTTAAAGATACATTCACTTTAACATCCGATCTTAAAGATCTAGTGTCAAAAGGGTATTATACCCTTTTCACGGTTTTGCGCCTTCTTTTGACCTGTAGTATCCCCATTAAAAAAGAAATAAGAAGACCATAAACAGTGTTATAATGTATCTAGTTACAAGTATCTAGCTGCAGTAATTAAATACTTTTTCAAGTATCTAGATACAAATTAGATACTGTTTGAAATATGTATCTGTATCTGTATCTAAATATTTAAGTTTAAGTATTTTGTATCTGTATTTCAGATACTTTGATCGTTACTTTATTTTTATACCATGATACCGAGCTGATATAATACTTTAATTTTAAATTGTCGTTTTAAATATTTCATTTTTACTATAAACAAAATTCAGAAGACAATTGAAATTCTGACGTTTACAATTTAAATTTATATGGAATGTCAAAAAAATCTCACTCATTTTTCGTAGTATTTGAACGGCCGTAAAAATAGTAGGTATTTAGGTACCACAATATATGTACAACACTTAAGGAAAATTGATCATTATTAATGAAAACTCAGTTTTTGAACTATTGTTGCTATTTTGATGAGCAATTTACTAAAAACATATGAAAATGTATATCCACACAAGTGGTTTGGGAGTGGATCGTGGTTTTGTGAAGCCTTGGGCAAGACAAATTAAGGCCCTTCAAATGTATCCAGTGATTGAAAATACACTTTAATAATTTTTTTGAGGCATCACTTCACTTAACGCCTGGCTCTAGTCCGCCTCACCGAAGGGCCGGCCATGCTAGTGTGGATATTAAGTTCATTTCCTAATTGAAATTAGTAAGATAAGTAGGTGTGTTTCCTAAAGGACGTAAAATTGAATAAATCATTAAACGTTCATATAAATTTAATTTGTAAGCGTGAGAATGTCAACTGAAATTTTGTTTATAAATTAAATCTGTATAGAATGAGAAAAAAAAAAATTCACATTATTCAATAATTTTTTATTAGTGATCAAAAACGATCGTGACATTACACGAACTCCATCATTTCAATTATGGCTAAAATTTGATTGAAATGAACATCTATAAGACTAATATTAGTCTTATAGATACGCAGCTCATACGTTAGCACATATAGCTAATATAATACATACGTTATTTAATATAAATTTATTCTGTAGAATAGTGTTTTACCTTGAATTTAGTGGGCTTTTTGTGACGTCACGGTCATTTTTGAACAACCTATATAAATACTAATTAACATGCACTGTTTGTTTGGTAAAAAATATGGTATTTTAATTTTTTCAGTATTTTTTTCAATAATATCTATACTGCGTTCAAAGGTGAGTTTGCAGTACAGAGCATATGGAGTAGTTCTTTTTCATACTCTCTAATGGGTTTACATAATGACGCTATCCTTTTCTTGCTTGTCGACGTTGCCAGCTCTAAAACGCGCTGATCTGTGAAGACGCAGTATTCTACAAATTGCCATTTGTTTTTGTTGAGTGTTATTTTGAGTTTTATAAGAGTTGATTTTTGTAAATCATACGAGTTTTTCATATTATTATAATTGACACATTTGACACTTTTACAACATTTGGCAACACCGCTCCCATTTGCCATAAGAGCTATACTGCAAACTCACCTTTGAACGCACTATAGCTGTATCTAGATATAATTTTTCTTAGGTGTCTGTATCTGTATCTAGATATTTTTTTAAATGTACCTATTACACCACTGACCATAAACACCCTGTAAAGATGGCATCATTGGTGTAAATTCTAAAAAAAAAGTAAAAAATAGTGGCGTAACTATAACCCCACTTCGTCCTCAATCGTAGGGGTCCATATTTTTTTACGATTTTTTATCTAGACACAATTCAAAAACTGACTAGGAGGCTCAAAGATTATACTAAGGGGGGAAAGGCACCCAATATGAAGCAGGGCTTCGAACCGTAATTTTTTTCGTTTCGGTTTTCATTTCGGTTCAATTAAAAAAACATATATCGGTTCGGTTCCGATTTACGTTCCGGCAAAAATAACGGTTCTTTTCGGTTTTCGGTTTACGGTTCAGTTCCGAGTGATACATTTTTAAATGATTTTATTTGTATTAGAAATTTATTTTCTACTATAATTTAGAAGAACATTTAATTCCTTATTTTGTAATAATCATACCAAGGCTGCTGCCAGAGGGGGCTAAACTTCAACCCCCCCAAAAATTACGATTTTTTTCTGATCATCAGTTTAAAAAATAATCTTCTAAAATGTATTTTATATTCACTCCCATAAACATTATCTGAACCGAAATAAACCGATATTCTTTTGGTTCAGCTCCGGTTTTCGTTCCGACAAAAATAACGGTTTTTTCGGTTTTCGGTTCAGTTCCGGTTCGAAGCCCTGATATGAAGTTTCAGCACTGGTAAATGATTCCCTACCCGTGGTCCTATGATAAAAATATTGGAAAATATATATATCTAAATGTACTTACCCGAAAGTATACCATATGTCGAAGCACATAGCGTTGAGCCATGAGAAAGCAGCAATAAAGAAATAGTTGATGGCGTAGCCTAAAACAAACTTGTATATTAGAATAATAAACAAAAATGACGGCTAACGAATTGTCCGCTGACGGACTACGTCACTAAATGTTTTCTTTGGGATATGTGAAGATTTTTAAATTCTATTTTATAAACAAGTAACATTCCTAGTATTTTTGGACTAGACAGATTGGAACTTCATAATATTAACTACAATATAAGAAAGCAGATGATATATAGTCCTTAACCTTATTTCAAGTACCCCTTAAAAATATCAAGGTAGTGAGTAAAAATATACCTTGATTTTAAAAACTAAATCTATTGGTTTTAGTTTAAAAAAAACAGCTTCGGCCACCGCAGGACCGACCGCCATCACAAAGTACTTGTATAATAGTATATGCTGTAACAAGGTTGGAATGAGAAAATTCGATGCGAGTGGAACATTCAGAGCGCGAGCCGCAGGCGAGCGTGAGGAACCACGAGCATCGAATTTTCTCTTCCAACCGAGTCACAGACGCTACTTTCCCCACGCCCACCAGAAAGAAAAAAAAAATAACAAATATTTATTTTAACAAACGTTTTATCTTAACAAATAATTTATATTACATATCAAATTAATCAAATAATTAAACTTATTTTTTTATTTATTATTTGTTTAATTTTAATTTAATTTTAGGAAGTTATGTTGCTATTATTTAATGTAAACATTGCATATATTTTAATGTAACCCTACAAAAACAATTGACAACAAGCATAGAATAGTTATTCCATAACAAGTGATGGAATGAAATACACGCAAAATGCATAAGAAGATGACATCCCAACTCTTGTGTTAGAATATTAACTTTCTGTAGTCAAAATTGGTTTTAGAATTGGTAAATTCTATAGTGGTCGTGGAGAAAATACATTCTAGCAGCAGAGTAGAAATAACTTGGCCCAATATTTTCTAACAGAGATATTATTTATCATGACCATGTCAACGTTACATATAAGTATGAAAAAATAGATACTTAGAATAAATTTAGAAATTTTTTTTAAAAATTGTTCGTTTATCAAAAGATGTCTCAAATAATTGTTGTTAGCTATTGCTTCAAAAAATGATTCATTGATGTCAAAAGCTTAAATAAGAAGTTTCATAAAAATCCTTTTAGCCGAATTTGCTCTGCACGTGTACACAGACCGACAGACGGACGGACGGATGGACGGACAGATAGACAGACAGACAGACCGCAGACATCATGCTAAAAATAATCAAAACGTTATGTAGGGACCTCAATTCGTGTAGATCCATCGGTATGATCACAATACCTCCCTTATATTTGTTGGGTCGGTAAAAAGGTAGACTATAAAAATCTTTCACTCTCATAGAAATTAGTTGAAACATGTACGTGTCTCATAAAAATGTTTGTAAATATAATTCATTGTAAATGAAATTCGGAGTATTTCTGTGAGATAGGAACATTTTATAAATATTTTCTATAAGACATAATATTATATTAAATCCTAGAACGGCCCATTTCATTGTAAATGAAATAAAATTGCAAATATTTTCATGAGATACGTACAGTTTTCAACTATTTTCTATGAGAGTGAAAGATTTTTATTATTTATTTTTGTGTAACAGGTAATAAATACTAAATCGGCGCGCTTACACCGCAAGCTGTTTTAACATTTAATACTAAATTCATTCCCCTCTCATAGAAATTAGTTGAAAAATATACGTCTCTCATAAAAATGTTTGCAGCAGGCCTTCATATATTAAGATGACACTAACTTAATATTAAATGTTAAAACGGCTTACAATAGAGGTGCTTAAATATGTTCATAAGTGACTAAAAACTGATGATACCCTTCTATACTTTTTGCTTTTCACCAAATAAATATTTCGGACCCCCCTAAAAAAATCTGTGTGCACCCCTGCTGTGAAACATAGCACTAGACTTATTTGCGAATTTATAGAAGGAAAATTTTGAAAAAAGATTATTATATCTTTATTTAAAACGGGTTTAAACCTATTGATACCAACTAACCTTTTGTGCAAAATCAAACAATCAAGATTGATAAATATATCGTTTTAACACGCGATACTCTCAATATTGCTTTTGTAGTTCTAATTTATATATATATATATATCATTTGTTTCATTAGTCTTATCTAAATGTAACATAAACACAGATAGGGATCCAATTGTTTTCAATTTATTGAGATGCCAATATTTGTATTGTAGTAAACTGACGTAGATTTCGCCTCCAATGTTGCCAGTACGAAGAAATATATTTTTAACAAGTTTATATAATGATACTAGACTGTAAATCATGGTAATATCAATATTTTTATTAGAATACCATGAAAAAGTCGGTGTTTTTTAAACGAAACTATCAGGTCGTCAAGGATGAAATTTGTAGTTAATAATATTGACAACTTTAACAGCTTATTATTTGATGTTGGCTGAATATTTTATCGTTCTGTTTTTTTATTTTTTATTGGAAAGTTACACATCTCGCTTGTTTAAAAAAAATCATTAAAAATATCAAAAACTTTTTTTTTAAATTAATTTTGTTGAAAATGGAACGATCGGAAATTCGCACTATTATGAAGTATGAGTTATAACGTGGAACTACGGCATCGCAGACCGCGCGAGACATTAATAGTGTATTTGGCTCTAGTGTTACTACGCAGCAGACGATATCAAATTGGTTCGCCAAATTTCGTACAGGTAACCTAAAAACCAAACAAAAAAAAAAAACAAATATCCTGGCTGGTCGATCACAGCAAAAATATACTGCAACCAACTGGACGAAATGATGCAAAAACTTAAAGAAAAACAGCCTAGATTGGTCAACAGATCGACTCCTATCTTATTGCATGATTACATTAGACCACACACCGCACAAATGACTGTGGCAAAACTACAGGAATTGGAGTTGGAACTTCTTCATCTTCCTCCATACTCACCAGACCTAGCCCCCACTGACTACCACTTCTTCCGCAATTTGGACAACTTTTTAATAGGAAAACAGTTTAATTCCGACAATGCTATAAAACTGGCCTTCCAGGAATTCATTGAATCTCGTCCGCCAGGCTTTTATACCACCGGCCTGAACAACCTGCCGCTTAAATGGCAAAAGTGTATAGACAATATGGGTGCATACTTTGATGAATAAAATAATTCCTTATATTTGTAAGTTATCAACCAACTTTGCCTTTTTAGGGTTTTGTAGGTATGACCAAAAAACCCTTATACCGTCATTTTGTCGTCTGTCTGTCTGTCTGTCTGTCTGTCTGTCTGTCTGTCTGTTCGGTAAAAATTGTAGCCAAACGGCTAAACCTAGAGAGCTGAAATTTGGCATGCTTATACAACTCTTTGACCCGCACATAGGAAAAATACTAAAACATCTAAAAAACATATGCCCCTAAAAATATAAACAAATATGTGCTCATCGAAAAAAAAAATATTTTTTTATAATTCTGAGTAGGGTATCAAATGAAAGCCCTTGGTACGTGGATTAACGATCAAATTTTTATTTTTGCAAAATAAATTATATTGATGCGATTTTTGCCAAAATTGTGCAAAAAATTTTTTGTCCCACACCCTGTAGCCCAGATGGTTTAAACTAAAAATCTGAAAAAATTCTAAGTAATGTACATTGGTGTGAACCGGAATAGTTCAACAGGAATTTTTGATCAGATTAGGTTTTTGGAAAAAAACGCATTTTTTGTGATTTTTTGCTAATAATGTACACAAGTTATAGCTTTGTAACACGCCACACAGTAACGTGTTTGCTGGTCTAGTGGTATTTGACGCTGATTTTTCATCCAAGTAACCCGATCCGAAAGGGATCGAACCCTGGGAAGAGACTATATTATTTTTTGTTTTTTTTTTTAATTTTTATATTGTTTAAATTAATTTTTCAATATTCTAGTTATATTTTGGCAAATGTTGCATTTAATTTTTAAAAGCGTAAATTTAATAGCCAGTGGAAATTGTTTAAATTATAACTTAATTCTGTTTCAATGTACACGAAATCAGAGGGGCGGAACTTATAACAACCAATGGAAGCCATAGGCGCAATTTTTAAAATTCTTAATGTACCTTGCTATATAAAAAAAAAATACTGCACATATTTAGAAACCTAAATAATGGTATTAGGCGTTCGAATTAAAATTAACAAAAAAAATATTTTAATATAAAATTTGTTTTCGCATCCAAAATAATCATCATTCACTTACTAAATACCTGCAAAACCCTGAAATGTGTGAAAATTCACACTTCACATCAAATTTTTTTCTACAAATTTCATCCTTGACGACCTAATATTATTATTCTTCTCTAATGGAGATAATGTGTGATTAAAAAAATCACCAGGGTAAGCCGTGGAAGAGAGGGACTACAATATGGATCTTGTTGATGATAATCAGGCAACAAAATCAAAAACTGTTTATTACTGTCATTTTTAACAATTTAGCAACTTTAAATAATTTGTGTTTAATTATTTAGATCAGTGGTGCGCAAACTATTTTCTTTTCCGACCCCCCATTTTGTGTAAAATTTTGTCGCGACCCCTGGATATTTTTATTGTCTTATATTTTTTTATTGTCATTTTTCTCGCGACTCACGGTTTGCGCACCACTGATTTAGATCAATCATTGAATATAAAGACTAGAGGAAAGAGTTACGAGGGTTGCCTCTTATATTTCGGGATTGCGCTAAACTGTGCTGCCATCTAGCAACTGACACTTTTTTGGACGGTATACGTACAAAGAACGTTTTGATGTACGAGCGCTATTTGTGTTGTTTACAGCAGCGTTTCCCAACATTTTTTCATAGCAGACTGGCAAGCGACCTAGAAAAAATTCGCGGACTGGCAAGTTTAGAAAGTAATGTGTATCGCAAAATTGTTATATATATATTTTTTTTTGCACTAATTACGAACGTTAACGATTCTTTTTAACCTTTTCAAGACTAAAGGTAATAAAATGTACCACTAACATCATGTTTTTAATATATGTATCATTTATTGTGGAAAGTAATTATTATTGTATTTTATAAATAAACATAATTTTTTGTTTTATCAACTTGCTCATAAAAATAATTCTGCGGACCGGCAAAAAATCTCGTAGACCGGCGGTTGGGAAACACTGGTTTACAGTAACTTGAAAAAATTCATCTCGGCCTAAATGGAATTAAATCGTGAACATTTTCGAGCGATTATTTTTAACTTTCGACGTGGATTAACCCAACAACAGTGCATTAATGAACTTAATTCGACTTTTGGCGATGAAGCACCATCAAGAACTACTGTTTATCGATGGTTTGTCGACTTCAATCGTGGTCGTAGTTCGCTTAAGTACGAATTTCGTGAAGGTCGTCCAAAATCGGTTGTTGTTCTAGAAAACATTGATGCTGTGTGTGAATTGATACTGCAAGATCGTCATGTGACTTATCGTGAGATTGAAGTATCCTTAGGCATTAGTGGGACCAGCATATATTCACTATTGCATGAACAGTTGGCCGTCAAATAGATTTGTTCGCGTTGGATCCCACGTAATTTGACAATCGCAGTGGAAAAAGTCTCAATCGGAGTGGAAAAAGTAATTCGAAAATTGGTTCAAACGCATGCAAAAGTGTATTGTTCTTCAGGGAGAATATTTTGAAAAACAATAAAGCCACTTTTGTTGATAAATAATTGTTTTTGATACGAAATATTAAAGGCAACCCTCGTATGACTAAAGTGTAAAAATAAAAATACTCACCAATAAATTTACAGAACGCCCATGAATATTTTGGATGAGGAATTCGAAGAAAACATAGAAGCATATAAGAGATCAATATTGTAGAAACATGACTCATAACGATTTTTCCATGTGTATTTCTTAGCTCTGGTACTATTGCATAAACCAGCAAAGTTAAGAACAAAAAAACGCAACTTATTATAATCGAAGAACTCAGTATCATCCCAAGAATATACTCCTTAGAATCGGTTGAGATTGGTTCTTTCGGTACAAGACAAATAAATGCATTTTCTGATCCGTTTTTAATTTTAAAACGATCGAGAAGGCTTTGTTCATGCAAATAGAATTTTTCTAAACAGTATGTTTCATTCGTCGGTATATAGTAAATATTGTTACTTTGCAATGAACCATTTTTATGGACTCTTATTTCGTCTGCACTTCGAAAAAATCGTTGTCCTTCAGCACAATTTTCACTGTGGATCATTCCGTAGGGATCTGAAAAAAAAAACAACACCATAAAACAGTTTGAAAATGTGATATGAGAAGATTGAAATCAGGGACTTGAAACTGAATTTGTTTAGGTTCCGGTTCGGGTTCAAGTTCAGGTTCAGGTTAAGTTTCGGGTTCAGGTTCAGGTTCGGGTTCAGATTCGAGTTCGGGTTCAATAACATATTTTTTAGGGTCAAGAAAAAAATGTTTGCAGGTTCGAGTTCAGGTTTTGGTTCAGGTACAGGTTCAGGTTATGGTTCAGGTTCGGGTTCAGGTTCAGGTTCAGGATCAATAACATATTTTTTAGGGTCAAGAATCAAATTTTTACAGGTTCAAGTTCAGGTTTTAGTTCAGGTTCGGGTTCAGGTTTAGGTTCGGGTTCAATTACATATATTTTTTAAGGTCAAGAACCACATTTCTGCAGGTTAGAGTTCAGGTTCGGGTTCAGGTTCGTGTTCAGGTTTGGGTTCAAGCTCGGGTTCAGGTTTAGGTTCGGGTTCAATAACATATTTTTTAGAGTCAAGAACCAAATTTTTGCTAGCTCGAGTTCAGGTTCGGGTTAAAATTCGAGTTTAGGTTCAGTATGTTAATTTCGTTTCAGTTTCCGGTTTAAGTTCAATAACATAAATTGTTTTAGGTTCATGAACCAAAAACTTTTTTAGATCGGGTTCAGGTTCAACATACATTGTTTAAGAATCTAAATTTTTTAAGGTTTGGGTTCAGGTTCGAGTTCGATATTTTAATTTCAATTCGGTATCCGGTTCAAGTTCAATAACATAAATTGTATTAAGTTCAAGAACCTAAGTTTTTTCAGGTTCGGATTCAGGTTCAATATGCTAATTTCAGTTCAGTTTGAGGTTCAGGTTCAATAACATATATTGTTTCAGGTTCAAGAACCTAATTTTTTCAGGTTCAAGAAAATATTTTCTTTCTGGTTTGGCTTCAGATTGAGGTACAGGTTCGGGTTCGATATAATTTAGGCGCGATTTCAGGTCCAGGTTCAATAAAAAAAAATCCTCAGAACCTAAATATTTTCAGATTTGGTTTCGGAATTAATGAACAAAATTATACTTCAATCATATTTTTATTTAGCAAGACTATGGGACCTATATTTCACGAGGATGAAGTTTACCACCCAAATAGTAGGAGAGGGGTTTAATCATCCGAGTGAAATATAACCATTATATGAGTGATAAATACAATATTTTATTTACTTATAGTTTTATCTAAATATATTGTTTTGTCATAAAAAAATATTTAAAAACACAGAAATTCTGAGTGTCAATTGTTTAACTTCAGAACCCACGTCATCAAAGATGGCTACCAAACAATCAGCTGATTGTAATCTACAACAATGTTTAAAATACTATTATTTGTTATTTTATTAATTTTAGCTTATAAGTAATATTCTAGTTATAAAGATGGGCTGCGAGGCGCAAATAGCCATCAATACTGAGCGCTAAACATTGTAACTAACTAATTGAAAACTTGCAGTGTAAAAATCTTATAAGTGGTGCAATATATATTATCAGCTTAGTTACAAGAAAATTCAATTTAAATGTTATTAAATAAGATAAAAGTTATTATCTACTTGTACAAATGGGTTCTTGCTATTTTTATTGATTATTAATTATTATAAAAAACGGGATTTTGCTATCAATATTTACCTTTCGATTAATTTATTTGGAAATCATTTAACTAAACCAATATTTGAAATTAAATAAATCGTAAATTTATTTAGTATTTTAATAAAATATTTTTTTTTGTTCTGACTCTTCTTTAATGAAAAACCGATAGCATTAAGTCTTCAACTATTAATATGCAGGGCCGGCGCTAGGATTTGCGGGGCCATGTGCGAGAAGAGCAAAAAAAAAGGTGCTCACTTCCCAGATCCAAGTGAAGAGCAAAAAAAAGGTCCTCACCTCACAGATCCAAGTGAAGAGCAAAAAAAAGGTCCTCATCTCCAAGTAAAATACATTCGCGGGCCAGAATTTTTTAAGGATCTTTTTTTTTAGAATCATCACTTTTTTTTAATTACTTCACTGAAATTTTCTTTATTATAAAAAAAAATAAATCATTCTAAATTTTCTAAACTATGCATAGTTCATAAAAAGTTCATAACATCCATAAAAAAACACAAGAAAAAAATAAAAAATCTTTTATAATGCATAAATATTGTTAGATAGGAACAAAATATTTGTTTAATTTGAATGGAACGGTTGAGACTTCATACTGCTAACAAGTTTGTTAATGTTCGGGAAATCAACTGATGTAGAAACACGCAACATGTTTTCTAGGTGCGAATCCGATATTCGCGTCCTTGTTTTTGGTTTAACGAACTTTATCCTAGAAAAAAACTACTCACATTAGTAAGTGCTTCCAAAGAGCGTTATTATCTTTTGAGCAAAAGCTGTGAGTTTCGGAATTTGTCAACTAGGAAATATTTCTTATAAAACTCAATTAGTGATATCTCCTCCATTTTTGATTTTAAATCAGAGTTCTCCTGTAGCTGAAGTATTTTCATTTGCAGAGAAAGTGGCGCTTGTTCCACATTAACATCAACCGTTTAACCGCATTTGATCTCTGAATACCAGTACCAGATAACTTTTCAAGATCGGCATAAGACAATTATCCTGTATCGATCAACTGAGAAATTTATTTCCAAAACATATCACGCGTCAAGATCCACTAAAATATATATAAATATATAACCAGTGGTGTACGCATATGGAGAATTAGGAGGATAAATCCCCTCTCCGCGAAAATTCGAAAAGAACTAAAATTATAATTACCCCATTTCAAAATTGCTCGCATTCTCAATACGTATAAATTCCGATGTTGTGACCCCCTCCGAAATATTTTTCTGCGAACGCCACTGTATATAGCACGGATAGTACTCCGCGACGAAATATTCTCGTGAAAAGTGCTCCGCAGCTCAAATAGTTTGGGAAACTCTGGATTAGAGTATAATCACTAGTAGGATTATACTAGTGGAGAGCGATCTTATAAAAATTTGAACATCTGCGGTATTTGTGATTGTTTCTAGTAAAGGGTGGTTTTATGAATGTTTGCACACGGGCGGCTGATACCTATACAATCCTGATCTTTCTTAAACCGCTTTATCGACAGTTCTGTCTTTAAAGTTACTCGCAATATTATTCACCAAAATATAAATAAAATCAAATATCAACATCTGTTGGTAATTTCTTTACACATTTTTGCATAACATAAAAACGTCAAATAAATTTTAATGCTAAATAAACTAACATATATTTTTAAATTAAAAATAATTTATAACCACATAAATTATATTTGGACAGGAATTAATTACACATGATGAGGATAAAAGAGGATAATTATCTATCAGGTTGTTAAAAAAAATCATAAGATATTATGCAGATTTTGTTTTTATTCAGAAAAAAAAAAAAAATGGAAATGTTTTTAAATGATTTTTTTGTTACAACAGATTTACCTTATTAAATATTATATCTAATACTCCGTCCGAAAATATATATTTTAATTTTTTTCTTGCCCGATAATATGAAATACATTTAGAATTTTAATTTATTAGAATGATTTTATTTATGAAATAGTTCAAAATATATCAGAATAATAAAAAATAATAATTTAACAAGGACGTGTCTGTCTCCATAGCTTGTATGGAACATGATAATGTTTTTTGTAATCGTTCTTTACGATGAAGTTTTGCCTTATTAATGTGCAGAATCTTATAGGAATTCACATTTGCTAACATGTTATAAAAACATTATCAAGGGTTTAATGCATTAAATGCATTTTGTATGCATTCAATCAGTTCGTCGATTGTATTCGGTGAAGCTGAATTGTAAGGATTGTAGAATTTAAAAAGTCAAGATTCAATAAATTGAAATCTGGACTATTTGGCGGTTGTGATTTAAGTCGATTTGGAACTTCTTCCTTGCAATTCAACACAATTTTGATCAAATTTCGCCATTTTAGGGTTCTGTAGGTATGACCAAAAAACCCTTATACCGTCAATTTGTCGTCTGTCTGTCTGTCTGTCTGTCTGTACGGTAAAAATTGTAGCCGAACGGCTAAACCTAGAGAGTTGAAATTTGGCATGTTTATACAACTCTTTGACCCGCACATAGGAAAAATACTAAAACATCTAAAAAACACATCGCCCTAAAAATATAAACAAATATGTGCTCATCGAAAAAAACAATATTTTTTTATAATTATGAGTAGGGTATCAAATGAAAGCCATTGGTACGTGGATTAACGATCAAATTTTTATTTTTGCAAAATAAATTACCATGAAGCGATTTTGGCCAATATTGTGCAAAAAAATTATTGTCCTACACCCTGTAGCCCAGATGGTTTAAACTAAAAATCTGAAAATATTCTAAGTAATGTACTTTGATGTGAACCGGAATAGTACAACAGGAATTTTTGATCAGATTATGTTTTTGGAAAAAAACGCATTTTTTGTGTTTTTTTGGCTAAAATGTACACAAGTTATTGCTTTGTAATACGCTACGTTAGAAGGTGTATCCTGGTGTAGTGGTTTTGACGCTGGGTTATCACCCAACTAACTTAGTTCGATCCCTGCGAGAAAACACAATATTATTTTTTGTTTTTTTTTTTTTGCATTTTTGTTTTGTTTAAATTATTTTGGCAAATGTTGCATTTAATTTTTAAAAGCGTAAATTTAATAACCAGTGGGAAGTGTTGAAATTATAATTTAATTCTATGTTTGCATGTATACGACATCAGAAGGGCGGGGTTTATGACTTAAACAACCAATGGAAGAAGTAGGCGCAATTTTCAAAATACTAATGAACCTTGCTATATAAAAAAAAAAAATACTGCACATATTTAACAACCTAAATAATGGTATTAGGCGTTCGAATTAAAATTAACAACAAAAAAATATAATATAAAATTTGTTTTGGCATCCCAAAGAATCATCATTTACTTACTAAATACCTGCAAAACCCTGAAATGTGTGAAAATTCACACTTCACATAATTTTTTTTTTTATGTTATGTAGGTAAGTATACCATATTTTCGGACGGAGGGAGGAGTAACATTTAACAAATAATATGTCTGATATTTGTTTAACAATTAAGGAAATAACAAACTGATAATATTATTTTCACAATATTATTGATCATAAGTCCTTTCTTTGAATTTATTTATCTCAAAAAGGATTAGATCAACAATAAAATGGCTTAATGGTGATATTGAATCTGAAGGAAATGGGTGAGTCATGCCTTGACGCAAAACAGCAAGCTACAAAGATGGAGATTCCCAATATAAGAGGGTTACCTTTTATGGTTTTACAGACGACTACTAGATGGCAATATTGAAATGTGTCATTACTATATTCGTAAAATTTTACATTTGTTATTGTGAAATCAGTGGCAGCTTATAAATTGACCGAGTAGTTTGTTCACAGTGGGCGTTTTTAAAAAACAAAGTGAACAATTGTGAAAAAATAGATATTACTCGTGAAGGTTTTCGTTGGATGATTTTTTACGATTTTAGTAAAGGCCTAACTCAAAGGTTATCCTAAGATCTACAATAAGTAATAAGCCACTTAGTTTGTAAAACAAACTAGTGTGTGGCATCTTACACAAATGTTTGAATTTATGCTTGATGATAACAGCGACTGTCTTATATTTAATAATTATTTATTTATTTATTTATTTAATGCTATTTTAGTTTTTATTTTTATTTATTAAATGTATTTGCTAATATTTTGAAGATTTAATTATATCAATAATGTCATTATTGGTAAGTGATTTTGAAAATCGTTTGGTAATATTTTTATAATTTTTATTGGAGATATTAATACTATTTTCTTCTACTAGCAAACCCGTTGCCAACAACGTTGGCAAACTGATATCGAATAAAAACCAATATAAGCAAGAATCAATTATTAAAATTTGCTTGATTCTGCGTATATTAACAAAACAAAAACGTTTCTTGATTATACCTAGGAAATTCTAAAAAGCTGCTTAATGCGTGTCGTTTAAAAATTAATATCGGGCCGGGTACGGCCCGTGGGCCATATGCTGGATATCAAGGGTATAGCTGTTTCTGATTATACCTAAGAAATCCTAAAAATCCGCTCAATACGTGTCGTTTAAAAATTAGTATCGGACCGGATGCTGCCCGCGGTTCTAAAAAAGCATATAGATGCTGGACATGAATGGTATAGTTGTTTCTGATTATACTTAGGAAATCCTAAAAAGCTGATTAATGCGTGTCGTTTAAAAATTAATATCGGGCCGGGTGCGGCCCGTGGGCCATATGCTGGACCTCAATGTTATAGCTGTTTCTGATTATACCTAGGAAATCCTAAAAAGCCGTTCAATGCGTGTCGTTTAAAAATAAGTATCGGGCCAGACACGGTATATACTGACTGGAGAGTTAAGAGCTCTATTCTCGCTAAGTTATATTCAGCGAGGTTATATTGTTGTTAGTCGAGCAAAGCGACGCGTTCAAACAATATTGATTTCTCTGCTATCATCGTTGCTAAAATAGTTGTTTAAAATGGATATTGAGGCATTTACAAGTAGTTCTCATTTATAAGAGGTATTTATAGTAGGTTCCGATTGAAATTTGTCAAAATAAATCAAACGTTGAAATACTCATGCGAAAATAAGAATGAAACTTTTCTGGATATTCGCGGAGTTGCATATAGAAATGATGAAATTCACCATGTATATGTCTACTTTTATTTATTCTGTGAACATTGCACCTTCTAGTGTGTTTATTTTTATTTTTTAGTAAATACCAAATTTTCAGGGAAGAGTTTTCTGTTAGTAAAAAATCCATTATAATTTTGTGAACTTTCTGCTCGATTTTAAACGCGTCACTATGTGTAGACACTCTTTTATAAGCGCTACATTCTTTCGCTGTTTTACTCTCCGCTTTCATCGCTGCTTTGCTCTCTGCTTCACTATGTGCTTAGCCTAAGTCAGCTGTAATGTCGCTCTGAATGGTGGGGAACGACCGACCACACACCTCAAGCCCCGCTAGCACCTAGGAACTTAGCGTTACGAGGATACACAGAAATTAGGGCTTTTATATATATAATATATGTTGAAGTAAATTATTTAATTACTTGTCAAATGTCAGTTAATGCCTATTCAATTTCTAAAAAAATGGCTATGCATTTGTTGACAGATAATAATATAGTTTTGTTTCTGTACGTTGTAATTTTTCCTAAAATCTTTCATATTCACTGTAAATATAATTTCCTAATTAAAGCATATTGATTACTTATTTTACGTGTACGATCATTTAACATCAATATGGTAGCAGAGCGTGGTTCCTACATGTAAAATAAGGGTTTAGTTTTTCAACGTGAAATTTTCATTGGAAATAAAATAATGGATTTTTACGGAATTGAGAAACTGTGTGGAGCTTCTAATTGGAACATTTGGAAGTTTGCAGTGAGGAATTTGCTCCGCGGAACAGAAGGTGCGTACGAAGTTTGTATTGGCGAAATTACAAAGCCGAAACAGTCAGAGGCTGCCACCACTGCACAACTGGCTGCTTATAATTTAAAATTAAAAGAATGGGATAAGGCAGATCGCTCGGCAAGCCAAATTATTGTCAAAACGCTAGAGGCCCGAGTGATAGCACTGCTAGTCGCATGCGAATCTGCTAGAGATATGTGGCTTAAGTTACATGCCATTTTTGAACAGCAAACTAAACAGGCTGCTCACACTGTTCAAGCTGAATTTTTCAGTTTTCGCATGAGTCCAGCTGACGATATGGTAACGCACATAGCCAAATTCGAAGGATTAGTCTTACGCATGCAACAGTTGAACGTAAAACCTGACGAATCATCCTTGATGGTAAAATTGTTAGAAACATTGCCAGATGACTATGAAAGTCTTAGACAAGCGTGGTGGGCAAGATCTGAAGAACAACAAACGTTCATTAACCTGGTGGGAATTCTGACATCTGATGAAAAACGTAGAACTCAGCGTAGTGAAAAACAGGAAGAGCTAGCAGCGTTGATGTCAGTAAGAAGTAGAACTCCAGGCACAACTAATAGTCAGTCGAAGAAATTTGTTAAGTCAACAAATGAAAACGGAAAAGACAGAAAGAATTTTAAATGTTACGCCTGTGGTGGAACAGGTCATTTCCGAAGAAACTGTCCGAATTCAAAAAAGAAGAAAGAGAAAACAGATGCACATACGTCAAGTGGTGGTGTCAATGATCAGGCATTTATCAGCGAAATCATGAATGTAGAGCTCGACAGCGATGTTTGGATTGTCGACTCAGGAGCTACAGATCATTTAACACTTCATGGCGAATGGTTTTCTTCTTTTGAAAGATTTTCAACACCAGTCAAAGTACACATTGGTGACAAGTCTACAATGGATGCAGTTGGAAGAGGCACGGTTAAATTTGAAGCTTCTGTAAATGGTAAGTGGCTGTCAAGTTATATGCAAAATGTTTTGTACGTGCCAACTGCCCGAAGAAATTTGTTTTCAGTCACATCTACACTTGACAAAGGAATGTCGTTTAATTCATCCAAAAATACATGCGAGTTTATAAAGGATGGCGTAGTCAAGGCTCGAGGTGTTCGCTTTGGTCAACTTTTCAAGATGTTGATCCGAATAAAGCAACCTGAAATGTCATGTGTCTATGAAACTAATATAGCTACAAAAGAAACTCTACAGTTGTGGCATGAACGTCTAGCTCACCAAAATAAACGCCACGTCCAGAAATTTCTCAAACTGTACGGCATCGACATTAAAGCTGGTGATGAATTTTGTGGAGCCTGCGCAGAGGGAAAGCAGCATCGAAACAGCTTTCATTCTCGTCAGCAGCGTGCAAAAGAACTTGGAGAAATAATTCACGCTGATCTTTGCGGTCCAATGGAAAGCCCCTCGTTGGGAGGATCAAAATATTTCGTCTGCTTCACATGCGATTATTGTAGGTTTCGCATGGTTTATTTTATGAAAGAAAAGTCGGAAACTGCAGAGAAGATCACAGAAATGCTGGATACTGTCAAAAATCAGCGTGGTCAAGCAATCAAAGGCTTTCAATGCGACGGCGGTCTTGAATTTAATAATGGTAAGGTAAAAAACCTTTTGAAGTCCAACGGTATAAAATTTATTATCACCAACCCGTATACGCCAGAGCAGAATGGCTGCGCTGAGCGTACAAATAGAACTATAGTTGAACTTGCCCGAACAATGCTTCTGTCAAAGAATTTGCCAAAATCTTTGTGGGCAGAAGCAGTGAATACAGCTGTATACGTTCTTAATAGAACAGGACCAAGTAGCGTCGAAGGAAATACACCATATGAATTGTTTATGGGGAAGAGAGTACACTTGAACAAGCTTCATACATTTGGTACTGAATGTTACGTCCATGTACCGAAGGAATGTCGCAAAAAATGGGACGCAAAAGGACAGCGAGGCATTTTTGTGGGCTATTCGGAAGATATGGATGGTTTTCGCATTTGGACGAAATCTGGAAGCCAAATCATTCGAAGCAGGGATGTTATATTTGAACCAGAGAATGGTGGGAAGACGTTGGCACTGTTTCCAACTGAAAATGCATCCAATAATTCGTTGGAAGATACTCCAATAAGAGAAAGGCTTCGAAATCGACATGAAATTAGTGCACCTGAACGTGTGATTGAAATCATGTCAGCCGAAATTGACGAGCCTAGAAATTATGATGAAGCGATAAAATCAGCAGAGCGACAGCACTGGAAGAAAGCAATGGACGAAGAGATGACAGCGCTGGATAAAAATTCGACATGGCTTTTAACAGAATTACCAGCAGGTCGAAAAACCATCTCTAATCGCTGGGTGTACCGCATCAAACGAAATGCTGATGGTAAAATTAATCGCTACAAAGCACGACTGGTTGTACGAGGCTACAGTCAACGAAAAGGAATTGATTATAATGAAACATTCAGCCCTGTTGCTCGATTCGATACAATTAGATCCGTATTGAGCATTGCAGCAAATGAACGTCTTGAACTAGCTCAATTCGACGTCAAGACAGCTTTTCTAAATGGTCTTCTTGATGAAGAAATTTACATGCAACAGCCTGAAGGATTTGCAGATAACACTGATCGAGTCTGTAAACTTCAGAAAAGCTTGTATGGGCTAAAGCAATCACCCAGGTGCTGGAATAAACGTTTTACAGATGTTATGCTCAAATTTGGTTTACGAGAAAGTACAGCTGATCCATGTTTGTTCTACAATATTACTAACAGTTACAAATTGATAGTAGTACTGTACGTGGACGACGGCCTGGTTGCTGCAACAAATAAAGATGACATAGATGAATTTTTGAGAAAATTGAAAATGGAATTCGAAATAACCATGGAAACGGTTGGATACTATTTAAATGTGCTGATTCAGCGTGACGAAGACTCCTCAATTTTTGTAAGTCAAAAAACGTATGCAGAAGATGTTCTTCGTCGATTCAACATGGCTAATGCGAACCCAGTTTCTACGCCAATAGAAAAATATCTTCAAACAGAAGAAGAGATCGACATGGAGATAACAGCTGCTCCTTATCGAGAGGCTGTAGGCTGCTTGATGTACCTAGCAGTCGCTACACGTCCAGATATTTCTTTTGCGGTGAGTTACGTCTCCCAGTTCTTAGAAAACCCGAAAAAGACACACTGGGAAATGGTGAAGCGAATTATGAAATACATCAAAGGGACGACAAATATGGGAATTATATACAAGGTTGCCGAAAAGACAGGCAAGCTAGAAGTCTACAGTGATGCAGATTATGCGAACGAGCCAACAACACGACGGTCAATTAGTGGCATTGTTGTCAAGTACAGTGGTGGAGCAATCACTTGGGCGAGTAGACGACAAAATAGCGTCTCACTATCGACGACAGAAGCAGAATACGTAGCCGCAAGTGAAGCTGCGAAGGAAGCTGTCTGGTTGAGTAGGCTGTTCAACGAAATTGCACCGCTAAAAATTGCACCTGTACTTCTTGTTGATAATGCAAGCGCCATTAGACTAGCCAAGAATCCTGAATTCCATAAGCGCTCCAAGCACATAGACGTGCGTTTTCATTTTGTGCGAGAACGAATCCAAGAAGGCCAGCTAGCTATTGAACATGTGTCAAGCGAACAAGAAGTAGCAGATATATTCACGAAACCAATCACGCGTGTGAATTTTGAACATTTACGATATATGTTGGGTATGGTTTAAAAATCTACAAATGCAGCATTTTGAGTCTGACAAGCAATGTAAAACTTTAGGGGAAGTGTTGAAGTAAATTATTTAATTACTTGTCAAATGTCAGTTAATGCCTATTCAATTTCTAAAAAGATGGCTATGCATTTGTTGACAGATAATAATATAGTTTTGTTTCTGTACGTTGTAATTTTTCCTAAAATCTTTCATATTCACTGTAAATATAATTTCCTAATTAAAGCATATTGATTACTTATTTTACGTGTACGATCATTTAACATCAATAATATATAATCTGAATTTATTATATGCTCTAGGTATAATGAACGAAAAACAATTTTGACTAAAATTATTTTTAGTTTTATAAGTAACAGCATTAGCTTTGTTCCTTGTTTGATATTTGTGAGTTAATGTTTTTAGTTCATTTTTATTTTTGTTGATATATGTCAATATTGAAAAGATATATAATTGTGACAGATTCATGATAAGCGTACTGCTGTATAATAATTCTGTGGAGTAGCGTATTGGTTTATCAAGTATTATTTTTAATATTCTATTTTGCATGGTTTTGATTTTATTAATGTAGACATGTGATGCAGATCCCCATGCTATAAGACCATATGTTAAAGATGATTGTACTAATGCAAAGTAGAACGTATACAGTGTTGGAATAGAAAGTATATATTTTAATTTTCTAAAGACATAGAGCATTTTCCTCAAATTGTTATCTAATCTATCTATGTGTTTGTTCCATTGTTGTTTTACAAATTTTTATGCAGTTACAGTTAGAACAGTTACTTTTGTGAATTGCCATATTTTCAAAATTAGGTTGTGTGTTATTATATATGGAAAAGGTAATGAATTCAGTTTTATTGTAATTTAAAGTTAAAATATTGTAATTTAGCCAATTAAGTATTATTTTTAAATCATGTTCAGCCATTTCCTTTGCCTCGTTCCAATTTTTCGCCTCAATAAGCAATACGGTATCATTCGCAAAAGCTATGAGTGACCCATGTAAGCTTTGTAAATTTAAAAGGTCATTGACGTATAAGTTCAATAGAATTGGTCCAACAACAATGCATAGATTCGCTTCGTTCAACTTTTAGAAATGAAGCACCATCAGAAAAGATTGTTTACAATTGGTTTGCAGAATTTCGTCGTGGTCGTGCGTCCGTCAATGATGAATCTCGTGAAGATCAAAATCGGTTGTGATTCAAAAAAATATCGATGCTGTGCGCAAATTGACGAAGATCGGCATGTGACTTACTGTGAGATAGAGACATTCTTTGGCATATCGCAGACTGCAATACAAAAGTGAACTGCTTATATCAGATGTCGTTATAAACGATATCTACTGTAGTTTGACATATTAATAAACTGAAATTTTTAAATACTAACATGATAAAGAATTTCAAAGGTGTAAACTATTAAAATCACAAATTTCTCTTGGTTTGTTTTTACAAAAATGAACAGAGTATATTACCAACTACCAAAGATAACATTAAAAATGATTTATCAATGTAAACAACACCATATTTATTCTTAAATATTTACTAAAACATAAAAAATCTTACCTGACTGATTAGTTTCGTCAATAAATTCTTTTAACTTAAAATCTTCTTTCCAAATTTGTTGACATTTTATTTTCTTATCAAATTCTTTCAAATAAACTTGTCCTGGAGGACAACATTTCCTTACACAATTACCATTAGAACAAAAACTAATATGCATACAAAATTTAAACATTAAATTCCCAAATTTGTTGGAATCATAACAAAAACTTCCCGTGAAATTATCTTCAGAAATAGAATTATATGATTCTAGTAGAATTTCATTAAAACTTTGTTGATTTAGAAAGTTTTTATATTTAAATTCAGTGACTACATCATTTACTACCCCTTTACAGTCAGTCATACCAACAAACAAATTTTGAACACCAGTACCAATAGTTAGATGATTTATAGAAGATGGTTCACATGTTTGTTTAATAGTGTTATATAACATATTTAATGGACAACACTTAAATTGCTTCATAATTTCTTTATTTCCAATTTTTTCTCTATCACAATTTAGTTCTATAACTTCACCAGTAACAGTTTTATCTATACAGGTGGTATTACAATTTGAAAAACCATAACTAAATTTATATTTAAGCGGTATTATATTTGTATTATTATGACAGTTGTATATTGTTTTATTATCGTGTATTGTTTGAATTAACACTTCGTTTTGTTGACAACATTTTAATATTGTTGCATTTGTTAAGATTATTGTGCAGCCCACACAAAATAACGTTATGTGTAAGCTATACATTGTTGATTTAGATAGAACTTGCTCCCGCGATATCTTGTTGGATACTGAGCGTAGTGAGCAAATTGTTTCATTGAGAGCACGGAAAACCCGATAAATGAGTACGTTTACTGAACATTTTCGTGGAAGGAATATAAAAAATTATGTAAATTATAAAAAGTTGTTTATTAAGAAGTTTATTTGGGATTTCTATATATTATTTTTTAACTTTTGATTTTGGGTTTTTAGTCTGTTTTTATCTTCAAAAGTCTGTAAGCTAACTAAGTAGCAGCTTGACAATATTGAGTGGTTGAGCCAATCTCGGACCAATTCCCTATTCTCCAAAGTTTTGAATCAGCTCGGCTTGCAGTAATTTATTACCTTGTTTATTACCAATTAAAAAAAAACACCGACACAAAAATTTTAATGTAGACAAATTAAGAAGTCATTTAAAAATGAAAAATGAATTATAGTGGGTACTTATCTACCTAAATACGAGGGTTACCTTTTATTTTTTTACAAACGACCACTAGATGGCATAATAGGGGATACGCATAAAATTTATATTTCCTTAAAACTAATTTTTTTTGATATGTTAATGTTAGTTATGTCACCTTACAAAACAAAAATCACATTTTAATTAATATTATAGCCAAATTTTTTAATTAAAATATTGTAAATTTGAAATAAGCCAACCACGGCGCGAAGGTTGCCGAGTAAATACGACTGAGTATGACGTCAAACGACTGGGGTTTGACGTCACAGATACAGGTACAACATAATCTTTACGTGTGTATATTGTATTGTTCGAGAGTTTTGTATTTGTTTTTAAACAATTTTTCACGCATTTATTATTAAAATGGCAGATAAAGATTTTGTTAGGGCTCAGAGTGATAATTTACCCAACATTGATGCATTTATGCACACAACATAAAGTTTACTTTTTTCTGAAATATCGATTTTATTTCGCCTCATAGCTTTCAGCCACAAATTTCGCCTTTTCTGTTGTTTTTCGCCATCAGGTAATGATATAAATTGTTTTTTGGATTTCTATTTGAACTATTTGGGCACATCGGTACTAAACAATATTTTCGACTATGTTTCGAAGTACTAGGGCCTGGATCTTCCATATTTTATATACTGTAATATAAAATTTAATTCAGTAAACATGTATACATTGTTATTATTTTTTATAGAATTAAACTTTATTTTAATTAAAATCACTCTAACTTTACATAACCTATAAAAGTTATACAAGCAAATAAGTTCACAACAGACTATGTAGGCTGCACGCAGTACACTGGGTAGGCTAGTAGTGTACTGCCTCACTTAGAAGGGATATGACGTCACACGTCGTTTTCGCGCGCTACATGCATTTATGATTTTTTTAAGCCTTCAAATTAAAAAAAAATGTAAAACTGTTTTTTATGTTTATATGCAACAAGAGGAATATAATACTATATTCATAAAATTTGATATTTGTTATTGTGAAATCAGTGGCAGCTTATAAATTTACCGAGTAGTTTGTTGACAGTGAGTGTTTAAAAAACAATTTGTGAAAAAATGAATATTACTCGTGAAGGTTGTCGTTGGATGATTTTTTACGATTTTAATAAATGCCTAACTCAATAACAATGCATAGATTCGCTTCGTTCAAGTTTCGGTAATGAAAC
This sequence comes from Liopterus haemorrhoidalis, assembly GCA_963971575.1. Taxonomy (NCBI): domain Eukaryota; kingdom Metazoa; phylum Arthropoda; class Insecta; order Coleoptera; family Dytiscidae; genus Liopterus; species Liopterus haemorrhoidalis. Next base: position 16,581,910 of record OZ020623.1, read on the forward strand.
ACAATCAGAAAAGACAGTTTACATTTGGTTTGCAAAATTTCGTCATGGTCGTGCGTCCGTCAGTGATGAATCTAGTGAAGGTCGACCAAAATCGGTTGTGTTTCAAAAAAACATTGATGCTGTACGCAAAATGATTGAAGAAGATCGGCATGTAACTTACCGTGAGATAGAGGCATCCTTTGGCATATGATTTAGCTGTGAAAAAGATTTGTTCCCGATGGATTCCGCATAATTTGGCCGAAGCTCAAAAAAAGGCTCGTGTTGATTGGTGTAAGAAAATGCTAAAAAAATTTAACCTAGGCACTGCGAAATCCGTATACAACATCGTTACAGGTGACGAAATTTGGATTTATACATATGAACCGGAAATTATACATATGAACATTCCACTGTTTGGGTCTTCCAAGATGAATCGAAACCCACAAAAGTTGTTCGTTCACGAAGCACTTCCAAGAAAATGCGCGTTTGTTTCTTCGGTTGTACTGGACATGTCGCAACCGTTCCTTTAGAGCAGTGCTTCTTAAAGTGGTGGGCCGCGGCCCCCTAGGGGGCCGTGGTGTTCCCACAAGGTGGCCGCGAAGAGCCGCAAATATGACATTTAATTATTTTATTATTTAAAAAGGATAAGTAGCTATAACTTTAATGCCACATAAATATTATTCTTCATTATACATAGATTACACTGGTCAACACAATTTTTGGTGACTTACATCTAAGACTTGTTTCTTACTAATTTGGTGCTGCTGAACTCAAATATCACATCAGTTTTTGCTTATCACATCAGATTTTTGCTCTACAACAAATACATATTTTCGGCCAAATAATGCTTCTATCGTTTAATTTTAGACGTCGATACTGTAATTGGTACAAATTTGGCGAACAATAAGGACAGGATAAATAATTAGAAAATATTCTTGAAATTTTATTTATAGTGAAAGAAAGAAAATGAGAACAGTTTTAATTACATTTTAATGCATTGGTGTGTTAAAATAAAAATACAAAATAATTTAAGGATTAAATGGTCGTTTGTAAGATCTTCTGGAGTGCACCATTCCCGATAAGTCTCTTTTAATACTCCAACAGTCAGCCATCATGTGAGTATTCCACCCCACCTTCCTTGATAACGTCTCTCCATCTCTTTTAAATCCTGATGGAAACGTTCACCCTGTTCATCACTAACATCTCCAAGATTGACAGAAAATTTGTCAAGATGACTGTTTAAAAAATGAAGTTTCACGCTCATGTTGCACCCCAGATGAGGATAATTTTCAATCAAATTTTCAACGACCTCCACATAGTTTTCGGTTTACCTCCACATAGTTTATTCCCAAGAAAATTTTTGATGAGCGCCACGAAAGACTGCCATGCATTCTTCTCCATATCATCCTTATGTACAGTGAAATGTGGATCATTCACTAATTTTCTAATTTGTGGTCCGTCAAAAATGCCAGCTTTTAGTTTCTCATTACTGAGACTTTGAAATGTTTCAAATATATATTTGAAACAGTCACCATCTTTGTTCAACGCTTTTACTGTTCAAACTGTTTCATTAGACCCAGTTTAATATGAAGAGGGAGGAAAATGATTTTTGTTCGCTCCACCAAAGGTTCTTGTATTATGTTTGGGTCTCCAACATTTAAATCTATTCTCACCGGCCAATTTTTCTGATGCCCAATACTTATTAGAAACCTATTGAACAACAAGTACAAACCTGAACATTTAATGGATGCAGCAGTCATACTTACCCTTGACCTTGCAACCACCGCCGTTGTAAAAAGGTCTATAACAAGTACCTGCATGTAAGACGTTCCTACGAAATATATTGGACAACGACAACGAAATTGAAATTAAAGTAGACGTATATCAGAACGTGAAAAGGTGAAAAAAGTCAAAATACGATAGAACAAAAATCTGACGTGACAGGTAGAAACTGTTAACATTTTTGAAATCAGCACCCCAAAATTATTTAAAAACAAGTATCAGATCTAAGTCAGCAAAAAAAGTTTAAATTTGTTGACCAGTGTTATTGAATGATCTGAGCGTAAAAACTATATGTTTGAAAAACCAAATAAATAAATAAATAAATAAATATATTTTAACTAATCTTGGTTCCAAAAACCAAAAATAGGGGGGCCGTGGGTTATTGATTTGAGTTGCAGGGGAGCCGCGACATCAAAAAGTTTAAGAAGCACTGATTTAGAGGATCGCAGAACAGTTAATGCTGAATGGTATACAATAATTTGTTTGCCAGAAGTCGTCGACAAAAACAACCAAAAACGTCGCATCATTCTTCATCATGTCAATGCAAGCTCCCACACAGCACGTCACACGATTATTTGAAGGAGAAAAACATCGAATTAATTTCTCATTGTCTCAATGTCTCATTGCCCGTATTCACCTGATTTATCCACTAACGACGTTTTTTTTTTGTTCCCCAGTGTCAAACAAAAAATGCGTGGATTTTGATTTTCATCCCCTCAAGAAGCTGTTGAAGCTTTCTAAAACCATATTTTGGAAATATCAACTTCAGAGTGGAAAAAAATGTTTCGAGAATTGATTTGAACGCATACAAAAGTGTATAAATCTTAAAGGTGAATATTTTGAAAAGGAATAACACTGTTTTTCAAAAAAAAAAATTTCTTTCATAGTTTTTGTAAAATCTTAAAAGCGTATTTGCTAGACTAGGGTCGACTTTAATTGGCTCGAACTTTTGTCGTAATCTATTCTTCCTCTCTGACGCGTCGCAAAATCTGTCGTGGTCTACCAACTTTTCTCAGTGGATTCCAATAATTTTCTTACAATATTGTCGATCTAGCGTTTCATTAGACTCTATGGTATTTTTCTGAATTGAATTTTTTGTGACCTTTTTTATATTTTCATTCAAAGTGTGTGAACGTACTCTAAGCTAATAAATTGTAAACAAATCTTGCAAAAACAGAACACACGATAACATATGAGTTTATTTTTCTGCGCTTTAAATAAGCAATCTTTTATCAATGGATACAGTTCTTAAAATCCAGGAGGAAAATTATTAAATATATGTTCCGAAAAATTATATTTTCGTTAAAAATTTCATGATAATAACCATCTGTAATTTATAGCTTACAAAGATATAAACATGTCGTTTTTTAACTAAAATATAGTCGAAACTTTTTTTTTTATTTTTCGTGTTGAGATATTTTTGATACACTGATAAACACACTATTTGTGACATGGCAATTTTTAGGTATTACCATAAGAGTAAGTAATATGTGTAAATAATGTATTATTTACTCTATGGCATAGGTTCTCAAACTTTTTTTTTTGAGTACCCTTTATGTCAATTCCAGAACAGGCGCGTACCCCCAAAAAGGTAAAAAAAAAGGTAAAAAAACAGTTTGAAAATTGTTAAACAAAGCAGACTTGACTGAAAAAAACATACATGAAAATACACTTACCAACTTTAGTGGGAAGGATGAAGCTGCATGCTTGAAATAAGTGATTCAATATCGGGCTCTCGATTACTCAATTTTAACCGCATATTAGGATCGATATTTAATTTATTTCGATATTTGTTTTTTAAAATCACCATGGAGGAAAACCCACATTCACAGAGATAAGTTGTTGAAAAAGATATTAAAAACAATAATGCTTGTTTGGCTAATTCTGGATATTCACTTTTAGCCATGAGCCAGAACTCTTCAAGTTTCAATTCATTAAACTTCATTTTTAAATCTCCATCGCACGATATTTCAATCAATGACTCTTTATTATTATTATTTAGATTTGATGGATACTTTTCAATAGTGAATGATCTCGCGTACCCCCAATAGATGCTTCGCGTACCCCCAGGGGTACGCGTACCCCAGTTTGAGAACCTATGCTCTATGGTATTACTGATGTATTTTGATACGCTGAAAACAAATCTGAAAACTGAATTATTCTATTACCCATAGGTTTTCTATAACATACAAATTTATATTTCGCAATATGCATCATTTTTATATTACGTCAACTTACGAATTGTATCTGCGGTGATCAGAGCCGCAGTAAGGGGTGGGGGCGGAGGGGGCCCCTAGCGCACTAAGGAAAAGGGCGCCGATGAGCTTGATTAAGGGGCGCCACATTGCGAAAGCGAGGACATTTTTTTAAATTTTTTTGCTCTTCACTTGGATTTTGGGAGGTGAGGACCTTTTTTTTTGCTCTTCACTTGGATTTTGGGATGTGAGGACCTTTTTTTTGCTCTTCACTTGGATTTTGGGAGGGGAGGACCTGTTTTTTTTTTGCTCATCATCTACATTTTGGGTGGTGAGAATCTTGTTTTTGCTTATCACTTACATTTATTTGCCAAGGGCGCCAAAACGCAGTTTTGCCCCTAGCGCAAGTTTTCCTTACTGCGCCTCTGGTGGTGATGAATACAACTGGTATTACTACTTATCAGGTCTAAATGTATGCTTCAAAATAGATTGCGTGTATTACTAAACTACAGGTATCACTATTTGTTGTATTTTTTATATCGCGACTGGTAACTCTTTGAGTTCTAAGTAATTTATATTTTTTCTATTACTTTTTTTTTTAATAACCTTTATTTAATGACGCTTCAATAACATGATTTTTAGCGTCAGTTATTGGTTATTACATTTATTATAATATTACATATATACATATATCTTTTATATTTCATTTGTAAGTTTTTCTTCATTTAGGAAGTTGATCAGGTTAGTGGTTGAAGTGTTATTGTTCTAGAATGCTTCTTTAAAGGTGTTTAGTATCTTGTATTTGATTCGACTGGTGCAATATTTAGGACAGTCTATCACTATGTGTTCCACTGTTAGAGGTGTATTACACTGTGTGCAGATTTTGGGTTCACTTCGTGCAAGTAGGTGTTCATGTGTGATTTTAGTGTGCCCAATTCTCAGTCTAGTGAGCATAGTTTGTTGTTTCCTGTTTCTGTCCAAGTTCCATATATTTGTGTCTTCTTTAACTTGACGCAGTTTATTGTTGAAGACATTTGTCCATAAACAGTTTTGATATATTTTTGCCTTTTCTCTAATTATTTTTTGGAAGTCTTTTGCGAAGTGAAGTAGTGAAGTAGTGAAGTGAAGTGTGAAGTAGTTATTGTTTTGTGAACATTATACAGTTTTTTATTGTGATGTATGTGTGTTTTGTTAGATTTAAGGACGTAGTTTACACAAACTGTTTCATGTTAAATTGTTTAATTTTTAGTTTAGTTAAATCATAGTTTTTTTTATGTAATAAAATTTTCAATTAGTAATAAATCTGTTACAAGATTATAAATTTGTCATTTAAAAAATATAATTTGTCATTTTTTATTTTGAATAGTGACATCTTAAATATTTTGTAAATATAATACTAACCTAAAATAATACAAACTTAATTCAAAACTGTAAAGCTTTTTTTACAATATAACCAAGTTTCTAAAAGTCAGTAATACACTATAAAAATCACCAAAATAACCAGATCTAGTTTGTTCTTACAAAAGTGAACAGCTTATAGCATTAATGCTTATAAAATTTGTTTATTGAATTTATTTTAACAAGTATGATTTCTTTAGGTTGGCACTCTTCAAGTCAGGGGGAAAAGATGTGGTAGATAATACAAGACGAATATTGGCGAAAATTATTAGTCACCCCTTATCTTTAGGATGAAATTGGTTTGACCGAAATGGCAGAAAACCATTTTCTTAAAATTCTTCATTAAATTAATAAATTAAATAAACTAATTCCTGTTATTCCTGAAATTATATTTATTTAATATTTATAAATAAATCAATAAATTATAACTGTTAATTCAATTTACAATCGGCTAGTTTTACCATCGTTGAATAAATTTATTTAACAACTTAAGTTAACAATATCGCATCATTCTATTGACAGCAATGTTAATTTCTTCATTAATAGTTTAAAACCGATGCGATATTGTCAACTTTACTTGTTAAATAAATTTATTCAACGATGGTGAAAATGGCCAAATGAGTATTTATTTTGCACCTAACCATTAATTTATTTTAATACTGGGTAAGTACACATATATTACATTTGAAACACTAGAGAGTGGGTATAATATAAGCACTAGTCTGTCAGAAATAAATCTTGCAACTAATGCGATTATTTTGCACTTTACCGTTGCTGGGCCAGCAACTGATACATCAATGGGCCAGCTAACGGCCACGGGGACACCGGGGTACTGGCCCAGTGCAAAATGCCAGCACTGGCCCAGTGCGAAATGCCAGCACTAGCCCAGAGCAAAATGCCAGCACTGGCCCAGTGCGAAATGCCAGCACTGGCCCATTACTTTCAATGCACTTTACCGTTGCTGGGCCGGCAACTGATACATCAATGGGCCAATAACGGCCACGGGGACACCGGGGTACTGGCCCAGTACGAAATGCCAGCACTGGCCCATTACTTTCAATGCCGGGGAGTATGTGCTTTACCAGCACTGGCCCCTCTAAAAATGTTTGCTGGGAATAATGAACTTCCTGTCCCAAAACGACCAGAATCTTGAACTTTAGATGAAGAAGAACCTGAATCCGCTGATTCTTCAAGTGGCCTCGCAGTATTCGTAAAAGAAATCGAAAACGATTCTTTATTTAACGTACCAAAATGTTCAACAGAGCCGCATCTGATATCACAGGTTGAACTTAATGACTTAGTTATATCGTAAATGAAGTACTTCATTCACGATATACAAAGAAATACCCCATTTCTTTGTAGTCATAAAGTATATACATACATCGTACGATGTAATGATTTCACCAAGACATTTTCTCCTTGGAAAAGCGATATCAAGGTAAATGGAGCCCAAATTTGCTTTCTGAACACTGGAGGACATTAATTAGGGATGCTTCAGAAAAGAAATATCGACGTAAAACATCATAAACTAAGCTAAATAACTAAGCATTTTGAGCTAAGTTAAAATTAATAATAATAGGTCTATCGCTATATTTCGTTAGAAACCTATACATATTTTGTTTTGTCCGTGTCACAAAAAATAAGTTCATTTTTGTTTACCAGTGTTATTAATGAATGATCAGTACATCTAGACTGCTTGACTATAGATAAGACAATCTAAATATGACCAAATTTAGATTAGACAAACTATTCCGCGAAAATTATTAACAAAGTTCAGATATAATTGAAATAGATCGCAAAGATTAAAATTCGACCATTGTTAAGAAACAATCAAATTCAAAGGTTGATTTGCATTGTGCATTATGTGCATTCGGGTCCCTGGCGGATTGCCCCGATCATCAGTAGAGTGCAGTCCATATGTGCACGATATGCACTGCACACCCTGCTAAAATTATATTTGTGTGTACATGTCTATAATAGAGCAGGGCGCGGCAACACAGCGCCCGCGGTGAGATTTTTATGCGTCCTCGGTATCGAGACACACACATACTGAGCCCAATATCCACAACGCATCTATTGGTGATTCGTCTTAAGCGATCAGCGCTAGATTAGACGACCTTGCGAACCCCGAGTGTTTACTTATTTTACGTTTTTATGCGCCCTCAATAACATTTGAATTTATATTGCGCCCTTATTGACAAAAAGGTTGCCGACCCCTGTAATAGAGTAAAGTTGTATTCACAGCTGTAAAATTAATAGACTATACTCTATGACTTGTGCACTATTGATTGTCACTATCAAGTTTGTCATATGGTAACGCAAGCGACCGTTCACAGCTCTAAATTTAATAGACAATATGAAGGGTACTGGGAAAAAAACAAGCAAGTCATTTTGTTTAATAACGAGAAATACGAATTTTTAATTATAAAACGTTACATATTTGTTTTTCATATAAAGTAAAAAATTTGCATTGAGTGGAATGTTGGAGTTTGTGGTGTAGTGAACCAAATTAAATTGCGTTTGAAGCCTGCAGTAACAATAACATCAAATTAAGCCAGAAAAATTATCTGGACTCCCATTTCTTTTAGGAAAAACCAGATAAGTTATCAGAAACAGTAAGAAAACCATGCGTGTTAGCTCCCTAAAATGTATTGCTTTTCACCAATATGGTGATTATTAATAATTTATTGTTAATAATTACTATTTTTTTGAAATAATGCAATAAAAACTCAGAGGTTATCAATTATGTGTCAATTTCTGGAAAAACTCCACAGCTCTTTAGCCACAAAATTTCATGAGACTCATTATATCCTGATGCTTAGCCTTTCAAATAAGTAAAGGACCTGTGGAAATAAGAGAAGTCTTGTCATTTTTATACGAAAGTTAATGGAAATACTGCAGGATAAAAATTACCTGTGTAACACTGCAGAAGTATCTCAAATTCTCCGTTTTCCAATGTTGAAGTATTTTTGGCAGGCTTTTTTATTACGCTGGACAACATGGACTCATTGTATGTTGTCCGCCAGTTCAGAAGACGAGGATGAGTGAATGAGGCCAATATTTCCTTAATGGACTGGGTTTTAAATGGACACTTCAGGACATATTTCTCATCTAGTATCCCTTTCCAGTCAAACACGATTTCTCGGCTGACAGTGACCACAGTAAATGGCGATGGTTTGGTTCTTGACTTTTTTATCATCATCTTGAAATCTTTTGGAGTTTCCATTTTTTATTTCAAATTCCACAAACCGACGTTCTTATCACACTCCAAGTATTAATGCCCTCGTACTGGAAATGTGAATTTAATGTCTATCAAACCGTGAATTTGATTGTTGACGACATAGTGGATAAAACGGAAAATGATAAAATTTTTCATAATAAAATGAAAAAGAAAGGAAGCGACTTCTTTCGCGCCTTTCTTAAGGCTCATTTACATTTAGATAATTTCAGGACTTGTATGCGATACAAATCAAATTGACTTGTCGTGATACATGACCTCATAAATGAGTTCATACAATTTGTATAATTTGTCAAACCCATTGACATTTGCTCATACTTTCTGTATGAGCAGAATTTTCCATATACTTGACTTGTATGAGTTGACAACCTGGTGGAAAGTTAGGTTATGTTTTCTAAGTTATGTTACATTTGTTTGTATTCAATAGTTTTTCTTTTTTACAAGTTAAATATGTCTGTGTGGAATAATGATAAAACTCTGTTATTAATTGAGAAAATCAGAAGCAGTAATATCTGGGATGTAAAGTCGAAGGGGTATAAAGATTTAAAAAAATATCGCTGCCACCATCTACGCTTTCTTTTTCGTGATTTTGGCAGAAGTAATACACATGTACTTAAATACAAAAAACTCTCCTCGTCATCACCAGACATTTTTTGCGAGTGTATGCGTGTATGCAAATGTAAACAGAGCACAAAAATATCATGATTTTCGACTTGTATATTGACATGTGTATGTTGACTAGAATGATCATACTTGTATGAACTCATACTTGTATCTCATAAAAGTTCTCATACTTGTATCTAAATTTAAATGAGCCTTTAGCAATACCCTTATGGTATACATAGAAAACTGACTGCCCTGTTGAGAGAATGTGGATATTAAATGAATACATTGATAATTGACGCTTTTAGTAGACGTCGTTAGTGGTTATGTTGGGCAGTGAGACATTTTTAGTAAAATCTGTACAAATCGTTTCCATCTTCGTTTTCATGGCTTCTTGCCTTGCATTTTTCTTGCGAAGGTAGAATGTTTCAGCTTTTTTTTTTGTGGAAAACATTCATGGTTGACAATTTTTTAACTTATTTTTGATCCTTTTCCGGAGACAACGCTTTCAGTTTTACCATGAATTCGTCGCAAATTATGCACGTGTCGGTCCGTGGTTATCCAAACGATATGTTGAAATTTGTGTCCATATGGACCTTTTTTTATCCAGGGAAAATCTTTTATAGACTCCATCCTATTCAGGTAATGTCGGAGTCTCCACAAGTGGCATACCGACTAAAAACCCTGCTTGCCTCCTCTCCGTCATGGGACTGTCGTAGTGAGACTATTCATCATGACGGAGTGGCTAGTTCTTCCTGGTTTTTCCTGTTTCTCGTCTGCTTCCTCCTCCTGTTTCTTCCGTGTCGTTCTTCCGGTGGTCGTCCTAGAGTCAGGTTGCTAAGTCTGTCAAATCCCCCCAACAGCTCACCCACGGCATTCGCCCACTTCAGGTATCCAGCAGTAGGCGTCCGTCTCGTGATTTCGGACTTGACGCTTTCAGTTTTACCATGAATTCGTCGCAAGTTGTGCACGTGTTGGTCCATGGTTATCCAAACGATATGTTGAAATTTGTGTTCATAATGGACCTATAGGTTTCATAAGAAACTTCAGCTGTAGGGTGCAGTTCTTTAAACATCTTGAACATTTTCTTTATATTCAGTTCTTCTGGCAAATAGGTTTTTTTTAGAATCTTTTAAGCTGTAATGGCTTTGTCGACCTTTAAAAAGTTTTTATGTGACTGCATATCAGTGATTTTATAGATTCATCAAGCTTCCTGTGAAATGAAGCATGTTTACCTCTCTTATCTTGCGGTGCAATACCAGTTAGTTTCAGGCTCTTCTGTATATATTGAAGTTTGTTCTTAGTGATACCATGTATAGCACAAAATGCTTTTGCACAAATTAGTATATCACGCTTATTTTGATTTCCGTCACGAACTCGAACTCTATACGCAAAAGTAGCAGCTCGTAAATTAGCGACTTCTTCTCCCAGCCTTGGTCTCCTCTGTTTTACAGGAAGTATAGATATTAACCCTCCCAAGTAGCTGTTCTGTTCATCATGGGATTTAAGTTTGTTGAAATCACGCAATATTTCAATTCTTTCCGCTTCATTGGTCATTTCAAAACATTTCAGTTGCAATCTTTCCCCATTTCGTGTGAACTTATCCTTAATTTCTTGCTAAATTCTGAAATACAGCCAGTTATTTTACTTTTCTTTGTCTCCATACGCAAATTAACGTCTTCGGTCGATGTTGTTGACATCGTAACAGCACAAAACAACTTATAAAGCACTGACAATAACGACATACACTACGATAACGACGTGAATCACGGCGAATGCACTGCACAGAATAAACACTTGCACTGTTAGCAGGCTGTTTGACTTACCTGGTTCTTTCCCTGTGCACCAAAACTTTGAAGGCTAATAAACCAGTGACTTACATGTTTTTTCACCTGTTTCATGCCTCCAAAAATTTTTTTTTTAAAAGTGACTTGCCTGTTTTTTTGCCATATGTTCTCGACTATAGACAGTTTTCCAAACGTTATAGTTAGTGCGCAGTTTTAATGAGACAGACGTATAAACACACATTAGCTATCTCACTTTACATAACCTAACAAATATTGTCGCACAAATTTCTAAAAATTTCGGAAATCGAGAAACTTTTGAAGAAATTAATTTTAAAGTAATTTTCTGCAGACCGGCGTAGCGTAGTGGTAACACATCTGCTCTGCGTTGCTAAGGTCTCGGGTTCGAATCCCGTTCAGGCCTGGAATTTTTCACAAATAAGAATTGTCCTAGCTAATTGCCAAAGCAGCAAAGGTCATAAAATTTTAAAAAAAAAGTAATTTTCTATAAGCAGTTCACTTTTGTAAGAACAAACCAAGAGAGAATTTTGTTTTCAATAGTTTGGACCTTTGAAGCTGTATTTCATGTTGGTATTAAAAAATGGCACTTTTTTAAAATGTCTATCCATTTGACATATGTCATATTGAAAAATGATATCTTAATTATAATGATCATAACCTTATCAACCTAAAGTCGGTTTTACAGCGTAAGGAATATATTTAATTGACATTTAAAGTCAGTAACACACCATAAAAGTAACCAAAATAACCAGATCTAGTGTGTTCTTACAAAAGTGAACAGCTTATAGTACATTTAAAAAATTACATTCTTATTTGATTTAAGGAAAAGTCTACTGAAATTCTTGTTTTTATTTTATTTTTTTACTGTAAGGTGTTTGTTTCAGGACTAATTGGGTGCTGCAATTTTCACTCAATGTCAAATGGACATTGCAGAAACAAACTTCGTGGTGGCATTTGGTGATAAATTAAAAATATTTTTGTTATGGGGGTTGCGTTTTTTCTCGTGGAGTATTGGGCCTTGGATAGAGTTGGTGCAGTAGAGGGACGGTTTGGGGTTGCGACCTGGGGCCTCCCGACCTGGAGATCTGAGTTGGACTCACGTGTCATGCGTCAGATCATACTCTCCCACATTCAGAGTTTCTTTCTGTTTCACTAACGGAAAGCTTTATTTCTGTCTGGCGCCGGAAGTGTTTGAACCTTATTTCCTCAACCTTGTGCAGAACTCCCTCGGTGGGCGGCGGAAGGATTGGAAACATAGTCACCAGCTTCTTTATATGACCAGATAAAACGGTCGTCCTCATAACCTATCTATCAGCCCTTCCAGTTGAGCCGGAAGAATTCATTTGTTGCAGTATTCCCCGGTTCTACACACTACCTGTGCGGGCGACAAGCTTGTCCGGCTCGATTCTTTGGGTCTTTGAGTGTTCTGGGTTCTACGATACCACCTGTCACCACCTGAAACCACAAACTCCTCGTTTAGAGATTACACAACCTTAAACATATCAAGGAACAGTATTAATTCACTCTTGGTTGGGATTTGAACGCATACCGCTGAGATTATTTCTGCAGTCTCTATGACAATGATGGGGGGGATGTTCCATAATGGACCGAAGCAAGGTCCGGATTCATGGAATATGGAGTACACAGTTTTTTCGGGAGTTATAGGGGAAAAATTTTAAGATCGTAGCGCCACGCGTATTTTTTTTAAACCATTCTAAATCAGATACCACTTGACATTTACTAGTACCAAGTGACATTACTTGTAAACATCTTAAATACTACATTTTGTGATCTGGTTTTAAGTTATGGCGGCACAGTTTTCCATTGTCGATTATTTTAATTATATTGGGGTAAATAATAATTCCCGTGTTGTTTACGAAGGGGTAGAAATCTACAATGCTGGGCATATAATATTGTGTGGAGTCACTTAAAAAAACAGAGAGTTCATAAAGATTTATGCATTATGCCTACATACTTGTGCATTACAAACCCACACACAATAACAGTAATTTTCAAGATATGCGATAATAAATACAAAATTGAAAATATTTTTTGTAGTCACTATCATTAAAATGTAATGAGCAAACTTTGATATAAGGGCTCACTTTTTTTCCAATTTGTAAATTGTTTATCTAAACATCGCGTCGATTCCTAACCTCTTTCTTTCCCAATTTTGTTTCGAACCGTACGGTGTCTGATATTGGTGGAAACAAATGAAACGATATTTCCGGGTTTCTTCTTTTCAATGAATTGCACATAGGCACACAATAATATGTATTATACATTTTTCAATGATTATAATAAAACTTTAAAAACAAACTTCATACAAAACCAATACACAAAACGAAATGTTATATGTAGTACACAAGTTCATGAACCGCTCACCAGATGGTAGGGTGCTTAGCTGCAAATCCCTATAGACGTAAAGATGCCTCTACGCTGAGATAAGAATTTTATATAACTGCACAGATATGGACTTCAATAGGCTTGGAATGAAATAAATCGAGAACAAGGGCAAAATGAAGTTGGATCGGAGTTCGAAGTGGGGAAGTGGAGGGATTTCTGCGACAGAGGTAAATTAGCTTCATATTATGTTTTTTAAAGTTCTGTGGCTTTTCAATTAGATAGTTGCATATAGGATTCTTCGGTTCCCTGGTCCAAATTTCGAATTGAAATTGAGCTAATATTTCGAAAAGGTCTTGCGTTCAAACTCCCAAGACAGATTTGAGTTTTCATGTTGGAGACGGATTCTGCTAGAAATTGATCAAGACACCCTTATGCCATCACTCCTATGTCTATCTGTCCATGATAAATTCATTTGTAGGACATCGTAGGTATAAACTAGGAGTGACGAGTACTAGAAATTTAGGAAACTGGGTTTCCGCAGTAATTACCCGGATATTACCCACTACCCGTAATTACCCGTTACCGTTAATTAACCGCTACCAGATAATTATCCGCTATCCGATAATTACCCATTACCCGTTAATTACCCGCTACCCGTTAATATATAAAAATGAAAAGTAAGTATAATAAAATTGATGTGAGGTGTGTTTTCACACATTACAGGGTTTTTTAGGTATTTAATACGTGTAAGAAACAGAATGCTGGATGTCTAAAAATAATTTTATGATAAACATTTTTTGAACATTTTTATTCGTTATTTCAGTATTAAGAGCTTCCATTTAATTTTTTTAAACTAAATTTAAGTAATAAGCCATAATTTAGCAATTAATTAAAAAAATAATTAATGTCTCTAGTCCGTATCCGGCTCAGAACAATGTAAATTATTTATAATTTTTTTCAGATTTTTGGCCAAAATCGTGTTAAAAGAAAACATTTTTAAGAAACAACTGTTCGTTCCTTAATCTACGCCTTAATAGCTTTCTTTTGATACCACACAATACATTTTCAAAAAATAATAATTTTTTTCAGCGACACAAACCCCAACATCAACCTCTCTGGGAGATAGGGTGGGGGACAAAAATTTTTTGGCATATATTTAGCGCAAATCTCATAAAAAAATATTTATTTTTTCATTAAATACATATTTGTTTATATTTATTTCGTCATTTGGTCACAAAGAGAAATATAAGCATGCCAAATTTCCTTACGGAATTTACTTACAGTAGTCAGGCGGTGGGCCGGAATATGCAAGTAATAATTTCTGGTAGAATAAGAGTGACATTTATTAGATAATAATGTATCTCTACGATCAAAAATGTAGAGCAACACATCATCATCAAGCCTTGTCCATCATCGGGTGATTTTGGCTCTAAAAAGAGCATAGGCTGTCAATAAAAAAGAGCATAGGCTGCGAACTATCGCAGAGATACCCCATTTTTAAAGAAATTTTCATCTCCACAAACCATGATTACAGTAAATTATTAAAAAAACTAAAGATTGAACATAATGTCATAGACAAAACAATTCAGAAAATAACTCCTCTTTAATGTTTGAATGTGATAGCACAGATATAGACTTATCTAATAAATTCAACAACTACTTTACATCAGTAGCTACAGATATGAGTGCAAACTTTGACACAAATATCGATCACCAATACATAGAGTCAAAAATTCCAATAAACATAAATACATTTTTCTTAAAACGCGTCACAGAACATGACATAATGCAGGCTATAACAGCGGTTCTCAAACTTTTTTGACCGCGACCCGGTACGAGGTTTTAAAATTTTTCGCGACCCACCTTATGAAAAAAAAAACATTTATTTACAAAACAAATTTTATTTTAAAGCAGTAGCTTTATAGTAATAAAGATTAATAAATAGTAATAAAGAGTATAGTATAGTAATAAAGAATATAGTATAGTAATAAAGAGCACAAATACACACTATTCTGGTGATTAACTGACGTAAAAAAAATAATATGTACAAAAAAATATTTTTTGTGTTTTTATAATTTTTTTCGCGACCCGGCAAATGATTTCTGCGACCCGGTACCGGGTCGAGACCCACACTTTGGGAAACGCTGGGCTATAACAAATCTAAAAAATTCTTCTGCTGTAAGTGCTGATAAACTATCGAATAACTTAATAAAACTTTGTAAGAACCTTATAATTATTCCCCTAACACACATAATAAATTTATCTTTCCAACAAGCAATATTTCCTAAAAAACTAAAAAATGCCCTAGTTAAGCCACTTTATAAAAAGGGTGACAAATCATCATTCAACAACTACAGGCCTATCACTCTAATTTCACCTTTATCAAAAGTTATAGAATCAATCGTAAACAAACAGTTACTTTCCTTCCTATCAAATTTTAAAATTCTTCCAGAAACACAACATGGTTTCGTAAAAAATAAATCTGTTGATACAGCCCTTTTTAACTTCGTTAGTGAAATATTAAACACATTAGATGCCAACAGCAAAGCATTAGGAATTTTTTTAGACTTGAGTAAAGCCTTTGACTGCATTCATCATAATATTTTATTCATGAAAATGGAGCGATACGGAATAAGACGAATGAGACTGGATCAAATCTTACTTTACTGACAGAACCCAATTCACCTCGATAGACATTAAAAACAAGTTTTTCCGACAAAAAGTCTGTTACCCTAGGTGCCCCACAAGGAAGTGTCTTGGCTTCTACTCTATTTTTAAATTACGGAAGTGACTTACCTAATTATTTTACAAATATGACAAACTTAACCGTGACTTCATTTGCTGACGACAATAGTTTCCTTACTTGATGTAAAAACACGACAGATATTGAAACCTCCTTTAATGACGTAATGAAGATAGCATCCACTTGGGCAAATAAAAATAAATTAACCTTAAATATTGATAAGACATCCTGTGTAGTCTTCAAAACACCACAAAATAAATTCATTCCGCCTAAGCAATTAAATTTTGAAAATCAAAAAGTAAAAATATCGGATACCTCACTCGTACTAGGACTAACGCTAGACAAAAACATTAACTGGACAGACCACATCGATAAACTGTGTAGAAGGTTGTGCTCATGTTTATTCCTTCTAAGGTCGTTGAAACTGAATTGTAGCATCAAAGTGTTAAAGAATGTATACTTTTCATGCTTCCACTCACATTTAAAGTACAATATTATCCACTGGGGCCAATCGACTAATTGCAAACAAGTATTTCGTCTCCAAAAGTCAGCAATACGAGTCCTTCAATCGCTGAACTCCAGAGACTCATGCAAGAAATATTTCACCCAACTTAATATATTAACTCAACCAGCAGAATATATTTTATCTCTTTGTATGTTCGTCTACAAAAACAAACAACTGTTCCTAAAAATCGAACATTCCCATAACACAAGGAACAAAGATGCACTAGTCCCAAGGCCACACAATTTAACCTGTTACCAAAGAGGTGCCCATTTCAATTGCTGTAAATACTATAATGCGCTTCCTGATGAAATAAAGTTGTCAAAAAATGCACTCATCTTCAAGCTCATCTTCAATGTTAAAAAATACCTAATTGAAAGAGAATTATATGACGTTAAGGATTTTTTTAGATAATTTCCATAATTATTGTTTATTACTGTTTATTCATTTTTTTTTTCACTGTCCATATCTCTAATGTTTTAAATAGTTTCTTATATTATTATGTATTGACTTTCTTTTCATGTAATAGTATTATTGTTGTACATTGTTATTATGTAATATTTATGTACATGAAACTAAACTAAAATTTCTCCATCTAACTCGTCTATCTGCCATAGGCTTCAAGTCGGTGATGTTGTTATAAGGTCTTTTGTCTTGGTTTTGAGAGCTCCATGCATTTATTTCTAGCAAGGTTGAGCGACGCCAGGTGTTCTTGGGTCGCCCTCTACGCCTACTGCCCTGAGGGTTGTATGCTAGAGCATATCGACACACTTCGCTAGGTACCCTTCGAAGAATGTGCCCTAACCAACCATACTTTCTTCTTTTTATTTGCAAAGTAATGTCCATTTGACCAGTTCTTTCCCCCAATTCTACGTTTGATATTCTACGTGGTCAATAAATGCGAAGGATTCTTCGAAGACATCGATTTACAAATACTCGCATTCTTCTCTTGATAGCTTCTGTTACGAACCAAGTCTCACAGCCGTACAGAAGAACTAACGTCACGCATGCCCTGAATATGGTAGTTTTCGTGGAAATACTGTAGATCGCAGAATTCCATACACGGCTAAGTGGAAGAAGGCGCCTCTCGCTTTGCGTATTCTACTTTCCACATCTATATCCGCGCCACCGTCCACAGACACAACACGCCCCAAGTACTGGAAATCATCCAAATGCTCGATTTGATGGTTACCGAGCAGTAAGGGTCTATCGTTTTCTGCATTTATCCGCATTTCTTTTGTCTTGGAGCTATTAATTTTCAATCCAACTTTTGCAGATTCAATCGTGAGGTCATTCAGTTTTTGCTGCATGTCTCCATGCTTATGCGACAACTCACATTTATCGTCAGCAAAATCCAGTCTGACTGTTGGTGTAAGCGGATTCCAAATGATTCCTCTGGATTAGTTGTCTGTTGATCGTCTAGCCACGGCATCTAAAACTATCAAAAAAGAAGCGGTGACATCACACAACCTTGTTTAACACCTGTAATGGTGGAAAGGTTGGAAAGGGTTCTGAAGCTACTATTGTGTAGAACTCGTGAAGCCGTTGTAGCTATTTCTAATCAGATATATTATTTTGTCAGGCACTCCAATATTTTGCATTTCAGCCCAAATGCATTCTCTATCGACAGAGTCGAATGCTTTTTCATAGTCGACGAAAAGGAGATACAAAAGGGAACGGAACTCGACTGCCTGTTCGATGATAATCCTGAGGATATTAATTTGATCTATACAAGACCTGCCTGTTCTGAAACCGGCCTGGTCAGGTCACAATTTCTTAGAGCAACACATGGAGTATATAAATTCCAGGAAGAGTAAGAAAATATCTGGGCATGAAGTTAAAGGATGTAATTTAAACATGGTTCGTAAAATACGCTTTTGAGATATAAATACGTTGTTCATAGAACTACTACTACCCCAAAAGGCAATGCCGTATATTAGACGGGAATAAACATGGGCGTTATAAAATAGTAAGATATGTTTTTTATCTAAAACGTTACGCAGTATTCTGAACTGATAATAGACTACATTTAGCCTGGAAACAAGGTACATACAGTGATTTTTCCACGTTAAGTGGTCATCAATATAAATGCCAAGTAGTTTTATGTTTTGTCGTATCTTTTTTTTTTCCTTTAGACAGAAAGGTTCAGCTATATTGACCAGTTCTATAATCAAGTCTAAAGTTCATATAGCTTGTTTTACTATAGTTGAGGTTAAGCATGTTTGCGGTAAGCCATTTTATGAGGTCTTCTAAAATAGCAGAGCAGGAGGTTCTTATGTCGCCAGTAGTGGAGCCCCTCACAAGAAAGGATGTATCGTCAGCATAGAGCACTGGTGTAGTATTGTCATATTTTTGCAAAAAAGTAGGCAGGTCATTAATGAAAAGGGTAAATAAAATAGGGCCTATTGCAGAACCCTGCGGTACACCAATCTCATTATTCCGAATGTCAGATTTGATTTTAAGATCAGTACTTTGTAGTGAATGAAACGTAAGCTCAACATATTGTAATCGGTTCAGAAGATAAGTTTTGAACCAATTTAAAGCAACTTCACTTTTCACTTTTGTAAGAACAAACTATGGTCTATTTCAAAGTAGAAAAAAGTAGATAGCGCTGCGAACCGAGTACGATTTACACTGATCAAATACAGTATAGCGGGAAATTTAAAATAAGTTACAACTAGGGCATGGGCGTAGCAACTGGGTTAGCAATTGATTTTTTTTTTTAATATAAAAAAGGTTAATAAGATATTGAAATAAACAAGGCAGATAATACACTTACGTTATTTATACGACATAAATTCAGTTTAATGATATTTGAAAAAATTTAAAAAAAATAAAATCCGTCTCAATTTGTAATACGATATACAACATGAAAAATGAATTTACCCTGTTAGTTAGGTATTACAAAATGTGACAGATATAAGCTGTTCACTTTTGTAAGAACACGCTGGATCTGGTTATTTTGGTTACTTTTATGGTGTGTTACTGACTTTAAATGTCAATTAAAAATCATCCTTACGCTGTAAAACCGACTTTAGGTTGATAAGGTTATGATCACTATAATTAAGATATCATTTTTTATTATGACATATGTCAAACGGATTGACATTTTAAAAAAGTGACATTTTTTAATACCAACATGACATACAGCTTCAAAGGTGCAAACTATTGAAAACAAAATTCCCTCTTAGTTTGTTCTTACAAAAGTGAACCGCTTATAATATTAATTTTAAAAGTTATGTACTATATATGTATAAAATGAGAGATTTGGCTAAAACAGTTTAAATAAAGCAATAAAACAAACAATATATCTTCAGAGCTAAAGTTTCTTAAATATTTAAATAATTATTGTAAATTAAAATTAAAAATATATTATATATGAAGGTCTAAAAAGTATATCAATAACTTCTTTTTTGGGCACAATCAGCTGGGCTGTCTTTTGGCCTCACATTAGTCCTCTCTCTTGATCTGTTAAATGTCAAGTGTCAAAAAATATTTATATGTCAGATAACCTAAAAAATATATAACTACGTAAAAA
The DNA here is from genome assembly GCA_963971575.1 of Liopterus haemorrhoidalis. NCBI lineage: Eukaryota > Metazoa > Arthropoda > Insecta > Coleoptera > Dytiscidae > Liopterus > Liopterus haemorrhoidalis. The sequence continues at coordinate 16,602,039 of OZ020623.1, forward strand.
CAAATTACATGGAGAATTTTCTCCATAAAATCTACGCCAAGAATATAAATAAAAGTCTAAATATATAAATAATAACAAAATATATGTGAAAAATTAAATAATATAAATAATATACAGTCTGTTTCAAACGGTTAGGCGGAACTAAATGGGAATTTCGTTCTTTTAGGTTGTCACGAAAAGGGACCTTGCTTGGGTTATTTCATTTTTCAAATGTCAAAATTTTAAATTCCAACAATGAAACCATGGAAACGAATGACATATGTCAAACTTAAATTAATTTTCTTACATATTTCAATCACAAAAAAAATAAATAAATGGGATATTTGTATTAAGAATGACACAAAAAATCAAAATATAAAGAAAATGACATTTTAAAATGATATTAACCTTAACCAAAAAATATTTGTTGCAAGTATGATTTACAAAGCTTAAACAAAACGGCCTAAAAGCATGATTTAAACGATGAAAGTAACTAGATTGCAAAATCTAGTTCCGCCTAACCGTTTGGAACAGACTTTATATTTCCTTTTATTCCTTTATAAATCTTTTTTTTTTTTTTTTATTTGACATCTTTATACAAGCGACTGACGTATAATCCCCCACTACGCATGCAGCTGACTTTTATTATTATTATTATTATCACTGAAATAAGGGGACCATACGTCCCGAATTTGCCTGGACAGTCCGAATTTCCGGCTTACGTCCCGAATTTTTTCAGAGGCAATATTTGTGTCGAATTCGGGTTTTTTGTCCTTGGTATAATAGTAGAGTTGGGAAATAATTTCATTCAGCTTTTTGGACAAGAAGCGTTTATTTAAGCAACACAACGTTTCGCCAACATTATTGTTGGCATCCTCAGGTGCTATAATAACAATATACAATAAAGTAACAATCTTATATTAATATAAAATCAGATTGGTACTTGGTACGTCGGACTGTATGATTGTTCCGGATTTTATTGCCTGTTTTGGGTTCTTTCACTGTTTTATCTGGACGTGAAATTTTATGATTTTCAGATTGATTATTGCATTATGTTGTACAGGAGGTGACACTGTCAATTCTGCGATTTGTGCGTACCAGGTTGTCAGGGAGGATAGTGTGACTGCTTGTCATATTGATGCAGTTATCGGTTTGAGTATCATTCTTAGGCCCGGTCTTTCCACCTTCAGATAAAGTTCCAGGTAACTATCAGACAGATAAGGTTTTTTGCAACTTCATCTGCTGAATAAATGGCAATACCAGTCAGTGAATCCAATACGTCAGTCTCATTATCTGTTAGATAACTATCCGATAGATACATTTGTATAGAAAGAAGGGATGACATTTACTCAGCAGATGAAGTTACAAAAAACCTTATCTGTCAGATAGTTACCTGGAACTTTATCTGAAGGTGGAAAGACCGGGCCTTAATGTTTTGAATATTGTTAATCTTTAATATTTGTCGCGCCCGTAGGCCGCTATTTTTATTAAATTAAATTTTCTGAATTTAATTTAAAATATAAAAACTTTTTATGTTTCTTAAAATGTTGAGTGCCGCAACTTGCGAGTTCCAACATACTCACTAATCACCTGTCAACTGACCTGTTCAGAGTACATTCCGCTAGTGAATATATTTTTTTACAAGTGTTTATTTTATAATTCGCGAATCTATCGCGATTTTAGTGAAGTTACACCTGCTGTGCTTCATTAAAATATCATCTGTGTATCTACACGAAGTCCAGGAACATCCAGGACCTGTCCAGAACCCAAGAACCTGTTTTTTGGGACCAACCAGTGCCACATCTGTAAAATTGGAATAAATATTCTACATATTTATAAGAATACAGCTACTGTAAGTCTGTTCCAATTTTACACACATTTTATTCATTGTTTAATTAATATAATTTTTTTGTTGTAATTTAAATTCTATTTTGTTATCGCCTCTGTGCGATTTTGTATTTTCTTTGTTCACACACGCTGATCTCCTGATCACGTGTGCTGATTTAATTTCAATTTAAATTTAACATTTAAGATCATTTTTTGTAATATTATTAATTTGTTTATATCAGTGTATTATTTAATATTGTATTTTTGTGGCACTGTATTTCATTTATGTGATACGTCCACCGTGTTGAGCATCGTTTTCCGCATTTTTTGTCGCTTGAGTAGGGTTTTCAGAGACGTCGTGGGATTTTAGGTTTGGTTCCTCCATAGCCATTACTTGTGGGCCTAGGATTTTACCCGTCTCCACCCCAGCTTAGGGCTACCATTACCCTTGTGTTAGTCTCCTAGAGCAGCCCCTAGGAGCAGAAGAGTTTTTATCCCCTCTCCTCTCCTCTAGGTCGTCCGTGTCTTCCTCTGCGGCTCAACTCGGTGCGTTTGTGTCACATAACTCCGTATTTCTTTCTATATTCCAGCCTTCTGCTGGTGGTCCTTCGAGGTGTCCGCCCCGAAGACCATTTGTGTGACTGTCTGGCCACCCTACCTTACTTAGGCGGGGAGCGGGCGCCACAATATTTTTATATTTAAATTACTAGTCTATTTGTCTAAATTTAACTAACAGTCACTTCCATTTGGTTTTAAAAAAAATATTATATAAATTTTTTTTTTCCTGTTTTCCCTCTGGATTTTCTTTCTGGATTTTTCAAGTATAAAATATTTTGTCAATGTTATTTCTGCAATTTCACCATCCTTGGTGATGACTGATGTACATGATGTTAGAGTGACGTTTAACTAGTATAGGTAAATTTATTTTATATTAATATAAGATTGTTACTTTATTGTATATTGTTGTTATAGCACCTGAGGAAGCCAACAATGTTGGTGGCGAAACGTTGTGTTGCTTAAATAAACGCTTCTTGTCCAAAAATGGCTGAATACTAGACAATTCAGCCATTTTGCCATGAATTACAGCGCCGCCAACGGTAATGTCACTTCTCAATTATTGAAGGAGTACTGCTATAGTGCGTTCGAAGGTGAGTTTGCAGTACAGGGCATATGGAGTAGTTCTTTTTCATACTCTCTAATGGGTTTACAGAATGACGCTATCCTTTTCTTGCTAGTCGTCGTTGCCAGCTCTAAAACGCGCTGATCTGTGAAGACGCAGTATTCTACAAATGGCCATTTATTTTTGTTGAGTGTTATTTTGAGTTTTATAAGCAGTGATGGGCGTTTACACGTAAACTTTAATTGTTTACGTTTACGTGTAAACTTATGTAAACAATTGGTAAACTTGTCAACAATGTAAACAATGTAAACTTTGTAAACTGTCAAATAATGAGGTTAGTTTTAGTTATTTAATACGAATAATGGAGAGTAAATGAACAAGTATATTCAGTTCAAAACAATAAATTTATTAAAAAAATGGTGGGAAGAAACCGAAGGAATAGTTCTGAAGAACTAGGTTTTGTTTTAATTAAAGAAAATGAAATAAAATATAGGGCGTTATGCAAAATTTGCAATGTTATCTTTTCGTTATTAAAAAATATAGGCTGATTTTCTTTATGGTGAAATTTAATGTATTTTGTTAATAAAATTATTAGAATGAATTTTTTAAAGAAAAAAGTTTTTTTTTTCATAATCATATTTACTAATTTGTATGTAACACCTGTATAATGATGCAAATTCGATTTTTATTAATATGTATATTGGCTTGTCCTAATTTTATATACTTACTTTTTCATTAAAATTTTATTATTTATAAAAATGTATTGATTCTGTAATTCAAAACAAGTGCGCATGTCTAAATCATTGTTTACATTGTTTACGTTGTTTACATTGTTTACAAGAGTTTTTGTGTTTACTTTACATCATTGTTTACGCGTCAACAATGAGGTAACTTACATCATGTAACTTACGCGCCCATCACTGTTTCTAAGAGTTGATTTTTATAAATCATACGAGTTTTTCATATTATTATAATTGACACATTTGACACTTTTACAACATTTGGCAATACCGCTCCCATTTGCCATAAGAGCTATACTGCAAACTCACCTTCGAACAGTGTTGCCAACTACTGGATGTACCATTCCGCTAGATGGACACCTGTAACCCGCTATAAATCTGCTAGATTTCTAAAAATTTCTAGGTTAAAGGGCGAGTTTCCGCTAGAAATCCGCTATAATTTAAAAAATTTCTAGGGTCAAAGAGGGAGATAAAAAAGAAATTTCTTTTTGAATACATTTTTATTGAATACAAAAATTTATTATAATTAATCACTAAAGACCGTGCGGAACTAGAATTTGAAATCAAGTGACTTTTAATGATTGATTGAAAATTTTGATGAATTGTTTTTAACATTGTGAATCGGGCTTTTATAAACATTTATATAGTCTATCCCAAATTAAGTTTAAGTGGAACTAAACGGAATTTATCTTATCTTAAATTATCACGATCTCACTTTTTAATGATTGAATGGGGCTTTTGTTAAACAAAATGATCTGTCTAAAGTATCCATTCAGTCTTTAAATGTTCCTAGATTTCAACTTTTATTAAGTAAATTGCTGTGTTTGAAAAATATTGTGTACGGCGAACAGCGGTAAAATTCCTTGTATGTGTGATAGAATCTAGGGGTAGTCCCTTATTGTTGCCCAACGGCCTGACGCCTGACGCAAAAGTCGAAATGCGATTGTAAAAATTAATTTTTTGATAATAAAAACCAGTAATAAAATACCGAACACATTTTAGGTTTGCATATGTTGTTTTATATGTGTTTGTCACAAATCGTCAGATTTTCCGTCAAAAAAATAATTATTAAGCTAGAATTTCCGCTAGTCGCTAAATGCAATTTTCAACCGCTAAAACAATTTGAAATCCGCCAGATCTGGCGGCAAAACCGCTAAATTGGCAACACTGCCTTCGAACGCACTATTGAGAACTGAAACGCTCGGATACGCAGTCTGGTGGTCAAAAATTGTACTACGCGACTGTAGTACTGTTTGAAATTATTACATATGTTCTGGTGTTGATTTTTTGTTAGAACGTCGATAGATACATTTTCATAAAATAAAAATGTACTGTGCTTAAATTAACCTGTTCCCTATTAGCATATTGACACCTGAATACTAGACAATTCAGCCATTTTGCCATGAATTACAGCGCCGCCAACGGTAATGTCACTTCTCAATAGTGACAACTATTTGTAAAAAAAAGTAGTCAACTGACATGAGAGCGCAATAATATTTTCAGTGGTAGCGCTATATTTTGTTCATTTTTCAAAATAATCTTTAAAAAATCAAATTTTCACAAACTACAAACATAAATAATATTAGGACCGCTATTTTCTTCGTAACTTAAAAAATTATTCTCAAAATTTCAGTGAAATATAACAAAACCACGACTTCTGTACAAAATATTTTTGTTTGGTTGATATATATTTCGGATAACCTATTGAATAACTGTCAAAATGTACGGAGAAGATGAATTTAATCCCGATCCATTTGAAGCTAAATTAAAATGGATAGATGGGGCATGTTACCGAATTTATGACCAAAAAGCAAGTACCGTAGACGACACAAATTCTCGAAAGAGAAATGTTAAACCATATTTTGAATATGACGGTAGATATGTTTGGTTATATTTATCTAACTGCGTAGTTGACAAATGTCTATAAAATTATTAAATGTTCTGAAAAAGACATTAAAAATTAATGGCATAAAACCAATTTTTACGCCAAGATTAACTAAAAAAAATTCTTTTACTATGAGTATTGAAACTGAAACTGTATCTCCTAATAAAAAAAGGAGATTATTTAGATATTACAATCGAAAATACGGTAATTTTATTCGTTTGTTACGTAGAATTTATTTAAAAATGCAGATTTTTATTGAAAAATTAGCAGCGATCAATACTTTTCGTAAATTATAATTATATTCAAATTTGTACGTTAATCTAATTATTTGTTGCAGAGGATGAACAAGACGATGATGTCGAAGCTTGTTCTGGTGATACAGACAAATCAAAAGATTACAATGTTACAGAAACAGAATCGGGACGTTATAAAACCACAATTTCTATTCCGCAGTAAGTTTTATTTTATTTGTGTCATTTAGACAAGTCTTTTCTAAAAAGATGTTTTACAAATTTATATTTATTTCAGTAAATTCTATGCCTATATAATAGGCACAAAAGGTTCTCGTAAAAAGCAACTTGAGAACGAAACAAAAACTGAAATCACAATCCCACGGTCATATACTGATAAAAATATTGTTATAAACGGTCCAACAATCACGAATGTAGTGAGTGCGAAACGTAGAATTGAATTAATGGCAATGGGATTAAGAGAGAAACATATGATTACGCATTTTATATCATTTCCACTGATCAGTGATGAGGTTAAGCAGAATTTTATCAAATTTAAAGTAAGTATAAAATAAATTAGCTTTGTGAATCCAAGTACGTTTTGAATTTTGTACGGTTTAAATTAACCACCTCTCAACAGATGACTCTGCTAGCGTGAGGATGTTATGACGTCATTTCCGGTCGAGAACCATCGTAACTACCTACTGTTTTTATTAATGCAATTAACTACCTTATGTAGGGTGATCATTCGTCCCGCTTTTTGCGGGACTGTCCCGCATTTTGATTGGGTGTCCCGCGTTAAGATGCGTCCCGCAAAAGTCCCGCATTCTAATATTTTGTCCCGCATTGTAACTTGTATTTGAGGAAATGAGAACCTTTTGTTTTGCTCTTCACTTAGATTTGGGAGGTGGGGGCCTTTTTTTTGCTCTTCACTTGGATTTGGGAGGTGAGAACCTTTTTTTCTTTTTGCTCTTCACTTGGATTTGGGAGGTGAGGACCTTTTTTTTTGCTCTTCACTTGGATTTGGGAGGTGAGGACCTTTTTTTTGCTCTTCACTTATACTTGGGAAGAGACGACCTGTTTTTGCTCCGTCCCGCATTGCCTTCTTAAGAAAATGGTCACCCTAACCTTATGTTTTCTTAAGAAAAATGGAGGGAAAGTTAATATTAAGTCAAGATTGGAAAAGATTTGGTTATGGACAGGAGGAAGGCATGGGAATATATTTTGAGTTAAAAAGTAACTGATACTATGCGAGTTTGTTCATTACATTTGTCGCAGAAAAACTAAACTGCACTAATATATTAATAATAATAGCTAATTTTATTTCATGAGGCAATGAACATAATGCACTTGTTTACAAACATAATCCATTTATTGTAAATTCAGATGACCGACACTCAGATGTACCACATAATATTAAATACCCGGCATTTAACACCTTCTCAACTACAAATTAAACTTCAATAAATCTACTGAAATTAAACTTTAAATTTACAGTATTTAAAGAAGGTGGGAAATTTGATGCCCACCTTCTGTTATACACCTCAATACATGTGTAACGCACAAAAACAAAATTTTCGCAAATATTTACTTGCATTTTCATAAAATAAAAATGTACTGTGCCTAACCTGTTCGCTGTTAGCATATTGACAGCTGAATACTAGACACGACAGCCATATTGCCATGGAGTACAGCGCCGCCAACGGTAATGTCACTTCTCAATATTTTTTGGTACTCTTCTACTTTAGCAAACCCACCAGGCAATGTTGCCAACTATTGTCAACTGACAATAACTGAAGCGCCTCTAGTGAGATTTTGAGAAACTGACGGTTGTAGGATAGTCGAGTTTGTTTACTGTTGTTTTCACAGCAAGTTTTTAAAAAAATGTCTTTAAAATTGCAAGAAAAAATTAAATGCAACGTGAATTGTTGTGTTTATCTTTGCAATGCAAAAGTAGGTCGTGATAGAGACCTAAGTTTTCATCGTGTTCCGAAACGTGGCAAAAAAAACGTGTTTCTGAATTTACGTGGTGGTGCACGTGTAGATATGGATAGAAGACAAGCATGGGAATATGTTCTTAGAAGTGGAAAGACAGTTAAAGACCATTTTAGAGTGTGTTCCCGTGTGTTTCAATAAATATCACATGAAGATACCATAGAACCTGTCAAAAATATCCTACCAAAGTCAGCCATGATGTAAAATGCAGTAGCGCCTTTATCGGTAGTGTCAGATGTCAATAGTAAAATTATAACAAGTAAATTTAAACCAAAATTACAGTAGAATTAAAATTATTTATATAGTAATGCTTAACTTTCAGTTAAATAAATATAATTAAATAAATATGCCGGTAAGATTAATAAATAAAACACTCGGTAAGTTTCACAAATATATTATATTTGTGAAACTTACCGAGTGTTTTATCTCTTAATCTTATTTTAAATATATTTCACCGAGAATACACTGACTCCTCTGTCAATTATATATTTAAATATGCCGGTATTTAATAGTAATATTACTTTCACAGCTGATAAAAGAGTGAAAAAGGAGGACCATAATTTAGCATCCTACACCATTTCTATTTCTTTATTATAAATGCATGAACAATGATACACAATTTTAATTGGACTAATATGGGGGAAAATAAAATACTGTTCTCCTAAAAACTTGGTCATTAGGTTAGGTTTAGTTAGTAAAAGTCTAGCACAGCAGATGCCTAAAAGCTTGAAGTAAGCTTAAAGGAGTTTGTGAAAATGGTGGTGTAGGATGTAATTCTGTAGTTTTACCTTTATTTCTTTGTTGTTTTATTTTGTAAAGTGTATACATTATTATTATTATTATTATTATTATTATTTATTTATTTTTTTCACACAAACTCCTTTAAGCTTACTTTGGGCCTTTCGGCTTTTGCTGTCCTAGACTTTTACTAACTAAACCTTGTTTTTAGGTGCACAGTACTTTATTTTCCCTCACATTAGCTCAATTAAAATTGTGTATCATTGTGCCTGCATTTATAACATGGTTGTGTATAGTGCCAATTCATTGTCCACCTGAATTAAAATTAGAAAAAATATCAATACAATGGAAACACAACAGAAAAAATCAACTGTGGCCACCACAGGACTGACCGCCATCATAAAGTACTTGTATAAAATACATTCTAGCAGCAGAGTAGAAATAACTTGGCCTAATATTTTCTAACAGAGATATTATTTATCATGACCATGGAAACGTTACATATAAGTATGAAAAAATTAAGAAAATTTCGAAATTTTTCGTTTTATCAAAAAACGTCTCAAATAAAAGTTATTAGTTATTGCATTTATAGCAACTTTATTGCGAACAAATCTTATTTGTTTTCTGCATTTTTTCAATTTGATGGATATTAAGGTAGTTACAGGGGGACACCCTAAAACTAAAATATTGAAATATTTCACTTATTATTCTCTACACATCAAAAATGAATATAAGAAAATATATTTAGAATGAAGAAATATTCCTTTCGAAGAAGAAAGAAATTAAAACAAGTAGAAAATCAAAAAATTAAACGATATTTTTATATTGATAGACAAAATTCAAACTTCTCGTGTATATAACATATACGATAAATAAAGGCTGACGTCCCGTTAGCAGACAGATGACATGTAGCTTCGCTATTTGCCCCCACCACTACAATTTACGAGACAACCTTTACTTTAATAATCTTGGGGACAACCTGCGGTACATGTTTGTATGTATAATTACGTTTGTCGTAGCTATACCTGAATAATAAACAAAATAGATTAACATGTCATTTCTATTTCTCTTACTATTTTGCCAATGTGAGTGAGAGAAAAACACATCAGTACGTTAATTATTATTTTTTTGTCAGTGAGTGTATGTTTTTTTTTTTAATTTTAGGAATCGCTATTAAGCGAAGAGTCTCCTATTAAAGGAGTCGACGAATCCATCTTCACTAAACCTGATAAACTGCATTTAACTATCGGAACCTTAGTTTTATTGGATGAAGAAGAAATCAAAAATGCTGCTGACGTTCTCAACAAAATGAAAGAAGAAATTATAGAGTATGATTAAAAATTATATTATTTTATGAGATACTACAAGAAAAAAATTAAATCTTAAAGATATTTCATACGATCCCTGACAACTATAAGTTTGGACATTTCATAATTAATATCTAAATTTTTTTCTTGTTATTCTTGTAAACCGTTACTCGCTAAATATATTTTTGATTAATTTTTTGAGTTCGGTCAAAATAGGGTTAATATTTTGACTACTCTATGATGATAAAATAAAATTAAAAATATATTTTAATTAGGCTTTAACTTTTATTTAAACTGAACTCAGTTGACAATTAAAGGTTCGGATAAATTAATATTTATTCAAAATTATAAATACTTTAGATGTTTAGTAAGGCGTTACTTCCCCTTTCGCTTTAATTACTGCCTCAATTCTATTAGGTATTGATTCTAATAGGATCTGACACTCTTCTACGGTCACTGAATCCCATACTTCCTTAATTTTGGCCTTCAAACCTTCCAGCGTTCTCTGTGGGTTGTTTCCAAATTTTTTGTTTCATTTTATGCCAAAGACTTTTGATAATATTTAAATCAGAACTACTGGATAGCCAATCAAGTACAATCATGTGATTCTTCTCGGACCAGTTTTGAGTCCTGTTGGAAAATAAATTGTACCCCAGGATACAATTTTTCGACACTGGGCTTAAAATTATTTCCAGTATCTCTTGGTATTTAACTGCGTTAATCATGCCATTAACAAACCGCATACATCCCACACCTCTTGCGGACATACAACTCCAAATCATAACTCCAGCTGGAAACTTAACAGTGCGTTTCCAACAATTTTTATGAAATGGTTCATTTTGGCCCCGAATCACTCGTTTTCTGTTATCACCTACACTTAAATCAAAGTTGGAGTCGTTGCTGAAAATAATCGAATTCCACTGTTCTTGTGTCCATGCCCTTCGCTCTTTACACCAAGTTAAGCGCTTTTTTTTTGTTTTTTTTTTTCTGCCGTTCTGTCAAGAACGGTTTTTCTTTTTCCTAACAAAAAATTACATTGGTATGATTACCTTATAAAAACTATGGCCACTTTTATGAATCCACTTTCTGCATGTTTCTTTGGAAAATTTAGATCTTCCAGCTAACAGTAGCCTTTCTGTTCTTTTTACACGTTTTTACAAATTCTCTTCTCTGTCGATTTGATACTAAAGTCGTACGTTCTGGACTTTTCCTCTTTGTATCGATGGTACCGTTTTCACCATACAACTCTATTATGTCAAAAACTATTAATTTTAACATTTTCATATCTCTAGCAATTACACTTATTTTTTTCCCTTTACAAAACAGGCTTATAATTGAGTTGCCACACCTCGAGCCATTTTAAAACAACAGTTCACACAAAATTAACAAACCGTCAAAATATGAAGTTAAAAATGAGCCGGCAATTGTTTCAGAATTAAAAACCAAATTCAACCCTACATACAATTTTACTTAGACATATTGAAAATGCATATAGTTTTGGCCGAACATTTAATTGTCAACTGAGTTCATTTTAAATAAATATTAAAGCCTAATTAAAATATATTTTTAATTCTATTTTATCATCATAGAGTAGTCAAAATAGAATGAAATCTAAAATCGAATTCAGAAAATCAATCAAAAATATATTAAGTGAGTAACGGTATACAAGAAAAATATTTAGATAGAAATTATGAAGTGTCCGAACATATAGTTACTACGGCTCGTATATGAGTGATATTTCATATGAGTGTCTAAATACATATAGCTAATAGTAGGGGAAGGTGAGTAACAGTGAGACACTTTTTTTTCAAAGTAACGTATCTTTTATTCTATTTAAGTTATAATAATGCTATTTTTGGTATATACTCTATAATATATATACTAAATAATTACAATGATAAAAATAAAAAAATATTGAGTGAATAAGAATTACAAAAATATAAATAGAACACCTGCATTTGTCTTACTGTACCCCAATTCTGGGGAACATTGAGACATGAACAGGGAAACAAAGAGACAATAATAAAATTAATGTAAAATTACACAATTTATTGCAGATTGATCAAAGAGAACTTGATTTCAAAGTAATAATAAGATTTTTGCCTTTTTGTCTCTCTAGATAATTTCGGGCGTGGCAAAATAAACTTAACCTGGTTTTCAGGAACAGAAGCACTGTCTGGCACATTTGGCGTTGTGAATTTATCTGCTAGTTTAGAACATTTTCTTAGAAAACTGATTTCATAGTCTCCAGAGTTATCTTTTCCTTTTATTATACGGCCTATATAATATGTGAGATCTTTAGACTTTTCTTTCTTATATTCCACAAGAACATAATCGTTCTAATCAGGTTCTCTCTCAAATTCTTCAAATCCACTTGGATCAAGTTGGGGTGGCCAGTCAATATCATTCGTTTCAGAAAGTTTTTCTTCCATAGATATCTCTTCTTCTGTATCTTCTTTCTCTTCAAAAAGTATTATTCTGATTTTTTCTTTTGTTTCAGTATTGCTTTAGTTGTGTCTTTTTTCTTTTTACTTCTTTCTTCGATTCCTGATTTTTTCTGGTGTGTCTGTAGCAATCATAGACTTTCCCTTTCTTCTTATTTTTCTTACTCCACTTCGGGATTTCGATTTAGGATATCTTCTAATATCTTCTGGACTGTTAAACCTGGTAGCATATGGTATATTTAATGAATGACTTTGTAACCGTGAGATATTGTCTTAGTGTTCCCCAACTGAAATCGTCTCAGTATTACCCATATGTTTATTTTACCTGTAGGGTGCTTCTAACCTACAATGTTTATACCAAAATTGAATATGTCAAAAGATAGCTAAGAATTAGCACTACACACAACAATGGTAAAATAAACAAATGATAACTTATTTTTAAAGTAACAACACAAAATATAAAATAAATAAATATTACTTTACTTATCAAATTCAAAAATATCACACATAAACAACGATATTTATTGTGCAGCTATTTTTATTTTGGATTGACTGATGCGCTTATTGTATACGATTCTACCCCTAAAACAGCATCTCTCAAATTATATTGTACTCAATTTAAATTCATTTGTCTCACTGTTCCCCGTGTCTCACTGTTACTCACCTTCCCCTAAATTGTGAAATATGGTAATGCTAATAATTATTTTAGTCCATTTATACAATCGACTGGACCAATAACTTTACATGTCAAAGGATTACAGTATATGAACGATGACCCTAGTAACGTAGATGTACTATATGCAAAAGTAGATGTTGTAGGACATGAAACAAACCATCAGATACAAAAATTGAGTGACGAAATTACCGACTTCTTTTTTAAGAGTGGTAAGTTATACTGCCTCCGTCCGAAAATATGGTATACATTACTTAAAAAATGTAAGATCAACGAAAATAATATTATCTTGATCTTTTTTGTTTTTATTTCTAAATGGGTGGTTGCTAGGTAACTAATAAACAAAAAGCAAATAGTTTTGCATATGTCAATAGTAATTCACAGAAAAAAGAAAAAAAACGCGTATTTTAGACAAATTAAAGTGACACCCGCTGTTCTAACAAAATGCCAAATTTTGATCAAAATTGTGTTGAATTGCAAGGAAGAAATACCAAATCGACTTAAATCGCAACCGCCAAATAGTCCAGATTTTAATGTATTGAATCTTGGATTTTTCAATTCTATATAATCCTTACAACATACAGCTTCACCGAATACAATCAACTGATTGAATGCGTATAAAATGCATTTTATGCATTAAACCTTTGATAATGTTTTTCTAAGATTGCAAACTTGTCTAGAAGTAACCATGTTAGCAAAAGGAGGGAATTCCTATAAGATTCCGCGCATTAATAAGGCAAAACTTCATCGTAAGAGACGATTACAAATAATATTATCATATTCCATACAAGCTGTGGAGACAGCCACGTCCTTGTTAAATTAAAACTTTTTGTTTTATTCTTTGTTTTACTAGATATTTGTAACTCTTTCATAAATAAAATCATTCTAATTAATTAAAATTGTAAATGTATATCATATTTTCGGACAAGAAAAAAATCAAAATGTATACCATATTTTCGGACGCAGGGAGTATCTTTTTTTTATATCGCCCCAAGTCGGATTTGGGCAGCTACTGCCAAAAGGTTTATATGTGAGAAATAAGAACAATAATTCTTTAAATTTTCTGGTGTTTTTATTGTATTTATTATTCAAGAACCACAATCCCTGTATTTCTGTTTTTTTTTTTTTTTTAATATGAAACGTAAGGCGATCATCCGTAATTGACTCTTGCACTCAACTGATTCGACCACGGGCGACCACGGGCATTTCCATGAAATTTGTACGTATTGTATTTTTACATATATATATATATATATATATATTCTTTATTCCCCTAGGCCTTGCGGCGTTCAGGGTGTTAACATTTACAAAAAAATAAAAATAAAATAAAAAATAAAACAATCAATCCAAAAATACATAACAATAACATCCAATACAATTTACATTTTACAATATTTTTTCTCTTTTCTTTCTTCTTTCCGTTTCCCCTTCCTGTTATCCTTCCCCAATCTCCATCCTTCTTGCCTCTAATTCCCTCGCCCACCTCTCCCCCCTTCCATCTTCGTGTAACAGGTCTAATGTGCGCCCCGACCATACTGTCATCTCTCTACACCTCTTCGCGAGGTGCTCTATATCTTCGTCCTCCTCCCCGCACATCCTGCACATCTTATCCTCCTGTCTCCTCCAATATCTATTTCCTCTCTCTTCATTCCCGCACCTTAGCCTCGCAATCCTCCTAACTCTCCCTCCTGACCTTCCTCTTTCTCCCCTCAAGTAGCTTGGTACCCCTATAGTTCTGATCTCCTTATATCTCCCTGCGCTCCTTGAATTGTCTATTCTGACTTGTCCAATCACGCTTATCCCGTCTTTTCTTCTCCTTTCCACCTCTGTCGCATCCACTCCGCATCTCCAGTAATACTCGTTTCTCATCTCCCCCCATGCGTACCATCTTCCTTTCTGTTCCTCTCTGGCTCTTTCTTCCCAGCATTCCCTCATTATTTTTTTGTCTGTTTCTATTCTAACTTTCTCTTCGTACTTAACCGCCCTCCTTCCTGTACCCACTTTCATCTTATCCCTTTTCAGTTCCTGTTTTACAATATACCCTGGTGTCGTTCTATCTACCCCTAAGATCCATCTTAAATACCTCTTCTGTACTCGTTCTACCTTCTCCCATTCCTTCCACCCCCAAATTTCCACCCCATATAGCAGGATGTTTTTCACCACGGAGTCAAACAACATCAATCTCCATCTAATATCGTCGCTAAACTTTCTCTCTCCTATACTCCACAGCTTCCCCATGACTATCCTTGCCTTCTTTACTCTTTTCCTTATGTGTAGTTCAGCCCCATTGTTCCTCGTTAGTATATAACCTAGGTATTTTATACGCTTCACCTCTACTATTTCTCTGCCACCCCATTCCCATTTTATCTTCTTTCTTCTTCCTCCTCCTTTACCGAATACCATTACCTTCGTCTTATCCCTGTTTACTTCTAATTTTTTCCTTTTAAAATATTTATCCGCTCTTTCAATCATTCTCTTTTTACTGTTATTCTATTGTATTTTTACATTTATTTATAGAAGATCCGCCTGGAGGCGGTGTTGGGCACTACAGGGTTAACTACAAATTGGAAATATTAGTCAGGTAAACGGGTAATAATTATATAATTATTTCAGGTATAATGAAAAAGGATTATGACGCTGTCAAACTTCATGCCACTTTAATGAATACCCGATATCGTCGTGAGAGAAGCCCAGCCAAAAGTGATGCAAGGCAACAAAAAAGAATACATTTCAATGCGAAACCCATATTGGAAAAATATGGAGATTATGATTTTGGTTTACAACCACTAACAACAATCCATTTATCTTGCAGAACAACGGTTGATAAGAATGGTTATTATGGTTGTAGAGGTTCTATCAATTTAGAACCAAGTAGTAAAGACAAATAATTTATTGTTGTTTAAATATTTGTTGGTAATATGTATAGGTATATTGTGTATGTAAATATGAATGATGGGTGAATCACATATTTCAGGATTTTGTAGGTATATGTAGTCTATTTTTAAACTACGAGAAGTAAATTCAAAAGTTATGTTATGGTATGTATAGACTATTTCAAACCTTTAAACGGTATTAAATGGAATTAAAATTTTCTTGTGACTAGGGTTGCCACCTCTTCAGATCTGACCCGGAGGTTCCGGGTTTTTTAGGTTTATGTCCGGGTTCTGGGTTTGATCCGTATTTCTCCGGGTCGTGCGAAATATAAACAACCAACTTTTTTATATAACACTGACGGTTTGTTACACGTTTTCTGCCTTTCCTACACTTCAAGTATTTTCTGAATTTCTGACCCCCGCTCTTCAAGTGATTTTCTGAATATCTGCGCCCCTTTTTCATCGCTTTTTTGATTTTCTTTTCGTATTTTATGCAGCATATATTGTATATATAATAAATATTTACTTAAAATCCATTCGCGATGTTTCTTTATTTGAGTAGGGTATGGTAGGGTGGCAGTTTTGTTGGTAGCCATGAAAAATAACTAGACATGTGAAAATAAAATATCAAAAAAATAGAGTTTTTTCTTTTCAATAGATTTTATTTAATATGAGTTGATACTATGTTCAAGTATATTAATTGAACATAAAAAATATACAAATAAGATTGGAAGAATGGCATTATTTATTCGCGACTGCAAATAACAGTGAGACATCTGGTGGTGACTGGCTAAATTAAACAGAAGCGTATATTTGGATAATATTTTTAGTATGTTGTGCTGCAGTTTATGTGAATTAAGACGTATTTTTAAATATAGTCACTTAAATACAGTGCTTTTTTGCCGAAATATTGTTTGAACAGATAAATATTAAGAAAAAACTTCTGACGTATACGCTTCTCGTGCGCCATTAGCTGTTGTAAGCAGCGCCGCCAACGTTAGTTTCAGTCGCGAATAATGTCAAATTTTACGCAACCATACAGAAAAAAATATCATGGCTTGCTCAGATGAGCAATGCATTATATTTAAAACTAGTGGTGTGTCGGCTATCCTTATCCGCGGTTGATCTGCAAAAAATAAAAATTCATACTCGGGTCCGTATCTGTAGGAATTTAAACAAATATCTTATTAAAAAAAATTAAATTAGTTTTCATACAAGCTTGCATCTAAAAATGCCTAAGGAGGAGTAAATTTTATTTTGGCGTTTAGACTGATGTTAAGTCAAGCATCACATAATTTGCTGGTGGATTGCGAAACTGCATCTAACCTGTACTGCATTCTAACAATTGAACGGTCTATAGGAACAGCGCGATATATCAAACTATCGCTTCAAGGTCTCTGTACTTACATGGAATATCCGTATCCACGGATCAGATAACAAATAATCCCTATCTGTATCTGTATCCGCAGATCTGGCTTTATGTGATCCGGCACATCTCTATTTAACACAACTTTTTTTGCTCCGGGTCAGAGTAAGGCATTAGGTGGCAACCCTACTTGTGACTAGTTAACTTTTTATATATTAAAGTGGGATTTTGCTGAACAAAATGATCAAAGCTTCAATCAATCCGTAAAAGTTACTAGACTTGAAAATCTAGTTCCACTTAAAGTAAAGAAACCTGCTATGTAACAAATAAGCAGAAACTCACTAGATTTTTTTGTGGAAAATTTTAATTTTATAAACGGAGAATTTATAATATTTTTTACTATTAAAATGTAATTTTATTTATTAAATATTAAAGTGAAAAAACTTTATTGTATTTATTTATTAACACATCTGCTTACAGAAGAGAATTCAAATAGCAAGAACAAAGTATAACATTAAAACAAATTATACAGTAAAAAAATTATGTGAAATGTGAATTTTCACATATTCCAGGGTTTTGTAGGTATTTAGTAAGTGAGAATAAATTGTAGATACATATTAAAAATCATACATTTCGATAACTTTTCAAAGAAAAACTACGTCCTTCCATCAAGAGTCTAGAAACATACAACTGTACTTAAGATGCACTTGTATCCAGACCCAATTATAGCTATCCAGTTCTCCAGTCAGTCAGATAAATGTTGTAAGCACGGTGTTGCAAAAAAATCAATAATTTTCGAAATAATTATCAGATAAAACGTTCCTATTGTACTATTCCGGTTCACATTAATTTATATTTATTTTTTTTTTCAGATTTTGTCACCTTTTTATTCCTGGGTACATTGTTGGGAACCGGAAGGGTTAATAGAAAATTCCTGTTGAACTTTTCCGGTTACCTATTCTATTTAGTTATTGAGAATTTTTTAGATATTTAGAGCCACCCCTCTGGGAAATAGGATGGGGATAAAAGTTTCTAGACACATTTTTGGCGAAGTCCCATAAAAAAATTGGTTTTCCAAAAATAAATTTTTTTGGAGACCGGAAAAGTCCCAATTACACTGTGGCTCACAAATATTCATGCCCTGACCGGGATTCCAACCCACGATCGTCAGCTCGTGAAACAGAATCGTTACTTCTACACTATCGAGGCCTTTTCGTTAAATATATATTTGTTTATATTTATCCTGCTATATGTTTCTTTGAACTATATAGTTTTGCTATATGTGGGTCAAAGAGTTGTACATGCATTCCAAATTTCAACTGTGTGGGCCTTTGACTACAATTGCTACCGTACAGACAGATGAGTGACGTTATAAGGGATTTTTGGTTATAACTAAAAAACCCTAAAAAGCATAATAAATTAAATAAAATTGATACCAACATGAATAATGTGTCGAATAAATCCAGAATATTATTAAAAGCTATTCCAAACGTTTAGGCGAACTAGATTTTCAATTCTAGTAACTTTTACAGATTGATTGAAGCTTTTGATAATTTTTTTCAGGAAAAGCCAACTTCAATATATAAAAAAATAGCTAACAACTTACAAAAATGAAAATTCCAGTTAGTTCCACCTAACCGTTTAGAATAGCCTATATTATTTTTCACTTGGCTGTTATTTGGTATTAGTGCCTAGGATACGAGATATTTAAACATATGCATAACAACCGGAGCATTATGAATCCATAACGTCCTCTCATTACGCCCTCAACAAATATTAGTCTCATTTACGGCCGGTACCTTATTTTTTGACTGCCATAGTCTAAAGCAGTGGTTCTTAACCTTTTTAAGCTGCGACCCAAATTTGAGAAATATGTTCATGTCGCGACCCAAAAACAAAAGCCAATTTTTTTCATTGGTTTTTTTTTTAATCTTCAATTTTACAATGATGACTTTTTTTAACTCACATGATTTTTTTTTATTTATTTTTTTATTTTTTTTTAATAATAAACAAAAGTACTTTTTGATCCAATGGATATTTAATGAATAATCACGTGTTTTTAATAATTTTTATTGACCAAATTAAAATATATTTATAACTTAACATTTTGAAAGATCTTCAAACCTCGGTCGAATGCTTGTCAAGGAGCACCTTATATCTATTTCAGGATGTAACTTGTTCTGGTATTTGTTTATGATCACACACAGAGCCGGAAAAACAGCCTCGTACATATATGTTGTTTTAACCAGAAAGCATAAAGATCCAGTGTTTTTCTTGAAATTGTATCGAAGAGCTTGGTCACTTTGTATTTCTATTAATTGTTCTTGAAATTGATTAATATTAACAAATTCCTCATGCAAATCACTTACATCAAAATTAAATGGCATTCGAACCCAATTATATTTGAAAATATCGTCTGCTGGGAAATATCGATCAAAGTCTGCTATTAGTTTTTCTAAATGATTAATAATAATTTTCTGTATTTCAAAATCTGTTATATCAACATTATTGTCTTCAAGAAGTAAATTAAGAGTCGGGAAAGCGCAAATTTCTTTACTTTAACTTTATTTCTCCATAATTTGAGTTTATTTTTAAAACCTGTAATTTTTTCAGTTAATTCAATAATAGTATGATTACGTC
Organism: Liopterus haemorrhoidalis; assembly: GCA_963971575.1. Classification (NCBI taxonomy): domain Eukaryota; kingdom Metazoa; phylum Arthropoda; class Insecta; order Coleoptera; family Dytiscidae; genus Liopterus; species Liopterus haemorrhoidalis. The sequence continues at coordinate 16,621,856 of OZ020623.1, forward strand.
CTTGCATATACGTAATTAGATTATTAATTTCAAATAAAATATCTAAGAAGTAAGCAACTTGAGTAATCCACTTCAACTCGGAGAATTTAGATGCTAATGGGTGTTTCTTTTTTCTCAAAAATATTATGACTTCTGACCGTAATGGTAATACTTTTTGAAAAACTAGAGTTTGTGACAGAGAGCTTATTAGTCTTACTTACGCAAAGCAGTGGCGTGTGTATTACTCATTATTTGGTGTATTACTAACTTTTTTGGTTCGACTCTGCGCGACCTAAGAAATATGCTTCGCGACCCAAAATTGGGTCGCGACCCTAGGTTAAGAACCACTGGTCTAAAGGTTTCGTATTTTTCATATTTCTGTTTAGATTTAAGTGGTAACAAACTTTTGGTTGCTTTTTGTTAATTTTTCTTGATGTATTCAGGTAATTCTTGCCTATTGATTGTGATTGTAAATCTGCCAATTAAATGATCAAACAAAATCATTTGTTTTTTGTCTATAAACTGTTTATTGGCATAGGCGATAGGAATAAATATCTGTTAATTTTTACTTCTTATTTTATGTGAAGTGAAAAATAAAATCTTGTATGCACCATTGGCGTTACTGGATGATTACGCTCATCGATCGATATCCATCCCTCGTGCTGTATTACATCGCTCTCCGGGCGTAATCATCTTAGTAACACTCTTGGTGCATAAATAATTATAATGAATCAATTGTTCATGACAGTCTAAAAAGATCTGTATGTGCATGCTAAATGACCCGTACAAAAGAAGATCTATATAATTCTGAAGAGAGATTCTGAGATAACTAAGGTTGGATCCAATTAGTGTTTCTTCTCGAGAAAAAGTTATAATTCTCATTTTTCATTTCTCGAGAAATGTAATTTTTTCTCGACGCCACGTTAAACGCATTGTGCTTTTAAAAAACTATTTTAAAAAAATATCATGTTTAGTGAGTCATTGATTATAATTTAATTTTGATGAAATTTGTCTTCTGTTTCCCGCAACGCAACTGTGGCAACAGATAAGAAGCGATTTATAATATTTAGATAATTAGCATTTATTGTTACAATATTTTATTTTAATTTAGTGTATTATTTATTATAATCAGTTCATTTTGTGTTCAGTTTTAAACTGTTATGTAAAAGATTACCGACAAGTTAAACAAAATAATTATTACAATTATTATTAATTTCTTAATTTTTTGAAAATATCTCTATACATATATATTTTCAATTAATATGTAATTACGTGCCGTTTTCGTAATCATTTTTAAAGCCCCGTTATCCATTTGTTCTAATGTTATTTAAATGAATACTTTAGACTTTAGTACTTTAAAGTTGACTATAATTTTAACATGTTTTTATCCTCTACAATATTTTCAACATTAAAATATATATATTCTAATAATTATTTTTCTCGAGAAAATAAGTCTAATTTCGAGAAATCAGAAACACTAGATCCAAGCGAGTGGATTCAAGACACGGTAGGAAAATCGACAAATATGATAATAAAGAAATGGAATTCATTACCTGTTATATACCTGTATTATACACGTCAAACGCAAGGCCGCTTGCTCAAGTAGAATTAACAAGATTAGCAGGAGGTTTCACACAAATACTTACACCCTAAACCGGCAGATTTTTATTTATGCATTATATATTTGACCTGCGATTGGAATCTACAAAATTTTTACCTGTCCACGGAAAATTATTCGCCATTGCTGACCTTTATGCTACCGAGGCTACAGAGCCGTTTTTTCGCCTAGGCCAACGAGGCCATGGTTTATATAAGGAGCCGGTCACCCGTCTTAATTTTATTTAGTAAAGTTACTAATTTTACAAAAAAATAAATAACAAAATGATTAACATTATAAATATAGCAGGAAATTCATATTTCAGACGAACTCCTGTTCGGCATTATAGAATTTATGTATGTAAAATGTATTGGGTTGATGCAAAATTAACGACGATTTTTGTTTTATTTTTTGTATATAAGTTTATTCAATAAAAAAAATGCTGTTTGGAGACGATCTATTGCTGTATGGAGACGATGGAGCTGAGCCAGATAGGCGTCGCTGTTGATGTTAAATTGCCTCTGCCGTTTTTGTGCGGAATCCGCTTCTGTTGGCGCTCATCATCTTCATTCCACCAAAAGCAAATGCCGTTTACAATGATCTCCCAATGGATGATTCTGTTTCTATTCCACCATACGCACCATATTGCCTTTTTACTGTGGGCACCTTTTGCTATTCCTTTCGGTGTTTCACCCGGATGTACACAAACTTTCTTTCTTTTGACGTTTTTGAAGAGTAACCACGATTCATCACCCGTGACAAGATTCTTCAAAAATTTATGTGAAGTGTGAATTTTCACACATTTCAGGGTTTTGCAGGTATTTAGTAAGTGAATGATGATTATTTTGGATGCGAAAACAAATTTTATATTAAAATATTTTTTTTGTTAATTGTAATTCGAACGCCTAATACCATTATTTAGGTTTCTAAATATGTACAGTATTTTTTTTTATATAGCAAGGTTCCTTAAGAATTTTAAAAATTGCGCCTATGGCTTACATTGGTTGTTATAAGTTCCGCCCCTCTGATTTCGTGTACATTGAAACAGAATTAAATTATAATTTAAACAATTTCCACTGGTTATTAAATTTACGCTTTTAAAAATTAAATACAACATTTGCCAAAATATAACTAGAATTTTGAAAAAATAATTTAAACATTATAATATAATTGTCTCTTCTCGCAGGGTTCGATCCCTTTCGGATCGAGTTACTTGGGTGAAAAACCAGCGTCAAACACCACTACACCAGCATACACGTTCCAGTGTAGCGTGTTACAAAGCTATAACTTGTGTACATTATTAGCCAAAAATCACAAAAAATGCGTTTTTTTCCAAAAACATAATCTGATCAAAAATTACTGTTGTACTATTCCGGTTCACACCAATGAACACATTACTTAGAATTTTTTCAGATTTTTAGTTTAAACCATCTGGGCTACAGTGGGACAAAATTTTTTTTGCACAATTTTGGCAAAAATCGCTTCAAAATAATTTATTTTGCAAAAATAAAAATTTGATCGTTAATCCACGTACCAAGCTTCAAAATTTCATTTTCATTTCACAAGGGCTTTCATTTGATACCCTACTCAGAATTATATATTTTTTTTTTTTTTCGATGAGCACATATTTGTTTATATTTTTAGGGGGATATGTTTTTTAGATGTTTTAGTATTTTTCCTATGTGCGGGTCAAAGAGTTGTATAAGCATGCCAAATTTCAACTCTCTAGGTTTAGCCGTTTGGCTACTATTTTTACCGAACAGACAGACAGACGACAAAATGACGATATAAGGGCTTTCATTTGATACCCTACTCAGAATTATAATTTTTTTTTTTTTTTTCGATGAGCACATATTTGTTTATATTTTTAGGGGGATATGTTTTTTAGATGTTTTAGTATTTTTCCTATGTGCGGGTCAAAGAGTTGTATAAGCATGCCAAATTTCAACTCTCTAGGTTTAGCCGTTTGGCTACTATTTTTACCGAACAGACAGACAGACGACAAAATGACGATATAAGGGTTTTTTTGTTATACCTACAAATCCCTAAAAATGACGACTGATCATTTCTATGCAACAATTCGAACTCGATCGGCTTTGGCTGAGCTGTCGGAGAGTTCGCGAGGCACGCATCCAGCCATTTTCCACACTTTTCCAAGCTTTTTTAGGCGACGGACGATAGTGGATTGGTCCTCTTCCACGGCTGACAAAAGTGCCTGATCGTCGAAATCCAATGACCATCCTATTCCTTCATCATATTTAAGACATGTGTCACCCGATTTGAACTTGTGGAACCATCTTTCAACTTGTTTTTGACTGATTGTTCCTTTGCCGAAAAGCTCGTTGAGATCGCGAAATAACTGTGCCGCTTTCCATCCTTTCTCGATGTGATAAAGCATTATATGACGGACATGAATATGATTTTCGACACGCATTTTTATCATCCAAAAAAACAGAAGAATATTTTTATAATTATTACATAAAACTTCAAATAAATCGTCGTTAATTTTGCATCAACAATAATTTTAGTAAAATTAAATATAGCGGTAATGAATAATCAAGGTTAAAAATTAGGTCTCAAAATCGTTGTAATCGCTTAAATTGCAATATTTTTTCTTAATTTGACTTGACTTCTCCTGAGTGGAGGGCCCATGGCCTAGGGCCCTTACAATTCATAAGACGGTCCTGCGAGGCTAGCGTTATTTCTACCGAGACCAAAGTTGTTGAATAACACCCAAAAACATAAAACAAACCAGATTTTACAGAGACAATTATTTTGCAACGATCTAATAATATCCTTTTAAGTATGCATTAATTAAGATTGTGATATATTCTGTTATATAAATAAATATATTTATCGCGATAAATATCTGATTCCTTATATGATTATTTATAGATTCCTTATTTATTTTTATGTTGTGCATTTAAATTTATTCTGTATTAGATCAATAGTTTCTATGTTTCTTCGTAGTTCAGTGTGAGAAGGAGACGCTAACGCCAGTAAGTAGAGGTAAATATAAATTCTGTTACTTTGCATAATTCATTTTGCGCATGTTGCATGTTTTATTGTGAAATATAAATAAACTATAAGTAAACAACTAAAATTTCTTTGTTGATTCTTTGTAAAAATAGTTTTAAATATTCTTACAAATTAAATCTAGTAAAATTAGAATTTTTGAACTAAATAAAAAAACAATTTTAAATTTAAACTTTCCAAATTGAAATTTATAAACTCAGGGTAGTATTTAACATGATAAACTACGGATCTCTACCGTACTGCTATTGTATTATACATGGAGTAGTGCAGGGCCAATCCCCTACTCCCCGCCCCCCATTTTACCCAAAGTTTTGAATCAGCTCAGCTTGCAGTAATTTATTATCTCGTTTATTACCTATTAAAAAAACACCGACAGAAATATTTTAATGTAGACAAATTGAGAAGTCATTTAAAAATGCATTAAGTACTTATCTACATTAATATGGATACTTAAATTAAATGGAAGTGACTTATAAATCCAATACAATTTATAATTATGTTTAAAACATACTTGTTTTTATCAACTTTTTCGTTATGGGGTCATTCCATGTGAATTCACCAAAGGTCTCCCACTCGACCCTTTCTAAATCTAATGAAATTTTGTAATAAAGTAGCCCTAGACCACAAATGAAATTGTGCAAAATATTAGAGCTCAATCTGCTTTGGTTCTTAAATAATAGGTCCATGTTCAATGGGCTCTCATCTCGTTAATGCGTACATATCGTAAAAAGAGCCAACTTTGACCCTTTATAAAATCACGTCTAGTGCCCAGAGAGGTGTGAAATTTGGCATACCTGGACAGCTTTTGGTGCGGAATACAGTAGTGTAATCAAAAAAGTAGTTTGGGTAGCCATTCAGCTACCAATCCATGCTAAAATCACTGCCAAATTGTGTCGCGAGAAATTTGGACCCCAATTTGGAGACCAGTTACTCATTACCAAAAGGTCTACACGCCATGATTTTTTGCAACGGTGTATAACAAGCACAATACTATGCAGTGCTGCAATAGCAACTCTGTTGTATTCATATGTCCAGAGATGGTCCACTTGAAAGTTGGCCAAAAACAGTTTTTTTGCAAAACTAGCGAACTTTCAAGGCAAAATATCGCAATATGCGTCATTCTCAATTTGGTTTTGAATGACACCATTGGATAGAGCAGATTTTTCTGTACAATAGTAACTTTTATTTAGATTGGGATCTGAATTCCTAGTTCAGCCACAGGACTCTGAAAATGACACTTTTATATGCGAGGTGTACTTATATTGTAGGCTATTGCAGGCTGTCAAATTCAGAGCATGGCAATTTGCAGAAGGCAAATTTATCCATTATTAGTGTAATCCTTGCTTTGGTCCATGGTGGCTGAGCCACTACCAATGGGAGTGAGTATAGGTTGTCAAGTGACATTCAGAAGAACCACGCCATGGCTAGCAATAGCACATGGCAATAAACTAGTGCTGTCAGAAATCGATCTTGACGGAACCGGAACCGGTTAAAAAAAAAAACGGTTTCGGGTTTACCCGGTTTCGGCACCGGGTAATCGGAACCGGGTAATCGGAACCGGGTAATCGGAACTGGGTATCCGGGTAACGCGACAATTACAAACCCGGTTTTACCCGAAAACCGAAACCGGGTACCCGATAAACCGGTTTCGTTTCCCAGCACTAAAATTATCTCGCCTATGACTATGGCTAAGAATTTAGGAAGTTCGCACTATTTTCTGTCTGACTTTATTTTATGGTTTCGATTCCCAGCATTAATTTTAATATATTTATGTTTACATTTTACTTAAATCAACATCGGGAATTTGTATTCATTCTAATTCCTGGGGTATTTTCCCGAACCCAGAACCGAGTATCCAATCTAGGAACTCGGAATCGCGTATCGGGAACCGGGTATTCGAAACCGGGTATTTGATACCGGGTATCCGGAACCGGGAATTTGGAACCAGGTATTTGGAACCGGGTAATCGGAACCCGGTAATCGGAACCGGGTATCCGGAACCAGGTATCCGGAACAGAGTATTTCGAACCAGGTAATCGGCACCGGGTAATCGGAATCGGTTATCCGGGTAACGCGAAAATTACGAACCCGGTTTTACCCGAAAACCGGAACCGGGTACCCGAAAAACCGATTTCGGTTCCCAGCACTACAATAAATTAATGGAATCCTGATCCATGACGTATCCGTAATCGAATTCAAATCAAATTATTTAACTAACTGAATACAGTAATTTCAAGTGAGACCTGTAATACATTAATATTAATATTGCTTTTTATTTATTTGTGTATTTATTGCAAGTAAATACACAAATAAGTAAACAGCAACGTTTGACCTGCTGACACGATACTACAAAGATGTAAAGATAAATATAGAACAGGAACCTAAAATAGCACTGATTTTTAAATAATAATTCTGAATCCCATCCAAAAATGTTCTACCCAATGAAGCTTAAAATTTTTCCAATCCGTTTGGATATCAATTTGCTGGCAATCATGATCAGTGCACAAAGAAGATATGGAGAATCATAATTTGATTGTTTCGATATCGCACCAAGGTATGTCATTTTCAGAGTCCTCTGGCTGAACTAGGGATTCAGATCCCAACCTAAATAAAACTTACTCTTGTACAGAAAAATCTGCTCTATCCAATGGTGTCATTCAAAACCAAATTGAGAATGACGCATATTGAGATATTTTGCCTTGAAAGTTGGCTAGTTTTGCACAAAAAATTTTTTTGGCCAACTTTCTAGTAGTCCACCTCTGGACATATGGATACAACAGAGTTGCTATTGCATCACTGCATAATATTGTGCTTGTTATACATCGTTGCAAAAGATCATGGCGTTTAGACCTTTTGCTGACGAGTAACTGGTCTCCAAATTGGGGTCCAAATTTCTCGCGACACAATTTGGCAGTGATTTTAGCATGGATTGGTAGCTGAATGGCTACCCAAACTACTTTTTTGATTACACTACGTTATTCTACACCAAAAGTTGTCCTGGTATGTCAAATTTCACACTCCTACAGGCAATAGAAGTAATTTAACAAAGGATCAAAGTTGGTATGTTTTGCGGTATTTACGCATGAACGGGACGAGAGCCCATTGAATATGGACCTGTTATTTAAGAACCAAAGCAGATTGAGCTCTAATATTTTGCACAATTTCATTTGGGGTCTAGTGCTATCTTACTACAAAATTTCATGGCATTTGGAGAGGGTCGAGTGGGAGCCATAGGTGTCTTTTTGGTGATTTGAGATGGAATGACCCTATGTTCTACTATTGCGTTTCTACAGGCTGGATTCAACTGGCTTAAAATATTTGATTTGCCAAGCATAGAAAAACTAAAAACATTGTTCGTATGTACCTTCGATTTCTCATGCGTTTTATTTTTTTCCCAGTTGTGCACTAAATCCGTAATACCGTTTTTCGGCCATGTTAATTCTCCCCCGAATAAAGCGAAAGAAAAACAAAAAACAGCTTGCTTTTCGTCGCATCCGCAAATACAATTGTTCTTTAAGTAAATGTTTGTATTAAATTTTCTTGTCCGTGTTTTAGAAACAGAGGTAGAAACATTCTGAATTTTTGATATGTCCAAATCCGGTAACTGTCTTCCCAGTTATTTATCATCGAGGGAATACGAAAAAAATGTTGTTTTCAAAAGGTTACTGATACTGTTCATTTCTAATAGTAACACAAAACAACACACACGACATAACACTGTAAAAAAAAAAAACACTTTAATACGCGATACTTTCTATATGCAACTCGGGATGAAATCTAGCTGGCTCGCTTTAAGGTAATTCTATCGCATGAACCACCCGCTTTTACCAGCCAACTCTCCGCGGAGACCTACAAACCGTCTGAAAACGGAGCCAGTTTCGAATTGGCTCGCCTGCCTAAATAAATAAATAAATACAAAACATGCTTCGTCGCATCAAATGCGTGGCAATAGCAGCGTCCTGTACTTAAACGCGTGTATGTTTATTTGTATTTATCGGTATTTTTAAAGAAAATAAAAGCTTTTGAATAATTAATTTGTGATGGTGTTGCCATAATTTTGTAATGATAGAGCCTTGAGTTCTTGACTCTTCATGAGGAGTAGCCACTGCTGGTAAGTATATATCCAGTGGCGGCGCTAGCGGGTGGACCGGGCTCCCCAAATATTGACCTGGCCCCCAGTTGGCCCGCCCGCGGAATTGCGTGGAAAAAATGTATTTTAGAAGTTCTTTTTTCTTATGTCATCACTTGTATTTTCATGTATAAACGGTAAAAAAAAATGATTTCAAATATATCTTGCCGTCCCCCAGATTTTAAGAGCTAACGCCCAGAGCCAGCGCTAGCCCTTTTGGCGCCCGGGGCAAGCCGGCAAAACTGTACCCTTGTTAGAATATGAGTGGTGTACCGATAAGGGGGGGGGGGTATAACCGAATACTATGGTCTATTTCAAAGTAGAAAAATGTGTGTAAGAAGATGGAGCTGTTTTTCCTTGTTTCGGATTGGTTTAGATCGTCATCCCTATTACACTATAAAAATATTGTTTTTAGTCCAAGTTGACAGATGTTCAGTGTCGTACATTGGAAATATATATTATTTATGTTATTTAATTTTTCTCATATATTTTGTTATTATTTACATATTTAGACTTTTATTTATATTCTTGGCGTAGATTTTATGAAGAAAATTCTCCATGTAATTTGTTTTGACGCAGTTATGTATATATTTTTAGGTTATCTGACATATAAATATCTTTTGACACTTGACAGTTAACATATCAAGAGAGAGGACTAATGTGAGGTAAAAAGACAGCCCAGCTGATTGTGCCCAAAGAAGAAGTTATTGATATAATTTTTAGACCTTCATATATACATATATTTTTAATGTTTATTTACAATAATTATTTATATAAGAAACTTTAGCTCTGAAGATATATTGTTTGTTTTATTGCTTTGTTTAAACTCTTTTAGCCAAATTTCTTTTTTTATATATATATATAGTATATAATTTTTAAAATTAATATTTTTTTAACTTTTTCAATTTTCCCATTAAACTGAATTTATGTCGTATAAATAACGTAAGTGTATTATCTACTTTGTTTATTTCAATATCTTATTAACCTTTTTTATATTAAAAAAAAATCACTTGCTAACCCAGTTGCTACGCCCATGCCCTAGTTGTAACTTATTTTAAATTTCCCGCTATACTATATTTGATCAGTGTAAATCGTACTCGGTTCGCAGCGCTATCTACTTTTTTCTACTTTGAAATAGACCATAGTTATGGCTCAGTAAATTTGCTAATACAGTAAGTCTGTTCGTTTGTCTTGTTCTAACTTGTCCTTAAAACAAGGTCGTGACGTCTTCAGAACATTATTTCACAGGAAATAGATGATGGTACAAACGAACGTATTTTAAACAAGTTATTGCAGTTTAACCTAACCTAATATACAACTGTCATCTCCTGTCACTTATATTAGACTATTTTCTATAAAAAATATATTAGAAAATAAAACATTCAACATTATAAAATCGTTGACTGAACATATGATTCTTCAATCAACGATAAAATACATAATTTATAGGTTATAGTTGATAAATGTAATTATTATATTTAAAAATATAACATTCGTCCTCGATTAAGGCTTCACCTGTTGAACATTTCACCAAAAATGCTTTTTTCTATTTTTTTTAGCTTATTTAAACAAACAAAATCAAGTCAAAAAAAGTTAAAGAGTGACGTCAATAACTTATTCTAACTTGTCCGAACTTGTACTTCCTCTAGACGTAGTACAGTTTAGACAACTTAGAACCTGTTCTGAACTGACAAACGAACAATACTTGGACAGTTCAGAACATACAAACGAACGCTTTTTTGGAATTTAGACAACTTAGAACAGTTTGGATAACACAAACGAACACACCTAGTGGTACCTCGACTTACAAACCTCCCGACATACGAACTTTTCGAGGTACAAACTATTTTCATATCCTATTTTGACCTCTAGATACGAATCGTGTTGTTTTTCTTTTCAAATGAATTATAGCCTGTTTACAAAATTTTAACTTTTTTTCGTAGTACTAGAAACAGGCTACTAAAATGCTACTACTACAAGCTAAAAATCGTAAATTCCTGCACCGCAAAACTAGACACAAGAAAGTTGTTCTTTTTTTACAATTTAATGGAAGATGAATTTCATACTAATCATGTAAAACAAAAAATTTCATAAATAAAAATTAATACGTAATGGTATACAAATTGCATATGTATAGTAAAAATCAGGAACAAATTATGTTTGTAAGTCAAGGTGCCATTATATATCTAAATGTGCCACCAAAATCAGTTATAGATGTTTTCAGATCTGTAAGAAAGTTAATCAAATATAGAAAGTGTTAAAAAAAAATAGTATTGTTACCAGTAAACAACGTACTTGAACGATCATTTTCTACATTAAATTATTTAAAATCTCTCTCCGCAACACCGTGTTTAAACAAGTAAGAAAATTGAAAAATGCACTTTCTTTGATATTTATATACAAATATATGCATATATGATGCTTTAAATATTTTGCAGAAGTCCAAAAGAAGACTGAATATTATTATATAATTAATAAATGTGTACATCTTTAAATTCAAGTTTGTATTTAATATAGGAGAAATTTAATATGTACACGATTAATATAGACATAAAAATTTATATGTTTGATCTTAATAAAAATAGAAAAACTTAGAATATGTATATTTAAGAGTTAGTTTTGGCACCCTTAACAGCTGGCGCCCCTGCCTTTCACCGCCACTGCTAGCGCCGCCACTGTATGTACCCAAACTAAATTACTAAACTACAACACTGCAAACAAGTACCTTAAAGAAAGCATTAATTAGCAAAGTAACAGTTTCAGTAGCTTGAAGCGGGGTATATTTAAATTTTGGCATTACGTTCTAAACAGTGATTTTTATTTACATTGAACAACGGAGCAGAAAGAATTGCGGCAGAAAATTTAGTGAGTCATTAGTTTAAATCAACTGTTTTAAACGGCTTAAATTTATGTACTGCAAAAATATAATTGGCAGCAAAAACATTAAAAAATATTTAAAATATTTCCTACATTATCAATATTAATTTAATTTATTATAAAATAAATTATTGTGAAGTGTGAATTTTCACATATTTCAGGGTTTTGTAGGTATTTAGTAAGTGATAATAAGTTGCTAATTAAACATGCTGTAACAATAAATAATGCCCGTTTGAACGAAGACTATATATAATTCGCATATTAAGTATGTAAGTTTTAACACAAATAACTCGTTGTTAAAATTAAATTTTGCCATTAGTTACCCATCTTAGAGATGTCTTAACTCCTACAAGTCTTTATTTGAGAAATTAAAATGTGACCGGAAGACATTGTACGAGCTGCGCCATTATATGAAGATTAGTATTAGAATATTGGTGTTTTAGATGTAGCTAAAAACTTTATTAATTATACTAAAAAGCATCATCAGTGAACAGCATTATTCTACGCGATCCTGACTAGTTAACTTTTCTCGCATGTCATTTCAAAGAAGATCGAAATTTAGCAATTTCATTACGAACTGTTCAAAGACGATTGAAGAAACAAGGGCTTGTATCCAGAAGATCTGTAATGGCTGGTTTATACAACTTAGCCATGATTTTGCTTAGCCGTAACTGAGAAGTACCTTATCCATAAATTTTAACGATCCCCAGAACTAAAGTATTTGGTTTATACCAGCGGTTCCCAAACTTTTTTGACCGCGACCCGGTACGAGGTTTTAAAATTTTTCGCGACCCACCTTATGAAAAAAACATTTATTTACAAAACAAATTTTTATTTGTAAGCTGTATCTTTATAGTAATAAAGAGTAATAAATAGTAATAAATAGTAATAAAGAGTATAGTATAGTAATAAAGAGTATAGTATAGTAATAAAGAATATAGTATAGTATAAAGAGCACAAATACACTATTCTAGTGATTAACTGACGTAAAAAAAATAATATGTACAAAGAAAATCCTTTTTGTGTTTTTACAATTTTTTTCGCGACCCGGCAAAAATTTTCTGCGACCCGGTGCCGGGTCGCGACCCACACTTTGGGAAACGCTGGTTTATACAACCTTTTCCTTAACTTTTCCTTAATCTCGATGGTCAGCCGCAGCCAATGAAATGCGCTGTTTAGTTTGCGCAGTTCCGAGTAAACATCATAAACATAACCTTTATTCTAAACGTCAATTGCGAATTTTGGAAGCTATTTTATTAAAATGAATAATGAGCAAATTATTGTAATATTCCTTTACACTGCCTTGGCAGCATCTGCCGCGTTCGTGTCATCTTTATTATTTCACAAAAATAAAGTTCGTTGCCTATTTCATAATACCCTTTTCACACTAGATCTTTAAGATCGGATGTTAAAGTGAATGTATCTTTAAACGCTAATGTGAAACCGTACGGCCTCGTCTAAACACGACCGATGTTTAAGACAGAGATCTGCGTCTTAAGAGGATCCTATACTCTTTGCGCTAGGGCATCTATCGTTCCCGCCTGCTCCCCCCAATTCAAGGAGGCGTGGACGATATCACTGACAGTACACTCAGAATCATAACACATATTACACACATATTTGTTATTTTTGTGTGAGTCAACGGTCTGAGATATCTTTCTCAAACCTCGTGCAACGTTCGAAAAAAAATTATGCGCTTTAAGATTGACAATACTTAATTAAAATTACGATATCTATTTGAAGAACATTTTAAAAAATCAATACAACAAAAAATAGTTTTTAAAAAAAGAAAAAAATAAATAAGCGAATTAAAAAACTTACCAAGAGATTTATAGGTACATATACATTAGTGTTTAAAACAGTTTTTTTGGACTTTTAGCTTCCGCAAAAATGTCTATTAAATCTTCATACCTCATTAATCTTGCTCGATCGTTTTCAACACTAATTAATGTTAAGTCACAAAACCGCTGTTGTCCTATAGTACTACTTAGAAATTTTTTTATACTTTTTAACTTCGAAAATGTTATAGGAAATGTTAAAAAATAGTATAAAACCTGTGCATTACATACCGTCGAAATTGGATAAAATCGTACTATAGTCTATTAAAAATATTTGGGCAAGTTCTCTTGTTCTGCAACATAATTTAATTTTGTCCAACAATGCTGATCTAAAACTTATTAATTTTTTTATTTTATTTTTCAAACTCTTTGCTTCGGATACTACATTTTTGTTATTAATTTTTAAAATAATTTCAGTCAGTTAACGATCTTAATATTTCAATATAATTAAATCTTAATGCAATTAACGAATCATACCTGGAGGACTTACCAAGGCGGACACAGTTTCTTTAATATAACGGAATTTACAGGTAATTGTTTAAGTAATTCCCATCTTTTCTTTTTTACACTGTTGCTAAAAAATACATAGATTTGGCAAACAATATTAAAATATTCTGAAGCTTGTTGCCTGCGGCTATAATGTATTCAATCGGTCCGCGGAATTACTATTATGCGTTCTCATTCGCTCGTTATTGCCATAATTGGAAATTCAGTGTTGCGCATTTTTGTCGTCCAAAGAACTGCAAGGATTTTATGCGGAGTGAGAGAGAACACATTTACCGCGTATTTTCTGAGATGGATTTTACTTTATTTTGAAATTTTTCATCAATTCGGCGCCCTATAATTTTGGTTTTGCGCCGCGCCGGGGTGCATTCGCACTGCCAGCACCCCCGGTTGCTACGCCCCTGTACTTAAGCTATTTTTTAAGAGAACTATTCATCAGATTTACACTAGAATAGGAATCTGCAACCTTTACACGTCGGGGCCGCATTTAATAACGAAATTTTACATTTTTTACGTCGCGGACCGCAATCAGTAACAAATTTTTTTTGGCGGTTTTAATTCCTTTTTTAATTCCTCTATTTTAAGAACTTAAGTTTTTGTTTACGTCGGTTTACATAATTTATGTCGGAGTAAAAACCCCTAATGTGTCAGATGCCTAATCAGCTCGGTAATGTGTTGACTACGCTGGATATGAAAAGAAAATATTATATTTTCCTACTGGTGAGCCTACGGGGTTCAGTCGTAAGCTGAATAATGACATTTACACAATGACGCTAGATGATGTTTATTGGTCTTTGTCATAAACATAGATTGTTGGAGCAAAAGAAAGCGATTGTTAAATGTGCTCTGCAAGTACATTGTTATATTTCAGAAATTCAATACCATTTTTACATTGCTAGAGTGATGATTAGTTTCTAGTTTTCTGGTACTCTGTTACAGTTATTAACTTTGTTAATCCTGTGCTTTGAAATTAATAAAACTTAAGACAATATAGAAAATAATTTTATAAATAAGATCGGAGTCAAATTATGAATGGTTTTCAAAGCTTTCAGATGGTTCTCCAAACTATGGCTCTACAAACGTTCCCCGGGCCGGTTTAATTTGCCAGTCGGCTTTATATTTGAAGGGGTTAAGTGGCGCCCCATATTTTGGCTGCGCCCGAGGCAAAGTGCCTCCCAAAACCGGCGCCCTATTATTGGCCGCGCCCGGGGAAAAACATCCTACAAAAGCTGCGCCCTATTCTTTGACTGCGCCCGAGGCAAAAGCGCCCCTACGAAAGTTGCGGTTGGTGGCGCTGTATTCCGGACGGTGTCCCGAGTCAGAGCCGCTTGTTGGGATTTTGCCGCGGGCGCAGCAAAATATGGGGCGCAACTTTCGTGGGGGCGCTTTTGCCTCGGTCGCAGCCAAAGAATGGGGCGCCGCTTTCGTAGGATGTTTTCCCCGGGCGCGGCCAAAATATGGGGCGTTAGTTTTGGGAGGCACTATGCCTCGGGCGCAGCCAAAATATGGGGCGCCACTTAACCCCTTCAAATATAAAAAAAATATTTATTTAAAAAAACACTAAAAATGACTTAGTTCCAACCCTTCAATGATTTTTTTTTTTGATTTATTCAAAGGAATACTAAAATTAACTTAATCCACCCCTTAAAATACAAAATTTTAAATTTATTTTAAAAAACTAATATGTAGAAAGTAGTATATGTAGAAAAACTAAAATGTAGTTCTATATAATCCAACTCTAAAATACATTTTTTATTTATTTATTCAAAAGAACACTTAAATTTACTTAAGCCAACCCTTAAAAAACATTTTTTATTTTTATAGTCAAAAGAGCACTAAATTTTACTTAATATAACTCTTAAAATACAATTTCTTTTTAATTAAATAATCACGAAAATTTTCTTAAGCCAACCCTTAAAATACAATTTTTTTATTTATTCTAATTCCCACCAAAATGTACTTAATCCCACTCTTAAAATAATCATTTTTAATTTTAAACAAAAGAAGACTCTAGCTCTTATAGTTATGGCCCCAATTGTGTACGGCCCGAATTGTCCATCGCCCCAGTTGTGAATGGCCCCAGTTGTCAAAAGCCCCAATTTTGTACGGCCCCAATTGTCCAATGCCCCAGTTTTTAATGGCCCCAGTTGTGAAAAGCCCCAATTGTGAACGGCCCGAATTGTCTTACTGCCCCAGTTGTCTGGTTACCATTCTGATCTTAAAAATTAGGATAAATTAATTAAGAAGATTTAAAAAGACCGGTAAATAAATTATAAATGATTTTTTCCCTCTAAAATATTTTAAAATCTTATGTTTATACTGAAATAATCTATGAAATAAATCTTCCGAAAGATAATAATGACCTTGGATAAGTTTTGTCACTTTTCTTACTTGACTGTACTTGGGGCGGAGTTTTATAGATTCATACTTCTGTCCGCTAGAGGCAGCATATTTTCAATTAAAAAAAATCATTTTGACTATTCGAATTTTGCAGTACTACTAACTAATATAAGTCACAGTTGTGTATGTATGTAGAATCGACACATTAAACTTTGCTTGCATTGTGTATTTTTTTCATTTTTTTTTGTTTTTCTTTACTTTCAAATTGCTTACTTTGCAAGTGCAATTATTCATAAACAGGAAGGAATTTAAGAAAAAACAATCAACAGGATCAAAGATTTATATATTATCTTTACATATGTTTTTGTTAAATTTTGATCAGTTGATTAGCGTAGGTAAAATCCGACAAGTCCTAACATGTGTTTTACGTTCCGCGCGGACCGAGTATAGGATCCTCTTAAACTTCGTACGCATTGCCAACTTAATTTCTATTATAAAAAAATACTCCTTGAATTTGTGCTATCAACATTTTATATTATCATATACAAGAATACTGTATTATATCGACGTTATAAGAAGTTTATACTTATTGTTATAATAAAATTATTTATTTTAATAATGTGTTTAATAAAATACAGAGCTACAATAATTGAGATAAAATGTATCGACTTACATGTTAATACAGGTGTAATATATTCTTTATTGTAGTGCCTTTATTGTAGAATGAAATGAAATATCCTTAATTGTTTATAATAATTCAAAATGTGCGTCTGCGCAGACAGTTCAAAACTGGTAATTTCATGACGGTAACTTAAGGACAAAATTACTGTAGCTGATAACAGCACCGGAGATTTAAACATCAAGTGTGAAAGCATACCGATCTTAAACAGCGGTGAACTTTAAGTTCACTCGTCTTAAAGATCTAGTGTGGAAAGGGTATATCAGTCATTTTTTCGCGCATGCGCTGTTCAGTGATTTAGCCGTAATTTAACTACGAAAGTTGAAATGTTGGGAACTTTCAAGGTTACGGAATTCTTATTGCTAAGGTCTGCTTATGGATAAATTACGGCTAAGGTTGTATAAACGGGCCATAATGGCCCGTTTATACAACCTTACCAGTAACTTTTCCGTACCTTATCCCTAACCCGTAACAACTCGCCTATGTACGTTTATACAACCTTAGCCGTAATTTATCCATAAGCAGACCTTAGCAATAAGAATTCCGTAACCTTGAAAGTTCCCAACATTTAAACTTTCGTAGTTAATTTAGTTGTAAATCACTGAACAGCGCATGCGCGAAAATATGACTGTTATGAAATAGGCAACGAACTTTATTTTTGTGAAATAATAAAAATGATACGAACGCGGCAGATGCTGCCAAGGCAGTATAAAGGAATATTACAATAATTTGCTCATTATTCATTTTAATAAAATAGCTTCCAAAATTCGCAATTGACGTTTAGAATAGAGGTTATGTTTACGATGTTTACTCGGAACTGCGCAAACTCTAAGCAGCGCATTTCATTGGCTGCGGCTGACCATCGAGATTAAGGAAAAGGTTGTATAAACCAAATACTTTAGTTCTGGGGATCGTTAAAACTTATGGATAAGGTACTTCTCAGTTACGGCTAAGCAAAATCATGGCTAAGTTGTATAAACCATCCATAACTTGCCAGGCTTTTCTCGCAAATTATCGATTTGGAAGATTGCGTTTCGCTCGTGAGAATTTGAACTGACCGGACCTATAGCAATATATAGTAGGTGCGTTCGGCATAAGCTAATAATCTACACATTCTGCATAATTTACACATTTACACAAGATTCTTGTGTAAATGTGTAAATTATGCAGAATGTGTAGATTATTAGCTTATGCCGAACGCACCTTGTGCAGAAATGAGTATCGGTTGAGTTTAATTCTCCAGATGGGTTGAGTGTTGATGGAACGAGTGTTCTGAAGGCCTAGAAATCTAGGGACTTTATTGAAAAGAAGAGAGCAAAGTTATCTACCGGCCAGTGTTTCAACAATGCAACTAAGTAATTTCTTGAAAATAAAATAAAGTTATCGATTAGTAATAAATTAATTGATTAATTATTAATTGAAACCAAAAATATCATGATTAATCGATTAACTGAAACAAAATAATTGATTAATTCAATCATTCGATTAAATGTTGCCATCTCTAGTCATACCTACAAAACTCTAAAACCATTATTTTCAAAAATTTATAAAATTCGATATCTTTTAAAATAATAATTTTTGTGAGTAACACGTAGTAGTTCAGTTATAAATGTGCCACCACATTACTACTTTGTAATACTATTACAGACATGTTTGTACAAGATAACAATTACTAATAGATAAATAATTAATATGAAATCAATATTTTCAATGAACGATAATTTATCAGACTACACAAATATTTTGAAGTGGTCTACACGTGACAAATTCGATATAAATTGATAATAAAACATAAATCTGTGCCATTAAATTGAAGTTTGATGAATTGATAAATAAAAAATTTCAAAAAATTAATACTTCCAACGACCGAAAATATGGTATACATTATTTTAAAAAATGTGGAACTAACGAAAGTAATATTGTCTTGTTTTTTTTTTTTTTATTTTTAATTCTAAACAAGTGATTGCTAGGCAACTAATAAACAAATGGCACGCAAATAGTTTAGCATATAATTTAGACAAATTAAAGTGACACCCGCTGTTTAAACAAAATGTTGAATTTTGATCAAAATTGTGTTGAATTGCAAGGAAGAAGTTCCAAATCGACTTAAATTACAACCGCCAAATAGTCCAGATTTTAATGTATTTGATCTTGGCTTTTTCAATTCTATACAATCCTTACAACATGCAGCTTCACCGAATACAATCGATGTACTATTGAATGCGTACAAAATTTAATGCATTAAACATACAAACCCTAGTTAATATTTTTTCAACATTGCAAACCTGTCTAGAAGCAACCATGTTAGCAAAAGGAGGGAATTCCTGTAAGGTTCCGCACATTAATAAGGCAAAATTTCATTGTCAGGGACGATTACAAACAATATTACTATGTTCCATACAAGCTGTAGAGAAGACAGCCACGTCCTTGTTAAATTAAAACTATTTATATTATTCTTTGTTTTACTAGATATTTGTAACTATTTCATAAATAAAATCATTCTAATTAATTAAAATTATAAATGTATAATTTTCGGACAAGAAAAATATCAAAATGTATACCATATTTTCGGATGGAGGAAGTAACATTTACTTTTAACTGAAATATCAATTAGGGAAGAGTGAAATTTGAACTTTGTGTATAATGAACTTAAAGTTGAAATCTATTTTCGATGCACAAAATGTGCAAACTATAATTAGCTGATTTCTAACACTCTTTGTGGCTTCTGACATTCTGGGAATGAACTTTAATACGCTTAGTCATTTTTGATATACTGAAAAAAGACACATCACTCATGTGTCTTTGTTATAGGATTTTCTGGTCATATCTACAAAACCCTAAAAAGGCAACAATTTACCGGATGAAAATGGGTCGTGAATGCTAGCTGCAATTTTAATTTTATCATTTTCTTTTAGGAAATGACAGTATTGCGCAAAAGAAAAACATATTTGCTTTTTTACATATTGTTTTCTTTTTAATGATATATTTATGAAACAGTGAACTAAGTAAATATTTGTTTTATACCTAGATTAGAATACAATCTTTCGTACGTAATAAATGCAAATATAAGTTTCTACTATCTAAAGTATCAAATACAATAATACCTGGGCAAATGAATATAATTCATTCCACGAGGTTATTCGTAGTACGAATTGTTCGTTAACCGAATCACGATTTTTCCATAAGTTTCAATGTAAAACCTTAAATCAGGGATCGGCAACATGGTTCCTGAGGGCACCCGGGTTTTAGCGAAGCCTTTTTGAGGAGACAACCAATAAATTTAAAAAATAATAATGGAGTTTTATAAATTATGTTCTTTGACATATGTTTACCAAGATAGGCGTCAAAAAAATACTTACCTACTGTTCATTTCATACACTTGGAGAAACAAAATAGATGATAAAGGACAAAAATAATTCTAGGAACTATTTTTTGAACAATGCTAAAGAAATATAATTCGTTTCCCATATTGTTTGTCTTCTTCGGTAAAATTTGGAAGAGTTTAGCTTTAGATATCAATAATTTTCTGAAATGGGTTCATTCATAATATTTTTTGTAAAAGTAACCAGACAACTGGGGCCGTAAGACAATTCGGGCCGTTCACAATTGGGGCTTTTCACAACTGGGGCCATTAACAACTGGGGCGATGGACAATTCGGGCCGTACACAATTGGGGCTTTTCACAACTGGGGCCATTAACAACTGGGGCGATGGACAATTCGGGCCGTTCAGTCTTCTTTTGTTTAAAATAAAAAATAATTATTTTACAAGTTGGCATAAATTAAATTGCGTGTTCTTTTGAAAAAACATATTTTAATGGTTTGATTAAGTACATTTTGGTGGGAATTAGAATAAATAAAAAAAATTGTATTTTAGGGGTTGGCGTAAGTAAATTTTCGTGTTCATTAAAAAGAAATTGTATTTTAAGGGTTAGATTAAGTAAAATTTAGTGCTGTTTTGACTATATAAATAAAAAATGTATTTAATTTTAGAAGTAAATACTTTGTAACTAAATTTCATTAATATTATCTGTCTCATTTTGTAATACGGAACTAACAGAAAAAGTTCATTTTTTATATTGACAATACAATTATAATATTGTCATAGTATTGGTTCACACGGATACGCCAAAGTCTGTTTACACCAAAACAGTCACCAAAGTAACCAGATCTAGTTTCGTATTACAAATTGAGACGGATTATATGAGTCAACTACGAGAAAATCAGTTATTTTTTGTTTGACTATTTGATTTTCCTAGTTTTTTTATGTATGATTACGATTTAATTATGGTATTTTATGTATCTCGTTTATATAAAACTGGCAAAATTTTCTAGATAAACATAAAAAAAAAAAAAATTATAATACCTATCATGTCTCTAATGTGACAATTTTCAAATACATAATCTTCATAATATTTGCTGCTTTGAGATTCTCGCCGATCGTAAAATTTTATTAGAATACTAGCTGAGTACCCGTGCTTCGCTACGGTTTATTGACGGTTTGCCATCATCGTGCAATTATTGTAAGTCATGATTCTTTATAGATCACATTACTGACTCTCTCCTCAGGTGTAGATTCACCCCGTTAGAGGTTCATTTGTGTAAAATTCGTAGTATGTTTCTAAACATGTGCACGGTTAACTTTTAAGTTATAAAATGAATGTTATAACTTAATAAACACAGGAAATACGACGGGTTGTATAATTTATCCCGATTATAGATTTACCCCTTTAGGGGTTGATTAGGAAAGAATCCAAAAATAAATTTTTCGACATTTGTATGGTTAATCTTTATAAGCAAAAGCCAAGTCGATGTCTTATTGGGTCAATCGATATTAAGGAATTCTTGATATCACATTTCAGCCCTTAGGGGTTGAATTTCGAAAAATACCGTCTTAGTGGGAACTTACGTCATACAGGCAATATACTTTACGAATTTCATGTATCTTGTCCAGAGGACGTTCTATCGAGTAAAAAATACCCATTTACCCCTTTAGGGGTGAAATTTTTAAAAACTGTTAAAATAATTTCGAGATATTTTAAAAAGACACCGATATGCCAAAAAAGGATAAACACAGGAAATACGAAGGGTTTTATAATTCACCCCGACTGTAGACCCCTATAGGGGTTGATTCGGCCAACATCCTGAAATAAGTTTTTCGTATGGGTAAGCTTTGTAAGCAAAATCCAAGACGATATCTTATTGGTCCTAAGAGGTATTGAGGAATCTTTGTCTCCCCTTTTCACTTCTTAGGGGTGGAATTTCGAAAAATCCCGTCTTAGTGGCTGCTTACGTCATGGAGGGAATATACTTCACGAATTTTATTTATCTATGTCCAAGGGATGTTCAATCGAATACAAAATTCCCATTTACCCCTTAAGGGTGAAATTTTAAAAACTGTCAATACCATTTCAAGATATTTTGAAGACACCTATATGCCAAAAGGAATTTTATAACTCAACAAAGACAGGGAATATGATGGGTTGTATAATTAACCCTGTTCGGAAATTCACCACTTTAGGGGTGGGTTAGAACAAAATCCTGAAATAAGTTTTTCAATATTTATATGGGTAATCTTTGTAAGAAAAACCAAGACGATATCTTATTGGTCTGTAGAGATATTTAAGAATCCTTGCAATTATATTTCACCCTTTAGGGGTTGAATTTCGAAAAATCCCGTCTTAGTGTATGCTTACCTCATGGAGGGAATATACTTTGCGAATATCATGTATCTATGTCCAAGGGATGTTCTATCAAATAAAAAATATCCTTTTACCTCTTTAGGGGTGAAATTTTGAAAAACTGTCAAAACCATCGAGATATTTTAAAAAGAAATCTATATGCCAAATAGGAATTTAATAATTCAACAAACACAGGAAATACGTCGGGTTCTATAATTCTCCCTGATTGTAGATTCACCCTTTTAGGGGATAAATAGGACAAAATCCTGAAATAAGTTTTTCAACATTTATATGAATAATATTTAGAAGCAAATATGAAGGCGATATATTATTGGACCTGTGAGATATTGAGGAATCCTTGAAAACACATTTTACCCCATTTCACCCCTTAGGGGTTGAATTTCCAAAAATCATTTCTTAGGGGGTTGTTAAGTCATAAAAAGGATATACTCCCCGAATTTTATGTTTCTCTGTCTAGACGACATTCTATCGAATATAAAATACCAAATTACCCGTTTAGGGGTAAAATTAAAAAAAAAAAGGTCAATACACTTAAATATTTTAAAAAGACACCTATATGCCTAAAAGAAATGTTATAACACAACAAACACAGAAGATGCGAAGGGTTCCATAATTCACCCTGATTGTAGATTCACCCCTTTAGGGGTTGATTAGTACAAAATCCTGAAAAATAAGTTTTTCAACATTTATGCGGGTAGTCTTTGTAAGCAAAAGTAAGGCGATATATTCTTGACCTAAAAGATACTGAGGAATCCGTGAAAACACATTTCACCCCTTTTAACCCCTGAGAGGCCGAATTTCAAAAAATTATTTCTTAGGGGGTTCTTAAGTCATAAAAGGAATTTACTCCCCGAATTTTATGTTTCTTTATCTAGACGAAATTCTATCTAATAAAAAATACCAATTTACCCCTTTAGGGGTGAAATTTAAAAAAACGGTCAAAACACTTTCTAAATTTTCTAAAAAGATACCTATATGCCAAAAAGGAATGTTATAACACAAAAAACACAGAAGATGCGAAGGTTTCTATAATTCACCCTGATTGTAGATTCACCCCTTTAGGGGTCAATTAGAACAAAATCCTGAAATAAGTTTTTTAATATTTACATGAGTAATCTTTGTAAGCAAAAACCAAGTCGATATCTTATTGGACCTAAGAGATATTAAGGAAACCGTGAAGCCATATTTTACCCCTTTTAACCCCCTTTTCACCCACTTAGAGAATGAGTTTCGAAAAATCCGTTCTTAGTGGGTGCTTACGTCATGGAGGGAATATACTCGCCGAATTTCATGATTGTAGGTTCAGTGGTTTGGGCTGGGCGTTGATTATGAGTAGGTAGCTTAGTTACGATTTTATATATATAGATTATCTTCGAATGCACGTGTACCTAAACATTTTCTATTGGTTCAGAATTTAATGAGTGCGGGGAATATATAGTCAAAAGAGCACCAAATTTTACTTAATCTAACCCCTAAAGGCCTTATCACACTAGAGTTAGTATTCAAGTGTAAACTTGGAAAATTAAAGTCTTTGCATTCGAATCGAAGCCTTGTGCGTGTGATAGTATGAAGAAAAAACCTAGGTTTTGAAGACCAGGCAAATGAAACAGGATACAATTTCTCGGTCTCTTTACCCAGGTCTTACAGCTGACGCTTCTTTGTTTTAAAATAACCTTCAAAATATAACTGTCAACTGTCATAATTTCACGATGTGCGAATTGGTAAACAAACAATTTCCAAGTCTTAACTAATATTCAAATACCGTGTGATATGTCAAGACCTGAAGACTTGGATCCCGAAAAAAAACCTACAAAAATAAGACTTGGATAATGTTCTAGTGTGATACGCCTTTAAGATACAATTTCTTTATAAACAAATGAACACGAAAATTTACTTAAGCCAACCCTTAAAATACAATTTTTTTATTTATTCTAATTTCCACCAAAATGTACTTAATCAAACCATTAAAATATATTTTTTTCAAAAGAACATGCAATTTGAATTATGCCAACTTGTAAAATAATTATTTTTCATTTTAAACAAAAGAAGACTGAACGGCCCGAATTGTCCATCGCCCCAGTTGTTAATGGCCCCAGTTGTGAAAAGCCCCAATTGTGTACGGCCCGAATTGTCCATCGCCCCAGTTGTGAAAAGCTCCAATTGTGTACGGCCCGAATTGTCCATCGCCCCAGTTGTTAATGGCCCCAGTTGTGAAAAGCTCCAATTGTGTACGGCCCGAATTGTCCATCGCCCCAGTTGTTAATGGCCCCAGTTGTGAAAAGCCCCAATTGTGAACAGCCCGAATTGTCTTACGGCCCCAGTTGTCATGGCACCCCTTTCACCACTACAGACGAGAATGTGCCTGGTATAATCGCAAATTATTTTCAAATTAGTGATGTGAAAAATCTGGAATTGGAAATAATAAATTTAAAAATTGACATAATTTCAACTATTCTGGAATTTGGTAGATAAATATGGTTACCCTTTATTAAGAGAATGTAATAACATATTCAACATATTCGTGTGAATTTCTTTTTTTAAATATGAAGCAATTAAAGTCAAAGTACCGTTTCCGACTTACTGATACAGGAACATTGCCTGAGAACTGGGATTTCAACCTACGTGGCGGATTACAAGAAATTAGCTGATGCAGTTCAACGCCAAATGTCACATTAAAGTGGCATTTACTTTTTTTGTGCCCGTCGTTATATGCCAGCCATTAAAAGTACCCTTTTTTGTGAAAAGTTTGCCGATCTCTGTCTTAAACGTGCCGATTGATCGACAGAAAACCGGTAAACACATATACTATATCTATTTCACACCATTTCTGTGTAAAATTCAATAACATCTGTGAGCTTCTCAACCCAACGTACGTCCGTAATTTTTATCACGATTTTACTTGATTATTTACTGACATGAATATTGCTGGGTTTGCAGTTGTAGAATAGTACCCGTGTTTTTTGTATATGAAGCGCTTCTATTACAGCTATGACCTGAGCGAGTGAAACAAGACAATTGAGAAGTGCCATTACCGTTGGTGGCGCTGTTTTTCAAGGCAATATGGCTGAATTGTCTAGTATTCAGCTGTCAATATGCTAACAGCGAACAAGTTAATTTAAGCACAGTACATTTTTATTTTATGAAAATGTATCTATCAACTTGTAACAAAAAATCAACACAAGAAAATATGTAATAATTTCAAACAGTACTACAGTCGCGTAGTACAATATTTGACCACCAGACTGCGTATCTGAGCGTGTCAGTTCTTAATAGTTCTTTCTCACCATCCAAACCAATAGCATCGCTTAATTTTTTTATGACCATCTAGATCAGTGGTCCCCAACCTTTTTTGTGGTGAGCACCTCTTTGAATGTGAAAATAAGCTCCCGCACCCCCATAAAAAATGTGTTCAGATTTTTCAGTGGAGTCATATTTATATGTCAAATTGATCAAAATAAAATGTGAAGAACAAAAAAAAAAAGGAAATCGCATGAATATTTCTTTAAAATTGATCAAATTAATTGATGTAGCATACAGCGGTTCTTAACCTTAATAAAATTAGAAAGAAAATATACTTATTGAAAAATATTTTTATATTATTATTTATTACAAAAAAAAAAAAAAAAAATAGAGGGTATAAATATATAATGATTCTTATTCTGCCCAAAAACAATAAATAATACAATAATACAAAATACAATAATACAATAATGCATTTCTATAAATCGTCACGCACCCCTCTAAATGCTTTCCCGCACCCCCGGTTAGGTACCGCTGATCTAGATTGAACCATATTTCTAGCGGACGTAACATAATTTGAAGTTTGACATTCCTTTCGGAACAACCTGTATAATTTATAAAAATAATTTTCAGAAACAAAATGTAATTCTTAACAGTTGTCACTCATTGTTATTTTTGGCAGACATCCAATCGAAATCCAGTCGAAAAAATGTAATACGTCTTGTAAAACATTCATTTTGTACAGAACTTATCAAAATAAAAATTTCATCAAATAATATTTGTTTTTTTAATGCCAAGGCTCTTTGTTTGTAGCAAAAATAGCCAAGAACTAAAGTGTTAAAAATATAAGAAATAAAAGAATAGGAAACAAACCGTAAAAATAGCACAAAGAATTGTAATCTAACACTTGAAAAATATGTAAAAAAATTAATGAGAACGCATTTTTGTTTGTTTTTGCTTGTATGCACTTTTACATTTATTGAATATACTAACTGGAGTATCCATATTTCGTATGGTTTTTGTAATGTATATTTTGCTGTAACGTCAGAGGCGTACTTAACGGGTGTCGCACCTGGCGCCTGCCAGGGGCCCACGGTGGAGAAGGGCCCCGCGCTGTTTTTTTACAATATATAAAACAAAGCTCAACAAAACATATACCTAATATGTTACAACGAAGATTGCTTCCCCACGAATCATAAAAATTTTTAATTTACTTTTAAAACTCATTATTTAAATAACACACGAAAAATTGTTGCCCGTACTGTAAAGCCTGGAACAGAATGCACAGCGTGCTACGCCGTCAGCGCGGCGTCAGTTGCGACAGCGTTGCGTAGCGCCGTTGAGAATTTTTAAGTGGAAAACAGAATGCACCGAGTTCTACGACGCGTTAACGGCGTACGTACGGCGCTATCTGTCAGAAGAAAGTTAAAACCAAGCTGTCGTACGCAAGTGCACAGAATGAACAACGTCCTCCGGCATTCGAACGCCGTTGATACTGAATGTTCGTCAACTTCCAACTTTTGACGCCGTTGAACGTTGACGCAGAACACCTAACCTCAGTTTTTACTGAATGGTAAAGTGTTTGTATGTATAAATAACTTTCATACAACATAAATAACATCACACACAGGTCTTCATCATCCATTATACTTTTAATAAAAGAAAGCGCACGTATAAGTACAGATATAGGTTGTCAAGTGACACTTGACGGCGTTAAAAATTATTGCATTGTGTGCAGGCGAAAATTCTCAACGGCGCTACGCAACGCTGTCGCAACTGACGCCGCGCTGACGGCGTAGCACGCTGTGCATTCTGTTCCAGGCTTTAGACTGACGACTGTACGTTTAAAGTGACAGAAACTGCATACTGAGCACACAGATACTGAGCACGTGTTTATCCCCAACAGAAACAACCGACTGCGCAAAATTTGTCACAGTGTTTTGTTCTTACATATGCGTTATTTGTTTTATAAATCTTCGAAGTTCAAGAATAAACTCTTGATTTTGTGCCTGTGTTGCTGTGTTTTTACTGTTTTTATAAAAATTTAAGTTACAATTGCGAAGATCTGAATATAGAGTTTCCTGAAATATATAAGACTAAACCACCCCCAAAACCACCATGGACCCTTCTAAATCCCAAAATAAATCTCTCCCTTACCAAGTACAAAAAAGACTCCACTCATCCTGAAATCTTCAGGAAAGTTTATTTGGAAACAATAGAACGTTACGAAAATTTTACTTCTATTTTTACTGACGGATCAAAAATAAATGGAAAGACCGGTGCCGCTTTCATAGTAAACTCAGAAAAACATCAATACCACTTATCATCAACGGCAAGTGTATACACGGCAGAAGCCTTTAGTATTTTAAAGGCAATAGAGTATATTCAGGAAAATGTGGAAAAAAACAAATTTTTAATACAAACAGATTCACATAGTACCATAGACGCCATCAAAGATATCCACACGAAAAACCCGTTAATCCAAGATATCCAAGCAAACGTACATAATGCTATTATTGAAGGAAAAGAGATTGTTATCCTATGGATCCCCTCTCACGTTGGTATCAAAGGAAATGAAGAAGCAGATCAGGCAGCAAAATTAGCTACAACTAACAATTTGATAAATATACCCATTCCACATAGAGACTTCATTAGCCATATTAAAAATAAATTAAATTCTAAATTGATTTCATACTGGGGCACAATAGCAAATCATTTCAGTCTAATCAAAGAAGACTTCAGCTACTGGAAAACCAATATGAATAGAAGAGATCAAATTGTTATTACGCGACTCCGATTAGGTCACACACTAGCTACCCAGCAAACATTTTTATACGGGCCAGTACTGGTAAAGCACATACTCCCCGGCATTGAAAGTAATGGGCCAGTATCCCGGTGTCCCCGGGGCCGTTACTGGCCCATTGATGTATCAGTTGCTGGCCCAGCAACGGTAAAGTGCAAAATAATCGCATTAGTTGCAAGATTTATTTCTGATGGTTTTAAGTAAAAAGTATGAGTGAAGAAGAGTGCTTATAAAATGCTGGTAAAGTACTTCGTATAGGCGGAATGCGAAATACAAATGTGAAGTACATTATTAATACTGGCGTTGCACTTACTTTTGGTGCCAGTAATTTACCAGCATAAAAGCAGTTTGCCAGCATTCGGCCGTTAGTTGAATGTTTGCTGGGTACTCATAAACATATTTTTGAAAAACAAAATCCCATAGAATGCCAAAATTGCAAAACTAGATTAGATGTAAAACACCTAATAATCGACTGTCCTATTTATCAAGTTGAGAGGTTAAGATTCCAAATCCCATTATCACTCAAAGAAACTCTAAGCAACAACCAAGATCATCTCTCCAATGTAATAAATTATCTAAAATCAATTAATGTTTTCTCCAAAATTTTAAAATGTTATATATTTATAATATGTAAAAATATATGTATCAGGGGCCAATAGCCAAGTTTCTGACGCCTCTTTAAAACAAATAAAAAATAAAATAAAAAAAATATACATCGAAATTGTAAATTTAACTTTTTTCATACCTACCTAAGTTCATTTGATATTTTCTTATTTAGCACAAATTAATATATTGGAGGAACAGGGAAGGGGTCCCCCATGCGTTTAGCGCCAGGGGCCCCGAGAAGTGTAAGTCCGCCATTGTGTAACGTAAATGATAAGTGAGATATTTTAATTTCAAGTAGAACACAATATAATCGTTTCTTTATTCTAAATTACTCTTTTGTATATATTTCTGATGTTAAGTAAATAATAAGTGAGATATATGGTTTATAGGTAGCTCTCCATAGCTCCCCAAATATGTATTTTATTAAAAACTGCATTGAACATATTTCTTATATTCATTTTTGCTGATAAGTAAATTATAAATGAGATACGAGGTGTGTAAATTAAGTAACCGGACTGATTTAATATATAAATTTTGACGAGTAAATAAGAATTTTTATTTCTCCTTATATATATATATATATATATATATATATATACTACTTTGAGATATAGACAACTTTGAGCCCCATGAAAGTTGAAAGTTATAATAATAATAATAATAATAATAATTTATTATTCCTTTGACAATTACAAAATGTATAGGAAAAGTCATACAGGTGCAATACATACATTATTGTGTACAATCTGACAAATATTCTTCCATAGAGTAGTAACATTTAGATATCAGAATTTTTTTTAACTGGTTTTTAAATTTATTTTCTATAATTAATGCTTTTAAGAAATTCGGGAAGGCATTATAAAGGGTAATATATATTAATAGTAATTAGTTAGTATGAATTTCTCGAAAATGATACAAGCTATAAAAATTTTGAAGACGGCTGTGAATTCTTCGTAAAAAGTGCCTGTAGAACGTGCAAATAAGAACCTTGTACGAATTGAAATAAAAAAGTTATATGCCAAAAGTAAATCGACCAAAATCAGTTTTTTGCACGTATTAAGTGACCTGTGCACTTTTCAGGAAAACCAAATACATCATTAATGTAGCCAATGCGGCAATTTTGCCCCAATTTAACCGATTTCGTATCTCTTACGAGTGAGATCCCATTGATAAGGCTCGAAAAACGGGCATCCTGTATAGGTGATAGATAAGAAATAAATATTAGTTTATAAAGATAGTTTAAAAAATGGGACAGGCTCACATTTCATCGGTTCTGAGTCTTTTTGTGGACTGTCTTTTTTCACTTTTTTTTGCCGCAAATTTCAAAATTTTAGACCTCAAAAGTGACCATATATTTGTGATATAAGGTTAAAAATGTATAAGTAAACCAATTTTCCAACAACATTAAAAATTGTAATTTAAAATTTTTCAACTGCAGGTCGCTATCTCTAACCGTTTTTGAGTTGTGCTTAACGATTAAAGCCACGAATTATTTTTAGACTAAATAAACTACGGATAATCCAAAAATTCTAACCGGAGATCGCTGTCTCTAACCGTTTTTGAGTTGAGCTTTTTTTATGTCACAATTTTCACAAATAATGTATTGAAATTATACCATACAAAACCCTAAAAATGTCGTAAATATTTTCTCGCATTTTAATAAATTAAAAACGTATTATGCTTACCTTAACCTGTTCGCTATGTGCAAATTAACGGATAAGTACTACTTTCGTCAATCATATTTCCTTCGATCACAGCGCCGCCACCGGTAATGTCAGTTCTCAAATGTCACAACAACGCAAAAATTTTTTTTTTTTTCATTATCAAACTAGTATATTGTAGTTATACTATAAAGCCGCATTCAGAGCTCTTTAAATTAACACGTTGTAGACTGTTCGTTGTTACGCTGTAAGTTATGTTTCTATGCATTGTTTTAACGTTCTACGTACCGTTCACAGCAAGTTAGAAATTAATGTGTTACGAATATTCCGACATCTGTGTGTATTTAAACCAACTACTACTTCGTAAAATGTTTTCTATGTATTATCCTTTTTATAATTCTGTTGTCTTAGATTTTAACTAACTAAACCTAACCTGATTACCTAAATTAATCTTATTTACTGCCCGTCTTTGTAATTTTGAGCAAGATTTGTTAATGATGACATTATGTTAGGTTATGTAAAGGCATACGATAACTTCGGTGTCACTGATAGACTAAGATAGCCAATTACTTATACAGGGTGTTTGTTTGAAACGCCGCACCTCGAATAACTTGTTTATTTTAAGAGATACAAAAAATTCTTCAGAAGAAAAATTAAACTAGACAAAAGGGCCCACTTAAGGACTATAATAAGAATTCTGCATCACTTCCGGTTTCAGCGGAAATAGTTTCAACTTTTTATCTAGCATAGAGTCGGTACTTTATTTATTATTATTATTTTTTTTTGAAAGTACATTTAATCAGCTTTACAAGGATATCAAAATATCATAATATAATTTTAACCATTTCAAAATGGCGGCCATTTATTTACAAAATAAAATATAATAAATA
The DNA here is from genome assembly GCA_963971575.1 of Liopterus haemorrhoidalis. Classification (NCBI taxonomy): domain Eukaryota; kingdom Metazoa; phylum Arthropoda; class Insecta; order Coleoptera; family Dytiscidae; genus Liopterus; species Liopterus haemorrhoidalis. The sequence goes on from OZ020623.1 coordinate 16,653,736, forward strand.
ACATAAAAATCGTAGAAACTAATTATAAAAATATATAACATTATGTAACTAGGACAAACAATAAAACAAAATATGACTAAAGTTAGTAATAAACTAAGGAAAATTTACAAATGTTCAATATGACCGCCATTGTTATCCACACATTTTTACTTGCCCGACCTTAATATATAAGGGGCAAGTATTGTAATCGCGAAAATTTTCGATGTCGAGATTTTGACGGATGACCACGTTTCATGGTCCAGGGAATCCAAAAAACCTATTTTCGAAGTGCCGTCCGTATGTGTGTGTGTGTGTGTGTGTGTGTCTGTCTGTCTGTCTGTCTGTGTGTATACACGATAACTCAAGAACGGTTCAACCTAGAAAATTCGTTCTGGTACTAAAAAATTCTCCTATTAAATGGGAAGAACCCTATTGTTTTTTATGAAAATCGGTTGACTAGAAATGGGAGTTTACTCGTGTCGATTTTAAGATTTTTGCGAATATTTAGCAACAGAAAAATATTTCGAAAAAATTTATTGAACAAAAGTTACTATAAATGCAATTACTAATAACTTTTATTTGAGATGTTTTTTGATAAAACGAAAAATTTTGAAATTTTTTTGTAAAATTATTTAAAATTTTTCCAAGTCTCAATTTTTTCATACTTATATGTAACGTTTCCATGGTCATGATAATTAATTCGTAACTAGTAAACCATTCAATTTTGACATCCGGTCACGGTAACAGTTCTTAACGAGTGCTACAGTTAGTTGAATTTAAATATTGGTTTGTACTTACAATATATCAGTGTTGTGGTGAAAGGACCTCTCAACGTTAAGTGAGGATCACCCCTAACCATGGGGGACACCAGTGGGGGCGAGGAACCCCCGGACATTTCAACGGCAGCCGCGTTCGTGCAGGCCATGGACGTTATCCACAACAGTCCATTCCAGTACGAATATAATAATTACGACTCTACTCAACAAGATGTAACACCAGGAAACTACACCACTTTTCACAATACTCCAAAACGAAGTCGAAATTCACAAAACACACTATCCGAGACAAAGAAAACATGTACTGCACACTCAGCTGGTGACGTGATATCGCCAGTCCATAATGAGCTCGCTAATGATTTAAGCCGTAATCCGGCAATAATTAGTATACCCGACATTACAAATAACCAGACTGATTCAATTACTTTAAATTACTACGAAATAAATAAAAACAATAGATACAGCATTGTTGACAATGGCCCTTATATCATTATTTTAGAAAGCAAAACTAACAATGCTGGTAACCTGCACAAAATGAGTGTAGGGAAAAAAATTTGTGAAAATTTCAGAGAGGAGGCCAAATACATTACAGATATATATACAACAGGCAGAAACAAAATCAAAATTGATATGTCTAATCGGGATTCTGCAAACAAAATTCTAGACGCAGTTGAAGTTCTGGCAAGCCTCAATTTTCAAGCATATATACCGGAATCGATCTTAGTAAGAAAAGGCATAATTCGAAACGTGGACACAGACATCTCAACAGACGAAATTGACAAGGTTATACAATCAAAAATTAAAATTGTTCATATTAAAAGAATGACGCGGAAAATAATCAAAAACGAACTGCCAGTTTTTGAGAACACTGGTACGGTCGTCCTAACATTCAGAGGTCAAATACTCCCCGAATACGTTTCCATCTACGGTGCGCGATGCAAAGTATCACCATACATTTACCGCGTAACCCAATGTCAAAAATGCTTTCGATTTGGACACTTGGACATACAGTGTCGTAGCTCCAGCCGCTGTGTGAACTGTGGTGAAAACCACGAGTCAACACAATGCAACACAACCCCCAGATGCATTTCTTGTAAAGGAGAACATAGAAGTAACGATACCAACTGCCCGGAATACAATAACCAAAAATCAATTAAAAAATATATGGCTTTCAACAACGTGAGCTATAAAGAAGCCAAAACTAAATATAGATCGTACTCAGAGGTCGCATATGACAATTCACAACAATATATCAATTTCACGGACTTTCCTCCCCTTCGTACGAGTAACCGATTCAATCCACTAGTCAACGCTGCAGACAACGAAGACCAATACCACCAACAGAACCCTGGCCAAACTTTTTCCAATCCACGCCGAAATATACTCAAAAATCAGGCAAATACGTTTCGTCGCACGCAGATAAACACACTGGCAAATAACAGAGAAAGAACAACCGCGCCAGTTCAACCAGTTCAAAATAACTATTCTCGTAACGGAACTGTAGGTGTCAACCCCTACCCTCCACAACCGCACCTAAGGTCCAATGCAGACAATTCTACAGGCTCAAGAAACAACTCCGAACTTATCCTAGACAACATTATTACAATGGTTAACTATCTAACAGATCAATCAAAATCTGGGACAATTTTTAATTTCTCAGAGGTGCTGAACCTCTTACGGAACTCGTTACACCTAGACAGCAATCGGCCTTAATATTATCCAGTGGAATGGCCAGTCGGTCAGATCCAATAAACCTCTCCTAGAAATGTACTTAGGAACACACAAACCAAATATCGTAATACTATCCGAAACATGGTTTCATGAAGAACACATCATCAGATTTCACGGCTACAATATCGTACGAAGTGATCGCGCAGATGGATACGGTGGATCAGCGATACTAATATCAACAAACCTATTCTACCAGCCAATTGATCTCATCGCGCTAAATACGGACACAATACAAATATGTGGCGTTTCTATTAAACTTGCATCGGAGAACTTATCTATAGTATCTGTCTATGTGTCCCCAAGAAGTTTTATTAATTTCGCGAGCTGGAATTTATTAAAATCAAAAATCACGGACAACTGCATTATAGCTGGCGACTTTAACGCGCACAGCACCGTCTGGGGGTGCGAGCTTAATGATAATTACGGTAACTATATACTGGAAGCACTAGACGAGAACAACCTTATTATAACGAATGATGGTCAGGCCACCTTAGTGAACCCCCGTGGCTACCGGAAATCCGCAGTGGATTTAACTATCTGCAACCCTGTTATCGCCGGGTTAGCAACTACCCAAACAACCAGAGAAACCTTAGGATCCAACCACTTCCTCGTTAAAACATCCATACAAATAAATAATCCTGCGCCAGTATACATAACAAGTTCCAGTAGGTGGAATACGAAGAAGGCGAATTGGCCCCTCTTCTCCCAACTAATTGATCAAGAGTTAGCCTTACAACCTCCCTCAGACAACACGGTCACCCGATACAAGAACCTGGTTAATTCCATCAACAAGGCGGCGACGCTAAGCATCCCAAAGAAAACACCTTTTCTATCCAAGTACACACCCAAAATCTGGTGGAATGAAGCAGTACAAAAACAAATGGCGGTGGTCAAACTGTCTTGGACTAAATATATGCACCAATCAACACTTGACAATTACCTTAATCACAAACAGAAGAAAGCAGCAGCCAAAAGGAGCATTAAAAGAGCCAAAAGAGAAAACTGGAAAAAATATTGTGCTTCTCTAAACATAAATACACCACTTACTTCGGTTTGGAAAACCTTCAAATCTGTCAAAAATTGTCACCAAACCCCAAGAGAAGAAAATCCAGAATTCGACCAAGAGTGGATTGAAAACCTCGTAACTAGCTTGGCTCCTCTCGGAGTCCCACATCGGCCCCCTTCACATGAACCAGACAGCAACACCGATCACTTTCTCCTCAGACCATTTCTACCGGAGGAGTTGCACCTAGTAATACATAGGAATTCTACAGACTCTGCTCCAGGTAGGGACTTTATCACATACACAATGATCGCACATCTCCCTCCAAAAGCGTTCGAAGATCTATTATATATTTTCAACAACATATGGGACAACAAAGATTGGATTAGCGATTGGCAACAACAAATTATCATACCTATTCTGAAACCAGGTAAACCACCATCATCCGTCAGTTCATACAGGCCTATTGCCTTGTCATCATGCATGTTTAAAACCCTGGAAAGACTAATAAAAAACAGGATGGACTGGTATATAGAACATTATAGCCTACTACCGAAATACCAGTATGCCTTTAGAAAAGGAAAAAGCATACAAGATGCTTTAATGGCCTTCACAACAGACACATACCTAGCCTTTTCAGAAAATAGTATAAACGCCGGCGTATTCTTGGACATCTCAAGCGCATACGATCACGTACATTTACCAACGCTCCTTCAAAAGCTACACAAGTTAAAATTCCCATCAAGCTTCATTGTTCGAATGGACATGATGTTACGTAATCGCATAATATCTGTAAGATTCAAAGGGAAACAGAGCTCACCCAGGCATTTATTTCGAGGATTACCACAAGGATCAATCTTGAGTCCCATGCTGTTCAACATATATACGCATGATCTTTCAGACTATCTACCACCCCCAATTAAAATAATTCAATACGCAGACGACTTTTGTATAAGTGTTAAACACAGGAATCCAGACTCCTGCATCAACAAACTTCAACAATGTTTCCTAGCCCTGGAATTTTGGCTTTATACAAATGGATTTACTTTGTCAGAAGATAAGACAAAAATCGTTTTCTTTACCAAGAAAAGACTCCAACTAAATGTCGAACAAATCCATCTCGGCCTATATAATATACCAATTTCCACCAGTCATAAATATCTGGGTATGTACTTAGACCAAAAACTATCATGGGTCTCTCACATAAACAACCTCAAAGCAAATGTAGAAAAAAGACTTAATCTTCTCCGAGCTATAGCACATTGCTGGTGGGGGGGGCACCCCAACACAATGCTAACAATCTATAAAGCCTATGTGCGTTCGAAATTGGACTTCGGGAGCATCTTCTATTCAGCCGCAGCCGTTACACATTTACGTAAGCTAGACACTCTTCAATACAAAGCATTACGAGTATGCACTGGAGCCATGAAATCTACGCCTCTAAACGCTCTACTTGCAGAATGCTGCGAAACACCATTAAAATATCGCAGACTCAAGACTGGATATAAATTCTTAATTAATAAATGTTATACAGACAACAGTTCACTTATCCAGCTGAACAGATTGTTCCAAAGAGATGCCAGTCGCCCTTATGGCCTTAAACATAAAGCTCCGGATTTTTTATACTCCTTTGGGAAACTTATGGAACTAAATAGGCATATGAGCCACGATACAATTTTCCCTATCTACAGTTACCCCTATAGCAACATGCTTGTTAGACCGGGAATTGTAGTTCCCAAATATACGGACAACCCCTGCGAAAATAGAATGATTCTGACTGAAGCCCTTACCAAGTTTTGCCCTGACTATACCTATATATATACAGATGGTTCTAAAGATTGCAATAACAAGACTGCTGCAGCCTTTTCATGCCCATCTGAAGGGATTGAACAATCCTTTTACCTCAATGTAACATTCTCTAGCTTCTCCGCGGAACTATTTGCAATAAAAGCTGCTATAGAACTAATCCTAAATAGCAACTTCTCTCTCTGCTCCATAATCTCAGACTGCCTAAGTGCCCTCCAAGCCTTAAAGTCTGGACATCTTCAGCATCGCAATCACCTAATTCAAGAGATCATCAACCTACTGGCGACGGCCAAACAAAAAAATCTGATAATAACCTTTGTATGGGTCAAGGCCCACCAAGACATATCTGCGGGAAACAACAGGGCGGATTTTCTAGCCAAACAAGCCTTGGACCACGGTCCAGAATATCACCCCTACAAAGCAACAGTAGGGGATATCTATGGCCACATCAAAAGAATAATTGACAAGGAGTGGGAGAACGAGTGGTTGGAGTCTACCCAACATAAAGGCAAACATTACGCTTCCATACAAAATACCGTTCCTAAGAAACCATGGTTTGCAAAATTTGACGAAGAACGAAAATATATCACCAGCATATGCAGGATAAGATTTGGACACGGATCCTTCCCCGCCCACCTCTGGAGAATCAAAGCTGTTCCCTCGCCAGCGTGCACATGCGACAACCAGACAATCGCCGATCTCAACCATCTGTTTTTTGAATGCCCCCAAATGGCGCGCCAACGATCCCAATTTTCAACCAAGCTAGTGAACTTAAAATTTAGTGCCCCCTTTGACATTTGCGCGATAATGAAAAACAAGAAAGTGATTCCCATCGTAATATCGTTCCTAAAAGACAGTGAAATGCTTATTTAATATGGACTGACACCTCAGAGTATAGTAAACCCTTGTGTCCAATTTATTAGAAATACACCATATTTATTGTACAATGTAGTAGTTTGTATATATAACATGTAAATTCACAATGTAACATGGCTATATATGGTTGTATATATACATACGACTGAGAGCCAAAAAATTATAAATAAAAAAAAAAAAAAAAAAAAAAACTAGTAAACCAAGCAAGCCTTGGACAAAAATTTGTATAGAACATAATTTGATGTATTTTTGAAGATTTATCTAAATATTTAAAATTTATTACTTTTTTTAAATTTAATTTTTTTTTTTATGGGAGGGCAAGTCTAGCGGAGGTTTCCCTTCGCCACTGGTTTCTCATGCGTAATAAAAACTCTTCCATTACATTTAGAACAGTATATTCTTGAATTTCCCTGATGGCTGTTCTTACCCTATGTTCTAAGTCTTCTAACCTTTACGTTCAGAATACCTTTCTTAATAGAGTTGCTGGGCCCCAGAATTTATTTGACATTCCCCGAATGTCAGAACCATATTTGTGATTTCTTCATTTGAATAACGTACGTAAGCCAGAATTACAAACGATTTGATTTTATCACATTTAATATCAAACTCGTACTAACAGGCAAGAAAATTTGCAGGTTTTATTTGGTTTTTTTATATAACAAAATCATTTTCAAAGCTTGCTATGTTTAACTTTGTACGATTTATGTTATTTATTATTTTGTAAATAAATGGTCGCCATTTTGAAATGGTTAAAATTACAGTATGATATTTTTAGATCCTTGTAAAGCTGATTTAATGTACTTTCAAGAAAAATAAATAAAGTACCGATTCCTTATGCTAGATAAAAAGTTGAAACAACTTCCGTTGAAACCGGAAGTGATGCAAAATTGTTATTATAGTCCTTAATTGGGCCATTTTGTCTAGTTTAACTCTTTTTCTGAAGAATTTTGATATTACAAAGTTTATATTTCCTTTATATATGTAGTATCAGTGTAATTTATTTTTTCGTGATATTTTTTATTCAACTATTAATTTTTTTTTTTGTCGCGGTATTTAAATCATTTTAGCCACAATTGTTAAATTAAATCGTTTAATAGGTATATTTTTGTTACCTTTTGTACCCCTTCCCAGAGGCAAATTAAGCGGTGGGCGGACTGGGCGGCCGCCCGGGTCCACGACACCGTGGGGCTTACCGAAGCTTATATACAAATATTTCCATTCTATTTAAAATAATAGAGGGCCCATTTTAATTTTACCGCCCAGGGCCCCCAAGCACCTTAATTCACCACTGCCCCTTCCCTCTTATATACGAATTTCGTCCCGCATTGCCTTCTCAAGAAAATTGTCAGCCTAGCTTAAATTAACCTGTTCGCTATGTGCAAATTGACGGATAAGTACTTACTAACGTCAATCATATTTCATTCGATCACGCCGCTACCGGTAATGTCACTTCTCAGATGTCACCACAACGAAAAAATTTACCAATTTGTTTCCACCATCAAACAAGTATAGGGCAGTTATACTATAACTTGTATAACAAAGCTATTAGACATGAAATATTTTAGATAAAGCGGAAGTACATTAATTAACAATTATTTAATTTTAATTAATAACAATAAAAACTGTAAACAAATAGAATATATTAATAAAATTATCAATATGGGCGCCAGTGTTCTGTCTATCATAAAAAATGTAAATAAGACATTGATACAAATTTTTATAAGGTCGATTTTTATTATTGCAAGGCCGTGTACTTGGCCTTTGTATATATTGTGACACCAAGTTTTTATTTAAATGTGTTTTACGAGATAATGGAATTTAATGTTTTCCTAACAGTTCCCGAAACTGATCGGGAATCCCGGATATCACTTATTAGAGATTTTCAAATTTGATACTGTACTATCAACTGAAAGGCTGAATATTAACTTCAAATATTTACTACTAGCAGAAATACCCGGCGTTGCCCGGGACAAAAATAAGGTTTATTAAACGATATTTTATAAATAATTGCAGCAAAAAAAAAATTCAAATTATATCAATGAGAGATAAATATCAACATACGATACCTTCGATTTTAGTTATTTAATTTAAGAGCGTTTAATTTATCAAAATAGTTTTATATAGGGTTTTAACAATAGACGGAAGCTGTGTACGATCTGTCATCAACTGGTACGTGTAACGTGTAACAGCACAACGACGACACGGGTGTAAGATGAATAGACCAAAAGGCAGACAGGCGAAAGTCTGACAAAGCTAATAGCAGACAGAGAAAAAAGGCCAACTGACAAAAGGTTGATATGGACAAAAGGACGCCAGACCAAAGACTGACATTGACAAAAGGTCGACATTTACAAAAGGTCGATATTGGCAAAAGGTCGACATTGACAAAAGGTCGACATTGACAAAAGGTCGACATGGTTAAAAGATCGACATGGACAAAAAGCCGACTAACAAAAGGCCGATCTGAACAAAATTCCGACAAACAAAAGGCTTAAATTGACCAAAGGCCGACATGGACAAAAGGCCGACATGGTTAAAAGGCCGACATGGACAAAAAGCCGACAAACAAAAGGCCGATCTGAACAAAAGGCTTAAATTGACAAAAGGCCGACATGGACAAAAGACCAACATGAACAAAAGGTGGACATTGACAAAAGGCCGACATGGACAAAAGGCCAACATGAACAAAAGGTCAACATTGACAAAAGCCCGACATGGACAAAAGGCCAACATGAACCAAAGGTCGACGTTGACAAAAAGCCGATATGGACAAAATGTTAACATGGACAAAAGGTTAACATGGACAAAAGGCCAACATTTTCCCTCTGAATTAAGATATAGTCCGTTTCTTTGGTTTAAGCGGAGCCAGTGACGGCGCTAAAGGGGGGTTGGGGCCTCCCTTAAATTGCTCTAGCCCCTAGTTGCCCCCCCCCCAGAAATGCTTGGAGAAAAATGTATTTAATGGGCAGCAAGGACCTTTCTCTTATGTCATCACTTGTATTTTGTCCTCCTCAAATATTTTCTGGCCCCCTCAGATTTTAAGAGCTGACGCTGCCACTGAGCGGAAATAAATGTGAGTTTCGTATTTTTTGTTGTCACGAGAAGGGGGCATGCCTAGGTTATTTCATTTTCCATATTGGCATGTTATACTTTTAAATTCTAAAAGGGTAACCATGAAGACTTTTTTCTTTATCGACCTTTTGTCTGTCGGCCTTTTGTTTGCAGCCTTTTGTCTATGTTGATCATTTTTCCAAGTCGTCCTTTTGTCCGCGTCCGTTTTTCGTATATCGGCCTTTTGTCCGTATCGACCTTCTGTCCACGTCTGCCTTTTGTCTATCGGTCTTTTGTTCGTATTTTCCTTTTATCCGCGTCCACCTTTTATCTGTCGGTCTTTTGTCCGTATCGACCTTTTGTCCACGTCTGCCTTTTGGCTATCGGTCTTTTGTTCGTATCGTCCTTTTGTTTGTCGGTCTTTTGTCCGTATCGACCTTTTGTCCGCATCCGCCTTTAGTCTGTCGGACTTTTGTCCGTATCGACCTTTTGTCCACGTCGGCCTTTTGTCTGTCGGTCTTTTGTCCGTATTGTCCTTTTGTTCGCGTCCGCCTTTTGTCTATCGGTCTTTTGTTCGTATTGTCCTTTTGTCCGCGTCCGCCTTTTGTCTGTCGGCCTTTTGTTTATATCGACCTTTTGTCCACGTCCGTCTTTTGTCTGTCGGCCTTTTGTCCGTATCGGCCTTTAGTCCACATCCGTCTTTTGTCTGTCCTCCTTTTGTTCATATAGGCCTTTAGCATGCTTCCTTACTTACTTTTTCGCAATCTCCCAGAAGGCCACGGCTCACAGCTGGAGAACCACTGCTTTTAATTCAATGTCTGATGGCCAGATCGTATCGTCAGTTACATATTAATTTTAAATAAACAATTTCAACATAGTTTCTATACGCCCAAAACCTATTAAAACCCAAAAAATAATAAACAGATAGAAATAGGCCAACCTTGAAAATTCGTATTGTTGCTAAAATACATATTTATTTTATAATTTGTTCGTAATTTATAGATTTACATTTTCCTTTTGTTAAAGTGACAAAATTATTTGATGAACCTTATCAATGTTTATCTTACTTCTTGTGACAACTTCTGTAACTATTTTTACTTTCCAAATTCCATTATTAACACAAAACAATTATATTCTAGTCGTTACAGAACGTAGACGTTTTCCACCAAGAAATTATCAGTGCATTTGTTTACAAGCTAAAGTGTGATTGACATATAAACAATTTAAGAATTTGTTTATATCAGTATATATTTGTGATCGTTATAATAAAGACGGAAATGTTTAGTGTTATAATTTAGTTCAAATAAAATTTGACTATGGGATAAACTTTATTTATTCAAAATTAAAATAAATTAATAAATAAGATAACAAATTACAAAATGATTAAATTACAAAATCAATCTTTTGAAAATGCTAGTTACTACCGTTCGACGTATAGATATAACTCTATGTCCAAAATGGGTAAGTTGGAACCTAAAAAAATTTATGTGAAGTGTGAGTTTTACACATTTCAGGATTTCGCAAGTATTTATTAGGAGGTTGCATTGACAGTAAGGTGACCATATTTTTTAGTTCAAAATTCGGGACGGGAGCTTCTAGACGGGAAGGGGGGAGGGGTGTTAATTTTTCAAATATAATTGTTTAATTAATTATTTTAATACAAATTATAAACAATAAATAATTATAATTTATAATAAATAAAAATTTCCAATCACAGATAATTAGCTCATATTAATAAAAGGAACATTATCAAAATCACAGATTTTTTTAAATGAATTCTTTTTATATTTTTCCGAACTATGGATCTTTTTGAATAGGTCTTGTTTGCTTGGAAGCATTTTATAAAATCCGTACAGTTTTCTTCATAAATAACTTTAATCAGTAATATTGTTTTTAATGTGTCTACATTCAAGTTGAGTCTTGTCACTTGTCCAAAAGCTGTTCATCAAGGAAAATACCCTTACAGGTGATTTTTTTTTTAGTTCAAGTTTTGTAAAAATAATTGTAGTTGAAATATATTTAAAATAAGTACCTTTTCTAAAATTCGGGACTACTCGTGATAAAAAACCCGACTTCAGGACAAATATTGCCTCTGAAAAAATTCGGGACGCAAGGAAGAAATTCGGGAATGTCCCAGCAAATTCGGGACGTATAGTCACCTCATTGAAAGTCGACTTATTAATAAATATTTATTTTATTTATCACAAGTAGGTGCTGGCATTGGAAGCATTTTACAGCTCCGATATTAATCAATGTATTTGCCCTCGGAACACAAGTCTTTTGCCCACTTTTCTGGCAAAAGTTGAATTCTGCGACGAAAGAATGGTCTGTCTTTTGAGCTAATCCATTCAGCAACCCAATTTTCATCTTCTCCGTAGTTATGGAAATGTGTATCTTTAAAAGCGTGTTGCATCGGAACAGATGGTAATTGCTTGGGGCCAGATCCGGATAATACACTGGGTGCTGGAGAACCTCCCATTCGAGCTCCATCAGTGTTTGTTTAACGGCTATAGCAACATTGTCATGTAAAAGAATTACTTTCTGGCGATTTGATTCTATTAATTTTTCGCATCAAGTTATCATTCAAACACTCCAATTGTTGTCGGTAACATTCGGTGATTGTTTCCTTTGGTTTTAACAGCTCGTAATACACGACACACTCCATATCTCACCAAATTGAGAGCATTGATTTGTGACCGTGGATGTTTCGCTTTGGTGACGACGTTGAGGTTGACCAGGATCAACCCATGATTTCTTGCGTTTCGAGTTGTTGAAATAGATCAATTTTTCATCGCCGGTCACAATACGCCACAAGAAACTCTTCTCTTTATGCCTTGCGAGCAAATCGAGGCGTTTAAACAACTAGCAATAGCATTTTCGATCAATTCATATGGCAGTCATCTCCCTTCTTTCTGGAGCTTTCCCATGGCTTGTAAACGTCGTGAAATGGTTGATTTCTTGTCTTCGAGCTGTTGAGCCAATTAAGTGTTTGAGCAGGGTTTTCTTCCAATAGAGCTTGATGTTTATCTTCGAACTTTTTCATTTGCCCTGGCCGTTGCTTGTCGTGAACGTCACAATCACAACTTTTGAATCGTCGAAACCAATCTCTACATACTGTTTCCGATGGAGCACATTCACTATAAGTTTTCACAAGCAATCGATGAGCTCCAGCTGCATACATTTTTAACATTTGGATTACAAACATTTTTAATGGTTAAATTTACATTATTTGTGAAAATTGTGAATTAAAAAAAAGCACAACTCAAAAACAATTAAGAGATAGAGACCTGCGGCTGAAATTTTTCAATTTTTTTAATAACATAATTAACATTATTTGTGATAATTGTGAATTAAAAAAATCACTACTGAAAATATGATTAGTGAAAACGATCTGAGGTTAGAAATTTTGGATTCCTTGTAGTTTATTTAGTCTAGAAAAAATTTGAGGCCTTACTCGTTATGCGTATTTTAAAATTATGACAAATTTTAATATGGCGTTTTTTATAGAAATTTTCATCTTCGCATGGACGTATCTCAAAAACGAAATACGATAAAGACCTGCGGTTGAAATTTATGAAATCTTGAGGTCCTAATTGACTTGTAACCAGATTTTGAAATTAAAAAAAAAAAAAAAATTTTTTGATATCTGCGGCTTTAATTTATAAATTACCTTATATTGTTTAATCTAAAAAAAAATTGTACTTTAATAAACCAATTATTAAATTTTGTAGGGGCAGTAATCCAAAACCCTTGAAAATGGCAAAAAATCGAAAAAATCGTAAGGGGTAGACCATAAAAATCGTGTTTTTTAAGCAACAAATTTTTGTCTCATATTTTATTGAAAATTGGTACAGATATGTATTTTTGGTCATAGATCAAGAAAATTTGGTCTATTTTGAAGTTTGGGCAAAAGCTTTGGAATTATAGGCAAAAAACTGACCCAAACCGGCTCTAACTCAAAAACTAGAAAAGCATGTATTTAATTTTTTTTTTTTTCATAATCCTCTCCCCGAAATTAGCCTAAAACTATATTAGCTAAAATTGTAGTTAAAATTGTAGTCAAAATATTTTTAATCAAAATTTTAAAATTTAAGTAACAAATTTTTTTTTTAAATTTTCTTGTTAAATTGGTATACTTATACATTTTTAGGCTTAGATCACAAATATATGGTCACTTTTGAGTAACGGTCTAAAATTTTTCATTTCCGGCAAAAAAACAAAAAAAATTAAAAAAAGTCACAACACAACAAAAATTTATATATTTTTTCCAGCAATTCCCGTTTTTTTTCTCGGTATGTTTCCGATATGTGGACTAAAGAACTGTATATGCATTTTATGCCCAGTTGCCACAGTTTTCCTTAAATTTTCAGCTTTCCTTAAATCGCCAAAATACGGAGCAACGCATTATGTTGACAGATATTTTCGTGTTGTGAAGGTATATAGGTTCAGAGCTGCAGTAAGGGGGGGGTGGAGGGGGCGATGGCCCCTGGCGCACTAAGGAAAAGAGCGCCGATGAGCTTGACTAAGGGGCAACACATTGCGAAAGTGAGGACCTTTTTTTTGCTCTTCACTTGGATTTTGGGAGGTGAGGACCTTTTTTTTTGCTCATCACTTGGAAGTTAAGAGGCGAGGACCTTTTTTTTTGCTCATCATCTAGATTTTGGGCGGTGAGAATCTTGTTTTTGCTTATCACTTACATTTATTTGCCAAGGGCGCCAAAACGCAGTTTTGCCCCTAGCGCAAGTTTTCCTTACTGCGGCTCTGTATAGGTTCTTGCTGATTCCTACGATATCCTAAAAATAAATTCTGCAAAAATATGTTCTTTTTAAACCTTTTTAATTTTGTGTTAATATTTATAAAAATGTTCGAAATTGCAACGTTAATAAAGAAATATGCAAAATTTTAATTTTATTTTATTTACCTGTGCGAAATTTGATATTAATTTAAAATTTAGCGCTTAGTAATAACCTTGAAATTAAACCACCACCTGTGAATACGTCATTGACGTATTTTGTAAACAAATCCATGTTACTTTTGACAAATCTTTGTTTTTAAATAAAATCTTCTTATCATAAGATGATAAGTGTACGTGATTTAACGAATCAATTTATGGTTCAAGTGTGTGACGTATTTCGAATATATATCAAAAATAACATACTCCTAATGGAAATTTCCAGTAATGGGCGTTAATTTTATTGTTTATCACCTAAAAACAATTAAAAGGTGATTTACCTTTAATTTTTTAATATAAAATAACCTAAAAACGAATGTTTTATTTACAGATATTGGAAAAATGCATGGAGCTAGAAGAGTCGCTACCTTTTGTATACTCACCGCAGTCTTACCTACATTATTAATAATATTACCGTTATACTTACGACACAGTTTATTTGCTGATGTAATATATCAAGTAGCAGAATCAGATGTATTCGAAATACGTGAAGGAATTTCATCGATATTTTGTGAAGAACATGAATTACATATGAATACATCATTTAGTGCCTATCAACTAAATAAATCACCCGATATAAGTAAGAGTAACACCACAAAACACATTAAATTAAGAAAATCTATGCGTTTACCCGATGATACGTTAGAATATTGGGGTTTTTATTTATTAAATGGTGCAACGGTTACGTTAAAAGCCTGTTCGAGGTACGAAGGAGGTAGAATTTTAGTCGTAAGAGGTGAACGTAATTTACGTACCTGTGGATTATTAGAACATAACCAAAAAAAGGGTCCGCATTTAGATAAAGAGTACAAACAAGTAGAAGTTACCTTTGAAACAGCTTCACACGAAGTTGTTATTAAAAAAGGTGAAAAAAAAGACAATATACAAGATTTTAATACCGCAGAAGAAGATTTAACTGATGATATAGAAATAGAAAAATTAAGAAAATACGCTGAAAAATTTTTAGAGAAACGTTTGAACAAAATAAATAATACTGATACAAAATGTATTAATTGTGATACTGATGAACATAATAAGAGACATGGAAGAAAAAGAGAAGAAGAATTAAAACAAGTAATGAAATTAAAAGAAGAATTGAGTGAAGTGGAGGGAATACAAAATACACGACAAAAAAGAGAACTGGGTCATAAATTAGATGCTGCTATTGGACATGGTGGTAATGCTATAAACTATACAGCCGGTGTGTCGGAAGAAAGTGCAATATCGAGCTTTGAGAACAATCTTTTAACTTGTTACGATGGTCAAATACTTGTAACGCAAGAATTTACTCCTAGTCAATTATGTACGGACATAAACTACATAGAACAAGGTATAAAAATGCGAGTTTCACATAAAGTGAACTCGGATGGTTATTATTATTATATATTTTACAGCGACAACGATTTAATAAGTAATGATATTCATGCTATATTTGATATTTACAAACCAACGTTTCAGCAGTTTACAAATGCTTCCGATACTAAGCAATGTGTTAATCAGACAACGTGTTCTTTTTCAGTATCGTTTTTTTCAGGGGAAACTGTAATAGTAGAAGTACCTACACGTGATGGTATCGAACATGAACCTGATGATATTACGCAGCTGGTTTCAATTTGTAAACCACGAATGGCGGTTTATATGATATTTCCAATATTAATTTTATTCCTTATACTTGGTTGTGCATTTTTGTAAAAATCTCATATTCCATGTTTGTACAGTAATAACTTTTTTACTACAGTGCGAGTAATTTTTTTATAAAAAAAAAAAATGTATTCTCATTTTCATCTCTTCATTTTTGGCGCTTTAGCCCCGTGAAAGCCTTGGCCATCTTTAATACTAGGTCTGTTTATAGAACCATTTCTTACAGTTTATTATCGACAGAGTTCGTAGGAGTGCCTTAAAATAACTCTAAGTAAGCGTTTGACGATAATGAACCATTAGAAATGGTTCGAACCGAGTTATTGAGAAGTGACACACTCGAATACGCTAACTGGTGACCAAATTATTGTGCTAAATACTGCAGTACAGTTTGAACTTATTACATATATTAGGTCGTCAAGGATAAAATTTGTAGAAAAAAAGGCAAAGTTGGTTGATAACTTACAAATATAAGGAATTATTATATTCATCAAAGTATGCACCCATATTGTCTATACACTTTTGCCATTTAAGCGGCAGGTTGTTCAGGCCGGTGGTATAAAACCCTGATGGACGAGAGTCAATGAATTCCTGGAAGGCCAGTTTTACAGCATTGTCGGAATTAAAATGTTTTCCTATTAAAAAGTCGTCCAAATTGCGGAAGAAGTGATAGTCAGTGGGGGCTAGGTTTGGTGAGTATGGAGGATGATGAAGTTCCAACTCCAATTCCTGTAGTTTTACCACAGTCATTTGTGCAGTGTGTGGTCTAGCGTTATAATGCAATAAGATAGCAGTCGATCTGTTGACCAATCTAGGCTGTTTTTCTTTAAGTTTTTGCATCATTTCGTCCAGTTGGTTGCAGTATATTTCTGCTGTGATCGATGAGCCATGATTTTTTTTTGTTTGGTTTTTAAGTTACCTGTACGAAATTTGGTGAACCAATTTGATATTGTCTGCTGCGTAGTAACAGTAGAGCCAAATACACTATTAATTTTTCGCGCGGTCTGCGATGCCGTAATTCCACGTAAGTGGAACTCATATTTCATAATTGTGCGAATTTCCGACCGTTCCATTTTCAACAAAATTAATTTTTAAAAAAAGTTTTTGATATTTTTAGAGATACAATGATTTCTTTAAACAGGCGAGATGTGTACCATTCCAACAAAAAAAAAAAAAAAAAAAAACGGTAAAATATTAAGCCAGTGTCAAATAATAAACTGTTAAAGTTAGCAATATTATTAACTACAAATTTCATCCTTGACGACCTGATATTTTAGTGTTGAATTTTTGTAATAATGTCGACAGAAGTTGTGAAAAATTGTAAAAGCAGAATAAATTCTAGTGTTTTTGGCTGTCATTCAAAAAAAGACTAAGATAGGCATATTAGTTTTTTTTTTTTTGAGAAAAATTAATGGAATGTTAATATTAAGTCCAAATTGTGTGGTATCAAAAGAAATTTCTTAAGACGTAAATTAGGAACGAAAGTTGTTTTTTAAAATTTTATTATTTTAACATGAATTAGCCAGAAATGTGCTAAAATTTTTTTTATCTCACACCCTTTGACCCAGGTTAATCTAAAAATCTGAAAAAAAATCTAAGTAATGTGAACCGGAATAATACAAAAGAAATTTTTAATTTGATATTTATTTCGAAAGTTATCGATTTTTTTGCAATACCGTGCTTACTATATTTATCTGATTGACTGGAGAAGCCTCTAGATCAGTGGTTCTTAAACTGGGGTCCGCGAAACAATTTTGATATTAACTTTACATCCCCCAACTTTTCGCTTTTATTTAAATAACTAATTTAATAAAAATCCTACATTGTCAAGACTTTTTGTATTTGTTGTTATCAAACTAGTTATTGACATAACTAAAATAATTAGTAAAAATTTAATTATTTTTATTCAACTACGAATTATTTACAAAAAACATATTATAATAAGATCATTTTTGACTAAGAAGTGTTTGTATGAGTTAAACGTATTATAACTTTTTAAATTATTTTTACTACTATTTTTATTCATTTTATGTTTTTTATTCTATGTGCTAATAAAAATGTTCATCTCTATAAATGCGCAAGACCATTTATTAAAATAACCAGCGATACATTTTTACCAATATTTATTATAACGTAGTGCCTATGAGATTATTGAGCCAGAAATTAAGTTTCAAAAACGACGTAAAATGTCTAGGGTTGGGATGGGGTCCGCAAGAAATAATGTTGTTCAAGAGGGCATCCTCGGACTACATAAGTTTAAGAACCCCTGCTCTAGATATAAGACGTGGAATATTCTTTCAAAAGTTATCGAAATTTATGATTTATGACAAATTATGTACCCACAATTTGTTATCACTTACTTAATACCTACAAAACCCTGAAATGTGTGAAAATACACACTTCAAAATATTTTTTTAATTTACGCATTTGGTATATATACATTATTGTAAAAAGGACTTCCTGCTGATGTTCCCTTGCCTGAGTTAGTTCGTGATATCGAGGTTTTGATGTAATAAATTTTCTTATACAGAGAAATGAATAAGTACTTATTCATTTATATACATTTTTTTTTAGACTTGGAATCGGAAGTCGGATACAAACTTTTAAAATTCAGGAGTTGGATTGTTGGAGTCTTAAAAATGGGCAGTCTTTACCGACTGCCAACATATATGAGGGAGGTATTATGATCATACCGATTTTGACATTTCGAGATTTCGATGGATCTCCACGAATTGAGCTCCCTACATAACGTTTGGACTATTTTTAGCATTTTAGTGTGTCGGTCGGTCTGTCTGTCCGTCCGTCTGTCTGTCTTTCTGTCTGTCTTTCTGTCTGTCCGTCCGTCTGTCTGTGGGTGTGTGTACACGTGCAGAACAAATTCGGCTAAAAAGACTTTTATGAAACTTCATATTTAAGGTTTTGACATCAATGGCACGAGTTTTTATTATTTTTTTATTTAATGGCCTTTTCTGCTGTGGCAATTAGCTAGAACAATTTTTTTATTTTTTATTTATGGAACGAGTTGATCAACTTTTGGTAAAAATCGGTTAACTAGAAATGGGAGTTTACTCGTGTCGGTTTTAAGATTTTTGCGAATATTTCACAACAGAGAAATATTTGGAAAAAAATTATTTAACAAAAGTTGCTATAAAAGCAATAACTAACAACTTTTATTTGAGAAATTTTTTGATAAAGCAGCATAAATTAAATAAGTACTTTGTGATGGCGGTCGGTCCTGTGGCCACCACAGGACCGACCGCCAGCTGATTTTTTATATAGGGTTATATAGTGTTGCTATATTATTTTGCTGTTGGTGGTAAATTTTCACGTTTTACAACCATACAACGAAATAGACAAAAGTCTTAAAGATGCGCAGTTTTTTTAGATAGAGTTATCTGAATTTCCAGATGCTAGGACCTCAAAAGGCTTGAATGCGTTGAACCTAGACAGGTAGTGCCAAAAGGGCTTATATATACCAAAAGGTTTATATGGATGAAATAAGAACAATAATACTTTTATTTTTCTGGTGTACTTTTTATTCAAGAATTACAATCCTTTTATTTCTGTAAATTGTTTCTTTTTTTAGATTTGTAATGTAAGGCAGATATCTGTAATACGTCAACTATTGCACTCAACTGATTGTTTTTAGCAAAAACACGTGTAATTTTGCTCAATCGGTGTTTGTAAATGTTTCATTGTGCAATCGTCTGTAGCCGGCCACGGGCATTTCGATGAAATTTGCACGTATTATATTTTTACATGAATTTAAATATGATCCGCCTTAAGGCGATGTTGAAAACTAGAGGGTTAAGATAGCCTCTCCGCGATAATATTCGCGGATGGGCCGAAATTTGAAGCTTCGTTGTTGTCCGAAGCATAAATAAAATCCATTAAAGTCTGACTCCAAAGTGCAATTTTGAACCAATATTTTTGGAAGAATTACTCGCATTGTTTGAGTTATTACTGTATCGTCTTTCCATTTTTGAAACTAGTCGTATTCTGCTTAATATAAGTCTGAATCAGCTTTAGAATTATAGAAACGTGCGCTGATTATTTTCTTGTTTTCTTTTTTGTATTCATTCTGCGCTTATTGAATGTTTAGTTTGTAATATATTCGTACTTACGCTAGATTTTTTTTCGTGTACTGTCATGTCATTTGCCATTTTATTGTTAATTTTTCAGCGCATGTTTTGTACTGATGTCTAACTTATGACGTTTTTGTATCTAAAGTTTGTTCATAAGGTTTGTTAATTTCACATAGTGTTAAACAATGAACCAAAAAATATTTCTTAATCTTGACAAATTTTTACTGATGTAAATAATATATATTTTAGATATTAAGGATTGTATATGTGCGTTTCAGGATTTTGGTCCTGTTAATTAAGTCTAACGACATTCTTTCTCTTTTTGGAGAATATTGTTCTTTAATATATTTGTAAAATTTATAATTGTTAACAATAAGGTATAATAAATTTTTTTGTTAAATATAAAGATGTGTTATTTACTAATTTTCTATGACGACTTATTTATTTACTTCTGACATTTGTGTCAAAATAAAAACTGAAACTGTTTTGTTAATAAAAATTACAAAAAAATTACCTGGTTTAACATTTTAATATAACAAAATTTATATTTGGCGGTAACTTCTGCAATACACGTGAACATATCTATTTCCGGCACAAAGGCCTTTTAACGTCTAAATTCTTCCGCCCCGTAAAGTATTTCTAACTGTTGACAACACTAATTCGAAAAGTATCCTTTGTTTTAGTGTAAAAGGTGTAACCAGAGTATAATATAATTTTTAACAAGTACAGGTGTCAGTTTAAAGTGAGTGTTTAATTATCATTTACCTATTATCAGTATATCAAGGTTTTGTACTTGGCGTAGAGATATATACGCTGTCGCGAGGAAAGAAGTCCTTTTCGTAGCGCAAGCACAAGAGAACATGTCGTATACTTCAGATAGACGGTAAGTTTTGTTTTTTAAAAAAATTACAACTAGTGCGGAAAAATCAAAGTGTTGGATTTATAAAATATATCGCTGACTCTCATATTTTAGTGTTTTACAGTGTTTACTTGGTGTTTTTCGTTAAAAAAGTTTGTGTCGGCGTCCAAATTTTGCATGGGCACATTTGCCAACATGGCGTAATAGTCAAACCCACATTTTACCATTCAGTTTAGTTATTATTAGCGAATTGTCAGATGTAAGAATATCTAAACGTTTCAAACCGTTTTAAAAATAGATCCCTTAACCGTCAGCCAAGATAATGATCAGTGAGAAGGCGCTTAAATATCGTTGAAGATATTTAGCGCCGAGCACGTTTTCTCATTTTTACATCTGACATCGCGATGTGTGAAACAACGTATACAGATTAACTGCTTCTCAGTAACGGTACAGATAAGAGAATTCGAGTCGTTTCAAGGCTGCAATGAAGTCTTTAGGCATCTTTTGTCCTTGCTACATACTGACTCATGGCATTGACATCTGTCAATTTCATGATAGTGGCGCGTGGTATTGGGATATAACCTAATGTCTGTTTCCTTTTGCAGTGATGATTGGGAGGGTGATAAAAATGGCCCTTCATCAGAGAAAGAACCACAATCATATGATGGCCCACCTGGAATGGACCCCGATGGTGTCATCGTTTCCAACTGGGAAGAAGTCGTCGACAACTTCGATGACATGAACCTTAAGGAAGAGTTACTCAGAGGTATTTATGCCTACGGTTTTGAGAAACCTTCCGCTATCCAGCAACGCGCTATTATGCCATGCGTTAAAGGATTAGATGTGATCGCTCAAGCTCAGTCTGGTACTGGTAAGACGGCCACTTTCTCCATATCCATCTTACAACAAATCGACACGTCAGTCAGAGAATGTCAAGCGCTTATTCTGGCTCCAACAAGAGAGTTAGCACAACAGATCCAGAAGGTTGTGATAGCTTTGGGTGACTTTATGGCTGCACAATGTCACGCATGTATAGGTGGTACGAATGTTCGTGAAGATATGAGGAAACTTGAACAGGGAGTTCACGTTGTGGTAGGAACACCCGGACGTGTCTATGACATGATTAGTCGGAGATCCTTACGTACTAATTATATAAAAATGTTCGTTCTGGATGAAGCTGACGAGATGTTGTCCCGAGGTTTCAAGGACCAGATCCACGATGTATTTAAATTGTTAAATATGGATGTTCAAGTTATCCTATTGTCTGCTACAATGCCTACTGATGTACTCGATGTAACTAAGAATTTCATGCGCAATCCTATACGTATTTTGGTTAAGAAAGAAGAGCTTACTTTAGAAGGTATCAAACAGTTCTATGTATTTGTTGAACGTGAGGACTGGAAATTGGACACATTGTGTGACTTGTACGATACATTATCCATCACCCAAGCTGTAATATTCTGTAACACACGTCGTAAGGTCGATTGGCTTACGGAAAACATGCACAAGAGAGATTTCACTGTGTCAGCTATGCACGGAGATATGGAACAACGAGAACGTGATGTTATCATGCGTCAGTTCCGTACCGGTTCTTCTCGTGTACTCATCACCACGGATCTGTTGGCTCGCGGTATCGACGTTCAGCAAGTGTCCCTGGTTATCAACTATGATCTTCCCTCCAACCGTGAGAATTACATTCACAGGTAAGTTGTTACAGTGTTAGGTCATACGATGAGTGTTTTAACGCTGTGATTTACTTGTTGCAGAATTGGTAGAGGTGGTCGTTTCGGTAGGAAGGGTGTAGCTATTAATTTTGTGACGGAGGATGACAGACGTGTACTCAAGGACATTGAGACGTTCTACAACACACATATTGACGAGATGCCAATGAATGTTGCCGACTTGATCTAATCAGAGAAAGCTCGCTACTCTAAATTGCTGTGTCTGGCGTTGCCTAGAGTTTCTGATGGTGTGAGTATTTAATTGCCCTAAACAAAAAAAAGACATTTGACTTGTGACTGAATGAGAATATTGTGCGCCATTTTGTTTCTTCTGGAGCGACGTCGCACTGCTGTGACGGAGTGCGCTTTTCTGATCAGGTACTGTCTGTCGCTACCGAGCTGTAACGATAGACTGCCTGGTGTAGTGGTCAATATAAAAAAAAACACTCGAGTGTTTCTACACAAATCATTCTTCTGTTTAATAGTTTCAATTTATTTTATTGATACCTTTAATTGTGTAATTGTATGTTTTATAGACTTAGCTTAATCTAATATTGTATAATTGATTCAGAAATCAACAGTTGTGTGGGGGGGTATACATATTATTGATTGATTTAGTTAATTGGTAAGATAAGTAGAGGGGTTGTACATTCTGTCGAATGGGTAGCATGCCTGCCTGCGACTGCGGCCGGGCGAAATGGGTGCGTGCGGAAACGCATCCCGCCGTCGTTCCGCCCGTTATCGCAGCCAGGCAGCACTGCCGTCTCCACAAGGGTTTAGTTGGCTTCTGGAGAGGTTTTTTCAACCGGAAAAGATGTAGAAGGAGACACTGTTCTTTCAATATAGGATTGCCCATTTTGTATAACATTATAATAAATGATAAAATAATAAATTATAAGAGAAATAAAAAAAACTGGCTGTGCTCGTTTATGGTGGTACCTCTAAATTCCAAGAACCAAAACCCTGTAGAGACACTGCAGCTGCCTGATGTCGTCTTATCTAGACGGTGACGGTGTTTGATTTTGATGTTTCTCGTTGCAGGCAGCCGATTAAAACATCCCTCGCTGAAGATTCGGAAATAAAGATCAAAATTTCCTTTTACAACATCAAAAATCAGTGGTTTTGATTCTTCCCCTTTCTTCTGACTTCTTCCTCTTCCCCCTTTAATTCTTCCCAGACAATTTACCTACATCCTTGTCCTTTATCTCCGTCATCCACATTCCTGTTATCCCAGTCTTAATTTTAGTAATATTTTAACTACATAACATTATTTATATTTTATTTCTTTTTACAATAAATTTACAACTTGTATTGTTCGTGTCGTGATTGTTAACCTTTTTGAATCATCTGTTATATTCCATTCATTCCATTAGTTTCACGAACAAATTAAATTCATTAAATTTTTTATTAAAAAGTTTTGTATATTTGGATAAATTCGTCAGTGAAATAAGCAGTCGGTGACTAAAGGGTTTATTTAATATGAATGACTCATCTACCTACATACAGTAAGTTTAATGTTTCTATGTATAAAAGTGAAATTAATAGGATTTTTTTTTATAATAAATAAAAGTATGCTTATTAAATTTAAGCTATTTATTAATTTCTGGTAAGTGTTGATTGTATAAATAAAATATAATTTTTGAAATATAAGTGAACGGTGTGTTAGGAAGTTTTGATTTCCCCCATACGTCTGACACGCGGCGACGGAAGTGATAATGCGCATGTCATCACCGTTCTTTCACTTCCCTGAGCGCAACGCACGGTCCTGCTTTGCTTTATTCAGTCAGTATATCGTGCTGTTGCTGCTGGTTCCAAGTGTGTGCTGTGAAATAAATTATATTTTATATTTAAAATCAAAATGAGCTGGCAGGATTACGTAGACAAGCAATTGTTGGCTTCCCGTTGTGTCACGAAAGCTGCAATTGCCGGCCACGATGGAAACGTCTGGGCAAAATCAGAAGGATTTGACGTAAGTCATTTTTTACATTATTCTTAGTGCTTTTAACCTAAAATTATAAAAGATTTTAAACAAAATCTACTTAATTATGTATCCTTTGTATGTCTATTGCAGTTTAAAAGAAAATTTGTGAACAATGAATAGGGATGGTTAGGGCTTGGTCAGTGATAAGCATGGTTTGAAACTTATCTGTTATACTTAATATTTTTACCTACTTTCTAAATGGAACTAATTATATGACCCCTATGTTGTAATTGAGTATAATGTTTCTTATTTTTTTATTGTAAATGTTTGTAAAATTATTAATATTGCACTTTCCGGCTCTTGAAACAAGATGGCTGACAATTTTACATTGCTTGGCATGACAACGGCTAGTAACCGGCTATTTGCAAAATCACAAAGGAACAAATTATTAGAAGTTATTTAGGAATTGATCTTTTATCTTTCGTTCCTTGGGGTTTTTTTTTTGTTCGCAGTTGGGTGTGTACGGGAGGTTTACCCCCCATAAAGGGTTCAAGTCCCTTCTACATGTGTGGTACAGACACGTTCAAAATTTTTTTCACACATAAAGTATTGAATTTTAAACAATTTTTAAGTGTATTTATACTTATTTTATCCAATTTTATTTATCTTGTTGATTTTTTTTAGTGAAAATAAGTTTTAACATGTTTGTGAAACGATTGCTATTCTAGCTCAGCCAAAACCGGATTTTGTTAGTACACTCTTGCATAAAAGTTGTCTGGATAATCATGTTTTACTGACCATAGTTGGTAAATCAGAAACGTCCCGAGATACTCTTTAGTTCAATAGAATTTCTAAAAAAATTTATCTGTCAACAAATGTATCTTGGCAGCACTTCTAGAACATGTTGAAAAAATAACTCATTGGATTCTCCAATTACTGTAGCCTGTTTCTTTGGTTTAAGCGGAACTAGATGTTGAATTTTAGTCATTTTTACATATTAAGTGAGGTTTTTGATCATTTTATTTAGCAAAAACCGTCTTCAATAGTTAAAAAAACAGCTGGTGACAATTTACAAAAATAAAAATTCCATTTGGTTCTGCTTAATCGTTTGGAATAGCCTATACGTATTCACAAGGTTTTCTTTATACACCTTTACAAATTTTAAGTACTAGCTGGAGTACCCGTACTTCGTACAATTTTAGTAATGTACATTTTTGCTGTAATGTAAATGATCAGATATTTCAATTTTAAGTAGAACATAAAATAATCATTTCTTTATTCCAAATCATTCTTTTGTATATATTTTTAATGTTCAGTAAATAATAAGTGAGGTACTTCGTTTATAAGTAGGTCTCCCCATAGCTCCCCAAATATAGATCTTGTTAAACTGCAGTATAACATTAAACAGAGAGAACCAGTTTTTTTTCTCATATTCATTTTTGCTGTTAAGTAAATGAGATATTTCCACCTTATAAGTAACACTCCCCTTGCCCCCTAAATATTTTTATTAAAAACTGCATTGAAGAGAAGAAAAAAGTTTCCTTATAAAGTTTGTGTCTTTGGTTCAAGCAGAAGAAGATTTTCAAATCTATAGTATGTTTCTTTGATTTAAGCGGAACTAGATTTGGATTCTAGTAACTGTTAACGTTTTATTGAAGCTGTTGATCAATGTTTAGTAAAAGCCAACTTCAAAAATTAGCTCGTGACAATTTAAGAAAATTAAAATTCCATTTGGTTCTGCTTAATCATTTGGAATAGCCAATAATATTTTTTATCGATTAAATTAAGCTTTTGATCATTTTGTTTAACAAAATCCCACTTTACATTAAAAAGAAGCTAGTAACAACTTACGAAAATTAATATTCCTTTAGTTCTGCTTAAACCATTGGAATAGCCTATACACATTTTTGATGAAAAGTAAATAATAAGTGAGATATTTACAGATTTTAGTTTTAGCGTGTACCCCCGTAACTCCTGAAATATTCAACCATTCATAAAAGTATGTAGAACAAAAAACTAATGGTTTTCTTATTATGAACAATTTTTGTCATATAAGTTTTTGTTGTTAAGTCGATAATTAGGAAGATATTTCGAAAGTTAAGCATTATGGTGTCCCCCTGTTACTCCCCAAATATGCATCCAAATTAAAAAATGCATAGAAGTAAAAGATATGTCTTCATATTATAAACTATTTTTGTCACATATGATTTTGCTCAATAAAAGTCAATAATAAGGGAGATATATGAAGATTTTAGCTTTAGGATTCTCCCCCCGTAACTCAAACCGTAACCCAAATATTCATCTAATTGAAAAAATGAATTAAACAAAAAAGATATGTTTTTTTATAATAAACAATTTTTGTTATTTTTCTGTTAATTCAATAATAAGGGAAATATTTTAAGTTTCTTGATTAAAAATTTTAACCCCATAAAACGCGTATGTTCGATCCTGGTTTTACTCTTATCAGCATACCAAATTTCGTGAAAATGTGTCCTTTTTTTCATGAATATTGGACAGACAAAAATTGATTTTTACGGATATCGTCTTATAATCATCTGAAACGAGTAGAATCCATATATGAGGTCAAAAAAAAAAGATAGCATCAAATTTTATTAATATAGATATGGTAAAAATCTAAGAAGTCTCCTCAAATTTCTGTTTAAGGAAAGGGTTCGCAAATATTAAAAGATTGTTCACCACTGATTTATTAGAAATTTTATGATTGCAACATATTTATTTTATTTATTTAATCTACGATATTCTAGAAATAAACTGCACCTATATGTATTTATTTGATTATCTTTTATATATATTTAAACAATCTTTTTAACGTTAAAAAGAATTTTTAATAATTCATTTTTGAAATATTTCTGTTCCAAATCAAAAATAGCTTCAACCATGTATTTTTTTAAAGAATATGGGACAGTTATTTTTAAATTTTCACAAATATTTCGACTGTAAATATAGGGAAAAGGTTTTTAAATGAAACGCTTTGGTACAGTTGCATAAAGCGTTGTTAACCATGTGGTCAAATAATCACGCCGTCAGTTGACGACATTGTCAAATATTTGACAATGTCATGTTGAAAAACAATTAACTGTGTACTTAACAATGCTTTCAGCAACAATTGACGACATGATGCCTAGTTAACTACATTGTCAGACTGAATAAGAAACAACAATGGCTCAGTTGCGTAAAGCCTTGTTAACCATGTGGTCAGGTAACCACGCTGTCGGTTGTTGACCTAGTCAAATATTTACCTATAGGTGCTTTAATTTTACTACTGCTACAGAAAAAAATTACTTCATAAGTCAACGAAGTGGCCGAGCTCGTTAAATCATGCAGTTTTGACTGGTTAAAACTGTCTGAATTGTGAGGTTGCTAGTTCAAGTCCCCGTTGGTGATATTATTCGGGCGAGAATAATATGTTTCCCATTTTCACAATCATTCACCCCTCATCCAGGTGTAGGAGCTCGCCCCCTGGCATCGACGATTAGCCTCGTCGCAGAAATAGGCCGATGTAAAATAAATAAAATAAATAAATTTTACTTTGTAACTGAAATATATTTTCAGTTTTAGTGAAACGCATGTTTGTCAGAAGCATCCAAATAGTAACTCAGTTAAACTTACATCTTACTTATAAGTTATAACAAATGACAGCTGATAACAGAAATTAACGAAGTAGTAATTGAGTTATAAAATATCTTTCAATACTTGGAACCAAAATTGTTTTTATTGTTCCGTTTATTGAAAATTTTAAATCATCATGACCCATATTCGTTCTTAATTAACAATAATGCGGACAGTGATGTCAAATATAAAGTTTATAGCAAAATGGAAATAGATCCTGCCTTAAACACGTTGTACTTTGATGTCAGCAAATGAAAAGTCTTAAGTTTTTATACGTTAAGTCGCTCTTAAGAGACGCGGACGCGTTCGTTTTATTTTTTATAAAATCACAATCCTGGGTGAAGCGATGGTAACCACAAAAACCTTTATAAATTATTCAAAACTAGGTATTTTTACCATAAATACTTTCACGAAGTTTTCAATGAAATTCCACAAAATGTTTAAAGATATTTTAATTTTTTTTAGTCCATAATCCATAGATACCTCAATCAGTTTTCAAAAGAACCACCTCTAGCCATTACATAGATGTGTTTCTGCGACCACACGTCAATAGATTTACGAAGGGTTTTTTGAAAAGTTTTTTTTAATATTGATGGACATTTAAACCGCTAGAACGAGATGGTGTATACTACAAGTTCACGAGAATCTTGTGAGAAAGTGCGGACGATCCAGAGATCATTACCCTGTTTCATTTATAGTTTAATCAAGGTGTTACAAATAACTTGTTAGGCATGGGGATCTCGAGAACGGTAAGAGATACGAGGTCTGTTAAATTAGACCAAAGTTGCCGCATTAAAGGACCATTTTAACGATGTCTTTGTTCTTCTAAATGCATAGGTTACTAGATATGAACGAAAATGTAAATTTTCCGGTTTTTAATTTTTGCTAATAACTTCCAAAATTAAAATATTAAGTGATTTTGGTGTGCACTTTCTTCGGGCACTTTTTCATATTCAATTTACAGGGGTTTTCAATTACTTTTTTAACGCATACCGTTTTTAAGTTATCGGGATCAATTTTAATTTTTCATATGCAGCTTATAGTAAGTTATGATAATTTTGAATGGAGTTTTTTTTTTTTTTTTTTGCTATTCGACCGTATAAAAAAGTCTTATTTTATTTTATGGGGGGGCGCCGCTACTGACTAGCTGTATTGAATAATTAAATATTAGTTTGTGAAATTAAAAAAAATAGTGGAAAAAGCTATGAAAAAAAGTTTCTTACAAGGACTGATAATTTTTATCATTAAACAAATTTGCCTGAGGTATTAAATGTAAATCGATTTTTTTTATCTGTTATCTATTGAGTGTATTTGACGTTGAAGTATGTGATATATTTATAAAAAAAATAAATTTTAAAAATCATTTATCGTCATTTGAATTTCATCAAATGCCTTTTCTAAAACAGTAATTCGGATGCTATGGTCCGATATATTTTGAAATATTTAGTATTTTTTTGCGTATCAACTGAAGGACTTAAGAGGTTGATTTTTAGATTTGTCGGCATGACCAAAAATCCTTATAACTCACTCATGTGCCTATCTGTCTGTCAATCTGTCGCTACGGTAGAAATCAGTAGCGGCTGGTGGGTAAAATATTGGGGGACACTTTTTGATCCATATATTGCAATGGTGTCCAGCCTACGGCCCGCGGGCCTTAACTGGCCCAACAATAAGTTTGAAACGGCTCCCATGAAATATCTGCCCCTTTTTTTTTTTTAGAATCACCCTCTCCCCTTCCTCAAAAGGTTTTTGGAATTTCTCCACTCCCCCTGTCCTTAATTGATTTTCAGAATTTCTTCAAATGATTTTCAGAATTTCGCCTACCCGTTCTCTGTGATTTTTAAATATCTGGTCCCCAATCCAACTCAATCTGGCCTGTGAAACATATGTAGAATTCATATACACAATATATCAAGGTAGAGGGAATACAATTTTTCTCAAAAACGCGATGTGTAAGTTGTTAAAAAAATTGATGTCCTAAGTTGACCATAATAACATTACAAAAGGATTAAAAATATTTCGCTTTCAAATTATACTTCCAAGTAAGACTGGAAAGTGAATAATTTTTTATTATTTATTTTTTTATTAAGCTCCGAGCTACAGACAGATCAATCATCGGTCGTTAAAAAAAAAAATATGTAGCTTTGGGTGCCCCATTCTAAATTATTACCATTGTTTTTTTTACTGAACTTTCTATTAATGTTCTATTTCTATTTTTGTACGATTGTGAAATATTCAATTTTGGCCAATGAGTATGAGGGCCCATATTTTTTATTAATAATATAGTTTCATAGTTAAGCACGATAGTTTTAATATAACGCACTGTATCCAGTTTCCCCTCTGAGTACTTTTCACAAATCAAAACAAATGAAGGTTAAGCCGCCGGCCTAAATTCACTAACTCATACACACTTAACAACTCGCCGCTGTTGCCCTTTCCAGTTCATTTTTGTTACTTGTGTAGATAAATACACTAGAAATCGCATGTGGCAACGCTGGCTCGGGACACAACGAGGTAGTGTCCCGGGCATGGATTTCTAGATCTAATTTTTTAAAATCTAACACATGAAAAATATTTGAATTAGAAATAATAAAAATAAATGTATGCAGATATATTTAGCTAGTTTAGTGCGATTTTAAATTTTTAATAGCTGCGCCGTTTCATTGTATAAATGAGATTTTAAATTAAGTTTTTCTTATGAAAATTTGTTAGGAAGACACTGTCCCAGCGCCACCCTGTCTCAGCCGCCACTGGTAGAAATTATGGCTAAACGACTGGAACTAGAAAGTTAAAATTTGGAACACATATAGGAAAACTCTATAGAGCAGGGGTCGGCAACCTTTTCGTCAATAAGGGCGCAATTTAAATACAAATGTTATTGAGGGCGCATAAAAACGTAAAATATGTAAACACTCGTGGTTCGCAAATTGGTCTAATTCGACTTCAGCGCAGATCGCTTAAGTCGAATCACCAATAGATGCGATGTGGATATTGGGCTCAGTATGTGTGTGTCTCGATAGCGAGGGCGCCACGACCTCTGCGTGTTGCCGACCTCTGCTAAACAGTGGGAAATATGTAAACAAATTTGTATTTAACGAAAAAATAAATAAATACACATATATATTTTTACCGACCGCCAACATATATAAGGGAGGTATTGTGATCATACCGATTTTGACATTTCCAAATTTCGATGGGTCTCCACGAATTGAAGTCCGTACATAACGTTTTAACTATGTTTAGCATAATGTCTGTCTGTCGGTCCGTGTACACGTGCAGAGCAAATTCGGCTAAAAGGATTTTTATAAAACGTCATATTTAAGCTTTCGACATCTATGGCACGAGTTGATCAACTTTTGGTAATAATCGGTTAATTAGAAATGGAAGTTTACTCGTGTCGGTTTTAAGATTTTTGCGAATATTTAACAACATAAATATTTAACAAAAATTGCTATAAAAGCAATAACTAACAACTTTTATTTCAGACATTTTTTGATAAAGCAGCATAAATTAAACTAGTACTTTATGATGGCGGTCGGTCCTGTGGTGGCCACAGCTGATTTATTTAATTTTTATTGAGGTGTCAAATAAAACCGTTTTTGCTCAACGATACGTACGACCATACATTCATTCATTCGATACGTGTATATTCGGCTTAAAGTTATGTAATATTTTTCTTTGGGTGCGGTGTTTAATACATTTTTATATCATATTTTTATCAAGCTAAACTGTTGGATCTTCGCCAAGTTTTTAATCTATGAAACACTATTTTCAAGACGATTTTTTACTGTCGTTTTTTTTTTCATTATTTACTTAGGTTTCGTAATTTTTATTTATTGGCCGATTACATCTGCTGTTATAAATGAACAAAAAATATATTTGATAAAAAAAAATTGTATTACAAACAACTGTCAAATATCGTTAATTCTGTTTTATAATTTTTTGTGAAATTGATTTGATTATTTTGTGGTACATTTTACGATTGTTTAAACATCGTTTTTTAACGATATCTGAACATGTGCCAAGTCATTTTTATAGTCTTAGCGTGACTTCAGAGTCAGAATTAAACTTTCAGGATTTAGTAGGTATAAAAAAAAACTTATACTGTCTGTTATCTGTTGTACTATGAATGTGCTGAATCATAATTTTCATATCCGTGGATACGGATACGAATTCGAATTATTTTGTAGAATATCCGCGGATACGGATACGGATAAAAATGTTCTGTTAATCTTAATTAATCCAAATGGTTTTAAAATTATAGTTTACAAAATAAATAGGAGTTTTTTTACGCTAAGGTTAATTTAAATATGTTTTAAGGTGTTTTGAAAAATAAAACAAACTAAAAAAAATTAAGTAAAGCACATAGATGTGAAACGACATTTTGTGTCTATTCTGGTGTTAAAAAAAAAATAATACGCCTATGAGCTATTAAATTTTTTATTTGAAATACAATAACTATCGTTTTGCAACCTATAAATATTAAACAATAAAAAAATTATAGGTAGCAATTAAAATAGACCATAACATATTTGTTTAATTTATAAAAGAAATTTCTAGACTAATGAAAATCATATGGGCAATCTGCGATATGATACAATTAAGGTGCTTAAGGTTTTTTCTTGGGGGGGCGGGGTAGAAGACTAACATGTTTTATAGGGACAGGGATCGGATGTTGCCCAAATGCACTTTACCGCCCAAAATGTAAATGATGACCTAAAAAAGTCCTCACTCCCGAAATACAAGTGATGAGCTAAAAATAAAGCTTTAGTTTTCAAATGTATTCCTTTAAGGCCCGGTCTTTCCACCTTCTGATAAACTTCTGGTTAACTATCTGATAGATAAACTTATCTGGTACTTTATCTGTTGGATAAATGTCAATCCGTCTTTCAATTCAAATTTATCTGTCAGTTATCTGACGGATAATGAGACTGACATATTGAATCCTCAGATTGGTAACACTGAACGTGTAACTGAAATAGGCGTTGAGAAAGAATTTTTTTTTTTTGTTTCTCTATGGAAATAAATAAATAACTTGGTAAACTGACAGCTTTCGAGCCGTTTTTTTTTTTTTTGTTATTGTCATTAACAAAATTAAATTTATGTATGCTTTATACAAGTTTTTAGCAATTATTAATGTCGTAAGCATGTAATAAAATTGGGGGAATGAAAAATAGATATTAATAATTGTTCTACGTTTATTTAATTTTTTAAATTTATTGTGATTAATGTAAATACAAAATAAGTTATAATAAATTTGAAAATAAGAAATTAAATCACGGAGTATTCTTTCATTTTCATTTCTTCTGAGTAAACAGTTTCTTCAGGTACGTCACCGACACAGTACTGATCTTTTGTGGGTGGTTCTTCATATCTACTCTTGTAACGTTAAAGTTGTGTAATACTGCAGTTGCTACTATACCAATTATAATCTTATTGCTAAAATTCGAAACAAATATTAGAATTATTAAACATTGTATTGTAAGGCGTGGATCCCGGCTAACGTTTAATATAAAATTTCCTTCTCGACACCGTTTACTTCAGCCTTTTTTTCACAGAAGAAAGCAGTTTCAGTAACATTTCATCCCAGGCTGCAACCACTCGTGGATATCGGGTAATTTCGTAAAATACTCGTTGAAATTTGTGTATTTAATTTTCCGTACAAGGCATACAAATGAAATCAGACATAAGCTGGATATTGCACGAGATACTTTTTTCATATTTTTTCTCACCGTGGACTGGTGCACTGTTATTTTGGAGTTAAAGCATTATTTCTACAAATAATAAAATTCAAACAAACATGTGCGATGTAACGCGGTGTGACGCATGCGCAGTTGTGTAGCAATCTATTCCCTGGTTATACCAATTATTAAGTTATTACAATTTTTTCAAGTCCATTTTGCAATTTATTGTTCCAAGAAATCATTTAATTTCTAACTTTTTGACAGTGACAGCACTTATTTGTTACTTATTCGCTACTTTGACTACCGAATAACTTATCTGCCAGATAGCATAGTTTATTCGTAGGAATAACTTTATCTGAAGTTGGAAAGACCGGCCCTAAAACACGTATTTTTTGTCCCGGGGGGGGGGGGGGGGGCGTTGACGTGAAGTATGATTTCAACAACTCTGATGATTACGACCCTTGCTTACAGTTCGGGTGGTAAACCGCATCCTCGGGAAATATAGCCTACATATATATTTGTTAAATAAAATACTATTATTTTTATAATAAATGTTACTTAATAATATATGCCAACATAGAACATGAAGTAACCTAGGTAAACTGTTTTCGTGACTTTCGTACCTTAAAAGTAAAATGAAAGCCTGGTTCTAAAGCAACATATAGGTAGAAAAAACTAAACTAAACTGGAATTTAAAAAATGGGCGTCAATATTAAAATGGTGGTAAACTTAGAGGCTGTCTCGAGCATATGTATCTATAGATCTTCGTGCACATATGAAACACATATGTTACAAAATGTGTAGGTCCATAACATGACTTTCATGACTCATATTAAATTCAAAATTTAATATCGTAAACATGTAACTGGTACATATGTATTTTTCAAGATACGTGTTAGTCACATTTTAAGATTATTTCATCTTATTTATAAGACTGCCGTGTAACATATCCATATATTCGTAAATCTATAAGAAATCCGTGTTACGATTCTTATGGATTTACGGAAATGTCAATTCTGTGTATCCATTTACAGTCTGTTCCAAACGGTTAGGCGGAACTAAATGGAAATTTCGTTCTTTTAGGCCTTGCTTGGGTTATTTCATTTTTCAACTTGGAATGTCAAAATTAAAATTCCAACTATGAAACCATGGAAACGAATGACATATATGTCAAAATTAAATTATTTTTTTTTTGTTTGCGTTACGCTATGTAATGCGAAACATAAAATAAAGAATAAGATTGTGTTTAAACAATAATGGATATTTATTCGAACAATATTTGTAACCAAAATATTTGGTAATTTTTACTTTTGTTTTTATTATATTATGTAAGTTTTTAATCATACTATTTTTATAAGTTTGTAACGTTGATATCTCAAAATAATTCATTATAAACATGTTTAGTTTTTTATAAAGACAAAAAAAAATCGTTGTTCCAATGGCCTAATAATATACAGGATATTCCATTAAAAAAAAAAAAAATGTTTATTTTCAAAATATCTGGTTAACGAAACATCTAAAAATATTTTTGAGTCTGTCATGATATTTCCTATGTAAAATACTCGAACTTTGTCCATATAATCGAATCTCTATCTGTAATATTAAGAAAGATAGCGATGGTGAGCCACTTGGTTGGGACACCCTGTATAGTTTTGATATTTTAAATCCCATTGTTTACCATTATGTAACGTTCTGGAATTAATGATCGCTCTGTAGACTCCGAAAACTTTACGCGTGTTACATAGCCATATGTTGCGTTCACAATCTCGAAATTAGAATTAGTACTTAGAATTAACGTAAATGTTTGTTATATGTAACTATACGTTAGCGTTCATAACCTTCTAAATGAATACTTATAAATTAAAATTAAGAGTTTGCAAGCTACAAACGGTTCTGTTTCTATCCATATATTTCTATTTTCTGTGAGCATAGATATAAATTTTCCTTCTATTTTAATTCTTTTCAAAACTATGGAACACTCTAAACCTCAGTAGCAAATATAAATAGCTGTCGAATATTGATCGATAAAGTAGAAATCGATAGAAATTTACCGATACAACGCTGTCAGTGTCTTAATTTCTTAATTTATATCGTGAAGACTACCTAAGTACCACGTACAGATTTTACGTTAAGTACTAATTTAACGTTAATTCTAATGTATAATTTTAAGGTTGTGAACGTAGCATTACCAATAGATCAGTCTAAGCTGACGTCACTCGTCACGTGATTTCGCACCGTGCAGTTGAAGCACCTGTGTAAATTCCTATACTAGGTTATTCTGAATATAAATAGGATTTGTCAAAATGCTATAAGAGACCCAAAAATATGATTTTTTGATTTTTCGAATACTTTTTCGGAATACTTATAATATATATATATATATATATATATATTTTTTTTTTCATTTGGCCTTAAATTAATTTTTATTATCTTTTTTTCTTTGTGTTTTGGAAATGCTTTTTATTATTTTTTTATCGCTTGACTGCCGGAGTGCCTTAACATTTTTTTTTTTGTTTTTTGTTATTTGATCTTTCAGAGTATCTTTTTTTGTCAATTTGTGTTTTGGAAAAGTTTTTTTTATTATTTTTTTATCGTTTGGCTTTCAGAGTACCGTTTAATTTTTTTTTTTTGTCAGTTATCTTTCGGAGTACCTTTTTTTTCCATTTGCTCTTTGGAAGTACCTTTTATTTTTGTCAGTAGGTGTTTCGGAAAGCTTTTTATTATTTTTTTATCGCTTGGCTTTAGGAGTGCCGTAATATTTTTTGTTTGTTTCGGTTTTCGGAGTCCCTTTTTAATTTTTTTTTTTTTTTACATTTGATTTTTCCGATTAACTTTTTTTGTCACTTTGTGTTTTGGAAAAGCTTTTTATTATTATTTATCGTTTGTCACTTGGTGTTTTGGAAAAGCTTGTTATTATTTTTTTATCGCTTGGTTTTCGGAGTTCCTGTTTAATTTTTTTTTTATTGTCAGCTTTCAGAGTGCATTTTTTTTTTTTTTTGTTCTTACCCAATGTAGCCTAGAAAATTTTTGAGGTTCTAGGGTCGCTACCAGAAAGAAAAGTTCGGGAAACACTGGCTTATGTTATGATTCATTGAGGTTTAATAGGTTTTTATACTATTCCACAACATCCTGGCTTCTAAGGCTTCAATCACTTTCTTTTCCATTTTTTCTTTTAAAGAAAAATTAAACATTAACAATTAAATCCGTCTGATGTAAGTTAACAATAAATATTGAATGAATGTTAGTGGCTAGCTGAAGGTTAAGGCTACTGGCTACGGAACACGGGGGGCATTCAACGGCAATGATCAAGCATTGAACCCGTTACGAGTAGAGCGTCTGCGAGAGAGAGCGTCGTCGCAAACACCGTCCAATCAATACAGGGCGTCATTCAACTCGACGCTCAGCGTCTGCGAGTGTCTGGCTACATCCCACGCATATGTACCTTTACAATGTTCGAAACTATCCTTTATTAGGATGTTACAAATTTAAATCTCACGAAAAGATGTAGTTTACATTAAAGGAAGTTAAAAAAAATTCGGTAATTTAGGGTCGGTTTCTGAAAGTTTAGTTAACTATAACCAAATGGTTAGAAAAGGGTTGTTATAGTTACTTATGGGATTGTTATATTATATCCGAATTAAGCCAAATGGTTAAACTCGGCTAAGCTCTCGAAAACCAATTTACAATTTCGATTCAGTTTTAAATATGCAGTTTATGTTTACAGTGTAGTTTTTAATTTGCGGAACGAATAAAATGCATACTTCATTACAGGATTGTGGAGTCACTCAAATTGTTTACTCCGAATCCGATTTTGGAATTTTTGTTACCTCCGTCTCCAACTCTGACGCCGACATCTAAAGATGGCACCGATTATTCGAATAATTTATTGTTTTGTTTCAGTTAATCGATTAATCATATGATATTTTCGGTTTTGATTAATTAATGATTAATCATTTTTTTATTAATCGAAAACTTTATTTTATTTTCAAGAAATTACTTAGTTGTATTGTTGAAACACTGGTCGGTAGATGACTTTGCTCTCGTCTTTTCAATAAAGTCCCTAGGTTACTAGTCCTTCAGAACACTCGTTCTCGCCCATCTGGAGAATTACCTCAACCGCTACTCATTTCTGCACAATATACTGCTATAGTTTCACGTTCAAATGTTCACGAGCGAAACGCAATTATCCAACTCCATAAATTGCGAGAAAAACCTGCCAATTTATAGGTCTTCTGGATATAAGCCCTTGTATCCTCAGTCGCCTTTGGACAGTTCGTGATGAACTTACCACATTTCAATCTTTTTCGAAATAACGTGCGAGAAAAATTAAGGACCTGTCATGATCAATTAGGGTAAGAAATCAATCGTTTCGAGCTTTTGTGGCTCGTTAATGCTGTTCGCTGATGACGCTTTATAGCGTAATTAATAGAGTTTGTATCTACATCCAAAACACCAGCAATATTTCAATACTGCGCCCATCTTCATATAATGGCGCAGCTCGTACAATGTCTTCCGGCCACATTTTAATTTTATTGTACAAAAAAAGACTTGTAGGAGTTTAGAAATCTCTAAGATGGGTAACTAATGGAAAAATTTTATTTCAACAATGAGTTATTTGTATTATAACTTACGTACTTGATATGCGATATTATATAGTTTTTGTTCAAACTGGTATTATTTGGCCGATGAGGGCGAAAACGGAGATAAGTCATATGTAAAAAGATAGGACTTAACACCTTTTTTACGCCCATCAGCGATTTATTGTTACAGCCTGTTTAATTAGCAACAAAAAATATTTGTTTATACAGACACTGTATTACCTCCCATTACTTATAGTTTCCTAATAAAATAGTTATTTTTTTTATCATTTTTAAAATATTAGGTTTACAAATGAATAATCCAAATTATTTTAAGCAGTTAAGAAATTAATTAATTGATTTTCCCGCTCTTTTGCGGTTAAATAGTGTTGATAGACCGGGAGCTCATGACAGTTTTTGGTCTCCGATTTCATACAGTATGCCTTTTGGAGGAGAGAATATTTATAGTGACAACAAAAAAGGGATGGTACTAAACCCCTGCACGCTTTCCGGTCATAGGGAAAATTGCATTTCCACTTATTATATATATATTATTATATATATATATATTCCACAACACAAATATTTTGTGCTTTTCTCTGATTTAATATTGCTTGCCCTTTTGTCAAAAAAAAGTTATAACAAATTTAAATTCTTTTAAATATATGCATGCGATTCGGAGGGCCCCAATGGGCTGAAACGGTCATGTGATCTTGTAATAAAAAAATACGATTTTCCGCGTTTTCATACAGCATGCCTATAATTAAAAGACTTGAAATTTGTTATAACTTTCTTTTGACAAAAGGGCAAGCAATATTAAGTCAGAGAAAAACACAAAAATTTTGTGCAAGTGGAAATGCAATTTTCCCTATGACCGGAAAGCGTGCAGGGGTTTAGTACCATCCCTTTTTTGTTGTCACAGGGTAAATATTCTCTCCTCCAAAAGGCATGCTGTATGAAATCGGAGACCAAAAATGTCATGAGCTCCCGGTCAATGACATATAGTTACTAAAATGAGAATTGGTATGCCTGAAAGTTGGTATATCCATCCGATTACCACTTGTTCCGGTCGCTGCAACAAGCCTTGTCCGACATGCACTTCCAATCAGTGGATGAGATCCGAAAATGGCTTGACTTTTTATTTTTTTTATTTTTTAAATTAAGGCACTTCGACCGTTAGGTCATTTGTGCAGAGGCTTGACTTTATCGTGTCCAAAGACGTAACATTTTTCCGAGATGGAATTCATCAGCTGCCTGGTGGAAAAAGAATTCATCAAATATGGCTTTAAGTTATAGAAAGCAAGGGCGAATACTTTGATTGAACAATTTAATTTACTTTCTTTTAAAATAAACCTTGAATGTAGCTGAAAAAATTGGATTATTCATTTGTACACCTAATATTATACAACTTTAAGACTGCCTTTTTTTTGTCGGCGATTGTATGTTTTTTTTTTTTAATTTCATAATCGATTCAGTATGTTTTGGTTTAAGCGGAACTATATTTTGAAAACTAGTTACTTTTAACTATTAAATGGGGCTTTTCATAATTTCGTTTAGCAAAAACCTACTTCGATCATTAAAAAGTGAACAGAAATAAAAATTCCACTTAGTTCCGCTTAAACGTTTGGTATAGCTTATATCTATTACTAACCTAACAATGCCCGGAACCTGTTTATGATATTAAATTTTAAGACAGTAATTAAAAGGCCAAACGAAATGGTAATGAATCTTAGAAACCGTGTTGTAATTAACAATAATGATTCACCAAAGTTATGTTTTAAAATTTATGCTTACCTGAAAATGGTTATGGGTGTAACTCTAGAAGTTAATGATCCCATTTAACAAACAGAAACGTTAATTTGAGTGATTTGAATTATTTTTTGGATGTTGCAAAAAGTAACCTATTTAACTATATTTGAACTATTAGGTGTGTGTATAAGTTTATTTTTTATGCTATGTTACATTTAATAATACAATTATATTTAAATAAGTACGTTTTTGAAGTTTTGTCATGGAAGTAGGTCAAATGTCATAATTTAATAATAAATCCCCATAAAACATGCATGTTGAGTGACGAAAAACTACTCCTGTTGTCCGAATTATGGTACACATTTTGATTTTTTTCTTGCCCGAAAATATGATATAACATTTACAAGTTTAATTAATTAGAATGATTTTATTTATGAAATAGTAAAAAAAATCTAGTAAAACAAAGAATAATACAAAAAGTTTTAATATAACAAGGACGTGCCTGTCTCCACAGCTTGTATAGAATATGATAATATTGTTTTTAACCGTCCCTTATGATCAGTGATGGGCGTTTACACGTAAACTTTAATTGTTTACGTTTACGTGTAAACTTATGTAAACAATTGGTAAACTTGTCAACAATGTAAACAATGTAAACTTTGTAAACTGTCAAATAATGAGGTTAGTTTTAGTTATTTAATACGAATAATAGAGTTAATGAACAAGTATATTCAGTTCAAAACAATAAATTTATTAAAAAAATGGTGGGAAGAAACCGAAGGAATAGTTCTGAAGAACTAGGTTTTGTTTAAATTAAAGAAAATGAAAGAAAATATAGGGCGTTATGCAAAATTTGCAATGAATCTTTTCGTTTTTAAAAAATATAGGCTGATTTTCTTAAATGTGAAATTTAATGTATTTTGTTATTAAAAAAATTAGACTGAATTTTTTAACGAATAAAGTTTTTATTTTCATATTCATATTTACTAATTTGTATGTAACACCTACGAGTGATGCAAATTCGATTTTTATTAATATGTATATTGGCTTGTCCTAATTTTATATACTTACTTTTTCATTTAAAATCGTTTCATTAAAATTTTATTATTTATAAAAATGTATTGATAATGTGATTCTGTAATTCAAAACAAGTGCGCATGTCTAAATCATTGTTTACATTGTTTACGTTGTTTACATTTTTTACAAGATTTTTGTGTTTACTTTACATCAATTGTTTACGCGTTAACAATGAGGTAACTTACATCATGTAACTTACGCGCCCATCACTGCTTATGATGAAGTTTTGCCTTATTAATGTACGGAATCTTATAGGAATTCCCTCCTTTTGATAACAGGGTTGCTTCTAGACAAGTTTGCAATGTTAGAAAAACATTATCAAGGGTATGTTTAATGCATTAAATGCATTTTGTACGCATTCAGTCAGTTCGTCGATTGTATTCGGTGAAGCTGTATGTTGTAAGGATTGTATAGAATTGAAAAAGCCTGGATTCAATACATTAAAATCTGGACTATTTGCTGGTTGTGATTCAAGTCGATTTGGAACTTCTTTCTTGCAATTCACACAATTTTGATCATTTTTATTTTAGAACAGCGGGTGTTACTTTAATTTGTCTAAAATACAGTTTTTTTTTTTTGTGAATTACATTTTATATATGGAAAACATTTGCGCGCCATTTGTCTATTAGTTGCTAAAAAAAAAAAAAGATCAAGATAATATTACTTTCGTTGATACCACATTTTTAGGGTTTTGTAGGTATGACCAAAAAACCCTTATACCGTCATTTTGTCGTCTGTCTGTCTGTCTGTCTGTTCGGTAAAAATTGTAGCCAAACGGCTAAACCTAGAGAGTTGAAATTTGGCATACTTATACAACTCTTTGACCCGCACATAGGAAAAATACTAAAACATCTAAAAAACCTACCCCCCTAAAAATATAAACAAATATATGCTCATCGAAAACAAAAATATTTTTTTTAAATTCTGAGTAGGGTATCAAATGAAAGCCCTTAGTACGTGGATTAACGAACAAATTTTTATTTTTGCAAAATAAATTATTTTGATTCGATTTTTGACAAAAATGTGCAAAAAAATTTTTGTCCCACACCCTGTAGCCCAGATGGTTTAAACTAAAAATCTAAAAAAATTCTAAGTAATGTATATTGGTGTGAATCGAAATAGTACAACAGGAATTTTTGATCAGATTATGTTTTTGGAAAATAACGCATTTTTTGTGGTTTTTGGTTCACAAAGTACAAAAGTTATACCAATGTAAGACACTCACATGCATGGCGTTCGATGGCTACATGCGTTAGAGCACTCTTAAACTGGCTGGAAAACGAAGGGTTTCGAGTTCGAGTACGGAGTGAATTTTATTTTTTCTGTTTTTTTTTTTTTCATTTTTATTATGTTGAAATTATTTTGTCAAAATTCTAGTTTTATTTTGACAAATGTTGTATTTATTTTTTATGAGCGTAAATTTAATAACCAGTCTTATTATATGATTAACAGACGATAAATTATTTTAAAAATATCGTTCATTTTGCCGTGATTACTACAAAGTAAAATTTGTCCTACACACTCAGCATACCGCCTTCACTTATTATATACCTGCGAAGCCCTGAAATGTGTGAATATTCGCACTTCACATCAATTTTTATAAGTAATGTATACCGTATTTTCGGACGGAAGAAATACATTTTTATTTCAATTCCTTTTTCATTCTATAAATGTACATTTCGGGTTTGCAATGATCTTAAATTCTCAATTTTACTGTAGAGTTATAAACTTTCTTTTATAGATAACAGATAGACGATGCTTTTCAAAAAGAAAGTTTAGACATTTTATCTTCTTGTCGCGACTGTATTCAGTGATTATCTATGTCAAATAAAACTGCTAAATTTAAAAATATAATTGAATACCAATTAAAAATAAAATAAATTTTAATTCCGAAATTCAGATTAATAATTTATGAAATGTGTTTAAAAATATACATTTTATGATAATTTTTTTGTGTAATTAGTAATTTTATATATATAGATACGTAATATTAATACAAAAAATTAACGAAGTTTGAAAATATGGAATTAGAAAGGAATATATGTTACCAACTGGAAAAAAATATATAATTATACCAACTTCAAAACAATTACAGTTACTAAGAAGATGAGCTACCCAGTACTTAAGCTCGGTCTTTCCACATTCAGGTAAACCTCTAGGTAACTATCTGACAGATAGGGTTATCTGGAACTTCATCTGCTGAATAAATGTCAATACCAATCAGTGAATTCAATACGTCAGTCTCATTATCCGTTAGATAACTATCCCATAGATAAATTTGTATTGAAAGACGGGATGACATTTATTCAGCACAGAAAGTGTCACATAATCTTATTTGTCTGATTGTTACCTAGACCAGTGTTTCCTAAAGGGTGTGCCGCGAAATCTTAAAGAAAAAAAATCGGCCGTGGCCACCACAGGACCGACCGCCAACACAAAGTACTTGTTTAATTTATGCTGCTTTATCAAAAAATGTCTCAAATAAAAGTTGTTAGTTATTGCTTCTATAGCAATTTTTGTTAAATTTTTTTTTTTTCGAAATATTACTAAGTTGTGAAATATTGGCAAAAATCTTAAAACCGACACGAGTAAATTTTCCATTTCTAATTAACCAATTTTTACCAAAAGTTGATTAACTCGTGCCATTGATGTCAAAAGCTTAAATATGAAGTTTCGTAAAAATCCTTTTACCCGAATGTGCTCTGTACGTAAACACGGACTGACAAACAGACCGACAGACAGATAGACCGACAGACACCATGCTAAAAATAGTCAAAACGTTATGTAGGGTCCTCAATTCGTGGAGATCCATCGAAATCTCGAAATGTCAAAATCGGTATGATCACAATACCTCCCTTCTATATGTTGGCGGTCGGTAAAAAATTAGCTTTACAAATTTCTTCTTCTATGACTACGTAGGTGTCCCGCGAAATTTTTCTTCTCTGGAAAATGTGCTACGAGAGAAAAGATTGAGAAACACTGACCTAGACCTAGACGTTTACCTGAAGGTGGAAAGACTGGGCCTAAGAGGATGAGCTAGTTGTAGCTAGTATAGTAATAAAATCATGTACATTATCTGCGGTTCTTATCACAAAATATTTTATAAACTGTGATATTTCTGGAGTTTCATTCAAATATCTATTTCCGTATGACGGTGCCACATCCGTTATTAAATTTTATCGAATTTCAGTGGTGATATCTGTCAAAAATTCCAGAAAATCTGGAAATATATTTCGATAAGATAAAGATATTTGGGGAAAGATTTCATAAAATCTAACGAAAACTAAAACCTAGAATTATGATATGCTTCCTTAGGCAATAATAGTTTTTATTATACACAAACATGCCAAACTTTTAACCTTCGAAATATATTAATAACATTTTTAATTTAATTAGATCTTCCGTAATAATTCTGATATTGGTCTTCCATATCGTCCAGAAAATATATACATGCAACTTATTGTGGCTTTCATTTTAGTTTGGTTCAATTTGGACGATTCATAGACGAACAGACTTGGCAAATTTGTTATGAACCGTTTTACGGATTCAACAACTCGTTTTTATTAAAACTTACTACGAAAATCTTTAGAGTGACCCTTAGAAAATTTAATTTTCACCTGGTCCGTTATATTATTTAGCATTTCGACGAGAAACTGGGGGTTTCGCCCCTGGCCTGGTATGGTGCATAAAATCACAATAGATACATAACATTTCTTTTGAGACCAACAATAAAATTTCTGTTTCCTTTTTAAACAGTTAA
This sequence comes from Liopterus haemorrhoidalis, assembly GCA_963971575.1. Lineage (NCBI taxonomy): Eukaryota > Metazoa > Arthropoda > Insecta > Coleoptera > Dytiscidae > Liopterus > Liopterus haemorrhoidalis. Next base: position 16,698,610 of record OZ020623.1, read on the forward strand.
CATTTGTAACACAGTTTTAAAACGTTTTTTTTTTAATGTAAATCAGTTATAAAATTGGCTTGTATATATTTTGCTGCTAAGTAAATAATAATTGAGATATTTCAATTGTAAAGGTAGTGCTCCCCATGACCCCCCAAATACTCGTTAAAAACTACATTTAACTGAGAAGAGTCATTTATTCATACTTAACGGGTTTTCTTACTTACATTTTTACTGTTAAGTAAATGATAAGTGAGATATTTCAAATGAATAGGTTACATTCTCTCTAAATAATATTATTAAACTGTATTGAACAGAAAAGAAATGTTTCTTCATTCTAAAAATTTTTCTTATATGTTTTTGATGTTAAGTATATAAGTGAAATATTTCAAGATTTTGGTTTCAGGGCCGGGGGTAGGGACCCCCCGCATTTTTGCTGCCAAGTCAATAATAACAGATATTTAAAAAAATTAATTTGTGTTTCCCCCACGTAACTCCCCAAATATTCATCCAATTGAAAAAATACATTAAACAAAAAAGATTTGTTTTCTTATTGACAATATTTTTGTTACATAAATTATTCTGGTTAGTCAGTAATAAGGGAGATATTTTAAAATTTTAAGTTAACAGTTTTAACCCCGAAACAATCCCTTAGAATGAGAATTTCAGGTGCCATATAGCTTATGTTCGAATCCTGATTTTACTATATTATCGTACCAAATTTCGTGAAAATGTATATAAGGCAAAAATAGATTTTTTACAAATATCGTCTTATAATCAACTGAAACGTGTAGAAACCAAATATGAGACCGAAATAATAATAATTAAAAAAAAAAAACAGCCTACTATTTTATTAATATTAGCTTTTAAATGAAAATTGTAAATTTAATTTAAAATTTATATAACTGTGGTTCTTTTATTTCTTGAACTGTCCGTAAGAAAATACGGTCGATTTTTACCGACCGCCAACATATATAAGGGAGGTATTGTGATCATACCAATTTTGACGTTTCGAGATTTCGATGGATCTCCACGAATTGAGGTCCCTACATAACGTTTTGACTATTTTTAGCATGATGTCTGTCGGTCTGTCTGTCCGTGTGTCTGTGTACAAGTGCAGAGCAAATTCGGCTGAAAGGATTTTTATGAAACTTCATATTTAAGCTTCTGTCATCAATGGCACGAGTTGATCAACTTTTGGTAAAAATCGGTTGACTAAAAATGGGAGTTTACTCGTGTTGATTTTAAGATTTTTGCGAATATTTCACAACAGAAAAATATCTCGAAAAAATTTATTAAACAAAAGTTGTTATAAAAGCAATAACTAATAACTTTTATTTGAGACGTTTTTTGATAAAACGAAAAATTTCGAATAATTTCTCTAAAATTTTTCGAAATTTTTTCCAAGTCTCCATTTTTTATATTTATATGTAACGTTTCCATGGTCATGATAAATAATATCTCTGTTAGAAAATATTAGGTCAAGTTATTTCTACTCTGTTGCTAGAATGTAATTTATATAAGTACTTTATGATGGCGGTCGGTCCTGTGGTGGCCACAGCTGATTTTTTGCAATATTGTTATAAATTAACAAGCTTATTCGGTTGTTCTCTCATTTCCTGCATATGTCATATACAAATAAATTTAGTAGTATCAACATTCTAGTTTCATCCTAATTATGGTTGTAAACTAAGAAGCGTGCGTCGTAGGCACGCGCGTGTTAAGAAGCGTGTAAATGGCAACACCCACACGCACACACACAACGTGTAATCAACAGACCAAGACCAACATATAACGGAAATGGCCCATATGTTGGCCCTATTCATGTATCCGTATCGGTTACGCGTACGACAATTTAACTTTGTAATACTACGAAGTTTTGGGATGGCAATTTAATTTTTATAGTCCCATAGTTTACAGAAAATATGTTTTAACAATTAAAATAACTTTTTACAACATTGTATGCGTGTTCGACTAAGGCCCGGTCTTTCCACATTCATGTAAATTTCTAGGTAACTATCTGACAGATAAAGTAATCTGGAACTTAATCTGCTGAATAAATGTCAGTACCAATCAGTGAATTCAGTACGTCAGTCTCATTATCCGTTAGATAACTATCCGAGAGATAAATTAGTATTGCAAGACGGGATGACATTTATTCAGCACAGACAGTAACATACAACCTTATCTGTGAGGCTACATAGAGGTGTGCCTGAAGGTGGAAAGACTAGGCCTTAATGTATTATATACAGAACTAGCTACCTCGCCCGGTATCGCTCGGGGGACAGTTCATTATTATTGACCTAAATTTTTTTGGAACTTATAATACTCTTATTCTTCTTGTTACTAAAAAAATCAAGAAAACACCAAAAATACCCATTGAAGAATAGAAACTTCCCAGTAGGAGCTGGATTTTGATTTACCCGTGCGCATATATATTACTACTATTATATTTTTGGAAATAACAGATTTTAAAATTTCTTTCAATTCTGATCAAATCGTGTACTAACTTTGCCGCTAACAAAGCCTATATTGTCGCTGATAATTTCAAGAAAATTATTTAATTATGAACGGAAAACAGATTATGTTTTACCACCTCGCACAATTTTATTTTAACTTTAGAAATACTGAACCGAATTTAATAAAACATGGCCGAAACCTGACCGGATGATATTGCTACATATAGAAAAAAAAAAAAAAAAAAAAAATGCATGACAATCGGCTAAGCAGTTCTCGAGTGAAAAGCGCACAAACGGAGAGATTGCCTTTTATATATAGAGAGAGATTTCATAACTTTTAAAAATTAGTTTTCTTACGTATAATACGAGAAATGAAAGAAGAGCAAAATAATTGTGTCTCTGTATGTGCGGTAGAAATTGTAGCCAAACGGCTGAACATAAAAGGTGGAAAGTATGATTCTACGTCTACGTTGAAACCATCATTTACAGATGACTTATAGGCACATTAGGGGTTTCACAGAATTGCACCATTAATTTTGAAAGTATTCCTGAGCTTGAATTTTAGTTTTCGTGGTTCTAATTATATTTGTTTCAGGTAAAAAGCGTTTCAAAGCGTGCCAACAATATAAACTCTATAATTTCTATCGCTTACGCGTTCAATGATACATAACAATTTATAGCCGTGCCATTATTCTTGACATGGTTTTCAGGCTTCATTAGATGTTTGTTCTTTCAGTTTTGTTTAATTTATTTTCGGGACTACATTTTTTATTTAAATTTTTTTCAAGTCTGAGAAAAGAATGACGTCAGACGAGAGGAAATATAAAAAATGAATTTGTTTTATTTTCTCACCATTGGGTATTTTTTGTCAAGAGATGTCGCCCTTTTATCTTGTTATCTTTCATAAAAATATAAGCGTCTACTTATACAATATTAATTTTGTAATTTTTAGGGTTTTGTATGTATAAAAAACGTCTTATTACATCCCTCATGTGTCTTCTATAATATTTAATTTTAATACAATATTTATCAAAAATTTGTCCCGCTGCCTATGATCCATGAAGCTTACCAAACAGATGTTTGTGATTGGATTTTCAAATCTTACTCTCAAGGCGGAGGAAAATAGGTCCAAGTATATGAATCTCTTGTCCGAGCATAGAAAGCTGTATCCAGGGTATAAAGTTAAGCTTGTAGTCCTGATAGTTGGTGTTTTGGGTAGTATGAAAGCCTCCTACCGAAAGGAAATCAAATCCATTCCCGTCTTCAGATATTCTGCCACCTTTTTGATCTGCAGGATGCAGAAAGCAGTGTTGCTCGGGTCACTCCGCATTGGACACTGGATCTGGCGTAATTTCTACGTCTTCATATCGCCATGGTTTGGGATGTAGCCGTGTGTATTTAACTCCACTAGTCTCTAGTATGACGTGGATCAAAAGGTTAAGTTCGTTCTACATTATACTTCTTTCAATACTATCCAACTCAACAACAACATTTCAACTTTTGTTACTACAGAATATAATGGAGGGAAAAATAAGAGACAGCGATACCTTCCATCTTTTATTACTTTGTGATACTCTTCACTGCCAACTTAAATTCTAGGTTCAGGTGACAGACAACAGTTTGGTTATAGAACCAATTCTAGTAACCAATTTATAAATATTGTTTAAAAGTTTATATTTAATTATATGCTCTAAATAATTTTCTTATCAACTTAATAAACTTCTAAAAGATAAGTTCTAAACAAACACTAAAAGGTTGGTAGTTGGTACGACTGAGAAGTATACAGCTGTCATCCAAAAATTTGACCGGAGGTAGTTTTGAAAATAGTGTAGTTTTTAGTGTAGCATCGAAAGTTGGAAGGAAGAATTGTGTTTCACATTATACTTCTTCCGTCAGTACTACCCAAAAATCTGTAGTGCTTCGCAAAAAAGTATAATGAAAAACGAGACTAGGGCACGTTTAGTGCAAGACCTGAAAAAACTCTGAATAATGATAATATGGCAGGTTATTGAAAATTCGACCCCGACCCATATAATACACCAAGATTCCGTCCATTTAATAATATTTCCATCCATTTTTACCGACCGCCAACATATATAAGGGAGGTATTGTGATCATACCGATTTTGACATTTCGAGATTTCGATGGATCTCCACGAATTGAGGTCCCTACATAACGTTTTGACTATTTTTAGCATGATGTCTGTCTGTCCGTCTGTCTGTCCGTCTGTCTGTCTGTCCGTCTGTCTGTCTGTCCGTCTATCTGTCTGTCCGTCTGTGTACACGTGCAGAGTAAATTCGGCTGAAAGGATTTTTATGAAACTTCATATTTAAGCTTCTGCCATCAATGGCAAGAGTTGATCAACTTTTGGTAAAAATCGGTTGACTAAAAATGGGAGTTTACTTGTGTCGATTTTAAGATTTTTATGAATATATCACAACAGAAAAATATTTCGAAAAAATGTATTGAACAAAAGTTGCTGTAAAAGCAATAATTAATCACTTTTATTTGAGACGTTTTTTGATAAAACGAAAAATTTCGAATAATTTTTGTAAAAAGTCTCAATTTTTCATACTTATATGTTAGAATCTATATTAGTCTCTGTTAGAAAATATTAGGCCAAGTTATTTCTACTCTGCTGCTAGAATGTATTACTGTATGAAGTAATTTATGATGGCGGTCGGTCCTGTGGTGGCCACAGCTGATTTTTTAATTACATATACAGAGTGACCTCTCTTTTTCTGGAGTAAGACATTACCCTATACCAGAGGTCGGCAGACCGTGGCTCGCGAGCCACATACGGCTCTTTGAGGACATTCGTGTATCTCTTCAAATTAAGTTGATAAGGAATAAAATTTAGAAAATATTCAAAAAGTCAGGTGTTAAAACAAAATGATGGCTCTTTAAAATGTTTCCAGATGCCGTAAAGGGTGTATTTGGCTCTTTAACTTCTCAAGTTTGCCGACCCCTTACCCTATACTATTCTATAATGAAAAGCAATCCATTTGACTTACTCAAGGCGCATATCCGTTGTAAATATATTTCTAAATCGTGATGTGTGTCTTTATGCATACATCTGTATATTTTGATATCGTCCGCAAATAGCTAAAAATTGCAGTTCCTCACCAGTCTTTGAATATTGTTGACCACAAGATGAAAAAGTAGAGTTCCCAAGTTTGATCCCTGCGGCACGCCTCTGGTAATAATAAAACGCCAAGTATAATTCTGAAAAACAATCTCATAAATGCATCATCAAAACTTTTCTGAATCATCACATATGTTGCGCATGAGTAATGGGTAATAAGAACTTGCAACTGTATACTTCGTTACCCCTTAATCACTTTTTGACGGTGGCCAAAGAAATACCATTTGTTCTTGAACAAAAACATTTATATCTAAGTTTCTAAAAGAATTTTTTGTTGCAAGTTGGTAAGGTAATAAAGAAATGTGGATGTAATAGTATAGATGTTTAAAGTTTTTTATTGGTTTTATATCGCAAACTCGAAGGACGTTCGAGTGCTCAGGTTACTGATAGTTTATAGAATTGTAAAACACGTGCAAAACATTTCTACGAATCATTATTTCTTTTGAAAATTTGCAGGTTCTAAATAATTATTACAAAGGTAAAGTAATATTTAAAGAACAAAAACAAAATATTCTAATTAACACTGATATCTACGTACGACATGCTAGTATTATTGAGAATTAGCAGAATACCCGTTATTCGTACGGGATAAGTTCATAAATAAATAAATATTAAATTCATATATTTTTTCTCTTTCTAAATATTTTAAAAATACACCTATAGGCAAACGTTTAGGCGGAACTAGATTTTGAAATTAGTAATTTTTATCTATTAATTCGGACTTTTGGTCACTTTGTTTAAGCTTTGTAAATCATACTCACATTGCAAATTCTAGATTAAATTGATTGTCATTATAAAATGTCCTTTTCATTGCATTTTTTTTTTTTTTTTTTTTTTTTATTAATAAAAATTCACGTTTATTTATTTTTTTGTCTTCAAAATATGAAAAAATGTATTAAAATTTTTGACATGTCATTCGTTTCCATGGTTTCACTGTTGGAATTTTAAATTTTAACATACGTTCTATAGAATAAACCAGTGGCGAAGGGAAACCTCCGCTAGACTTGCCCTCCCATAAAAAAAAATATTTAAAAAAAAAATGTAAATTTAAATTTTTTTTTTTTAAATATTTAGATAAATCTTCAAAAATACATCAAATTATGTTCTATACCAATTTTTGTCCAAGGCTTGCTTTACTAGTTACGAATTAATTATCATGACCATGGAAACGTTACATATAAGTATGAAAAAATTGGGATTTTTAGAGAAATTTTAAATAATTTTACAAAAAATTTTCGAAATTTTTCGTTTTATCAAAAAACGTCTCAAATAAAAGTTATTAATTATTGCATTTATAGTAACTTTTGTTCAATAAATTTTTTCGAAATATTTTTCTGTTGCTAAATATTCGCAAAAATCTTAAAATCGACACGAGTAAACTCCCATTTTTAGTCAACCAGACTACAGTTTAGTCAGTCAGACAGACAGACAGACAGACAGACAGACAGACAGACAGACAGACAGACAGACACACAGACACACAGACACACACACACGGACGGACGGACGGACGGACGGACGGACGGACGGACGGACGGACGGCACTTCGAAAATAGGTTTTTTGGATTCCCTGGACCGTGAAACGTGGTCATCCGTCAAAATCTCGACATCGAAAATTTTCGCGTTTACAATACTTGCCCCTTATATATTAAGGTCGGGCAAGTAAAAATACCAATTTACACGTTTAGGGGTGAATTAAAAAAAAATATATATCGAAACGCTTTCGAAATATTTTAAAAAGACATCTGTATGCCAAAAATGAATGTTCTATCACAAAAAACGCAAAAGATACGAAGGGTTCTATAATTTACCCTAAATGTATGTAGATTCACCCCTTTCGTCTTGATTAGATTTGAATTATCTTATATACAATTTTGCTGTTAAATAATAAGTGAGATATTTCAAGTTTGAAGGTTGCGCTCCCCATAGCTCCCCAAAAATATCTTATTTAAAACTCTATTCAACATTGGTCATTTTTTTCTTTTTCTTTCTCAGCTTTGCTTTTCACCTGAAGTTAAATCTCTCTAACTTTCAGCGTTGTCTCTCATGTGCGCTGAAACTATCGTTCAGAATCGCAATTCGACAAAAACCGGCGTTACTTAACGTTAACGCTAACCGTGACTTAACGCCATCTTTCGGAATATCACAGATTGTATGGAGAAAATTATCATAAACAATTTTTTGTTTATATGGAACCTATTTAGTCATAATTTTTTTAATTTTCTGCTCGATAACAAGTGTAAAGAATACCATAAAAATTATAAACACATTCTTATTAACCTTCCATGACCCATCTCATACAAACGATTCGTGACTCGAAATGATAAAGTTAAATACGTTTATGATGACCCTGTAATCGCGCAAGGACGCGAAGAACAAAGAGATCTTTTCATTTATGAGCTGCTTCAGGCCGCTCGTAATCGCTATTTGTGCTGTTTTTTATTCAATTTATTTTTAATTTTCAATCGCTTGATGTAAAATGTATTAATCAGTTGGGAAAATATAACACTGGAGTCTCTAAAAAGTACTTTTTTTAGGATTTCGTAGGTATGACGAAAAAATACTGTTGCCGTCACTTGTGTGCGGTTAACATTTTGGTTATAAAGCCGAACCTAGTCCCTAATAGGAATGACGAGAATTTAAAATTTCTGGAATCGGGTACCCGATACCATTGCCCCGTTAATTACCCACTACCCTTTAACCTATAAAGGGGTGGGTTGTTTTAAGAAGAAAGTGCATCAGGGAGTGAGTTATTTTTGACATTTTGGAAATCATTTTATATAATAAAATATTATAGTTTGATACCAATATTATTACAAAAAAATATTTAAAAAAATCTTGAGTGAGTAGAAAAGATAAATACGAGTAAAATAAAATTTAACATACCAATGGCTCTCAATCTTTTGTTAGTTAGTCATTAGGAAAACTTTTGAAAATTTTAAATCATAAAATTTCTAATGTAAATATTCTATACACCGACAAATATCAAAAAGAAAATAAACTTATGCTATCTATAAAAATGTTGGTTAATGTGGGGTTTCAACTATTGGAATTATATTTATATAATATTTAAACATAAATAAACAAACTTGTTAGTTTTTTTCTATGATATATACTTTAGCCCAGTGTTTCCTAAACTGTGCGCCGCGAAGGCCCAGGACCTTTTTTTTTGCTGTTCACTTGAATTTGGGTAGTAAATTTTATCAATTTACTTCATTTGCCAAGGGCGCCGAAAACATTGCTACGGCTCTGATTGAATGTATTGACTTGGGGCGCCGCGAGAAAATTTTAAATCATTACGGGCGCCCGGAAACGAATAAGTTTGGGAACCACTGCTTTAACCTGTATCCTGAATCACTACATCATATTTATGTTATAAGATGTTTGTTTATTTAAGAATGATAGCTGTGGCCGTACGGGTACGGCCATACTTCGGTTTGCAATGATATTGCCGGCCGTACGGGTACGGCCATACTACTTAAAGCCAAATACCACCTAAAGTCCGCCATTTTTTCTTTTTTCCTATCATGAGAAAGAAAGGTTGGGAATATTTTTCTACAACAAAATATTCTTAATACCTCACAATTACCCGTTAATTGTCCTTGTAGTGGGCCACAGGTACATTACTTTATATCGTATCGTTTGTATCAACTAGGTAGTGAGCCTGTGATATAATGTAAAGTCTGATCTCAAACTGAAGTGAGATTCCTGACTAAAGGAGTTCGGGTTGTAGGCGTGAGTTTTATACAGGGTTCATCATTATAAGTGAATTAAATTATATGCATTGGTACCAACCGACGGATCAGGCATCTTGTAGTTAGTCTGGGTAGCTGATCACTTAAGTTGTTAAAGGTGAAGGGTTACACACGTTAATTAAGACGATTTAAAATTAACTTTAAGATTTATTGTAATATAATATTCGCAAGAATAAGTCGAAGTGAAAATATATATTGAGCGACTTGGAGCCTCTAAGAATTCAACAATTTTAGTTCTACTCGCGAAACGAATACTTCTGACCTTGGTCTTCAGAAAGACTGGTGTATACATAAGGGTTCTGATAGCATTTCCGGGAATGAAAGTCTAAAATTGTTATTTCAGTGTTCAAAGTTATTTGGCAATAACATTGAACAAAAGTATTTTTAAACAATAAAATGTATAAAATAATTTTGAATTTACGTTTTGTAATTTAAGGCTTCTATTTTTCTATTATCTTCTCTAAATAAATATTATGTATTATGATTTTATGGACTATAAAAAGCTTCATGTAGAAATCTTGTGCAAAAATTTTGTGTGACACATAGCTAAACTCTTGATTTTATCTTTCGTTTCTTTAGACAGATGCTTTGTAAACGTTATCACATTATCACTGTAGATAAAATAACACTAGACCCTTACTAATCCCTTAGGGTTCTGTCTGAAACATAGTTTATCTTTTACTAAAATCTGCATTGTGTTAGACATGTGAGTTTTACTAGAAAACAACATCTGCTTTAAGTTGGCAATACAAATATTTTGACCTATAGAGAAATAAATTTAAAATCGTAGCACCGCGGCGGTCAATTTTGAAACGTAGGTAGAGGGTACTTAATGTTATTGTTACATAGCTGTGTAAGTAAAATTATAGGAATAAATATATTTTACAATATTTTGTGAACCTGTTTTACTATTTTATCAACAAGTAAGTATATACAAATGTTTATAAAGCCATTTTTTGCATGACACGTCTCTAAAAAAAATTAAAAACTATTATTTTGTGATATAGGTTATTTTTATAGTATAGATTATTTCACGTATATAGATGAAATTAAAATTCACGCGTTGTATATGAAAGGGAGGAAGTGTAAGCAAATTTTCAACCAATGTTCCACTTTTTTCCAAATTTTTCTTTTCTAATCCAAGTTTTACGTCAATTTACAATTTCCTTGATTCCAAGTTTTGTTATTGATTTAACATTGTCTGAAGTAGGTGGAAATCTGTGAAACGATAATTCAGGGTTCCTCTTTTTCCTTGGCTTGCACATAGGTACACAACAATAAGATCTATCCATTTTATTGGACTTTGCAAAAATAAATCGACATAAACAAACTTAAACAGTATGACTAATGCCAACGACTTCTACTTTGAGTAGTTATTAAAAGTTCATCACTTAGAATCTCTCTTATCTGGAAATGCCGATATTTTAACACGTTCGCGGACAGTACGGCAATAGCCGTCGAATATTTTTCCTAGCTCAGGTCATGACGGTCTAAACCGTCCTACTTTTTTATTCAAATATACAAATGACGGCTGGGGCAGGTTTTAATTCCATTAAGTACATGAAAACTAGTATAAACTGTCCTATCAGGAACATACCAAACACAGTAAGTGTCCTATTATAAACAAAAATCTAAAAAAGTGTCATTTTGGATACATCTCATTGGACAAAACTGTCCGCGAACGTGTTAAATAATCCATTACGAAAATTTTATCACCATAACCTACAACAATCACAAAATATAATTTTTATTTTTTTTAGAGACGTGTCATACAAAAAAATGTCTTTATAAACATTTGTATATACTTACTTGTTGATAAAATAGTAAAACAGGTTCACAAAATACTGTAAAATATTTTTATTCCTATAATTTTACTTTCACAGCTATGTAACAATAACATTCTGTACCCTCTACCTACGTCTCAAAATTGACCACCGCGGCGCTACGATCTTAAATTTATTTCCCTATGATTTGGTTTAAGTGAAACTAGATTTTTAAAACCAGTATCTATATATTAAATAAGGCTTTTGATCATTTTGCTTAGCAAAAGCCCACTTCAGTCATTACAAAATAAGCAACTTGATACAGTAAAAATTCCATTTAGTTCGGCTTAAACGTTTGGAATAGCCTATAACCTATGTTAACCTTATGGTTATCGAATAAAAATGCGAATATGCTTATCTGTCATATTATTTTGCATATTTCATTTTGCAAAATATCAATTCAGCATTTTTTTTAGTTCAATAACCTATGTCTCAACGTTATCATTTCAAAATTGCGAAAGGTTATATATAAAATAACAACTATAGCGAGAAATTCTGTCGTAAATGGTAATAGATTGGAAATACTCTTAAAAAGGTAACCTTTCCAAGAATTTTTTATCTCATAATAAACTAAATTTCATAAATATCATAGCAGCCTTTGATACGCAAGGGAAGTAGAGCGGCTGTGGAAGATGTAAAGGGAGGAACAAACAACGGGCATGTTAGCTAGTATACGAAGCAACACTTAAATTTACTTCGACTATTTCCTTAGTAAAAAGAGTTATAAAAATATTGTTCAAATAAAACTTATTTGGGGCAATGGGAGTCTAAACGATAACTGTACCATTTTTTTAAAACAATAAATAGCTTTTCTTCAAATTAGGCGCAAATAGCCTTTGTTGCTGTGCGCCAGAAATTTTACTAACTAACATTTTCTTCAAATTACACTACACATTATTTGAAATATTGTTATAGAACTTTTTTCTCTCTTTTCAACGGAGTAAAACTTTTATGTCCTTACATAACAAAATTTTTGAGAAAATCGCATTTTGTGGCTTTCTAAATGTAACGGACTGTCTGTCTGTCTGCCTGTCGGTCTGTCTGTCTGTCTGTCTGTCTGTCTGTCTGTCTGTCTGTCTGTCTGTCTGTCTGTCTGTCTGTCTGTCGGTCTGTCTGTCGGTCCGTGTACACGTGTATAGCAAATTCCGGTAAAAGGATTTTTATGAAACTTCATATTTAAGCTTTTGACATCAATGGCACGAGTTGATCAACTTTTGGTAAAAATCGGTTTACTAGAAATGGGAGTTTACTCGTGTCGGTTTTAAGATTTTTGCGAATATTTCACCACAGAGAAAAAAAAAATTTAACAAAAGTTGCTATATAAGTAATAACTAACCACTTGTATTTGAGACACTTTTTGATAAAGCAGCATAAATTAAACAAGTACTTTGTGACGGCGGTCTGTCCTGTGGTGCAGTTTTTTTTTTTAGATGCTCAATTCTTATCTTACTCTTAAAAATGAAATCGAAATAAAATTTATTATTTTAATTTAAAAATGTAATCATAATTTACTATTTTTCTTATTAAAACACATGTGGGAGTAAAATGATTGAAACGAATTCAGTTTAAACCTTTCTCTAATATTTAATTAGTCTAATTTTTTATCTGAAACCAACTTTCGCAGTCAAATATTAATTTATTTATTCCATACATGGCGATGTCCGACATACCGCGTTTATCAATATCAAAAATTGAATATCCTGATCAGTACCGTAACTATCGTTTTTTGGGCAAGATTTAATATTTGCTGCTGTCCCCCCTCAACTCATTTTTTTTTCAAATGAAATGTTACAAAAATATCTTTTATTTGTAAGTAAATTATTAAAATTAAACTTTTACTTCGTTTGATATGACAAATTTTCATCTTGAATATTGATGGGTGTTAAATATTTATTTTATTACATTGTTATTTTGAAAAAATATTATTTGTTTCGATTTATTTTTATTAGATACAGTGTATGGCTCGACCGATATATCGGCATCAGCACAAATAGTATTTCATCCGTGCCGATCGGTACAAATAGTACTCCATTCTATCACTGTCGATGTACTCGTGCAATCATCGGCCAATCTACCAAAACTGCACCATCGGTCGAGCCTTAGTACAGTGGAAGAAAAAATGTTACTACAAACAAAATAATTTTTCGGTTAACACATATTTTATTTCAGGAATGGGCTTCCGTAATTTTTCAATAATACGAGGGTTGCCTTTTATATTTCGGGATTTGAGATCAAAAACAATTATTTATCAACAAAAGTGGCTTTATCGTTTTTCAAAATATTCTCCATGAAGATCAATACACTTTTGAATGCGTTTGAACCAATTTTCGAAGCACTTTTTCCACTCCGATTGAGGCTTTTTCCACTGCGATTGTCAAATTATGTGGGGTTTAACGCGAGCCAATCTTTTTGACGGCCAAATGTTCATGCAATAGTGAATGTATAGTGGTCAAAATACACACAATGCGCAAGGGTACCTCAATCTCACGATAAGTCACATTACGATCTTTCGGTATTCGTTCACGCACAGCATCAATGTTTTCCGGAACAACTGATTTTGGACGACTTTCACGAAATTCGTCCTTAAGCGAACTACGGTAACGATTGAAGTGGTGCTTCATCGCCAAAAATCGAATTAAGTTCATCGATTCACTGTTGTTGGGTTAATCCACGTCGAAAGTTGTAAAAAATAATCGCTTGAAAATTTTCACGATTTAATTAAATTTTTAACCGAGATGAATTATTTCAAGTTACTGTAAAGAACACAAATAGCGTTCGTACGTCAAAACGTTCTGAGTACGTATACCGTCAAAAATGTCAAACTTTACGCAATCAAACTTTGTCAAACTTTAGTTTAGCGCAATCCCGAAATATAAGAGTCAACCCTCGTAAAGGTGGTCCAGTTTTTTGAAAATATAATTTCCTTTTTTGCAGACCATTTTGGCTTTCATTTTTTTGGTTCCGATGCTTGTGCCTCTGTTACTTCTATTTAGTTCTGTTGTGAATGATATAAAATCTCATCTTGTTTAAATTATGGTCTTCTCAAATTCAACAAATTCATCTTTTGCAAATATCGCGACATTTCACCAAGTTTGTCATTTATAAAAAAAATCTTTAAAGGTTATAGAGTACTTGCATGATATTTACGTTGTAGACTTTCGAAATACAGGGCGAATCTACGTTCACAGGTAAAATTAGACCTATATTTTTAGTTTGAAATATGAAACAACTTAGTTAAAAGCATGTTTAACATCCGATTGAAAATTTAACATAAAACAGTTTTTTTCATCTACTCTTTTAGTTTACGTAATTTGATATTGCGTATAAAAATTTAAGTGCAGCAGAGTAAAGCTGCGTTCAGAGCTCTTAAATTAGTAGACTTTAGACCAGTGGTTCCCAAACTTTATCGGTTCCCGACGCCCTTAATGTACCAGAATTTTTTTACGACGCTCCAAGTCACATTGGTCTAACTAACGCAGTTGGAGGAATATTGAAATCTTTTCGCGACGCACAGTTTGGGACTCGCTGTTGTAGACTTATAGCGAGCCCTGATATGTTACTTTAACCACTTAATGCACACATTAATTTCGAATTTTCTGTCAAAAAATTATCAGTTTTTTTTCTTCAAGAATTTCTGCTAATAAGAATTACTTATTAGTAGCTTATTAGCTTATAAAATTTTAATATTTTGTTATGAATAGGGGATAGGCATGATTTTTTATTTTTTTTTTATTATATTCCTCTTGTTGCATATAAACATAAAAAGCAGTTTTTAATTTTTTTTTTTGTAATTTGAATGCTTATAAAAATCATAAATGTATGTAGCGCGCGAAAACGACGTGTGCCGTCATACCCCTTCTAACTGACGCATGACACTACTAGCTTACCGGCGTACATAGTCTGTTGTGAACTTATTTGTTTGTATAACTTTTATAGGTTATGTAAAGTTAGAGTGATTTTAATTAAAATAAAGTTTAATTCTATAAAAACAATTTATACATGTTTACCGAATTAAATTTTATATTAAAATAGATAACTTATATTGCAGTATTTCAATTATGCCTCTAACGTTTTGTAACCTCATGTAAACAATGTAGTAAAATTCTGACATCTAAATTACATAAATATTTACATTTTACAGAGTTGCAGCGTTTGTTAACATAAAGTTATAGAATATAAAATAAAAATTACTTACAGGTCTGCTTTGACACCACGTATTTCTTCAGCACTGTAGCATTCATTATTTTTCATATATTCCATGAGCATAAATGCATCAATGTTGGGTAAATTATCACTCTGAGCACTAACAAAATCTTTATCTGCCATTTTAATAATAAATGCGTGAAAAATTGTTTAAAAACAAATACAAAACTCTCGAACAATACAATATACACACGTGTAAAGATTATGTTGTAGCTGTATCTGTGACGTGAAACCCCTATCGTTTGACGTCTTACTTAGTCGTTTTTACTCGGCAACCTTCGTTCCGTGGTCGGCTTATTTCAAATTTACAATATTCTAATTCAAAAATTTGGCTATAATATTAATTAAAATGTAATTTTTGTTTTGTTAGGTGTCATAACCAACATTAACATATCAAAATAATGTAGTTTTAAGGAAATACAAATTTTATGCGTATCCCCTATTAGCTTTCCAACGTCTGTTATGCAGAAATGACAGGTTTTAACCACTTAATGCACTAACCCGTGTCGGACACGAGCATATCAACTTTCTTTACAATGTAAAATGGTTGCTCGTGTGACACACGGGCATGTTCAAAATTTACCAGATAGGAATGCTCGTGTCAGACACGGGTTAGTGCATTAAGTGGTTAATATCGTACTATTTATTATCAACTAGGTAGCGAGCCTGTGATTTAATAAATAGTCTGATCTCAGTTTGAAATGAGATTCTTGACTAAAGGAGTTCGGGTACTAGGCGTGAGTGTTTTACCAGGGTTCATCATGACGATATGTGAATTAAATGATAGGTATTAGTACTTACTTAATTTGATTTATTATAATCAGAGTACGGACGTTTTTAGGCAAATCTGCACTAACAACATTATTAATGAGATGTTCACAGACGTAGAAAAATTCACATCATAATATCAATAAATGGGTACTCGTTATCTAAAAACATTCCTGTCTTATTAATACAAATGCTACTACATATGTTTTTCCATAATGTGCATTGTTGAATGCAATATCATTGTGAGATGTTATCATTGTTAAGAAATGTTATTAAAGAAAAACATTTCTTTTAATGCAAACGTCAAATACATTCAAACCTAATATTATAAACCGTTATTTAATCTGTATAAACTTTGCAAGTTCTGTCAACTATTTATTTTTCTTCTGAACTGTGAACAGAGCTGAACAATAATTCTTGTAGGTACACCTATCCCCCGATTTACACGGAAGATAGGTTCCTCAGAAAACCGTGTAAATCGAAATCGTGGATTTTGATATGTAAAACCGTGTAAATCGAAAAGTCATTTATTTCAATATAAGATGCTTTAAAAAATTAACAAAAAATTTAATTACTCTCATCATTTTTTTCATAGACTATTAATCTATTCTTCCTGATTAGTATGATGTCACTTTTATCACTCAATAGTACTTCATGCGATTCTGGTACGATGGTTGATGAATTAGGAACAATTTCAGGTCGGCGAGACTTGGTAGTGAAATCCGTAATTAACTATTGTGTTAATTACGGTGTGATTTTTACTTGCCCGACCTTAATATATAAGGGGCAAGTATTGTAATCGCGAAAATTTTCGATGTCGAGATTTTGACTGATGACCACGTTTCATGGTCCAGGGAATCCAAAAAACCTATTTTCGAAGTGCCGTCCGTATGTGCGTGTTTTTGTGTGTCCGTGTGTCTGTGTGTATACACGATAACTCAAAAATGGTTTAACTTAAAGAGTCCGTTCTGGTACTAAAAAAATCTCCTAATAATTGGGAAGAACCCTATTGTTTTTTATTAAAATCCGAAACCGGAAACGGAAGTTATTAAACTTTAAAATTTTTAAAAATTCGTAACTAGGAAACCAAGCTTTGGACAAAAATTTGTATAGGACATAATTTGATGTATTTTTGAAGATTTACCTAAATCTTCGTTTAAATTTTTTAAAAAAAATTTAATTTTTTTTTTATGTATTTTTTTTAGTATGATTTTTTTTTTATGGGAGGGCAAGTCTAGCGGAGGTTTCCCTTCGCCACTGGTTTGTTAAATCTTATAGACCTTCTGGCTCCTCATATTGGGTTAAACATTCATTAATATCTCGCTGGAATCGGAGAGCTCGTTCAACATTCGGGTCATTTTGTAGAGTATGATTACCCAATTTTCGCCTTAATTTAAGTCCTACGCGGATGACTTTTGCAGTGAACGCAACTGGTTCAGGCTCCATTTTTAGAGCACATGAACAGAAAGTTTTATTGTTCATACAAAATGGGGAATCCCCATTGTAGATTTGATACCAGTGTTACGAAAAGAATGGAATTAAAAAATGTAGAAATAAGTATGCAGCCAGAATATTCACTTTTACCAATTATTTGAAAATGTTATTTTAAAAACCGTGTAACAGCGAAATCGTGTAAAAAAGGTACCGTGTAAATCGGGGGATAGGTGTATTTAGATTTAGAGCATATACTTTCAAACATCTATCTACTAATATTCAGTTTTATAAATATATTTCTTTCTGAAAGAAAAATTTGTAGTCATTTTTCTTATTATTGCTATTTATATTTTTATTATTTTGGAGATATTAAAAAGGCTGAATTAAATTTTTTACAACAGATTTTAACAAAATGTGGATTTACTGATCATTTTCAAGTTACCAACGAAAATCAACTGTTATACTTTGCTGTGTATACTTTGTAAAAAAAAACCGAAAAAAACCGTTATTTTTGTCTGAAAGAAAACCGGGGCTGAACCGAAAAAAAATATCAGTTTATTTCGGTTCAGATAACATTATCTCCCATAAACACTTATGGGAGTCAATTTAAAATACATTCTATTTAAGATTATTTTTTAAACTGATGAGTAAAAAAATGACCCCCCCCCTTGGCAGCGGCCTTGGTATGATTATTACAAAATAAGGAATAAAATGTTCTTCTAAATTATAGTAGAAAATAAATTTCCAATTGAAATAAAACCATTTAAAAATTTACCACTCGGAACTGAACCGAAAACCGAAAAAAACCGTTATTTTTGCCGGAACGAAAACCGGAACCGAACCGATATATATTTTTTTTAATTGAACCGGAACGAAAACCGAAACGAAAAAAATATCGGTTTGAAGCCCTGAAATAAATTATTTAACTAAACACGTCAGTGGAAAGATACATAGAACTAATGTCGATGGATTACAAGATAATTTTAATACCGACCGGCGTAGCATAGTGGTAACACATGCGCTCTGCGTTGCTAAGGTCTCGGGTGCTAATGCCGTTCAGGCATGGAATGTTTCATAGAATAAGAAACGTCCAGGTTAATTGCCGAAGCAGCAAAGGTCATAAAAAATAAATAAAATAGGTATCTCGTGACTTCGGCCTTTATTTAAACAATAAAATTAACGCAGTTCTTCAGAGAAATCCAGACCTTCGTATATTAACACAAATTTATTCTGATGACTGCCCCGATTTTTTAAAACCATATTTTAATCAATATCAAAATTATTTTTGCAGAGCCCCCGTCGATACTTGTGAAGTCGAAAGAACTTTTTCAAGATTTAAAAATATTCTTACGCCAAGCAGAAATAGTTTTTCTAACGAAAATTTAGAAAAAGTATGCATTATAACTTGCATTTCTGACAAATTCATATAAGTTCATTCAATTACTCTTTTTTTATTAGTTTTTTTTTTTTCCATATTTATCCTAATTTTTTCTTTTTAATGATCTATTTTTATTAATATTTTCAAGTTGTATACTATATATGAAAAACCTCAATACGGTGACTATGGTTCTGTCTAACACAGTAATTAGGGTCTTCACAGTTAAATTTGATTGGAATGCAAGTGATTAGACTTATTATGAGCGTATGAAAAATGGATAAAGTAAGAGTCTCGGTTTTGACAGGTTCGGCACATGAATAAAATGAACAGTTTTTATTGAAAAAAAAACCTGCTGCTCGCAAGCGACAGTGACGGCTTAGGCCTATATATACCAGGGCTTCTTAAACTGTGGGTCCCGACCCCCCCCGGGGGGTCGCGAGGCTACTGAAGGGGGGTCGCAAAGAGCTGCTACTTTTGGATAATAATAAATACATTTTTAGAATCTACAAGATACATCCTACAATGTCGCGATATTACACCTACATCTACGGTCAATATTAATCGTTATGATATGGGTCGTTCTAATTTCCTAGGCTTGAAGGGGATCGCTATATAAAAAAGTTTAAGAAGCCCTGATATATACTATACATAAGAGAAAGTTTGAAAGATTAAAATATAGGTAAAAATAATGACAAATAAAACAACCAGAATGCCGACATAGTGCCTCTAAGAATTCAACAACATAGTTGTTTACACTAACCGGACCAAATACTTTTTTCCTCGTCTTCAGAGAGATGAGATTATAAGGCATTTCTAGGAAGAAGGGTAAAAGGATTGTTCAAAGAATTGTCAAAGTTATTATTTAATAACTTTGAACAAAAGTCTCTTTGATCAAAAAACTTTTAAAAAATATTTTAACGTGTTGTAAACGTAAGGTTGCTAATTTTATTTTATTATCTGATTTCTCACAAATGTTGACTGTATACCTGTATGTTGATTGTATACCCTTTAAAATCCCTAAAAAAATGCCTTTCAAAGAAATTCTTGCGATGGGTGGTCTGTCATTCTGAAGTCTGACATTTCTGAAATACAATTTTTTATTATTAATTACTGATTAATTAATATTTAAACAATAGCCAAATTGTTACTATTCAAATTATACATTAAAAATTCCATTCTATTTTTAAATATGTCCTTCAGACTTTGATTATCAATGAAATATTCTGATTCAACTCACGTGTAACTTCTAAGAAATATATGATAATCATCAGAGAGTAATTGAAAATGACGAATCAGAGGTGTCATATCCTTACTAAATGCTTACCTGTGTCTACAGAGTAGACACGGTATGGTTCAAGCAACAACACGGATAGACATCCGGTCGTAAAAAATGATTATTTTTGTGTACTAAATAGAAAATGGAGATGTGGACAATTTGCAGCACCTGTAGTTTTATGGGTTTAAGCACGGTTTATGACCTTAGTTGGTTGAAAATTTATGGCAGTACTCCCTAACCAATGTGCTAAGAGACCATAATATTTACTACTTGTATATAGCGCACGCCTATCTTACTAAATTAACAAAATGTCTGGCAACGAAGTAAGACTGAAGAAATTACTCAGTTTAAGCAGCCACGAATGTATGTATGAGCATGATCAAAATAACAGGGAATTTTTGTTTTATAAAAACATTACCAACAGAAGGAAATGAAAATGTTTATTCTAACCTACAAACATTCATTCAAATCTGTTTCCTACAGTTCATTTTTAGGGTTTTGTAGGTATGACCACCAAAAAACCCTTATAACGACGTCACTCATGTGTCTGACTGTCTATCTGTCTGTACGGTAGAAATTGTAGCTAAACATAGAAAGTTGAAATTTGGCATGCTTATACAACTCTTTGACCCACATATAGGTAAAATACTGAGAGTTCAAAAAAACACATCCCGAGATAAATATAAACAATTATGTATTTAATAAAAAAAATTGATGTGAAGTGTGAATTTTCACACATTTCAGGGTTTTGCAGGTATTTAGTAAGTGAATGATGATTATTTGGGATGCCAAAACAAATTTTATGACAAAATATTTTTTTATGAATTTTAATACGAATGCCTATTACCATTATTTAAGTTTTTAAAAATGTGCAGTATTTTTTTTTTTATATATCAAGGTTCCATTGATTGTTTTTAGTCATAGCTCCTCCCCTTTGATTTCGTGTACATTCAAATATATAATTAAATTATAATTTCAACAATTTCCACTAGTTATTAAATTTACGCTATTATAAATTAAATGCAACAATTGCCAAAATATAATTAAAATTTTGAAAAAATAATTTAAACAATATAAAAATGCAAAAAAAAAATAAAAAATAATATTGTCTCCTCACGTAGGACTCGAACATGAGTTCGATTATGAATTCTTGGGCAGAACGCAAGTATCTTAGCCACAGCACCAAGAAACACGTTACTGTTTAGCGTATTATATAACTATAAGTTGTCAACATTATTAGCAAAAAAACACAAAAACTGCTTTTTTTTCCAAAAACATAATCTGATCAAAAATTCCTGTTGAACTATTCCGGTTCACACCAATGTACATTACTTAGAATTTTTTCAGATTTTTAGTTTAAACCATCTGGGCTACAGGGTGTGGGACAAATTTTTTTTTGCACAATATTGGCAAAAATCGCTTCAAAATAATTTATTTTGCAAAAATAAAAATTTGAGCGTTAATCCACGTACCAAGGGCTTTCATTTGATACCCTACTCAGAATTAAAAAAATATATTTTTTTTTTCGATGAGCACATATTTGTTTATATTTTTAGGGGGATATGTTTTTTAGATGTTTTAGTATTTTTCCTATGTGCGGGTCAAAGAGTTGTATAAGCATGCCAAATTTCAACTCTCTAGGTTTAGCCGTTTGGCTACAATTTTTACCGAACAGACAGACAGACAGACAGACGACAAAATGACGGTATAAGGGTTTTTTGGTCATACCTACAAAACCCTAAAAAGAAATATTTTTTTAAAATTTTGAGTTGCATAAATTTTTATTTTTGAAAAATCATTTTTTTTATTGGATTTTTGCCAAAAATGTGTCAAAAATTTTTTGTCCACCACCCTATCTCCCAAAGGGATTGATCTAAAAATCTGAAAAAATTCTCCGTAATGAACATTGATGGGAACCGGAATAGTTCAACAGGAATTTTTGATCAGATAAGTCTTTCGAAAAATTTCGATTTTTTTGTGACGTTGATAAAAAAAATATTTTTTTAAAATTTATTGTGGTATCAAAATAAAGCTCGTAAGACGTAGATTAAGGAACGATAGATAATTTTTTTAAATTCGTTCTTTTCGCACGAATTTAGTCAAAAATGTGAAAAAGTTCTTGTGCCGCACTCTTTTACCCGAAGGGGTTAAACTAAAAATCCGAAAAAATTATAGGTAAAGTATATTGATTTGAGCTGGAAACGTACCAGAGGAATTTTTGATCAGATTATGATTTCGAAAAATATGGCAGTTTTTGTGTTTTTGAAAAATTAATTATTTTTTTAATTCATGGTTAAATTATGACTAATAATGTGTTATGGATTTTTTAGTATTTATAGCTAAGGTAGTGCGCTCTACACTGTAAAATATTTCTTATTAATCTAATGAAGACTTGAATACGAAGCAAATGCAGAAAAAAACGCTAGGATATTTGGCAAATTATTTAAATTTTGTTTAAAAAAATTAAATGGAAGCTCTTAGTTCTCAAATAACGAATAAAAGTGATTATCAAAAACTGTTTATTTTGATGTGATAAATATACCTAGACATCCAGTTTTATGTTGGCTTCTTACTCTTATTAAATACCTACAAAACCCTGAAATGTGTGAAAACTGTCTTCACTTCAATTTTTTTTGTTATAACTGTTGAATAATTTAAAAAAATACATTTCAAATAGAACAATGTCAGATATTTGACAATGTCATGATGAAAATCAATTGATGGTGTATTTAGCAATGCTTTCAGCAACACTTGATGAGGTGATGCATAGTTAGCTGTATTGTCAGGCTTAACAACGCTGTATGCAACTGGGTTTAAGTAATCATTTACTGGATAAAAACCGGTCGTGGATTCCGGACGTGTTCAAGGAATTCATCTCCGTTTGGCGAAGAAGTGTTCTTGTCTATAATGACCAATATAGAAGTATTAAATCTATTATGTAAAAACCAGAGAGTCGAACCGAAATTTATTTCGTTCCGGTTTTCGGTTACGTTCCAAGTAAACGTTTTTCGTTCCGGTTTCGGTTTCGGTTCGTCGAAAAATTTCGGTTCAGTTCCGGTTCGGTTCCGGTTCAAATAACAAGTTAAATTTTAATAAACAACTTTTCTCTTATAAAAATAAAAAATAACAGTTCGTAGAATCGTAATATTATAAGGAAGAAAACAGAATAACACAAAAAAAATTTAAATAATATTATATTAAAATTATTAATCACAGTTCATTCAGTTGAAAAAAATAAATTTGAAATTTAAAATAAAAATAAAATAAAAAATTCATATTTAATCGACACCTTAATATATTCTCCAAATTAGATTCTGATAAATTCATTCTTTTGTCAGTTAATATAAGTTTTAGTACCGAAAAATTTCTTTCTACACTAACTTGTGTAGCTGGTACTGCCATTATTATTTTTGCAAGATCTGCTAATTCAGGGAAAATAATACTTTTCTCCGACCAGTATTTTAACACATTAGTGTTCTTTGGTTCTCTAGAAGGATTGAAGTTATTAATTTGGTGTGACAAAGACAAATTAATCGAATCATTGAAAATCGTTTGTGAATTTCCTTCTTTCTCATTTACAATCATTCCTAGTTCTTTTTATTTTTTTTAAAGATACATTTCAAGAAATGCTTCTTAATTTTTAGTAAATTCTGAAAAGAATTTCAGATATTCTGATAAATATAGGTAGGCAGTGTCAAATGAAGGAGTAGGGGTTACACTTACGCTTACGAAAGAAGCATTACATTTCATCAGGGAGAATTAAAGAAAGCGATTAATTAATTAATTTAATAAAAAAAAAAGAAATTGAACCGAAATAAACCGTTATTTTTTTTTCGTTCTAACCGAAATTAACCGTTATTTTCATTTCGTTCCGGTTTCGGTTTCGGTTTTTAAATTTAGCAATTTTACGTTCCGGTTACGATTCCGGTTCTGTTAAAAATTCCGGTTAATTTCGGTTTTCGGTTCGGTTCCAGTTCGACTCTCTGGTAAAAACTCGGGATCTATTCTGTATTTAATTTCATTTCACCTTTAAGCAACAACGAAATTCTTTGAAAGAAAAACACTAAATTTCTTTGACAATTATTTACAACCATAAAGAAAAATCCTTTAACGCAAAAGAAATATAGTAATAATAATTTACAACCTACACATATACCTTTTACTTTTGTCTTTTTATTATTGGGTAATAAAACATTTAATTTTTACTGCCCTTATTATGGTTGTAAATATTATTTTTATCGATGCAATTTTAAATTCATACTGTTTGATAACTTCATCTAAAAAATAAATATAAATTTACTGATTAACTTATCTTTTTATGGGTATATAACGTTTACGTCACATGACAGAAAATATTTGTGACTCAAGAATTTAGTTTGTGCGAATTTTTGATTAACAGCATGACTCATATTTATTTTTGATAAAATTATATATTTTTAAAATTGTGATTCATTAAATATTAAATAGTTGAGCCATCTACATATTTAACAAACGAATGTGAAAAATATAAACAATTATTTGATATTAGTGATCGTTCGGTAAAAATTGTAGCCAAACGGCTAAACCTAGAGAGTTCAAATTTGGCATGCTTATATAACTATTTGACCCGCACATAGGAAAAATACTAAAACATCTAAAAAACATATCCCCCTAAAAATATAAACAAATATGTGCTCATCGAAAAAAAAAAAAAATATATATATTTTTTTTTAAATTCTGAATAGGGTATCAAATGAAAGCCCTTGGTACGTGGATTAACGATCAAATTTTTATTTTTGCAAAATAAATTATTTTAAAGCGATTTTTGCCAAAATTGTGCAAATTTTTTTTTGTCCCACACCCTGTATCCCAGATGGTTTAAACTAAAAATCTGAAAAAATTCTAAGTAATGTACATTGGTGTGAACCGGAATAGTACGACCGGAATTTTTGATCAGATTACGTTTTTGGAAAAAAACGCATTTTTTTGTGATTTTTTGCTAATAATGCACACAAGTTTTAGCTTTGTAAGACGCTACTCTGGCACGTGTATGCTGGTGTAGTGGTTTTGCGCTAACTTTTCACCCAAGTAACTCGATCCGAAAGGGATCGAACCCAGCGAGAAGAGACAATATTATTTTTTGTTTTTTTTTTTTTAAATTTTTAAATTGTTTAAATTATTTTTTCAAAATTCTAGTTATATTTTGGCAATGTTGCATTTAATTTTTAAAAGCGTAAATTTAATAACCAGTGGAAATTGTTTAAATTATAATTTAATTCTGTTTCAATGTACACGAAATCAGAGGGGCGGAACTTATAACAACCAATGGAAGCCATAGGCGCAATTTTTAAAATTGTTAATGAATCTTGCTATATATATATATAAAAAAAAATACTGCACATATTTAGAAATCTAAATAATGGTATTATGCGTTCGAATTAAAATTAACAAAAAAATATTTGGTAAGTGTTTACAACATCCCACTTCACACTTCCGCATACGTCAAACACGTGTCATTTGTTTAAAGTGGAACTGTGCAGAACTTTTATTTGTCATTAAAATAGAAGATGGGTAGCTCGCTTCGCTCGGCTTCTTCTAACCAAACACTTACTAACCTAACCTAACCTAAGATAGTGTTTTGTCATTAAACTAGAAGATGGTTAAGCTCTCTTCTAGAAACCATTGTTTTAGAGCCACTGACAATTCTTGAATTATGTAGTGTAGTCGTTATGTGCTGCCATCTGTATAGACTTTGAAGGGGGATATTGTAAACATTGTTCAAATATTTTAATATAAAATTTGTTTTGGCATCCCAAATAATCATCATTCACTTACTAAATACCTGCAAAACCCTGAAATGTGTGAAAATTCACACTTCACATCAATTTTTCATTGTTGGTTACGATACGCCACAAGAAACTTTTCTTTTTATACCTTGGAAGCAAATCGAGATGTTTAAACGATTAGCATTACCATTTTCGGTCAATTCATGCGTCAGCCATCTCCTTTCTTTCTAGATCTTTCCCATGGATTCCTCTTAATTGAGCGTTTCATTTTCATTCCCGCATCCTTTTTACCATTCTGTCCTCTTTTATCCTGAACTGACGTCCTAGCTCATTTCTCACGTCTCTTGTGTGATATTTGATTTTGTATAGTTCTGGAGTATTTTTTTTCTTGGGGCTTCAACTTTTCATATTGAATGTATCAGATTGCTTGGAACTTATACTCGTACTTTGTTAAAAATGATGCTGTCACATTTTGACAAGAATGACAAATGAGTCTGTAATTATGTAAATTAATCACATTTTTTACAATTTGTAACTATGTGCACTATATCAAGATTTATAAATTAAAATGAAATGCTTTATTAATTATATCTAAATTTCAAACATGTTTTTAAATTAATACTTATAATAGTTTAATTCTTTGGTTTAAGCGAAACTAAATGGAATTTATATAAGCTGTTCACTTTTGTAAGAACAAACTAAGAGGGAATTTTGTTTTCAATAGTTTGCACCTTTGAAGCTGTATGTCATGTTGGTATTAAAAAATGTCACTTTTTTAAAATGTTGATCCATTTGACATATGTCATAATGAAAAATGATATCTTACTTATAATGATCATAACCTTATCAACCTAAGGTCGGTTTTACAGCATAAGGAATATTTTTAATTGACATTTAAAGTCAGTAACACACCATAAAAGTAATCAAAATAACCAGATCTAATGTGTTCTTACAAAAGTGAACTGTTTATATTTTTTTTAATTGTCACGAGCTCATTTTTACCGACCGCCAACATATATAAGGGAGGTACAGGCGATTCCGCTTAATTGGGCCACCGCTTAATTGGGGCAGCCGCTTATTTGGGACAAATCTCAAAGAACAGAAACCAAACCAAGGAACCAACAGTAAATTTACTTGTTTAATTGGGGCAACATTCCGCTTAATTGAGACAGTTAAGATCACAGTACATATTATGTTACACATATTCTCAAGAAAATGTACAAAGAATTTAATATTACAGCGTTAGTTTATGCAGGAAAGAAATGAAGGGGGAGCCCTACATACGCACTGAAAACCTGTGCTGATTTTGTAGAAGTGAAATGTTACAAAAACAAAAGACAGACTACACTTGACTAAAGGGACTTCGGCTAAAAGGATTTTATGAAACTTCATATTTAAGCTTTTGACATCTATGGCACGAGTTGTTCAACTTTTGGTAAAAATCTGTTGACTAGAAATGGGAGTCTTGTTGATTTTAAGATTTTTGCGAATATTTTGAGAACAGAAAAACATTTCGAAAAAATTTAATTAACAAAAGCTGCTATAAAAGCAATAACTAACAACTTTTATTTGAGACATTCAGACCAATTCTGCCAACTATGATAATAGTAACTAAATTCGTCACTATGAGCATGGTCAGTTACTATCATGAATGAAAGTCATTATACTTTTTGTAATATTTTATCTTGTAGTAACTTGTAGTTACTACACAGTAATTTTTTACAGAATTGATCTGATTATTTGATAAAACGAAACAAATTTGGAATATTTTCGAAATTTTTTCTATGTATTTTTTCATACTTATATGTAACATTTACATGGTCATGATAAATAATATCTGTTAGAAAATATTAGGCCAATTTATTTCTACTCTGCTGCTAGAATGTATTTTATACAAGTACTTTGTGATGGCGGTCGGTCCTGTGGTGGCCACAGCTTTTTTTATATACTATCAATCCATGTGAGTCATTGTATCTTCTTTGTGCATAAATTAGTCTCCACTTTGAACTTGAAATTGTATTAAATTAAAATGTCTAATTTGAATAAACATGATATTAATTATATTTTTCTATTTCAGGTGAGTTCCTTTTCCATTATCTTTTGCTGTATTTAAACAAGTCTTCTTTACGTGAGTAAAAACTAAAAATAATTAACACGTTACGAAAAATAATATGAATTTCACAAGTGTATCAACATTATTTAAAAATTAAGACAAAATAATAATAATAATAAATTAATGCAGTATCTGTTAAAAATTAGTGATAGCACTCAGAGTGCTAAACGATTAATGATGAAATATTTCTGCTTTGTAAGAGATTATCTCGTATTTCCAACATTTCTTAGATTCTCTCACATCTGTCTTTTCTTATTCCCTGCAGATCGGATTCCTAACATTTTTCATCTTTCAGACATTTCAAAATTTATATCATAAAAATGTATTAATGATTCTAAATGCAACGTGTTAGAACAGCCTTTCTTAACATTTTTACCTCGCAACCTAGATTAATATTCACGAAGGTCCAGTCTTTCCACCTTCAGGTAAACCTCTAGGTAACTATCTGACAGATAAGGTTATGTTATACTTTCTGTGCTGAATAAATGTCATTATATCTTTCAATACAAATTTATCTGTCGGATAATTTGCGAATTTTTTTTTTTTTTAACTTTTACTTTGACTCAGATTTTAGCCAAAATATAGTTTTAAGCTAATTTTGAGCTGAGGATTATAAAAAAATATTTAAAAAATTTATGCTTTCCTAGTTTTTGATGTAAAACCTATTTGGGCCAGTTTTTTGCCTATAATTTCAAAACTTTTGCCCAAACTTCAAAAATGGACCAAATTTTCTTGATCTATGGCCAAAAATACATATTTGTACCAATTATCAATAAAATCTTTTTCAAAAAAAAAAAGACAAAATTTTTTTGCTTAAAAAAAAACACCAATTTTTTCAAGATATACCCCCTTACGATTTTTTCGATTTTTTTTTCTCCATTTTTGAGTTTTGGGTTACTGCTCATACAAAACTTAATAATTGTATTATTAAAACCAAAATTTATTTTTAGACTAAACAATGTAGGAGAATTTTAAAAATTCAAACCGCTGATTTATATCAAAAAAATTAAAAAATTACATTTTTTTTTTTTGTTTCAAAATATGGTTACAAGTTAATTAGGACCTCAAGATTCCAAAAATTTCAACTGCAGGTCTTTATCGCTTTTCGTTTTTGAGATACATCAATGCGAAGATGAAAATTTCTATAAATCACGCCATATTTAAAATTGTCATAATTTTAAAATATGCAAAAGGAACAAGGCCCTCAATTTTTTTCTAGAATAAATAAATCATAATGAATCCACAAATTTTAACCGGAGGTCGCTGTCTCTAACCGTTTTTGAGTTGTGATTATTTTATAATTCTCAATTTTCACAAATATTGTAAATTGTCACTAAACAAAAAAGTATATAGAACAAGAAAGATTTGTCATCAACAAATTTTGTTATATACGTGTTTGCTTTTAAGTCAATAATAAGGGAGATATTTCAAAATTTAAGCTTTATAGTGATCCCCATAACTCCCTAAATATTCATCTAAATGAAAAAATGCATAAAAATAAAATATTGGTTTTCTTATTATAAACTATATTCGTCATGTATTATTTTACTGTTGATTCAATAATAAGGAAAGTTATATGTAGATTGTAGTTTTAGGTTGAAAAGTATAAATTCCGATTTTGCAAAAAAAAAAATCCCCCCCCCCATGAAATATTTTTATGAGTACGCCACTGAACGGAAGGAAGTTGCCTGTAAAATCTCACGTTTTATTATAGTAATTAATTGTTAAAAATTCCTTTCATGTAACAAATTTTTATTAAAAACCATTTTCACCTAATTTTAATACACTTTCGCGTTTTCTTTTTCTAGTACATTACCACTAGATTTAAGAAAGTAAGAGAGAAATCAAACCTATATCCATTTTACCCATTTTAAGGTGTCAATATATTTTCTAGATTAGGAAAATATTTTCGTTTTTTTATAACTTTACTATTCGATTTTCAGCCTCGTTTGCTAACGTTAATTTGCGAAGTCCATGATTCCCGCATAGGCAGTTATATGCTATATAAGTCAATATTAAAAGAGACATTTCAAATTATTAATTTTATGGGTTTTCCCGCCCTAACTCTCCAAATATTTATCCAACCAAAAAAATTCATTTAGATAAAAGATTTGTCTTATTCTTAACAATTTTTGTTTTATATGTTTTTTCATTGTCAGTAATAAGGGAGATATTTTAAATTTTTAATTTTTGGGTTTTTTCACAATAACTTTCAAATATTTATCCAATCAATAAAAATGCATTTAGCTAAAAGATTTGTCTTTTTATTCTTAACAATTTTTGTTTTATGTTTTTTCTGTTAAGTCAATAAATAATAAGGGAGATATTTCAAATTTTTAATGTTTGAGTTTTTTCGCAATAACTTTCAAAATATTTATCCTATCAAAAAATGCATTTAGATAAAAGATTTGTCTTCTTTTTCTTACATAAGTTTTTTCGGTTAAGTCAATATAAAGGGAGATATTTCATATTTGTATTTTGTTTTTTTGTTTTTTGTTTTTCTGTTAGTTCTAGCAAGAACTTTAACTAAGGTGACCATATGTCCCAAATTTCCGCCTTGCATCCCGATTTTTTTCAGAGGCAATATTTGTCCCGAATTCTGGTTTTCTGTCCCGAATTTTAGAAAAAATTCTTATTTTCAATATTTATTTTAAATTTATTTCAACTAAAATAATTTTTACAAAATTTGAACTAAAAAAAATCTACCGAAAGGTTATTTTCCTTGATGAACAGCTTTTGGACTAGTGACAACATTCAACTTGATGTAAACACATTAAAAGCAATATTACTATTACAGATTAAATTAAATTATGAAGAAAACTGTGCGTATTTTTTAAAAATGCTTCAAAGCAAAAAACACCTACTCAAAGAGATCAATAGTTCGGAAAAAAATATAAAGTTTTCTACTGAGTAATTTTAATGAATAAAGTTTTAATTCAAGAAAAAAAAAAAAAATACAGTCAGCGCTCGCTTAACGTACATCCGCTTAACGTACGTTCGATGATACGTACATGATTAATTACGGATCCTATGTTCGTACGAAAGTACACGTTCTTCGTACGAACGTACATCGCGTCACATGAAAACGGCGTTTTCGTATTTGATATGGCAACTTTATGGTTAAAAAAAAAGGGAAAAGAAATAGCACACAATGTATAATCGGATTCACGAAAAATGTCCGGTTATTAAATGACGGGACCGCATTTAATTTTGAAAGAGTAAACTTAACGTAAAATATGTTTCAATAAAAATTGCAGATTTTAAAAATTTCTACAAAAAAAGATTCTTACACTTTTTTTTTTTCATGAATGATCATTTGCAAGATATTGAAGTTCATTAATTTAATGCCCCTAATATTTTCGTAGATCCGAATAGAACAGTGAACACGTAGTACTAACATATAAATACATGTTAAAAAATAAAAATAAACCATACATTATATAAAATAAACATGTTTAGAAAAATAAATAAGTACTTAAAAAATTATTATTTGTTGTTTTTAATTAGAAATTTGTCCATTGTCAATTGTGCCGCAGTTTTCTTTTTGTCTTGATATAAAAGTTTATAACAAGCGGTGCTATTGCGTATATTATTAACAACACTGAAACTTCTATCAATATCCGGGTCCGAATTCTCGATACTGCCAATGAGTTCTTCCACTTTGCCTAATATTCCACTTACTGTTTTTAGTTGTATTTCGGTTGTTTCGTTTTCGGTTTTTGGGTATTCTCATTTGCTCTTGTAGTTCTAATAACTCATTAGTTGTGAGTTCGTCCGCATGTGATTCTAACAAATCGTTAATATCCTTCAGTGTCCATATTCAATTCCAATTTTTTTTAAAATGCATGTGAATACACTGCTGTGTATTCACACAGAGAAGCACTCGTAAATACGTGTACATATTCGGCTGCGTTCGACGTATTTACTGATTCTTCTCTGTAAGTGTGAGTGAAGGGGGAAAATTGAAAGATAGAAGTTGGTAACACTGTATTTCAAGCTTCATACGCATATCTTGCCTAAATATAACTTCAAAACAATCAACTAATATTTGTCATTTATACATAAAAAAATGTACGTTCGTGCGAACAAATGTATGTTCGTACGAAAAAATGTACGTTCGTACGAACAAATGTACGTTCGTATGAACATAGGGACCGAAAGTATGTACCAATTAGTCGTATTTACACGCATTTATACGGAAGTATACCGTCCGCTTAACGTACATTCGATTAACGTACGGGAATCTGTGTTCGTTAAGCGGGCGCTGACTGTACTGTGATTTTAATAATGTCCCTTTTAATAATATAAGTTAATTATTTTGAACTAAAAAATATAGTCACCTTACTTTAACTAACTAGTGCCTAATTGGTAAAACTAAAAACATTCGAAAATTCATGGCTTTCCTTCATTATTTTTTTTTCCCTTTTGATCACACGGTATTCTTTATCAGTAACATATGGTGCTGTTACCTTATCTGGTAATACTTTAGTAATAAATCCGGTGTAAATCAACGTGCAGTGTAATCTCAGGGTAATTTAGGTCGAGTTACGTATCATAAAATTATAGGTTTTCATAATTTATAACAGGTGTAGTAAATATATTTATTTGTACAGAATTAGCTATTTATTTGTACAGAATTAGCAAGTGCAGATGGGTTCCGATATTTAATGTGTTTTTAGTTAAGGAAAATTTTAAATAATTCAAACAAGATACTAATTATAAATTACGGAAAATTTACTGTGGTAGTAGTTCTTAATATCACATATTAAATAAGAATAGTACTCCCTCCGTCCGAAAATATGGTATACATTTTGATATTTTTCTTGTCCAAAAATATTATACATTTACAATTTTAATTAATTAGAATGATTTTATTTATGAAATAGTTACAAATTTGTAGTAAAATAAAAAACGATAAAAAGTTTTAATTTAACAAGAACGTGGCTGCCTCCACAGCTTGTATTAGACCGGGAGCTCATGACATTTTTGGTCTCCGATTTCATACAGCATGCCTTTCGGAGGAGGGAATATTTACCCTGTGACAACAAAAAAGGGATGGTACTAAACCCCTGCACGCTTTCCGGTCATAGGGAAAATTGCATTTCCACTTGCACAAAATTTTTGTGTTTTTCTCTGACTTAATATTGCTTGCTCTTTTGTCAAAAGAAAGTTATAACAAATTTAAAGTCTTTTAATTATAGGCATGCTGTATGAAAACGCGGAAAATCATATTTTTTTATTACAAGATCACATGACCGTTTGAGCCCTTTGGGACCCACCGAATCGCATGCATATATTTAAAAGACTTTAAATTTGTTATAACTTTCTTTTGACAAAAGGGCAAGCGATATTAAGTCAGAGAAAAGCACAAAAATTTTGTGTTTAAGTGGAAATGCAATTTTCCCTATGACCGGAAAGCGTGCAGGGGTTTAGTACTATCCCTTTTTTGTTGTCACAGGGTAAATATTCTCTCCTCCAAAAGGCATGCTGTATGAAATCGGAGACCAAAAACTGTCATGAGCTCCCGGTCTATATGGGACATGAATGTTGTTTGTGATCATCCCTTACTATGAAGTTTTGCCTTATTACTGCGCGGAATCTTATAGGAATTCCCTCCTTTTACTTACAAGGCTGCTTCTAGATAAGTTTGCAATATTAGAAAAACATGATCTAGGGTTTGTATGTTTAATGCATCCAATGCATTTTGTACGCATTCAACCAGTTCGTCGATTATATTCGGTGAAGCTGTATGTTGTAAGGATTGCATAGAATTGAAAAAGCCAAGATTCAATACATTAAAATCTGGACTATTTGACGGTTGTGATTTAAGTCGATTTGGAATTTCTTCTTTGCAGTTCAACACAATTTTGATCGAAACCGACCGCCAACATACATACATAAGGGAGGTATTGTGCTACCGATTTTGACATTTCAAGATTTCGATGGATCTCCACGAATTGAGGTCCCTACATAACATTTTGACTATTTTTAGCATGATGTCTGTCTGTCTGTCTGTATGTATGTCTGTACATCTGTCTGTATGTTTGTCTGTCTGTCGGCCAAAAGGATTTTTATGAAACTTCATATTTAAGCTTTTGACATCAATGTGCCATTGATCAACTCGTGCCGAGTTGATCAACTTTTAGTGAAAATCGATTAACTAGAAATGGGAGTTTACTCATGTCAGTTTTAAGATTTTTGCGAATATTTCACGACAGAGAAATATTTTGAAAAAATTTATTTAACAATAGTTGCTATAAAAGCAATAACTAACAACTTTTATATGAGACATTTTTTGATAAAGCAGCATAAATTAAACAAGTACTTCGTGATGGTGGCCACAGCTGATTTTTTAATAATGTATACCATAACTTCGGACGGACGAAGTAAATAATAATAATAAATCTCATCAAGGGGGGTGCATATGCACGTATGCACTCCTCTGGTTTTGCCACGGTTCCTTATGTACTTATGCACCTTTCGAAGACACCTAGTTAAGAATTTATATACTGTGGTTTACGAATTATCAGCATAAAGACTTATTTGGGATGTGGAGTGTATTATTTATAAAAATTATTCTGACCAGCTGGTTTTAAAGATTGATGACGTGATTTCGAACAGCTGTTGATTTGTGTTGACTTTTCTACAAACAGTTATGTCTAAAAATGTCGTTTTGTGACAGCATTTTACTAATTTTGTACTGTATACAATTATATGTTACTAGTTGCCGTCAGACTTCGCTTTGGGTCAATTATATTTATTAAAATTATATACTAAAAAATTGTTGTGAAGTGTGAATTTTCACATATTTCAAGGTTTCGCAAGTATTTAGTAAGTGAATGATGATTATTTGGGATGCCAAAACAAATTTTATGTTAAAATATTTTTTTTTTTTTGTTAATTTTAATTCGAATTCCTAATACCATTATTTAGGTTTCTAAATATGTGTAGTTTTTTTTTTTTTTTTATATAGGTGGTTTATTAAGATCTTGAAAATTCATAACTCCGCCACTCTGATTTTGTGTATTCAATTTCAACAATTTCCACTGGTTATTAAATTTACGCTTTTAAAAATAAAATGCAACATTTGCCCAAATATAACTAGACTTTTGAAAAAATAATTTGAACAAAATAAGAATGCGAAAAAAAAAACAGAAAAAATAAAGTTGTCTCGAGACCGGTAGCGAACCCTAGTTTGTAAATTAGAACGCAAGAATGCTAACAATTACACCATGAAAGCATGCTGGTTTACTGTGTTACATAAGTTATTAAATATTTTACATAGTCAAGAAAAAACACAAAAAATGCGTTATTTTCCGAAAACATAATCTGATCAAAAATACCTGTTGTACTATTCCGGTTCACACAAATGTACATTATTTAGAATTTTCAGATTTTTAGTATAAACCATCTGGGCTACAGCTATCTGTCATATTATATTGTCATCTATTTTTATTATTATCTTGCTTATTACCATTGTTTTTGTCTTCTGTGTGCTAATTTTCATATTTATTTTCTTCAGTTCTTTATTACACTGGTTCAAGTTGTTTTGTAGTTCGTTTTCATTCTTTGCCGTTATCAAAATCTTAAGAAGCATGAAATTATCAGGCCGTCAAGGATGAAATTTGAAAAAAAAAAACCTGGCTTATCGATCATAGCAGAAATATATTGCAACCTACTGAACGAAATGATACTAAAACAGCCTGGATTGGTCAACAGATCGACTCTTATCTTGTTGCATGATAACGATAGACCACACACTGCACAAATGATTGTGGCAAAACTACAGGAATTGGAGTTGGAACTTCTTCATCATCATCCATACTCACTAGACCTAGCCCCCACTGCTACCACTTCTTCCGCAATTTTGACAACTTTTTAATAGGAAAACAGTTTAATTCCGACA
Organism: Liopterus haemorrhoidalis; assembly: GCA_963971575.1. Classification (NCBI taxonomy): domain Eukaryota; kingdom Metazoa; phylum Arthropoda; class Insecta; order Coleoptera; family Dytiscidae; genus Liopterus; species Liopterus haemorrhoidalis. Next base: position 16,734,614 of record OZ020623.1, read on the forward strand.
ATGCTGTAAAACTGTCCTTCCAGGAATTCATTGACTCTCGTCCACCAGGGTTTTATACCACCGGCCTGAACAACCTGCCGCTTAAATGACAAAAATGTATATATAATATGGGTGCATACTTTGACGAATAAAATAATTCCTTATATTTGTAAGTTATCAACCAGCTTTGCATTTTTTTCTGCAAATTTCATCCTTGACAACCTAATATATATGTACTTACATGAAATTACGTAAATAATGCCGAAAAGAATTGAGGTTAAGTATGGACATTATAACCATACGCATAGTCATTATTAACATGTAAAAGACATTTGAATTAATGTTTAGAGATTTAACGTTGCCGTTTATGGTGACTTGTAGGTAAATTGATTCTAAAGATGTCAAGTAAAATTGTAACATTATGACTCATTTGTGATTAACATTAACATTAAATATAGATCTAAATCGGCATTACCCGATCGGTTATCGATTAACGGACTAGCTGGAGTACCCGTACTTCGTACGGTTTTTGTTTTGTGCATCTTTGATGTAACGTAAATGATAAGTGAAATATTTCAAGTAGAACAAAATAATCGTTTCTTCATTTTAAACCACTCTGTGTATATTTTTATATATTTTCTTAAACGTTTTTATATTTTAGTAATTGAGCGAATAAATGACGAAAAAACTTCTAAATAGAATAATTTAATAATAGTTGTCGATTCCAATAATACTTCTCAAAAAATACATTCATTTAGTATACTTAAAAAGCAGTGTGAAATTTTTGAAACGAAGCCAAAGTTAAATATAAAATTAAGTAGTCGCGAAACCTATTTTCATTTCGTATTTTTGTCACAAATACTAGTTTTGCTAACCTTAATTATGAAATCAAAATTATTTTATTATAAAAAAAAATGTATGCAGTGTATACAGGATGTAAAAAAGAAAATGGGACAAAATGGGGAGTTATTTATAAACATTAATGAATCATATACTATATTGTGATAGTATATTGATTATATTCAGTCTAGAAATTGCAAACTAAAGTACATAATAGGGCATAATCACAATGAATATGCATGAATTACCCGAATATATCCAGAAATATGTACCAAAAGCAACAGAAAGTTTGTTGCCACTTGAATCTAAACAGAAATATGAAAAAGAATACGAAACCTTTAGATTATAGGGAAATAAATTTAAGATCCTAGCGCCGCGGTGGTCTTTTTTGAAACGTAGGTAGAGGGTACTTAATGTTATTGTTACATAGATGTGAAAATTATAGTAATAAATATACCACGTCGCTCAATAAGTCTCAGGTCTAACTAAGAAAAACTTTTTTTTTTTTTTTTTAGAAATTCGCCTTTTTCATCAACATACTCTCCTTCAAAAGTGAGACATTCATTCCAACACGCCTAAAATTAAAAAAAAATTAATTAATTAATTGATTTAAATTCAGCATACCAATCAGTAATAGTTGATTTGCCTGGTGCAGAGTCTCTATAACGCTTATCAAGCCACTATTTGGCTTCAACAGTATTTTTCCATCAAAAATGTTTAATCAACACTCGAAATTCTTTTTTATCCATTCTTTTGAAAATTATAAAACTGGAAACACTAAAACCACTGTAACCTCTAAACTAATTGTTGGAATGTCATGAAATTTTCACACGTATCGTTTGAAGGTTGGTACTATCCAGAAACCATATGGGTCCGTCAACAGTGTTGCCATATACAGTCATGTGCGTAAAAATAGCAGTGGTTTAATGCAAATGGTAAAATTGTATTTATTTTATTTAAAGTTATTTATTTATATAGTTGCATTACATTTATAGAATATATAATAAGTATATAATATATTTAAGCTGGCAGCATTGAATTTTTTAAATAAATATGTAAGTTGCCCCTTAAACAAACCAAAAACATCATTTTTCTAGTGTTCGTAAAAATAGCAGTGTCCACAAGTTTTCTCATGTTTTACTAAACTAGGTAACCAAACGGTTTTATTCTTAAATAAATTTTTGAGTATATTGAAAAGTAAGATTGATTTTATATTTAAAACCACGGAAAATATTAAATATCTTTCTTATTTTTGTGTAAAAATGGGTAGGGCTAACCATTGCACCCAGGAAAAACGTCAGTTGACTTTACAAATGTTGATTTCTGGTAAAACTTCTAAATTTATTCAGATTGTATTAGGATGCTCCGCTAAAATGGTATCTAATGCCAAAAAATTAACTCTAGAACCTGTAAGTCGGGGCGGATATCTAAAACTTCGCCGACATGCGAAGGTATGCAAAGTTAAACCCTTTTATTACTTCTACATAAATAAAAAATTGATGTGAAGTGTGAATATTCACACATTTCAGGGTTTCGCAGGTATATAATAAGTGAAGGCGGTATGCTGAGTGTGTAGGACAAATTTTACTTTGTAGTAATCACGGCAAAATGAAAGATATTTTTAAAATAATTTATCGCCTGTTAATCATATAATAAGATAATTATTAAATTTACGCTCTTAAAAATTAAATACAACATTTGTCAAAATATAACTAGAATTTTGACAAAATAATTTCAACATAATAAAAATGCAAAAAAAAAAAAAAAAAAATTAAATTCACTCAGTACTCGAACTCGAAACCCTTCGTTTACCAGCGAGTTTTAGCTTACGACACCAGTGCTCTAACCAATAACGCCATCGTACGCCTTGCATTTGAGTGTCTTACATTGGTATAACTTTTGTACTTTGTGAACCAAAAACCACAAAAAATGCGTTATTTTCCGAAAACATAATCTGATCAAAAATTCCTGTTGTACTATTTCGGTTCACACCAATATACATTACTTAGAATTTTTTTAGATTTTTAGTTTAAACCATCTGGGCTACAGGGTGTGGGACAAAAATTTTTTTGCACAATTTTGGCAAAAATCGCATCAAAATAATTTATTTTTCAAAAATAAAAATTTGATCGTTAATCCACGTACTAAGGGCTTTCATTTGATACCCTACTCATAATTTAAAAAAAATATTTTTGTTTTCGATGAGCACATATTTGTTTATATTTTTAGGGGGGTATGTTTTTTAGATGTTCTAGTATTTTTCCTATGTGCGGGTCAAAGAGTTGTATAAGCATGCCAAATTTCAACTCTCTAGGTTTAGCCGTTTGGCTACAATTTTTACCGAACAGACAGACAGACAGACGACAAAATGACGGTATAAGGGTTTTTTGGTCATACCTACAAAACCCTAAAAATAGTTTTAATGAAAATAGGGTTACTATTATGGGTTGGCCAGCTCAATGTCCGGACTTTAATCCAATAGTGAACTTGCGGGTTGATGTAAAAATTAAAATATCTTCTTCAAAACCTGCTAACAAAGAAGAATTATCAAAAGAAATTGAAACAGCTTGGAAATCTATTCTCTTGAAGAAATGCCGGTAGCTAATTGGTTCTATGCCGCGAAGATGTGTAGAAGTAATACGAAAAAGAGGTCATGGAACCAAATATTACAGAAATAATAAAAAATATTTAACATTGAAATGAGTTTTATTTATTTTATGAAGTGTACTGCTATATGTATGAACAGCATAATGAGCACATTTTTACAAATACTATATATATATATTTATTTAATTAAACAAAAATACTTTCTTTTATCAAAATAATAAAGTTTTTCTTAAAATATAATATATCAGTAAAATTTTGGTTTTGTTATTACTTAACTTAATACAACTTTTTTTTGTATTCTAATATTTTTCTGATACTGCTATTTTTACGCACGTGACTGACTGTATTTGTCAGACCGGAGACTTATTGAATAAAGTGTTATTTTACAATATTTTGTGAACTTGTTTTACTATTTTATCAACAAGTAAGTATATACAAATGTTTATAAAGCCATATTTTTGTATGACTTCCCTAAAAAAAAATTAAAAACTATATTTTGTGAATGTTGTAGGTTATGGCGATAACATTTTCGTAGTGGATTATTTAAAAAATTGATGTGAAGTGTGAATATTCACACATTTCAGGGTTTCGCAGGTATATAATAAGTGCAGGCGGTATGCTGAGTGTGTAGGACAAATTTTACTTTGTAGTAATCACGGCAAAATGAACGATATATTTAAAATAATTTATCGTCTGTTAATCATATAATAAGACTGGTTATTAAATTTACGCTCATAAAAATTAAATACAACATTTGTCAAAATATAACTAGAATTTTGACAAAATAATTTCAACATAATAAAAATGCAAAAAAAAAACAGAAAAAATAAAATTCACTCCGTACTCGAACTCGAAACCCTTCGTTTTCCAGCCAGTTTAAGAGCGCTCTAACGCATGTAGCTATCGCACGCTATGAATGTGAGTGTCTTACATTGGTATAACTTTTGTACTTTGTGAACCAAAAACTACAAAAAATGCGTTATTTTCCCAAAACATAATCTGATCAAAAATTCCTGTTTTACTATTTCGGTTCACACCAATATACATTACTTAGAATTTTTTTAGATTTTTAGTTTAAACCATCTGGGCTACAGGGTGTGGGACAAAAATTTTTTTGCACATTTTTGGCAAAAATCGCATCAAAATAATTTATTTTGCAAAAATAAAAATTTGATCGTTAATCCACGTCCTAAGGGCTTTCATTTGATACCCTTCTCAGAATTTAAAAAAAATATTTTTGTTTTCGATGAGCACATATTTGTTTATATTTTTAGGGGGGTATGTTTTTTAGACGTTTTAGTATTTTTCCTATGTGCGGGTCAAAGTGTTGTATAAGCATACCAAATTTCAACTCTCTAAGTTTAGCCGTTTGGCTACAATTTTTACCGGACAGACAGACAGACAGACAGACGACAAAATGACGGTATAAGGGTTTTTTGGTCATACCTACAAAACCCTAAAAATTGGCATTTCCAGATAAGAGAAGTGGTGAACTTTTAATTACTTACTTTAAAGTAGAAGTCGTTGGCATTAGTCATACTGTTTAAGTTTGTTTATGTCAATTTGTTTTTGCAATGTCCAATAAAATGGATAGATTTTATTGTTGTGTACCTATGTACAAGTCAAGGAAAAAGAGGAACCCTGAATTATCGTTCCACAGATTTCCACTTCAGACAATGTTAAATTAATAACAAAACTTGGAATCGAGGAAGTTTTAAATTGTCGTAAAGCTTGTATTAGAAAAGAAAAATTTGGAAAAAAAAGTGGGCCATTGGTTGCAAATTTGCTTACGCATTCTTTTCATTTTCATTTGCTTCATTTACAACTCGTGAATTTTTAATTCCATCTATAAACTTGAAATAATCCTCTATAACATTTTTTATCACTTACATCACAAAATATAGTTTTTAATTTTTTTTAGAGACGGGTCGTGCAAAAATATGTCTTTATAAACATTTGTATTTATTTACTTGTTGATAAAACAGTAAAACAGGTTCACAAAATATTGTAAAACATTTTTATTCCTATAATTTCACTTTCACAGCTATGTATGAATGACATTAAGTACCCTCTACCTACATTCCAAAACTGAACACCGCGGCGCTCCGATCTTAAATTTATTTCCCTATGGCAATTAAAAAATAAGTTACCGGCCGTAAATGGGACTAATATTTGTTGAGGGCGTAATGAGAGGGAGTTATGGATTCATAATGCTCTGGTTGTTATGCATATGAAGGGTCGGGTGGAAAAACGATGATAATTACAATTTATTCATTTTGCGGGAATCGAAAAGTAAAATTCTTGTTCTCATAAAATACTATGATACTTTGAAGCTTCATAAATTATTTGTATTACAGGTAATGTTACCACTATCAGCTAATGACTTTTGAATCACCAAAAATTATGTACAAGAGCAGTAAAAAACAAAGAATCCAAAGAAATCGTTATATTGAATCTTAGTAAACTTGAAAAATAGTATGAAATAGTGTTATTGAAAAAGAAGGACTATTCCAAGATTAATAAAATATATTTTCTGACGTTTTTAAAAGGTTTTAAATTAAGGTTAAACACTTTTTTTTTCAAATTTATATATATTATAAAAAAATTACAAAAGGTACAAATAATAAAAATTCATCAACCATCTCATAATCCACATAGATGTCTTCAGGGTTTTCCTCTTGAAGATTTTCCGTTGTCGGGAGTGTGATGTAAAACGTAACACCCTGTGGGTTGGTGAGGAATCTTGTCAAATGATTTAAGCAGGGCTTCGAACCGGAACTGAACCGAAAACCGAAAAAAACCGTTATTTTTGTCGGAACGAAAACCGGAACTGAACCGAAAAAAAAAATCGGTTTATTTCGGTTCAGATAACGTTTATGTGAGTGAATATAAAATACATTTTATTTAAGATTATTTTTTAAACGATTGAGCAGAAAAAAATCGTAATTCGTAATTTTTTAACTGATAATTTAAAAAATGCGCTTCTATTATTTCGGGGGAGGGGGGTTGAACGCCCAGAACTCCCTCCTGGCAGCGACCTTGGTAATATTATCACAGAATAAGGAATAAAATGTTCTTCTAAATTATAGTAGAAAATAAATTTCTAATATATATAAAAGCATTTAAAAATTTATCACTCGGAACTGAACCGAAAACCGAAAAAAACCGTTATTTTTGCCGGAACGAAAACCGGAACCGAACCGATATATATTTTTTTAATTGAACCGGAACGAAAACCGAAACGAAAAAAATAACGGTTCGAAGCCCTGGATTTAAGTCATTGTACTTGGCGCTATTTACAGGAAGACGAGCGTCGTAGAAGTTGGAAAAGTGACATTGGGCGCGTTCAGCGCCCTAAACAGTTTAGTACGTTCACTACGTTTACCTTCTGAACGTTAAGCTGCATTCCCACCTCTGTAAATCTATACGTTGTACGCTATGGATAATTTTTAAACGAGGTCATTTGGTATGATCGGACATGCTCGTGCTTTGTCGTTGCTATACTACTGTTGAGCGAGATAGTACGAGCTTGTCCGATCATACCAATTGCACGCGTTTAAAAACTATCTACAACGCACAGAGTGTTAAATTACTGAGGTGGGAATGCAGCTTTACAGTTGACAGTCAACAGTTTACTAAACATCTCAACGTAAAAATTTTACATTTAGTTATGTTGACTTGTATACCTAACCTAAATTTTTAGCGGGAAATTTATACAAGATACAAGTTAAATAGCACTGGAGCTAACAAATTGATTAATTCTGCCACTTGAGGACGCGACAGTCTAAAATGGTTTTTAAATTCTGTTAGACTATAGTTTTATCACGTCTTCATATCCAACATAAGTTGGCACATTCCTAAGAGACACAACATTTATAGGTGCCGCCAAGTTATCCACTGCCGCTTGGATAACATTAAAATCTATATTTTCGTCAAACAAAAAATTATCTATTAGAAATGGATCCATCTAAATATTTTTTAAGGTTATGTACTCAAACTGTCAAACACTCGCGTTGAAACTAACCGCTAAGGGCATGTTTCTAAATTCAGCTAACAATTTAGTGCTAACTTCTAGCGCTAGATGTTCGCTGTGATGCTAGATTAATGCGCTAAATAGCAGAAAACTATTACGTCAAATATCAAATTGTGATGTTTACCACCTCTCTAGCTCTAGCAGCTTGCAGCCTTATTAACCGCTAGATTCGTTGTCTAGCGCTAGTACCTAGCGGACATTTAGTGCTGTAATAAGAAACACCCTGCTAGAATTTTACGCTGAATTAAGAAACGGTTTGCTAGATTTGTGCTTTATTCGCTAGATCTAGCGCTGAATTAAGAAACATGCCCTAACCGTTCAGACATTCACCAAATTTTTTAATCAATGTACGTTTACGTTTAGACTCAGGCCCTTTAGGCCCTGAACGCGCCCGTTGTGGGTTTTGCTGGAGATTGCCACATGACATTTCCCTTTAGATAGCAACAAAAAAAAACGTGTTCCGGTAGGAAATTAATGATTGCTCACTGTGCAGAATTTTGAGGCATCGCACAGCCCTAGTGGGGAATGGATATTTAGTCTTATAAAGAGGTTTCAAAATTATGTACATGTCTTGAAGAAAGTCTGATCGTAATCAACGACACGAAATGGTGCAGGTTTATTCTTATTTCCTCCCTCCATTCTTCACCATTTAGGACTTTCATAATTTCCCCTCCGACGCAGGGGACTTTTTATCATTCTTCTACTTTAGTGCATATTTTTGAAGGCATTTTTTACTGGACTCACATTGATATTCCCCCATAATCGTTGTAGATACAGATAGTTTTGATCCCAAGCTAACAGATGGCACTAATATTTCACTTTTGTCTAAAAATGGACTATCATCGCTTTTCCTTCTAACCCTTCATATGGCCAGTGCTTCTTAAAGTTTTTGAGGTCGCGGCTCCCCTGCAACTCAAATCGATAACCCACGGCCCCCTTAAAATTATTTTCTGGAACACATGTTGGTTAAAAAAAATTATTTTGTTTAATTTATACATATATTTTTTACGCACAGATCATTCAACAATCTTTGTACACTAAGAATAAAAATTTCGTAATATTAAAGTTAAAGCAACTTATCATTTTTAAATAATAAAACAATTAACAAGTGTTACATTCGCGGCTTTTCGCGGCCCACCACTTTAAGAAGCCCTGACCTAGGCATACTGTTTCTTCTCGAGAATTTCTCGAGAAAAAGTTATAATTCTCATTTTTCATTTCTCGAGAAATGTAAATTTTTCTCGAAGCCACGTTAAACGCATTGTGCTTTTAAAAAACTATTTTAAAAAAATATGATTAGTGAGTCACTGATTATAATTTAATTTTGATAAAATTTGTCTTCTGTCTTCAGGAATGCAACTGTGGCAACAGATAAGAAGCGATTTATAATATTTAGCTAATTAGCATTTATTGTTACAATATTTTATTTTAATTTAGTGTATTATTTATTATAATCATTTACATTTCATTTTTTGTTCAGTTTAAAACTGTTATGTAAAGATTACCTACAAGTTAAATAAAATAATTATTACTATTAATATTAATTTCTTAATTTTTGAAAATTCTTTATACATATTGTATTTTCAATTAATACGCAATTACGTGCCGTTCTCGTTCTCATTTTAAAGCCCCGTTATCCATCTGTTCTAATGTTATTTAAATGAATACTTTAGTACTTTAAAGTTGACTATTATTTTAACATATTTAACATTTTTATCCTTTACAATATTTTCAACATTAAAAGACGATAAATATTCTAATAATTATTTTTCTCAAGAATTCTCGAGAAAATAAGTTTAATTTTTCATTTCTGGAGAAATGAACCGAATGAACTCGAGGCATGACCAAATAACAGTGAAGTGAAAAATGAATGTTTAAAAGTACATATTAAAAAATAATAATTGGATTCCCATTTTGGTGACTTAGAAAGGCCTTAAAACCAACTAAGAATTCTGTTAGAATAATATTGGCATGTACTTGAAGTTCAGAGCCAGAGCGTAGATTCCGAGGAGACATGAACAGTTATTGACAAGTATCTTATCCTGTTTGAACTTGTGTTCCCGTAAGCCATAACAATTATTGGTAACATCTCTAACGAAGTGTCATTCCGATAAACGAACGGTAACATATCTCGGTGCATGGCAGCATCTTCTCCCGATGCGACAGGTTCATTGAACCGTGCTTTATTGGTACTGATTAAAGAATTACAAGATGTAACATTATGGGATTATTTTTCGGGAACTTCAAACGTTTGATCTGACACAAAATTTGCAAATTCTGCTTGAATGCAGAGTATGCTAGGTTTATTTTATACAAGTTCTTAGTTTATATAAGGTTCATTACAAGTAGAAAAATAAATCCATACGGTTCAAGTAGCCGTTATTATATCGAAAAAGTTTTTGGTCGTGGCAATGATAACGTTCGCATTGCGTGAGCACTTCCTTAAACCACTCCTGTTGTAGAAAAAATTGAACTGAAGTGTGAATTTTCACACATTTCAGGGTTTTGCAGGTACTTAATAGGTGTAAGAAGTCAGCATAATATTGGATGTCTAGGTATATTTATCACATCAAAATCAACAGTTTTTTTTTTTTTTTGATAATCACTTTTATTCGTTATGGGAATAAATTATATTATTTTTATTATTATTATTATTATTATTATTATTATTTGAGAACTAAGAGCTTCCATTTAATTTTTTTAAACAAAATTTAAATAATTTGCCAAATATCCCAGCGTTTTTTTCTGCATTTGCTTCATATTCAAGTCTTCAATAGATTAATAAGAAATATTGTACAGTGTAGTGAGGAGTGTAAAAAATGTGTTATTTTTTTATTATTTTTAATTTCAAAAAAAAAAAAAAAAACAAGCACTCTCTTAGCTATAAATACAAAAAATCCATAACATTATTAGCCATAATTTAACCATGAATTAAAAAAATTATAATTTTTTTCTAAAACACAACTGCCATATTTTCCAAAAACGCAATCTGATAATAATTCCTCTCGTCCGTTTTCGGCTCAGATCAATATACATTATCTATATTTTTTTCAGGTTTTTTGTTTAACCCTTTTTTCAAAAAGAGTGAGGGACAAGAACTTTTACACATTTTTTGCTAAATTCGGGTTAAAAGAAACGAATTAAAAAAAATAACAAAAAACTTTCTATCGTTCCGTAATCTTCGTCTTAAGAGCTTTCTTTTGATACCACACAACAAATTTTAAAAAAATATATTTTTTTATCAACGACACAAAAAAAATCGAAAAATTCCTGTTGAACTATTTCGGTTCCCATCAATGTTCATTACACGAGATTTTTTTTAGATGTTTAGATCAATCCCTTTGGGAGATAGGGTGGGGGACAAAAGTTTTTAGACACATTTTTTGCAAAAATCAAGTTAGAAACATTATTATTCAAAAATTAAAATTTGTTCGCATTAAGAGGTTTCATTTGGTATGCCACTCAAAATTTAAATACATATTTGTTTATATTTATCCCGCGCTGTATTTTTTTGAGCTCTCTATAGTTTTCCTATATGTGGGTCAAAAAGTAGTACAAGTATGTCAAATTTCAACTTTCTATGTTCAGCCGTTGGGCTACTATTTCTGCCGTACAGACAAACAGACACATACCTACAAAACCTGAAAAATGAAAATATTTTTTAGCACAGTTACAAATATTTAAAATTCAATCCAATACCAACTTTTTTGAAGCGCTGGTAATTTTTGCCTTTATACGTTTTTGAAGAATTAGCATGTCAGAGAGTAGTCCAGTCTACACTCCTGTCAAAAATTACCAAAATCGGTCCAATAGATTTTGCAGAACGTTCAACAAATGTGTGTAGAAAATTTATTGGATTGAATTTTTGCATTCAACTGCCAAAATAGAACCTAAACGCCGTAACGTGGTACGTACTGCGATTTGAGTTGTCGTTCACCCAACAATTAGTGTGGGTGTCATTAAGAATTTCTTACAACAGGTCCATTGCCAAATGATGTATATCTTATGCAATTCTTACTTAGAATTCTTTGGTTTACTGAGACGTATGATTCACCTTACCTGACTCATTGTGCCAATTATATTGTTTACTAATTCCAATGAATATAATAGGTGTTCTTATTGATAACTCAGTACTTTGTACTGTACATTATTCATAAAATGAACTCTGATAAGAGTTTTTAATAACTTTGTTTTTACTGTTATACCTGCTTTATTCTATTGTTTTTTACTTGCAAATCAATATTTCCCTTGTGTCCTTTAATAAGAGATTTGGTATAATCCTTTATTTCCCCTCGACCTTTCGATGTTTTACCAATCCCAACGTCCTATTAAACACACATCATATTTCATTACTTTACATTACAATTTATTTTATTCCATTCTCTTCCCTTCCAACCATTTCTTCACCCCTCCTATCTCCCTTCCTTCTTCCCCATTTTCAGGTAACCTCAGCCGCCTTCCTTTCTTCCTTTTCCCCCCTTCTGCTTCCCGCCGGGCCTCTTCCTCCTTCCTTTACCCCTTCCTGTTATCCTTCCCCAATATCAATCCTTCTTGCCTCTAATTCCCCCGCCCACCTCTCCCCCTTCCATCTTCGCGCAACAGGTCTAATGTGCTCCCCGACCACACTGTCATCTCCCTTCACCTCTTCGCGAGGTGCTCTATATCTTCTTCTTCCTCCCCGTACATCCTGCACATCTTATCCTCCTATTTCCTCCAATATCTATTTCCTCTCTCTTCATTCCCGCACCTTAGCCTCGCAATCCTCCTAACCCTCCCTCCTGACCTTCCTCTTTCTCCCTTCAAGTAGCTTGGTACCCCTTATAGTTCTGACCTCCTTATATCTCCCTGCGCTCCTTGATTTGTATATTCTGACTGTCCTTTCTTGCTGTCCCACTTCCTTAATCCAAATAAGAGGTTTGGTAAAGATTTGAAAAATAGTATGCGGTTTTCGCGACAAAATAAGTTAAAGAACCACTGACTTAAACTTACCCTCTATTTCAGTATTTCTAAACATCCAGTCCGCGGCTAAACCTTTGCGGTCTGCGAAAAAAGTGATTTACGGGTAGTAGATCTTGTAGGGGAGACTGCTGTTTCTTGAGCACAATGTACCTTTGATGTACTTTTAAGTTACTGACCTTGCTGCTATTGACAGTATTGAAATATTAAATGTTCACATGGCGATTCAGCGTTAAGCCATATGTGATTATATGTATCAGATTGACTTGCGATATTCTTTATTCTTAAAGGTTTGGATTTCTTTTTGTTTATTACCTAATTATTAACACAGTGTCGGGTCTATTCTCTAAGCAAACTATTAAAATCTGAACGTTAAAAACTGACTTTAATTTTTTTAACACCATTTTAAACGTAAATGCTATTCGCTAAGTATATTTGTGTTAATATATTAACGCGGCGGCGTTAAAATAACGTTCTACAATAAGCGTCTACCGAAACGGTGGCTTTACAAGTTAATTCTGGTGTTTAGTTCGCAAAAATGGCTGATCTTATTTAAGTAAATGTCATGTTATTAAATTAAATTGAATAAAATACAAGACGGTTGAAGTATTAATTGTTATAAGACAAAATTCAAACTTTATAATACTTTTTAAAGTGAATTCTGCCGGTCGCTATGGCGTAGTGGTCAGCTCATTTGACTACCAACTATGGGGGCTCGGGTTCAAATCCCGGTTATGGCATGGAAATTTTCTCAAACAAAACTTGTCCTGGCTAATTGCCACAGTAGCAAAGGCCATTAAAAATTAAAAAAAAAAAAAAAAAAGTGAATTCTTTACGGTAGAGCTAAGACTGGCCCTTCTTAATTTTTGTGATATAGGTAAGTAACCCAGACACAAGTTCAAGTAATTGTATAGAAAAAAAGTAAATGGAGTATTGAAGAGCAGTTTTGGTTATTGTTGAGACAAAGTACTTAACCCTTTTCTGCAAGAATTTTTATTTTAGACTGAAATAATTCATGAGCATTAGGAATTGGTTCTTATTAATAGAACAATTAATTAAAAAAATATATTTAAAATATTAATTATTATTTTTATGAAAAAATAATAATTAAAATAACAATTTAGGGTTTGTGCCAAACATGGAATATTATGATTCTACATTATGTTACAAAAGAAAATGATTCCGTATTATTTGCTCGTCGATTGGTAGATGTTCTTCATTAGGGATTAAAAGCAGTCGCCCTCGATCTTTTGGAGTGCAAATTCCGCTTGATATCCTCAAATATATTGCAGCCTATTACTTGAGATACTGCAGGATCCATTGCTGTGGCATATATGAACATTCATGAAGTAACGTTCTGATTCAGTTTTAAAAGTAAAATAAAAAATAAAAATCGGAATGTGCCATATATGGCACACTATGCGGTAAAGGGTTAAAATTATAATTCTCTGCAAGCTACAAAAATCACTTATTCCTCTGCCGTGCTTCACAATATCGCAGTACGTTTTAATGGTGTATTATTTGAAGAAATAATTGATGTGAATGATAATGAAGATCACAACAGTGTTATTCCACAGAATCTAGGGTAGAAATAACGTAGTAAATCAATTAATTATTTAATAATTGGTATTACCAAACTCCTTTATAAAAATTAAATATATTCACATTTTATTCAAAATTGAGATAAACTGTTATAATATAATGTGGTATATAAATTGACTAAATAAAAGTTGAATATAGTTATAGTTTTATTTAATAAACTGTGGAAACCAGTTATAATGATTTTCACAGGACCAAACATTTCTGTTCCATTTTTAAAATTAATTTCGCCACTGAATATTTAAATTTACACCGATATTGGGTTATGATTTTTTTTACATTTGACACTTCTTGTCAAAAACCTTAAAACTCAACGTAGAAGCGCATGCGCGTGCTTAATATAGCCTCTTCACAAGGTGAGTTAGCACCTCGCGTTAACAAATATGCTATTAACACCTACCTTAACAAATGCTCTTACAGAATAGCATTTTTCTATAAAGGCGTTAGACACGGTGTTAAAATAAAAAATTTAACTGGACGCTAATTTTAACGCATTTCTTACAGAATACACCCGTGTGTGCGACTTAGAACATTGTGCGCCAAATTACCGCCAATGGATATTGTTTCAATGGAAACATGGCGCCCAACAGTGGTCATTTGGCGCCCAACAATGGTTATTTGGCATGTGTTACCTAATACTGTAATAATATTAAGTAGGTGCCAGTATGCAGTATTTACAAAAAACTTTCACATATAAACATACTTAAAAGACACGTCATTGTTTTAGTTTTTTTTTTTTTTTTGATCCCGTAAATCTGATATTGTGCTCCTTAAGCTCTATTTTATATTCGTCCTTCATTCCAAAGCTGAAGCGAATTTTTACAATGCATAGGCATCCAACATAACAGTTGTGTTATGCATGAATGTCGGTAATGAAATACAACTCTTGATAATAAAATTTAATTCTTTTTTATATTTATATTTCCAAGCAATATTACCTGTCAAATTCTATTGCCTGATAAATTTATTGATAATAAATAATTACTCATGTAACCAATGACTTTTAGTTGAATATGACAATTGCAGTGCCGGGTGTAGTGGGTGTCCCATGGGGGGGGGGGGGGCAACAGTATAGTTCTTATATTTTTTTTTATACAAAACTTATTTCTTTTGTAAGAACACTCACATTATTTCTGGTTAACAGAAACCGTAACCGTAACCATTTATGTAACATAAAACAAGAGAAAATACTCAAATTACCAAATCTGTTATTCAAATAAGAAGTATATAAACGAAAATGTTTTTAAAGTGTTTCAAAATATTCATTATTTACCAAAAAGTATATTCAAGTGGACGTTATTGTCTAAATTATAGCAATGTGCATTTGAATGTGCAATACCAGCTCGGTAACGATTTCTCGGACACATTATGTATAGGGGATATGAACTGGGGTCTTTATACAGGGGGTGAACTAGAAAAATAATGTTTGAGGGTGGATTTTTTAGTCAATAACTACAGAATGGAAATTATAGAAATCAGTTTTGCAAATATTTTGAAAAAAAAAAAAAAACTTATGGTTTGTTAATAAAGTATTAAGAGCTTTCATTTAATACCCTGCATTATTATTATGGGGTTTGTCAGGTCTTGACAAGCGTCCACTTATCTCAAACTTCAGCAACCTTTTGAGCCGCGTCATACTAGAGACTAGTGGAGCTAAATACACACGACTGCATCCCAAACCCTGGCGATATGCAGCCGCGGAAATTACGCCAGATCCAGTGTTATTATTATTATTTACATATTTATGTAGTTCTTAAGGCTATTCCAAACGTTTAAGCGGAACTAACTGGAATTTTCATTTTTGTTGTCATGAGCTCTCATTTTAAGGTTTGAAGAGGGCTTTTGCTAAAAAAAATGATCAAAAACCTCACTTAAAAATTACTAGAATTCAAAATCTAGTTCCGCTTAAACCAAACAGGCTATACGTATTATTTGATAACGCCATTAATCCAAGAACTGTTAATATTATTGGTCCATGCTCATAATCATTTACTTAATTCTACAACTAAGCTTCACTTACGGCGGGTTGCTAACGTAAGAGTTTTCTCTAACTCAAGTTAAAATCATTTGTTTTCATATCTTACAACATACAAAAACAAATGATTTTAACTCGAGTTAGGGATAATTCTTACTTTACCAACCGGCCATTAGTAAAATAGGCTAATATAATATTATTATTTTTGCTTCCATAATATCACTATTAGCTTATTTTAGTTAATTATAAAATAGTATGTGACAATACTGTTTTACTAAATTTGACGTATATGAAGAGAGTGCAACATATCGTTCAATTACTGTGTCACAGCTAGATGCATGATTTATTGGTGTAACCAGAGTTACTGTTCTCTATGAGTGCACTTAATGTTTGGGTCAGTTTGCATATAATATAACCCAACTTTTCATGAAGTTATGTTAGAAGGTTTATTTTTAAATTAACTAGGTATTTACAATTCTCTTGTTGAAATGAACCTTCAATGAAGTATCGCAAAGCAGTACAAACGTGTTATTCAAAAGAAATACTGCCACCTTTTGCAAATACAGGTTGTAAATCATATCTTAACGATTCGATTACATTTTTCTACTCTGTTTTTAGAAAACCTATATATATATATATATATATTTAATTCTGTCATTCAATATAACCCATCGGTTTTTTCTAGTTTAATCTATTTTTCGAGGCAAGAAACGGTCCATTAATTCGCGTATTTCACGAATATCTCCATTTTCTTGTAGGCCTATATTATATTACCTAATATTGGTTCAAATTTTGATGTAGAATTGCTTAATATCAGTGATAACATAACCCCCAAGTGCTTCTAAATACTCACTACTAACTTTGTTTTCACTAAGAAATATTAGGCTCTATTGACACTATAATCTCGTATTATGAGCAGTAGATATTTAGTAGTGTCTAGTTGCATTCGGTAGTTGTGCTACTAACATTTTAGTAAAAGATTATGAGCTTGGCCCATTGTTTTGTAGATTTTGTACTCTTCGGAGATTACATTGAAAGTTGCTGTTTTCTTATGTTTTTTTGAGTATTTATTTCAATAACAAAATATGTGAATACATTAATTCAAGTATTTGCCTTCAGAAGCTATGACTTTTTCCCACTTTTCTAGCAGAAGTTTAATTCCGCAACGAAAGAATGGTCTATCTTTTGAGCCAATCCATTCAGCAACCCAATTTTCGACTTCTCCGTAGTTATGGCAGTTTGTATCTTCCAAAGCGTGTTGCATTAATAGGAACAGATGGTAATTGCTTGGGGCCTGGTCTGGAGAATACGCTGGGTTGTGGCAGAACCTCCCGTTCGAACTCCATCAGTGTTTCATGGCTATTGCAAAATGGTACCGAGCATTGTCATGGAGAATCACTTTCCGGCTATTTTATGCAAAAATGATCGTTTTCGCATCAAATTTTCATACAGGCGCTCCAATTGTTGTTCGACGGTGATTGTTTCCTTTGGTTTTAACTGCTAATAATACACGACACCCTCCATATCCCACCAAATAAAATTGCTTTATGAACGTGGATGTTTCGCTTTGGTGTTAACGTTGATGGTTGACCAGGATCAACCCATGATTTCTTGCTTTTCGGGTTGTTGAAATCCATTTTTCAATGCCGGTCACGATACGACAAAAGAAACTTCTTTTTGTAGTTTGCAAGCAAATCGAGCTGTTTAAAACGATTAGCAATGACATTTTCGATCAATTTATGTGGCAGTCATCTCCCTACTTTCTGGAGGTTTGTAAACGTCGTGAAATGGTTGACTTCGAGTTGTTGAGCCAATTGAGTGTTTATAGTATGATAATTGAATTAATATAATTTTTGTTGATGTTTTTGTTATTAATTATGATTTATGTTTTCAGGTAACGAAAGAAGAATTGACCAAACTGGTACAAGGCTTCGACAAGCAGGACATCCTCACGTCGTCAGGCGTAACCTTGTCTGGTAACCGATACATTTACCTGTCCGGATCGGACCGCGTTATCCGAGCCAAGCTTGGCAAAGTCGGTGTACATTGCGTTAAAACGGCGCAAGGTAAGATATCACTATTTTATCTCCTTGGTGTTTGGCTTGGGTGAGATGGATAGATTTTATAAATATTGGATACGATAAAATTTAGGCCCTACCATAGAAAGTTCTGCGCTGTATTTTTACGGTTAAAAAATTGTATAGCCGAAACAAATGCATGTTTATCTAGCGCGAAACATAACTACATTACCCTCTTAAATAGTAATACTAATTATTTATGAGTTGCATTTCCCATGGAAGTGTGGAATTCCAAAAAATAGTACTTCAAAAATTATCTAGAG
Organism: Liopterus haemorrhoidalis; assembly: GCA_963971575.1. NCBI lineage: Eukaryota > Metazoa > Arthropoda > Insecta > Coleoptera > Dytiscidae > Liopterus > Liopterus haemorrhoidalis. The sequence continues at coordinate 16,752,944 of OZ020623.1, forward strand.
TACCATTTTCAATTTATCTATTCTAGAAATTTCTGTTCAAACATCTCTAATATCAGTTATCAAACCAGATAATTTGGTATTCAATTTTGATCAAGGTTTTTACTGTAGATCAGTGCTTGCCAAACGTTTTACTTTGCGGCACACTCAGGGGAGAGATTTTTGTATGGCACATCAAATACAATTATGTAAAATCAGACTATTTAAAATATGTTAAGCACTATGGCTTAAGCTTTTTTAAAAAGTATTTAATCAATCACAAACACGTCTACATAATATAAGACTTTAGAATTTAGTTAATTACAATAAGAATTGTTTATTACAACTTCGTTACATCATGGAAATATTAAGAATGATTTTATAGTCTAAGATCGGTATTTATATATTAGATTGTTATCTTCTAGTGAGTCAAATCATTGCTTTGGTCTATGATGTGTTCGTGCTGAATCGGCACGATGTCATCATGTTGGGTGTCATATTGTGAAATATTGATGGTTCTTCTTTTTCTTCTTCTTCTGTGGGCACTATCAGTCAAATTGACTTTTGGCCTCACTCACATAAGCCCTCCATCTCGATCTATTCATTGTCAAGTGTTGCCAAGTACTCTGTATACCAATACTTGTCAAATCTTCGGTTATCTGATCTCTCCATCTCTTTCGAGGTTTTCCCACTGGTCGACGGGTATTCAATCTTTCTTCCCATATCTTCCTAACCATTTTGTCCTCCATCATCCTCATATTGAGGGCTGTCTTTTATATTTCGGGATTTGAGATTAAAAACAATTATTTATCAACAAAAGTGGTTTTATTGTTTTTCAAAATATTCTCCATGAAGATCAATATACTTTTGCATGCGTTTGAACCTATTTTCGAAGCACTTTTTCCAGTCCGATTGAGGCTTTCTCCACTGCGATTGTCAAATTATGTGGGATCGATCGCGAACAAATCTTTTCGGCGGCCAAATGTTCATACAATAGTGAATGTATGTTGGTCCCACTAATGCCCAAGGATACCTCAATCTCACGATAAGTCACTTGACGATCTTACAGTATCAATTCACGCACAGCAGCAATGTTTTTCGGAACAACACTCGATTTTGGAAGACCTTCACGAAATTCGTCCTTAAGCGAACTACGGCCACGATTGAAGTCGGCAAACCATCGATAAACAGTAGTCCTTGATGGTGCTTCATCGCCAAAAGTCGAATTAAGTTCATGGATGCACTGTTGTTGGGTTAATCCATGTTGAAAGTTGTAACAAATAATCGCTTAAAAATGTTCACGATTTAATTCCATTTTTAGCCGAGATGCATTTTTCAAGTTACTGTAAACAACACAAATAGCGCCCGTACGTCAAAACGTTCTGAGTGCGTATACCGTAAAAAATTTCAAACTTTACGATACGTCAGTTGCCAGATGGCAGCACTAGTTTAGCGCAATCTCGAAATATAAAAGGCAACCCTCGTATTCGTCATTATGTACGTGTTATTCATATGTCCGTAAAACTTTTTGCATGTGGAATATTCTGTAGTAATGTGAATTAATGGTGTTGTTAATGTTTTAGCCGTCGTTGTCTCCCTTTATGAAGATCCAATACAACCACAGCAGGCTGCATCCGTAGTGGAGAAATTAGGAGATTACCTGATCAACTGCGGTTACTAGAGGTGAGTGAGCATTAACGTATCAATTTCCTGAAGCCTTACTACCCACCGAATAACCGTTACTACGACAAATTTTGTTGTTCATTCTTTTTAGGGTTTTGTAGGTATGACAAAAAAAACCTCTTATATCGTCATTCATGTCTGTTTGGTGAGAAATTGTGACCAAACTGTTAAAACTGACACACATACCGTGAGATTATTTTAACATAAAACATAGAGGTTTCATTTCTATAACAACCGTTGATTGACAGCAATGTAAAATTCGTTTATTTTAAAATAGAACGTACTGCATAGCTTAATCGATTATAGAGATAAATAAACGCAAAACATTTTTTCTTAACCGCTTAACGCCCGATTATTTAAGTGGATTATGGTAAATTTAATATTTTATTTATGTATATTGTACACTATGTACATATAAGATAGATTAACGTTCCTATAAAAAAATACAAATTTTTAAACTAAAATTAGTAAAAAAAATGACAAATATTAAAAATCACTTATTTTAATTACAACAATGGCATATTTTCTAATTATTTTTTTCCGTATGATATTTTTTGAAACAAGGAGCAGGACAAACAGCAACGTCGCACTCTTTACAACAATATTTTGTTTCTTTTCTTAACTTTTTACCCATCTCATATTTTTTTGTGGAACATAACACACAACGTTTATACGGGATATTATTTCCCTTTGTAGGGGGTTGAAGTCAGGAAAATGTCTTTCCGTCAATCTTAGTGGCCCAAATTTCTTTAGACGTCCTGCCTTTTTGATAAATGCACTCGAATGATATTTTCGAATAATCTGTTCCACTAATTGTATTCTGAATTCTAAATTATCCGTTCCACCATTATTTTTTTTTATATAAAATAAAAGAGTTGAATACTGTTAGATCTAGTAAATGCATAAAAAAAAAATATATAATTTTTTTTCCTTCATTTTCTTGTAATCTCGTAATCGTGCAATTGTTGATCCAATCGATCGACACCACCCATGGTATTATTATAATCAACTATCAATTTCGGTTTTTTTTTTTATAAACTTACCCTCTTTGTCTTTTTTATTGGTCTCAAAAAATCACTTACCAGTGAATCGGCTTTAACGCAGTTAGTAATCAATGGGTCTATTATATATGCTATCATAACTAACCTAAATAAACATAATCTAGACTATAAGTCTGTTCGCAATCAGCGTTCGTATTTAAATAAATGAAACGCGCCCTATCACGTCGCTAGAAAAACTCTGTAAGTATTAACACGATACGCGCGTCCTATCACGTCGCTGGGCGTTAAGCGGTTAAGGAAATAAATAGGAATGAAAAATTTAAAATATATTTATTAAACAGACATAGAAGAAAAATAATCTCCAACAAATTTTCAAATATTACGCCTTTAACTGCCAAACAATGCCCAAACGGTCGTATAAAAGAATTTTGCATAACATTAATTAATTACATCAGTCTTATTCTGTGGGATTCATTTTCTATTCAAATTTTTAGTTCTTCTATAGTAAAATTTTGGCCATTAAAAATTTAGCTTTTCATATATCCCAAGTAAAAACAAAACAATCAATATTTTAAAAAAATTACAAACATTTTTTTCGACATGATTGTTTATAGTTTAGAACCTTCGTCGAAAAATATTATACTTGATGATAATGAAATGCAACTTGGTACAAGTATTCTTTACATAAAGTAAATCATTTTTATCCCGAGCACCTATATTAAGAACCGCGACAGATTCGAGATGGCGGCAAAAATAGATTACCAAGTACAGTAACTATAAGTAATTTTCATAATAGAACAAATTATCTCCAAACATATTTGTAGAATGGAGCTTTAGCTACAATTTGCCGCATGGTACACAAATATGCGTCGCATGGTTTTCAATATGGCGTCTATAACGCAATTTGTTTATTTACAATTATATGACAGTTCTTTTTACAATTAAAAATATCCTATTAGATAGATAAAAATTCGCTGAAAATTTTGATATATAGATTGTTACTAATTTTATTTCAGGTTGTTAGTCTTGTAAAAGAAACTGTACGGATTTGCGCATCCTTAAACAAAAAATGAAATCTTTGGACACACGGATTAATGGGGATTGTTTGGACACGCGAAATAAATATTGCATATATACGAATCGTAAATAAATTATATTGGTATACGAATCGCCAGTTGCTAAAAATCGTAAGGTAATAGCCAACCTTTCTTTCACAGTGATCGCATGTCACATGTGTGTGTCAATTTTTGCCACTTTTGAACTTATTAATACAGTTAAGTTTTCAAAATCACAAATTGACATACGAATAAAATTTTTTACCGTGTATTTAGCAAATTCGTGCATCATGTCTCGCATTAAACTGTTTCCATATTCAAATCTTTTATTGTACAATTCCCTAATCCATCAACGCGATTTTCGTCGTTCTTTCCTCTTCTTCGTAATAATTCTGTGAATGCAATGAAGCTAAAGGCAGCTGTAGCACTTGATAATGGCAGCATGTTTGGTTACTTCGCAACTACTGACGCTTGCCTCGCAGCGTGGCTCACGCTGCCTTGCAAGACAGCAACGCGCGTCCGCCGCGCGATATGTATACGAGGCTTTACATAAATTTTCCCGACTCCAATACTGGCAGTTTTGAGAATTAACTTCAACATGAATGTAAAACGTAGCCTCATCGGTAAAAATAATTTAATTAATTAATTCTCTCCATCATTATATCGCAAAAATTGTTTCCTTTCTCATAATCGTTCAGCAAAAATTTCGGGTGATTTTGCAATTTATATGTTCCTTCTTATGGAAATTGTTAACGATGCTCTTACTGTACATCCACAATTAGTTAACTAATAAAAAGTTGACAATTTCTGTTCTATTTTAAAATAAACGCATTTTACGGTGCTGTCAATCAACGGTTGTTATAGAAATGAAAGCTCTATGTTCTATGATAAAATAAACTCGCGTTATATAAAGTTACTGCCACTGACCGATTACGGGCAGTGTAAGAACGACCGACTAATGGCAAGTTAGGTTTAGTTAGTAAAAATCGAGGGCATCAGAAGCCGAAAGGCTGGAAGTAAGCTTAAAGGTGTTTGGTTATTTTTTTATGCCTGTCCATTGGCCGGTCTTTGTGAACATTGCCCGCCATTCAGTCATTGGCCGTAGTATATATATTTAATACGATGGGTAAAAAATGTGGGCGCGAATTTTTATAACATATTTAATAATTAGACAGTTTTTGTTGCGTAAAGCTGGTCATAGGTTCAGTCTATTCGTATCGCAGAAACCATGAAATGTGTGTAAATCCATTCTTCATATAAATTTTTTCGTTTGTTCAATTTTAGTCGTTTAATGACTAACTGTTGTGGTTTTTAAATATTTCTAACAATAGCTTGTACAGTGGCTAAGTTATTGATAAGAGGACTATTTCCCGGCGATAGTGGCCGGGTAGAGCGGTTTCAGCTACGCTAATCTACTGATAAACATGTCGCCTGACTCTGCAACAATGCTGATAAAGCAACATTAAATATTTACAGCTAAATGTTTTAAAAACTTTTCAAAATTATATTTTTACATTATATTTACCCATAAAAACTTAAAGAATTACTTTTATAAAGTTGCATAATCTTGGATCTCTTCTTTTTATGCCTTAAAAGCAAAGAAATCGAGATTTGACCAAAAATGCCGTTGAAAATCATTTCAACGGCATTTTTGATCAATCCATGTGGCATCCATCTCCCTTCTTTTTGAATCATTCCCATGGCTTGTAAACGTCGTGAAATGGTTGATTTATCGATTTCGAGCTGTTGAGCCAATTGGGTGTTTAAGCAGGGTTTTCTTCCAATAGAGCTTGCAGTTGTTCATCTTTTTCGAACTTTTTCGTTTGCCCTGGCCGTTGTTTGTCGTGAATCATTTCTTTTGAATCATCGAAACTAATCTCTACATACTGTTTCCGATGGAGCACATTCACCATAAGTTTTTACAAGAAATCTATGCCCTTCAGCTGCACTTTTTTTTTAATCAAAGTAGTGTAGAAGTACACATCGGAAAAACAACTTATCGCATTCCAGGTCGTCAAGGATGAAATTTGTAGTTAATAATATTGCCTTAACTTAAACAGCTAATTATTTGACATTGGCTTAATATTTTACCGTGTATTTTATTTATTTATTTTTTTGGAAGTTACACATCTGGCCTGTTTAAAGAAATCATTGTATGCTCTAAAAAACATTAGAAACTTTATTTAAAAGTATGAGTTCTTACGTGGAACTACGGCACCGCAGACCGCGCGAAACATTAATTGTGTATTTGGCTCTAGTGTTACTACGCAGTAGACAATATCAAATTGGTTCGCCAAATTTCGTACAGGTAACTTAAAAACGAAACAAAAAAAAAAAAACTGGCTCATCGATCACAACAGAATTATACTACAACCAACTGGACGAAATGATGCAAAAACTTAAAGAAAAACAGCCTAGATTGGTCAACAGATCGACTCCTATCTTATTGCATGATAACGCTACACCAAGCACTGCACAAATGACTGGCAAAACTACAGGAATTGGAGTTGGAACTTCTTCATCACCCTCCATACTCACCAGACCTAGCTCCCACCGACTACCACTTCTTCCGCAATTTGGACAACTTTTTAATAGGAAATCAGTTTATTTCCGACAATGCTGTAAAGTGGCCTTCCAGGAATTCATTGACTCTCGTCCGCCAGGGTTTTATTCCACCGGCCTGAACAACCTGCCGCTTAAATGGCAAAAGTGTATTGAGAACTGACACGCTCGGATACGCAGTTTGGTGGTCAAATATTGTACTACGCGACTGTAGTACTGTTTGAAATTATTACATATTTTCTAGTGTTGATTTTTTGTTAGAATGTCGATAGATACATTTTCATAAAATAAAAATGTACTGGGCTTAAATTAACCTGTTCCCTGTTAGCATATTCACAGCTGAATACTGGACAATTCAGCCATATTGCCTGTATTACAGCGCCGCCAACGGTAATGTCACTTCTCAATAGACAATATGGGTGCATACTTTGATGAATAAAATAATTTCTTATATTTGTAAGTTATCAACCAACTTTGCCTTTTTAGGGTTTTGTAGGTATAACCAAAAAATCCCTTATACCGTCATTTTGTCGTCTGTCTGTCTGTCTGTTCGGTAAAAATTGTAGCCAAACGGCTAAACTTAGAGAGTTGAAATTTGGCACGGTTGTACAACTTTTTGACCCGCACATAGGAAAAATACTAAAACATCTAAAAAACATATCCCCCTAAAAATATAAACAAATATGAGCTCATCGAAAAAAAAAAATATTTTTTTAAAATTCTGAGTAGGGTATCAAATGAAAGCCCTTAGTACGTGGATTAACGATCAAAATTTTATTTTTCCAAAATAAATTATTTTGACGCGATTTTTGCCAAAATTGTGCAAAAAATTTTTGTCCCACACCCTGTATCCCAGATGGTTTTAACTAAAAATCTGAAAAAATTCGAAGTAATGTACATTGGTGTGAACCGGAATAGTACAACAGGAATTTTTGATCAGATTATGTTTTCGGAAAATAATGCATTTTTTGTGTTTTTAACCAAAATATGTTAAATATTTAATTCGCTATGTAACCAAGTAGATAAGCCAGTGCTCAGCGATGTGCGTTTAGTCATTGGTTTTCTAATTTGCTAAACAGGTAACTTGCGAACTAGAGTTCGAATCCTGTCAGTTATATATTTTTTTGCAGTTTTCTTTTGTTTAAATTATTTTGTCAAAAATCTAGTTATATTTTGGTAAATGTTGCATTTAATTTTTAAAAGCATAAATTTAATAACCAGTGGGAAGTGTTGAAATTATAATTTAATGCTATGTTTGATGTATACGAAATCAGAGGGCGGGGCTAATGATTTAAGCAACCAATAGAAGCCATAGGCGCAATTTTCAAAATCTTAATGAACCTTGCTATGTAAAAAAAAATACTGCACATATTTAGAAACTTAAATAATGGTATTAGGGATTCGAATTAAAATTCATAAAAAAATATTTTGACATAAAATTTGTTTTGGCATCCCAAATAATCATCTTTCAGTTACTAAATACCTGCAAAACCCTGAAATGTGTGAAAATTCACACATTACATCAATTTTTTTTTCTACAAATTTCATCCTTGACGACCTAATAATTCAATTGTAGAAAAATACTTTTGTAAACAAATGTGTCTCTTATCTTTGTCTCTTATATGATATAATGGCTATGTTACACTCGGATGATTACAACCGTCGTCTACGGCTGGAAAAAAATCGATATCAAAATAAATAAATGATTACTCCAAAACCAATCACATTTTATTTACTAAGAAACAGTTGCCATGGTCGTTGATTCGATATAGTCGTAAATTTTAACCCAAAAACTATTACCAAATAATTAATAATAGCTTTAATTCGAAATTGATTTCTTTTCTTGTGTTACTGCGTCAGTTTTATTGTTTCTAAATAGCAATAAACATCGTTGCTGTAAACAGTGACATCATATACTATTAAACGTGAACAGTTATTTTTCTTTAGTATTTGCAAAATAACGTATATAATGACTTTCTTGGAATTAAGTGATATTAAAACCGAACCGGTAATGTAATTATCTACCGATGATTTCTTGGAAATGTACAAAAGAACTTCAAGTATCTTTATTCATGTTACAATTGATTCAGTTCTACTGGGAAGCGGTAAATACCGTGTTTTTCGATAATGAAATAAAGATGAACCTATTTTTTTTGGTAGATATTATCAAACCCCCTCCCCGTAATTTCCTAAATACTCATCAAATTGAATAAATGCATTGAGCAAAAAAGATATGTTATAAATTTTTATTATAAACTTTTTATTATAAACAATTTTTATTTATTATTTTAACAACTTTTTAATAAACAGTTTTAACTCCGAAACATTCCCCTAGGAATATTAATTTTGGAGATGCCTTATAGCCTATGTTCGAATTCTGGTTTTACTCTATCATCATCCCAAATTACCTGAAAATATACGAAGCCGTTTTTTCGTGAAGCTCGGACAGACAAAACTTTATTTTTTTTTTTTTTGCGGATATTTTCTTATAAACATCTAAAACACGTTTTCGTTTTTGTGTTCTTTTTTTTACAATTTTTTTTTTTTTTTTTCTCGCAAATATCAAAATTTTAGACCATAACTCAAAAGTGACCATATATTTGTGTTTTAAACCTAAGTATACCAATTTACCAACAAAATTTAAAAAAGTTTTTCCCTAAAATATTGAAATTTTGGTCAAAAAATTTTTGAATCTGATTTTAGCTAAAATATTATTTTGAGGTAATTTCGGGGTGAGGATTATGAAAAAAAATATTTTAAAAGATGCATGCTTTTCTAGTTTTTCACTTAGAGTCTATCAATTAGATCAGTTTTTTTCCTATAAATCCAAAACTTTTGCCCAAATTTAAAAATGGACCAAATTTTGTTGATCTATGGCCAAAAATACATGTTTGTACCAATTTTCAATAAAATAGGAAATAAAAATTTATGAATTTTTCGATTTTTTGCCATTTTCAAGGGTTTTGGATTACTGTTCGTACAAAACTTAAAAATTGGTTTATTAAAGCCCAAATTTTTTTATAGATTAAACAATGTAGGAGAATTTTAGAAATTCAAACCGGAGATTTATATCCTTAATCATTTTTCAGTTAGGATTTATCAAAGTTTAAAAAAAAAAAATGAAAATTTTCATAAAATTTGTTTGTTTCAAAATCTAGTTACAAGTCAATTAGGACCTCAAGTTTCAAAAATTTCAACTGCAGGTCTTTATCGCATTTCGTTTTTGACATACATCCATGCCAAGATGAAAATTTATATAAATCTGGTCATATTAAAATGTATAACTAAAAAAAAAAAAAATGTCATAATTTTAAAATATGCAAAACAAATAAGGCCTCAATTTTTTTATAGAGTAAATAAACTATGAAGAATTCGAAAATTTTAACCGCAGTTATCTTTAACCGTTTTTGAGCTTTTCTTAACTAACAATTTTCACAAATAATGTAATTTATGCCATTAAAATAAATTGTCGTAATCTCAAAACGCGTTAAATGATTAAAGCCCCAAATTTTTTCTATGCCATATAAACTACGGAGAATCCAAAAATTCTAACTGGAGGTAGCTGTCTCCGTCACCGTTTTTTGAGTTGTGATTTTTTTTTTAATTCACAATTTTCACAAATAATATAATAAATTATGCCATCCATAAAATTACCATAATCTCAAAACGCGTTAAACGATTAAAGCCCCAATTTTTTTCTATGCCAAATAAACTACGGCATAATATTGTTATGCCATTAAAAAAAGTATATAAAACAAAAAAGATTTGTCATCTTATAAACAATTTTTGTTATATACGTGTTTGCTGTTAAGTCAATGATAAGGGAGATAATGCAGTAGTTTAGTTTTAGGGTGTCCCCCCGTAACTCCCCAAATTTTCATCTAATTGAAAAACTACATAAAACAAAAAAGGTTTGTTTTCTTATTATAAACAATTTTTGTTGTATACATATATAAGTTAAATCAATAATAAGGGAGAAATTTTAAGTTTTTTAATAAACAGTTTTAACCCCGAAATACCTCCCTGAATAAAATTTTTGATATGCCTTATAGCTTATGTTTGAAAGTAAAATCAACTTTATCATTATATCAAATTACATGAATATATGTCCAGCCGTTTTTGGGCGAACCTCGGACAAACAGACAAAAATAATTTTTTTTTTAAATATTGTTTTATAGTCATCTGAAACGTGTAGTAATCAAATATGACGCTGAAAAAAAAATACAGATATAGCCTCCAATTTTATTGATATAGATACAAAATGTTTAAAATTAAAAAATTATTGAATGCATTTTTTCAATTAAATGAGTATTTTGGGGAGTTAAGGGGAACACCATACTACTAAAATCTACATGTATCTCGCTTGTTAATGACAATAGCAAAACCATATATGACAAAAATAATTTATAATAAGAAAATATATCTTTTATTTCTATGCATTTTTTTTTTTTGTCATCCCAGTACTAACTTACGCCTGCCCAGTTTGGCGTATAGGTAATGTATCTAATTTAAACAAGTTACAGGTAATTCAAAACAAGTGCTTACGTATCATTGGTAAATATCCCAGATATGAAATGATCAGTAGGATGCATAAAAATATCAAAATAGAAACTATCTCTGAACATATATACAAACTATCAACCAAATACTTTATAAAAACTAGTCAACGTACAAACGAACTTGTTTCGAACATCGGTAAAATTGTTTTAAAACCGAAATCTAAAAAACATAAACGTATCAAACTTGATACTTAAATCAAAACATTTTTATACAACTTCATTAAAATATTCGAAATTTTTCGGAAATTAAAATAATGTAATACTAATGTTAAGGTTTTTTTAAATTTTTTACCTTTAAGTCATAATTGTCTAACTCTAAATTAAAATTTCTATTTGTTAATAGAGTCAAAACCGAATTTTGTGAGGTTACACGGAACTCTGTACTGTACTTATGTGTTTTTCTCTTTTATTGTAGACATACAAAGTATATCAATAAAACTTTATTTTATTAATTTTTTTATTTTTATTTTTTCATTAAAATGAATATTTGAGGTGTTACGGGGGACACTCTAAAGTTAAAATTTTGATATATCCCCCTTATTATTGACTTAAAAGCAAAGAAATATATGACAAAAATTGTTTATAATAAGAAAACAACTCTTAGGGTTTTGTAGGTATGACCAAAAAACCCTTATACCGTCATTTTGTCGTCTGTCTGTCTGTCTGTCTCTCTGTCTGTTCGGTAAAAATCGTAGCTAAACTTATGAGTTGAAATTTGGCATGCTTATATAACTCTTTGACCCACACATAGGAATTTTTTTTTTTTCCATTTTTATTTTTAAATTATTTTGTCAAAATTCTAGTTATATTTTGGCCAATGTTGCATTTATGTTGTAAGAGCGTAAAATTAATAACTAGTTGGAATGTAGGAATTATATTTTCATTCTATGTGTCATGTATACGAAACCAAAGGGGCGGAGCATATGACAACCAATGGAAGTCATAGGCGCAATTTTCAAAATCTTAATGAACAATAAAAAAATACTGCACATATTTAGAAATCTAACTAGTGGTATTAGGTATTCGAATTAAAATGAACAAAAAAATATTTTAACATAAAATTTGTTTTTAAAGCTCTTATATTAACAGACGATAAATTATTTTAAAAATATCGTTCATTTTGCCGTGATTACTACAAAGCAAAATTTGTCTTACACACTCAGCATACCGCCTTCACTTATTATATACCTGCAAAACCCTGAAATGTGTGAAAATTCAATCAATTTTTTTGTTCTTTATACTTTTTCGATTGGTTGAATATTTGGAGAGTTAAGGAGATACACCCAAAAACACCCAGACAGACAGATTAAAATTATTATTTTTTTTGCGGATATTGACTTATAATTATCTGAAACGTGTAGAAACCAAATATGAGGCCTAAAAAAATAGATAAAGCTTCCAATTTTATTAATAGAAATCGGCGAACTAGTATAATTTTGGAGTATTTATTTTGACGATAACCATGCAATATTTCTTAACCTACCATAACTTATGATAACCTTCTTGCGTACAATAAACGGTTTGATGTGTTAATTATATTCCTATTCGACCGGAAATTGATTAATTCAATGAATTTAATTATAGTTTTATGAATTGAAAGGTACATATTAACAGTTTTTATTTAATTAGTAACATTCCGAGAATATTTTAACGAAAGTTAACGTACTTTTATTTGTAAAAATGTCTAACTTCAATTAGCATTTCGAAAAAATTTAATTATTATACAACGTACTAAATTAATTAAATTAGTCTAAAAATTAATTTAAAGGAAAGAGACTGGCATGAGTAATAGGAAGCAAATTGTGGTTATTTTGGTAAAGGATATGATTTTTACCACTTTGGTTAGTGATAGACGAAAATAAAATTTTCCAAAGATAAATCTATACAGTGGTAAAATGTATATTTGTAGGGATTTGTAGGTATGAACAGAAAAATCCTTATAACGTCACTCATGTGTTTATTTGAGTTCAAAAAACACATTCACATTATGACGAAAGCTTGTTGTAATAGTAGAGAAACAATAGTATATTATTACGAGTTTTATAAGACGATGTATTGTCACACGAGTTGTTTGGAGCACGACGAGAGAAGCTAGGAGTACTCCAAAGATACAAGTGTGACAATCAGATCAATTCTGTAAAAAGTTAATATAATAGTTACCGTGTAATAGCGTTACTACAAGATAACTTTTATAGTGACTGTCATAGTAACTTTAACATTTTTCGTATTCTGTAATATCCAACTGTAGTGACGTCGCTATGAAAGTTATATCATTGGGTACATTCGATTTGACGCTCCGAGCGTTCCGATCACGTTCTGTACACTCAAACGTGTTCGATTTGACGCTCGGAGTACACTCAATTGCATTCGTTTTGCGATCGAGCGAGCATTTAGAGTGCGCTCTATGTGTTCGGGGTTTTAAGACCGAGCATATGGAGTATGACTTAAAAAAATGGGGGAACGGCGGGAAAGAAATAAAAGTTTAAAATTAAATTATAAATAAAAATAATAGCCGTAGACAAATAATATTATTATTCGTCTATGACTACAGAGTACGGCCATTTTGTGTATTTTTGACATTCTGTAAACTGTAAAAAAATTATTAAAACACATATTAAGATGCATGACTGACGTGAACTAATCTGACAGAAAAAACACCGCCTAAAATTGTAGGGTTACATTTTATAAACATTACGTCACAATTCAAGCTCGCTCTGTGTCCGAGTTGCTGCGCTCCGTTAGTGCTCTATTCATTATGTCACCATCAACTGTTCCCTCAGCGCTCGCTCTACCCTGTACAACTCGAATGCACCCTTAGTGACAGTTGAGAAATGAATGAAGTTAGTTACAGAAGCGCAACACGCGTGCGTATTGGTGGTATACAGATGACATGTTGAGGTTAAAAATGTTAAAATATTGTATTGCTTACATTATTTTTTTGTTATATAATATATATTATGGTATTACATTTATAAAATATTTAAAAAAAAAACAAAATGAGTGAAGAAATTAAAAAAAAAAAAAAAAACGGAATGCAAAGACATATTCTCGACAATAGAACCAGTGACGCAGGCGAGTGGGATTTGGGGGTTAGAACCTCCCATGTAGCTGGATTTTTTATTACTTCGATGCATTTTCCTTGTTTTGTCATTACTTCCATACGTTTCATTTTATAACCCTCCCCCTCATGAAACTATTTTTACGTCACTGAATAGAACGTTTGTTAATTTTTTAAAAACAAAAACTTTTTTAATAATTTAAAAAAAGACTCATATTGAAAATTGATGTGAAGTGTGAATATTCACACATTTCAGGGTTTCGCAGGTATATAATAAGTGAAGGCGGTATGCTGAGTGTGTAGGACAAATTTTACTTTGTAGTAATCACGGCAAAAACAACGATATTTTTAAAATAATTTATCGTCTGTTAATCATATAATAAGACTGGTTATTAAATTTACGCTCTTAAAAATTAAATACAACATTTGTCAAAATATAACTAGAATTTTGACAAAATAATTTCAACATAATAAAAACGCAAAAAAAAAAAAAATAAAAAATAAAATTCACTCCGTACTCGAACTCGAAACCCTTCGTTTTCCAGAGAATTTTAGCTTCCGACACCAGCGCTCTAACCCGTTACGCCATCGTACGCCTTGCATGTGAGTGTCTTACATTGGTATAACTTTTGTACTTTGTGAACCAAAAACCACAAAATATGCGTTATTTGCCGAAAACATAATCTGATCAAAAATTCCTGTTGTACTATTTCGGTTCACACCAATATACATTACTTAGATTTTTAGTTTAAACCATCTGGGCTACAGGGTGTGGGACAAAAAATTTTTTGCACAATTTTGGCAAAAATCGCATCAAAATAATTTATTTTGCAAAAATAAAAATTTGATCGTTAATCCACGTACTAAGGGCTTTCATTTGATACCCTACTCAGAATTAAAAAAAAAAAATTTTGTTTTCGATGAGCACATATTTGTTTATATTTTTAGGGGGGTATGTTTTTTAGATGTTTAGATGCCAAATTTCAACTCTCTAGGTTTAGCCGTTTGGCTACAATTTTAACTGAACAGACAGACAGACGACAAAATGACGGTATAAGGGTTTTTTTGTCATACCTACAAAATCCTAAAAATGAGGAATTGGCAAAGCCTTTTGATCTTTAATGTATTTCATCACCTGCAATATAAACATTTACCTATAGTACGTTCAAAGGTAAGTTTGCAGTATAGCTCTTATGGCAAATGGGAGCGTTTGTGCTTAATGTTGTAAAAGTGTCAAATGTGTCAATTATAATAATATGAAAAACTCGTATGATTTACAAAAATCAACTCTTATAAAACTCAAAATAACACTCAACAAAAACAAATGGCCATTTGTAGAATACTGCGTCTTCACAGATCAGCTTGTTTTAGAGCTGGCAATGTCGACAAGCAAGAAAAGGATGGCGTCATTGTGTAAACCCATTAGAGAGTATGAAAAAGAACTACTCCATATGCCCTGTACTGCAAATTCACCTTTGAACGCACTATGCACTCATACATACATATTTTATATATATTTAATTTACATAATATTATTTACTAATCTTCTTCATTTTCTATTATATCTAAAAATTACACTTAAAATCAAGTTTATAAGTTATTACTTATAAACACCAGCATTTGGTAGTTAATATGATAGGAACTTTTATAGTAATATGTTGTACTAAATATTGTAGTAACTTTTGTCTTACGGAATACGAAATACCCCAAAGTAACTATGATAGTAACTGACCTTGCTTATAGAGACAAATTTAGTTACTATGATCATAGTAACTGAGTTACAGAATTGGTCTTATTACGTCGTATAAAACGAGCATAATATACTATTTTTTATACTTTGCATCACTTATTTTATAGAAATTTAAAAATTTTCATTTATAAAAAATATCTGAATACAATCTAGGAATTTTTGTGAAATGCGGTCACCATAGCAACAATTATAATAAAACAATTTACAGAGTGATTATTTAATGGCGAGACGATGTCACTGGAAGTTTTAATAATTTGCCGTTTCATACACATCGTAGCAGGCGATTATGCGCGCATGCGCATAACCTTTTTTCCTTCATAATCATAGTTATTATAGTCATAGTATTCACCAGTATTTCTGCTAGAAGGCACGTAAAATTCGGTGACGTCGTCTCGCCATTAAATAATCACTCTGTATATGATAACACAGCATAAGAGTAATTTGACAGATTTCGGCCCATTTATTAAAATAAGTGGCATAATTGACAAATTTTATTATAAAAATATATTGGAATGTGATAGTTTACTATTTGCGGGAGAAAACATGTCCCTAAAGTGGATTTTCCAGCATGACAACGACCCGAAACACACCCCCGGAGTTGTCGAAGATTGGTTAAGCGTCAATTAAATTAATGTGTTGAAGTGGCCAGCTCAAAGCCCTGATTTAAATCCTATTGGGCTCAACAGCGCTATGAAGTGACACCAAGCGGACAGAATTTGAACTAGTGAAACGAGTTACTGTTTATTGTTTACAAGTGCTACCTCGTGTTGTTTGTATCGCGTTTAAACTTTAATGTTGCTTTTTTTTGTAACATTAACTTTTGATAGCAATTATTATTCTTTTTAGGGTTTTGTAGGTATGACCAAAAAACCCTTATACCGTCATTTTGTCGTCTGTCTGTCTGTCTGTTCGGTAAAAATTGTAGCCAAACGGCTAAACCTAGAGAGTTGAAATTTGGCATGCTTATACAACTCTTTGACCCGCACATAGGAAAAATACTAAAACATCTAAAAAACATACCCCCCTAAAAATATAAACAAATATGTGCTCATCGAAAACAATTTTTTTTTTTTTTTTAATTCTGAGTAGGGTATCAAATGAAAGCCCTTAGTACGTGGATTAACGATCAAATTTTTATTTTTGCAAAATAAATTATTTTGATGCGATTTTTGCCAAAAATGTGCAAAAAAAATTTTGTCCCACACCCTGTAGCCCAGATGGTTTAAACTAAAAATCTATAAAAATTCTAAGTAATGTATATTGGTGTGAACCGAAATAGTACAACAGGAATTTTTGATCAGATTATGTTTTTGGAAAATAACGCATTTTTTGTGGTTTTTGGTTCACAAAGTACAAAAGTTATACCAATGTAAGACACTCACATGCATAGCGTGCGATTGCTACATGCGTTAGAGCGCTCTTAAACTGGCTGGAAAACGAAGGGTTTCGAGTTCGAGTACGGAGTGAATTTTATTTTTTCTGTTTTTTTTTTTTTTTTCATTTTTATTATGTTGAAATTATTTTGTCAAAATTCTAGTTATATTTTGACAAATGTTGTATTTAATTTTTATGAGCGTAAATTTAATAACCAGTCTTATTATATGATTAACAGACGATAAATTATTTTAAAAATATCGTTCATTTTGCCGTGATTACTACAAAGTAAAATTTGTCCTACACACTCAGCATACCGCCTTCACTTATTATATACCTGCGAAACCCTGAAATGTGTGAATATTCACACTTCACATCAATTTTTTATATTATTTTGTGCTATAATGAGTTGTCATAACACAAACTGCTGTGTATTTGGTTGTCACTCTAGGAAAATAAGTGAGAGAAACCTTCACTTCCAATTTTTCCAAATGAAAAACAATTTGTGAAAATAATAAATAAATGACATTGGAAACGTTACATATAAGTATGAAAAAAATAGATAATTTTGAAAAAAATTTCAATATTTTTTCGTTTTATCAAAAAATGTCTCAAATAAAAGTTGTTAGTTATTGCTTTTATAGCAACTTTTGTTAAATAAATTTTTTCGAAATATTTTTCTATTGCCGAATATTCGCAAAAATCTTAAAATCGACACGAGTAAACTCCCATTTCTAGTTAACCGATTTTTACCAAAAGTTGTTCAACTCATGCCATTGATGTCAAAAGCTTAAATATGAAGTTTCATAAAAATCCTTTTAGCCGAATTTGCTCTGCACGTGTACACAGACAGACGGACAGACAGACAGACCGATAGACATCATGTAAAAATAGTATGATCACAATACCTCCCTTATATATATTGGCGGTCGGTAATTAAAATGATTTAGTAAGGATAGCTGTTAATTATTTATTGTAAATCGAAGATTTAACATGTAAACAAATGAGGACAACTTTCACATTACTCGTTTCGATCAGCTGTTTCACAGCGATCACAGCGCCTCCATCGGCCATTGTTGAGTCCAATAGAGAACGTCTGGAATGAAGTTGATAAAAAAAATAAGAGTAAAAAAATAAAATAAAAAAGACGAATTTTTGGCACTAAGGGACACATTAAATCATAACAAAATAGATATATTACTACTATGCATGAATAATAGATGCGTGGAAGTAATAAAGAGTAAAGGATACTCCACTCATTGATAAGTATTTTGTAAAATTTATAATATTTTTTAGTAAAATTTATTGAAACCTTTTTTTTTCTAAATGACTTCCTAAGGATACAAGAAACCAAAATTGTATTATCAAATTTTTCATTCAATAGAAAATATTATAATTTTGAAAATGTTTTTCTACTTATGACCTATAGTGTGTATATATACTAATTTTTTTATTTATTTTTTTCAGGTAGTTTTACAACGCCGCATTGAAAATCTACGCGGCGCAGCAAAACATTTATAATTAAGTATTTTTTTCAATAACAGCGAAAACCAAGCAATGTGTATTTGTCATCATCCGCAGCAATCATTTTTTAATACCTCGAAGAAAGAAAAAAAGAAAAAAAAAATACGATCGACTACACTTCAGTTCTAAGGAGGAAAAAAAGCCAATTTCCGAATGATCCTATTTTACTTGTCTAATGTACAATAGTACAGTTTATTTTTCAAGAAATTATTATTAAATTATAATTATATTATATTGTAGTTAAATTTTTCAGATTATGTTCTAGCAATTATATTTTTTATTAGATATTTTGCTTCGAAGATAATCTATTCTACCTATTATTTTTTTTTTACCTTTGGGTATTAATTATTGATTCAGTGGTTTGCACCGATGGCGTTTTTTTAACTAAAAAAAAACGTCTGTACGCCATAATTTGCGCTTTAAATGGGCGCAAAATTTTAAGTGGATTAAAAAAATAATTAAAAAAAGAACGCGTTTCGTGTTAAGCTTATTTACTATACCATTGCTATAAATACAATATTTGATACTTGAGAAAAACAATACTTTAGGGTTTTTTAAATAAAATATGTCTCTAGTCTCGCGCTGTTTTTTTTTTCTGTTTTCCCTGTTTTTTCCCGGCCGTATGTGTAAAATGTCCAATTTTGAAAAGTGTGGATAAATATTGGTTTTATTAATTACTCTATCTATTTGAATTATATATTAAGTTACTGGCGCAGTCGGTACTATTCCGGTATGTAACATATATATACAATTCAGATTTTTAAAGAAGTTTCTTCTATAAAGAAATATATATATATATAAGTTGACTACCCAAGTTACTGGCGCAGTCGGTAGGATTTCGGTATGTAACATATATACAATTAAGTTATTTAATGTTTTTATTCAGTGACAAATGAAGCAACATCCATCTTATTTATATATTTCTGTCTCACACATGCCTTTCATGCATAAGTAGGAAAGAAATATATAAATAAGTTGATAGTAAATTCGTTGTTATCATTGACTTCTTTAAAAATTTGAACTTGACATACATACTTGAGATGTTATTTGGCTAATAAATAATGGTCAAAAAGAACATCTGGTGCAGTCGGTAGGATTTCGGTATGTAACATATATATAAAATTCAGTTTTTTTGAAGAAGTTTGTTCAGTGAAGAATGAAGCAACATCCATCTTAATAATAACTCAATAACTGTTAAAAAGAACATCTGGTTCAACGGAGAAGGTTATCAAAATTAAACGATGTCATTAATTCGGATATTGAGAAATATGGCTGTTTCAGTCCCTGCTACCGTAAGAGTACTAGGTATTGAGAAGTGACACGCTCGAATACGCTAACTGGTGGCCAAATTATTGTACTAAATACTGTAGTACAATTTGAATTTATTACGTATTTTTTAGTGTTGAATTGTTTTGTTACAATATGGACAGAAGTTGTGAAAAACTATAAAAGCAGAACAGATCGTAATGTCATTCCAGAAAGGACAAAAAGAGGGATATTAGTTTTTTTACTTTTCTTAAGAAATATGGAGGTAAAGTTAATATTAAGTCCAAATTGGGACAAGATTTGGTTATGGACAGAAGGTAGGTGTGGGAATATATTTTAAGATACGGCAAAAAAGTAACTGATACTATGCGCGTCACTGCATTTATTCTAGATGATTGCAAAAAAAACAATACACTAATATGCGTACACTTGTTTTTTCGCGAGATGATTGCAGAAAAACAAAGCTGCACTAATATACTTGCACATGTTTGCACCTGCTTTACAGGTGCAAGTTTCAGATTTAACTTTTAGTTGCTCCTGTCCTACTAAAATTAATTTTATTTAAATTATCAAAATAAATGTTAATAATCACTTTAATACGATAAGAAAATATTGGCAACCATTGTGGTCGTTGGAATGACGTATTTCTATCAGAAAAATTTGTATATAAAATTTCATAAAGCCTTCCTTCCTTTAAGTAATCCTACCCTTTATTCAATGGGTAAAATATACCTGTTTTTATGACCGAATTATTTTAAACAATCAAGCGAAAACGTTTAAATTATATGGAAATATCTCTAAAAGCATCAATGCCAAGAACCCACCCTACCTAATTATCATCGTTGATACGCAAGGGAAGTAGAGCGGTAGAGGTGAAGGGGACGACGATACCGGGTATGTCGGCTAGTAATTAATAACATCAGTTGTACTAAGCACAAAAGAAGATTGTAGTTATCCACACCTCAAGATTGGACAGTTGTAGTCATTCCTGTCTTAAGCTTTTAAAAATAAATGTAGATTGGCATAAGATACCAACAATAAAAAATACCTATAAAAATTTTTGGAATACAATTTTGTTGGGGCCATTTCGTGAATATATCTGTCATATATATTTTTTTTTATTTTACAGTGATGTAAGGGATTTTAATTGACAGTGATAACTTTTAAGATAAATGTAAAATGTAATGTCGCTGAATATGCTCTATTAATGTATTGCGTAAAAATGCTCAATTTCCAAAATATTTGGAGATTTCATTAATTATTTGTACAACTTGTCTTTTTTTATTTTAAAGAATTTTTCAATAATAAGTAGCTTTATAAAAGAATTTCTCATATTATTTGCCAGGGATTTTGTCGTCTATAAAAATATAATAAAAATTTGTATTATAATAAGCTCTTTCTTCTTCCTATTCTGCATGTGTCCTGTGATATCGTTGATTTTCTTTTCGTTCTGTTTTACAAAAAGGTAGGTACATTTTTTTTTTATTTTTTGAAATATTCTAAAGTGGGTTTTACACGGTCAATTTATTGATGTGTGTGAAGTGCTCAAATTTCATTAATAGATCAATTTATTGATGAAAAAGTTGATCAATTTATTTTGAAAATACAAAATTAATAGATTCAGTTGTTGGCTCTCGTTGAAACATTATATATATAAAAGCCCTAATTTCTGTGTGTCATTGTAACGCTAAGTTGCGTGGTGTGAATGGGTTTTGCGGGGTGTGGGCGGTAACGAAGTGAGTAGTAGGGGGCGACGTATACGACGAAACAGATAGCGTACCAGACACTAGAGTACATACGGTGACTTGAGCGAAGGTTGTTGTGTCAGGGGCATGTTTTGAATTGATATTACGCAACGTATAATGACCCGCGGGCCGTCTCCAGCCTGATACTAAATTTTTAAACTTTAAACGACATGCATTGAGCGGCTTTTTAGGATTTCCTCGGTATAATCAGAAACAGCTATACCAATGATGTCCAGCATATGGCCCGCGGGCTGTATCCAGCCCGATACTAATTTTTAAACTTTAAACGACATGCATTGAGCGTTTTTTTTTAGGATTTCCTAGGTATAATCAGAAACAGCTATACCACTGTTGTCCAGCATATGGCCCGCGGGCCGTATCCAGTTCGATACCAATTTTAAATGACACGCATTAAACGGATTTTTAGGATTTCGTAGGTATAATTAGTAACAGCTGTAACATTGATGTACAGCATATGGCCCGCGGGCCGTATCCAGCCCGATACTAATTTTTAAACATTAAACGACATGCATTGAGCGGCTTTTTAGGATTTCCTAGGTATAATCAGAAACTGATATACCATTGATGTCCAGTATATGGCCCGCGGGCCGTATCCAGCCCGATACTATTTTTTAAACGACACGCATTAAGCGGCTTTTTAGAATTTCCTAGGTATAATCAGAAACAGCTATAACATTGATATCCAACATATGGGCCGCGGGCCGTATCCAGCCCGATACTAATTTTTAAACGACACGCCTTAAGCGGTTTATAGGATTTCCTAGCTATAATTAAGAAAACTGAACAAAAATATATTATCATCAACAGAGCAATTAGAAAAAAACGAAGGGTTAAATTGGGGCTAGAAGCGGAGAATTACTAAGATCTAATTATACATTCATTAAAACCATGTTCCTTAAACTGGCTTTCGTTGTATTCTGATGATGGCCTCATAAGCCGAAATACATATTAATAAATTAAAATATTTTGAAACATTACCGAGTATTTATTTAAAGTTCTATTGAAAATATAGGTTATTCTAAACATTTAGGCGGAACTAAATAGGAATTTCATTCTTTTAGGTTGTCACGAGGAGAGACAGTGCTTGGGTTATTTAATGTTTCACGTTTGGCATGTGAAAATTCCAACAGTGAAACCATGGAAACGAACAATATTTATCAATAATAAAATTTTTTTTTATGTAATTAATGATTAAAATAAAATGGGAAATTTGTATTAAGAACGAGACAAAAAATCAAAATACAAAGAAAATTACATTTTAAAATGATATTAACCTTAACCAAAAAATGTTGATTGTAAATATGATTTCAAAAACTTAAACAAACCGGCCAAAAAGACAATTCAAACGATGAAAGTAACTAAACTGCCTAATCGTTAGGAATAGCCTGTAGTTCCGCCTAAACGTTTGGAATAGCCTATAGCACAAGTTCTTTTTTTCATCAATTTTTTAGGGAATTCTAAGTATATTTTTATCTCTAGTTATTAGCATATGTACAGTTTCGTTAAGCATAAACAAGAAATGTAAAGGGAAAACTTCCTAAGGGCTCTGACATTTGGTGAGGATTTTCGGAAGATACGAGAGTGACATTGTTTTGTTCAATGGAGATGTTTTTTTGTTGTTTGTGTTCTATTTCTGTGAATCATTGGGAAAAAAACAATTCATTTTGTTGTGTGCCGCAATGTAAATCGTGGATTAAGAAGAATCCTACTTTAGCATTCCATAATTTTCCTAAATCGGGGACAATATCAATTGAAAATACATTTGGAGGTAGAGAGAAAGTGGATCGTAGGTCTCTATGGATCCAAAAACTAAAAATGGGCAAAAATCCAAGCCCATACATGCTCGTTTACTCGTTGCATTTTATGGAAAGTGTTTCTTTACGTGCAAGAAAAGACTGAAAAAAGGCACTTACCCCACCCAAAATTTGCCTAAATCATCAGTCGATATATTAAAAGGCCCTTCCACTTTTTCAGGCAGAGATTTTAGTTTTTTACTAATATGTTTACCATATTTTTCTTTGATATATTGACAAAACAGTCAAAAAGAATTAAAAATACAATGAAAAACTAAAAATTTCTTTAGAATAGAATTACATATAGGCAGTGGCGCAACCAGAATTTTGTCTTGGGGAAGGCCGAATCAAATTTCGAGGGCACGCGGGCCGCATACGGCCCTGAACCTTATTTTTTATGGCCCCTGAAGCGGTAATCAAAATCACTTGAGCTTATTTAGGGGAAAAATATATTTAAAAATGTAAAATATACTCTCTTCCCCTTTGTGTCCCCCCCACACTCCATCTGAATACGCCACTGTTGTACAGTACAACTTATATCAGTCCTTTTTGTGTGTAAAACATTATAATTTCAAAAATACCTAAGAAGATATTGATATTTACATTTATCTACAAAATAAAACCAAATACCGATTTTAAGAGCGCTATTGTCTCCAAAACTACTCTCTTTATTATATTTCTACTATTTTTACTCTCTTTCACGTTTGAGTTGTCATTTTAAAATTACATTCTGAAGGTTATACCAAAGTCAGATTTCCACTTTATCTTATCTGAATCGAGTAATTAGTTGTTTAAAACAGTTTTATCATTTGACTGGGCGAATATTTTAGTCGATGTGTCAGGAGGAAAAAGGATCAACGCTCCCCTTCATATAATTCGTTGGAGCATATTTGGAAAGTGATGTATTTTCACTTGAACAATAATTATGTCAATTTATCAAGAGTAGGCAATCTTAAAAAAATGTTTATTTATACGAAAAAAAAAAAAAAAAAAAAAATGCCTATATTGTTTACAATGAAGTAATTGAAAAATTAACTACTGTTGTGGTTAAATTTTATCTTCAACTCGCCAGGCAGCACCGTGTAATCTGCTGGTCCTGGGAGGGGCCCAGCCCCCCCCCCCCCCTCTTGGCTGCGCCACTGGATATAGGCTATTCCTAGAGTGACCAGACATCCCGATATATCGGGATTTGTCACGAATTTAGCTTCAATGTCCCGAGTGATGTCTTTCGGGACTATTATGTGTCCCGATTTACAATTATACCTATTAAATATTATTTTTATTTTTCGAAATGTTATAATCTGTTGTTTCTCTATTTTTTCTTAATTTTTGGAAATATAATTTTATTATAAATAAAAAATTAATAAAAAGTAAAAATTCAGGTAAATTACTTTTTCTCTTTCCTTTTTTGCCAATTCAGAAAACTGTAAAATTAATGCATTATAATGCTTTAAAATAGCACTTTAAAAGGTACTTTCTTGAAAAATTGTAAAACAAGCAAAAATTCATTAAAACCTGTACAGTTGTATATAGTAAAATTATTACTTAAAGTCATTCGCTTCAATGGTTTCACAGTTGGAATTTTAAATTTTCATATACCAACGTCAAACATGAAATAACCCAAGCAAGGTCCCTTCTCGTGACAACCTAAAAGAGCGAAATTCCTATTTAGTTCCGCCTAAACGTTTGGAATAGCCTTTGTATCTTATAAATCGTAGATTACCTGTAAATAAAAAGAACAGAAAAGCTCGTAAAATACAACTCGTCTTCACTTTTACCATGTAAACAAATACACAAGTGATAGTTTAATGTCATTCTCGAGTGTCTCAGCTTT
The DNA here is from genome assembly GCA_963971575.1 of Liopterus haemorrhoidalis. NCBI lineage: Eukaryota > Metazoa > Arthropoda > Insecta > Coleoptera > Dytiscidae > Liopterus > Liopterus haemorrhoidalis. The sequence goes on from OZ020623.1 coordinate 16,778,145, forward strand.
TGCCGCATATGGCGCTGTGATCTTAAAAAGTTTCCCCTTTTGGATCATAGGGGAAAAAGAGAAAACATATTACTTCAAACTGCATTTATTACAAAGAGAAATTATACAAAATAATAGGTAATTAAAAATAGTGACATAGTCTTGTACAGATCCTATTCATGATATTAAATCATTGAAGTGACATTTTGACTTATAAACTAATTAGAAATCTGTCAAAGTTCATCTTTGGGAAGTTTAGAACATTCACAGTCGTTATTTGGTTGATTTATCAGTTCCATCCCATCTTGAAGGACAATTTCACTCTTTATTTTCTCACTCCATTTCTGAAACAAAAATAAAATAAATAAATATAATATGAAATAAACCTCGTACAACTAATTGTAGAAATTATTTATTATAGAAACACGTTTCGCTAAATAATATTTAGCTTCTTCAGATGCTATTCTATTATAATACGAGGGTTGCCCTTTATATTTCGGGGTTTGAGATCAAAAATAATTATTTATCAACAAAAGTGACTTTATTGTTTTTCAAAATATTCTCCGTGAAGATCAATACTTTTTTGCATGCGTTTGAACCAATTTTTCCACTCCGATTGTCAAATTATGTGGGATCCAACGCGAACAAATCTTTTTGGCCGTCAAATGTTCATGCAATAGTGAATGTATGCTGGTTCTACTAATGCCCAAGAATGCCTCAATCTCACGATAAGTCATATGACGATCTTGCAGTATCAGTTCACGCATAGCATCAATGTTTTCCGGAACAACAACCAATTTTTGATAACCTTTACGAAATTCGTCCTTAAGCAAACTACGGCCACGATTGAAGTCTGAAACCATCGATAAACAGTAGTCCTTGATGGTGCTTCATCGCCAAAAGTTGAATTAAGTTCATCAATGCACTGTTGTTGGATTAATCCGCGTCGAAATTTGTAAAAAATAATCGCTCGAAAATGTTCACGATTTAATTCAATTTTTAATCTAGATGAATTTTTTCAAGTTACTGTAAACAACATAAATAACTCTCGTACGTCAAAACGTTCTGAGTATGTATACCGTCGAAAATGTCAAACTTTACGATAGAAGCGCCAGATGGCAGCACAGTTTAGCGCAATCCCAAAGTAAAAGAGGCAACCCTCGTACAAAATGAATAGACAATTTTGGTTTGTATTATCAAAATGTCGTAAAACTCGTAAGTACCAACAATATAAGATTTTGGTGGCCACTGGAAGATATAAAAATATTAAGTTCATCGACATGTTACCCGAAGAAGGTTGATTCAGTACATGATGTAACGAATAGAGGAAAGATGGAATCTATCTGAACCACATTATTATTATTATTATTTTTTGTTAGTATATACTCCGTCCGAAAATATGGCAACTGGTCTGGTGGGGACACATGCAGAGACTGCAAGACACAAGACAAGTGAAGCAGATCTCGGAGACCAGAACGTACAGAAAGCAAAGAATAGGAAGACCAAGAAATACATGGGACAGAACAGTAAAAGGGATACTAGAGAAAAGAGGAAAAACGATTATAGAAGCTAAAAGAATGACAAGAAACAAAAAAGACTGGGCAAAATTCGCACATGAACCCGTACTGCCATAATATATTAAAGAAGGAGGAAAGAAAGAAATACAGTCTACACCAGCGTTTCCCAAAGTGTGGGTCGCGACCCGGCACCGGTCGCAGAAAAATTTTGCCGGGTCGCGAAAAAAATTGTAAAAAACAAAAAAGTTTTTTTTGTACATATTATAATTTTTTACGTTAGTTAATCACTAGAATAGTGTGTATTTGTGCTCTTTATTACTATACTATATTCTTTATTACTATATTATACTCTTTATTACTATACTATACTCTTTATTACTATAAAGCTACTGCTTTAAAATTAAATTTTTGTAAATAAATGTTTTTTTTTCATAAGGTGGGTCGCGAAATATTTTAAAACCTCGTACTGGGTCGCGGCCAAAAAAGTTTGGGAACCGCTGGTCTACACCATACTATGGTAGAAGGCTTTTAGATATATATATATATATATATATATATATATATATATATATATATATATATATATATATATATATATATAAATATATATACTCCGTCCGAAAATATGGTATACATTACATAAAAAATGTGGGATTAACAACAGTAATATTATCTTGATCTTATTTTTGTTTTTATTTCTAAATAAGTGGTTGCTAGGCAACTAATAAACAAATGGCGTGTAAATAGTTTTGTAAACAATAAGTCACAGAAAAAAAATAGCAAATGTAGCCAAAGTCTTAAAGCCTAACCACACTAGAGTTATTATTCAAGTCTAAACTTGGAAAATTAAAGTCTTTGCATTCGAATCGAAGTCTTGTGCGTGTGATAGTATGAAGAAAAAACCTAGGTTTTGAAGACCAGGCAAATGAAACAGGATACAATTTCTCGGTCTTTTTACCCAGGTCTTACAGCTGACGCGTCTTTGTCTTTTGTTTATGTCAAAATATAACTGTCATAATTTCACGATGTGCGCATGGGTAAACAAACAATTTCCAAGTCCTGCGTAACTAATATTCAAACACCGTGTGATATGTCAAGACCTGAAAACTTGGATCCTGAAAAAAAAAACTACAAAAATAAGACTTGGATAGCGTTCTAGTGTGATAAGGCCTTTAAATCGACTTAAATCACAACCTCCGAATAGTTCAGATTTTAATGTATTTGTTATTAGCATTTTCAATTCTATAAAATATTTACAACATACAGCTTCACTGAATACAATCGACGAACTGATTTAATGCGTACAAAATGCATTAAACAAACCCTTGATAATGTTTTTCTAACATTGCAAATTTGTCTAGAAGCAACCATGTTAGCAAAAGGAGAATTCCTATAAAATTCCACACATTAATAAGGCAAACCTTGATCGTAAGGGACGATTACAAACATTATCATGTTCCATACAAGCTGTGGAGACAGCCACGTTCTTGTTAAATTAAAACTTTTTGTATTATTCATTGTTTTAATAAATATTTGTAACTATTTCATAAATAAATTCATTCTAATTAATCAAAATTGTAATTGTATATCATATTTTCGGACTAGAAAAAAATCAATATTTATACCATATTTTCGGACGGAAGGAGTAATTATTAAATCTCAAAAATTTTGTTAAAATAATAATTTTTTAGGTAACTTCTAACTTTTCCCATCGGTAAAAGTTCATCGTAAGGAAAAAAATTAAATCATGACGCTCGATTAATCGATAATCGGCCAATTTACTTATCGGTATAACCCTAGTTAACAGTATGATTTAAAGAATAATAAAAATCAGCTTACTGAGAACAAAACAGCATAATAACAGAACACATTGATCGGCATAAGATGCTTCCTAGAAAATTCTTGTCCTCCTCTAGCTATCTTCTTTGCTTCATCATCATTCTTCATAGCCCATGTCAGTCTTTTCATGAGATTAGAAAGGTCTTCATTGACCTGAACATAGTGTTGATTTGGTTTGAGCAAATGATAAAACCATTCATAGTATTTTGAGTCTTGTTTTAGGACTAGAGAATCGCCAGCTAACAGATAGGGGAATCTGTAAGCAGCTACGGTGCCATCTATGTTTAGTTGATATTTATACTGGAAATATTATTATAATTTCATTAAAATAAACATAAGGATGCTTCTCTATAATAATAATAATAATAATAATATTTTATTGAGCATATTAGTGATCATTAGAAATACAGAGGTTAAGTCAATATAATATATACATATGTAGATATTCTACAATTTAACAGAATGCAACATTTAATACTAATCAGCTTTGTAATTTAAATATTCAGTGATTGAATAGAATGTATGTTCTAGTACAGTGTTTTTCAACCTTTCCTGGCCTGGGACCCCCGAAATTATGTAATTATTGTCTGCAGCCCCCCTATATTATGGTGTATCAAAATAATGGGAACACGAGTTTTTCCTAAAGGCGACGTGTGAGCAAGTTGGGAAAAAATTTGAACTAAAATTTATCCACAAAATTGAATGGTAGTATTGAAATTAATTTTAAGCACAGGATATCAAGGACAATTTCGAATTTTTAAATGGGAACGTATGTCATATTGGATATCTTTGGATAAAGCTTTTCAACAACTTTTACTTAAACTTTTTTTTTTTTTGATATCTTTTACGGTTGACAACAAACTTTGGTATTTTTAAATGACGATTGTATTCCCTATAACGACTTGAAAGTGAAGTATTTTTATTTACAAGTGTTCAAAGTACGTTCCATTTTAATTTAAACACATTCGCATCCTTACTCTTGAGTTATCTGTAGCTCGGAGAGCAATTAAAAAAATATATAATAAAATATATTGCACTTTCAAGTCGTACCTACTTCAAAGTACAACTTGAAAATACTTGAAGTACATCCAACGCGAACCATTGTCAGAGAAACCCATCAACCGACACATACATTTTATTTGACCTTGATATAGTCTACTTATAGTCTGTTTCTTTGGTTTAACTGGAACTAAATTTTCAAATTATTAATTTTTATCGATTGAATGAAGCTTTTGATCATTTTGTTTAGTAAAAGCCCATTTACTCATTATAAAGTTAGCCAGTGACAACCTAAACGTTTGAAATAGCCTGTAGTTTAAATTAGTTGCCAAAATAAGTATATTATGTATAAAAATTAATAGAATATTTTATTTATGTTATGAAAGGTATATTTTTATGAATATAAATATAAGATACTCGTATTTATAAATATGAATAAAATTTATATCTTGCAAGATTGAGTGCATTTTTATTATATTTTCATATTGTTTATTACAAGATTCTGTTTGTTGAAATAGATCTTGTATGACTTCGCGGCCCCCCGATTGAGAATAATAAAATATAAACTCATTGGTTATACTTTTAATGCTATCAGGAATCTTATTATACAATCTTGCAGCTATAAAACGAGGACTTTGCTCGTACAAAGTAGTATGGTGCCTCTCAATATTCAAGCTAGATTTACTCCTTGTATTGTGATTATGATAATCACTATTTATATTAAAGTTACCACAATGATTTTTGACAAATAATACGCATTCTAATATAAAAAGTGACGGAACTGTTAATATTTTAATATTTTTAAATAAGTTTCTACAGGAAGTTCTATATGGAGTAAATGTTAATATTCGAATAGCTTTTTTTTTTGCTGCAAGAGAATTTTATTAGCTTCTTTTGATGCTCCCCAGAAAATGATAGCATAATTTATAATTGTATGAAATTTCGCAAAATAAACCGATCTTAATAATAAAGGTGAAATAAAGTACCTGAGCCTCTTTAGCATATAGCATGATAGCCTGATAGCTTAGTATTGATATAATCAATATGTGGAGACCAACGAAGATTTTGATGTATTTTAAGTCCGAGAAATTTGAGTTGTTGGGATTGCTGGAAAGAATATGAGTTTGGAACTCGTATTAATGGGCTACTAATTTGCGTATTTTGAAAACTGTGAAAATTTAGGAAGGTTGTTTTGGTTTTGTTCAAAAGAAGCTTATTTTACGTATTTATAAACATAAATACGTAAAACTATTAAAAATTTAAGAAATATTATAATATATTAGGATATATTAACATTTATTCCATATAACCCAATACAAATCTGGAATAAACATGGCCGCTAAAGTTCATATGGCCACACTGTCTTTATACAGTCACTGTAGGTATCACCACCAAAAAACCCTTATAACGTCACTCATCTGTCTGTCTGTACGGTAGAAATTGTAGCCAAACGGCTGAACATAGAAATATGCCATAATTGTACAACTCTTTGACCCACATATAGAAAAACTATAGAGAATTCAAAAAAATAAAGCGTGGGATAAATATAAACAAATATGTACAATAATAATAAAAAAAAATATATTTTTTTAAATTTTGAGTGGCAAATGAAACCTCTTAATGCCGTGGATCAACAAAAAAAATTTATTTTTGAAAAATCAATTTTTTTATTGGATTTTTGCCAAAAATGTGTTATAAAACTTTTGTCCCCCACCCTATCTCCCAAAGGGATTGTTATAAAAAAAATCTCCGTAATGAACATTGATGAGAACCGAAATAGTTCAACAGGAATTTTTGATCAGATACATTTTTCGAAAAATGTTGATTTTTTTGTGACGTTGATATATATATTTTTTTAAATTTATTGTTTGGTATCAAAAAAAGCTCTTAAGACGTAGGATTACGGAACGATAGATAGTTTGTTGAAATTCGTTTCTTTTAACACGAATATAACCAAAAATGTGCAAAAGTTCTTGTCCCGCACCCTTTTACCAAAAAGGGTTAAACAAAAACCTGAAAAAATTAAAGGTAATGTATATTGATCTGAGCCGGAAACGTACGAGAGAAATTTTTGATCAAATTGTGTTTTTGGAAAACTGGCAGTTTTTGTGATTTTTTTTTTTTTTATTCATTGTTAAATTTTGGCTTAAAGTTATGGATTTTTTGTATTTATAGCTAAGATAGCGCGTGTATTTTTTGGAATTAAAAATATTAAAAATTAATATATTTTTTTAATAGTTGCTGAGTTAGGCTGCGGTTACATTGGCTGCGGAAACGTGCGATTTTCTGAACGCACAAGAACTGACAACAAAACAAAGTCACGAAGTTAAATGAGCATGGTTACAGTACATGCGTACTTGCGTGCGGTAACTTGCGTTGCCGCACAAACATGTTTGTTTTTTTGGTGCGTCCAGCAAACTATAAATATAAGTTTTGATCCAAATACTGACTTTTTTTACAAAATTAGCACAAAATAAGAATTGTTAATATAATGCTGCATAACAATTAGATTTTTATTTATTTATTTATTTCGTTATTTATTTATTTAGTTATTTATTTGTTTCTTTACTTATTTTGTTTTCTTCATTTCTCTGAAGCCCTACATAGGTTTTAAATAAAACAAAAATCCTATACGTCTATCAGTTATGAGGATAAAAAAAAATCTTCAATTAAGTCATTATCAAGTCATATCTACATAATTTCGACACGCGAGAACTGACGATAAAATAAACACACGAAGTTAAACGAGCGTGGTTACAGTACATACATGCTCTTGCGTGCGGTAACTTGCAACTCCGGACAGAAACAAACCTGTTTGTTTCTATACGGCGCCCGGCGATACGGTTTGGTCTACGTTTTGGCTACTGGGGAGTATGAAGTATGTCAGTATGGATTACAAATACTAGTAACCTGTGTTCAACAAATTTATAAAATACGGATTTAGGGGAAGACAACCAAACCAAAATTAACGTGCTTTTTTCATGAAAGTCCACCCAAACAAGATGGCCCACCTTGTTTATTAATTTAATTATAATAATTATTAATTAAATATCTGTATAAATAAAATTGGATCTGTATGTTTTTTTTTTTTTTTTTCTCTCATATAATATGGAGACCAAACCTAATATTTGGTTTCTACATCATTCAGGTTATAATGAGACGAAATCAAAAAAAAAAAAATCTGTCTGTATGTTTTTCCGAGATTTCATGCAAAAACTGATTTTTATGATTTCATATAATTGGTATGATAAGGTAAAGTTCGGTAAGTAAAACCGGATTTAGGTCAAGAATATTTATTTTCTTATTCTAAACTATTTTTGTCGTTAAACGTTTTTGCTGTCAACAGTAAAAGAGATATTTCAAAATCTTAGTTTTAGGGTGTTCCCCCGTAACTCTCAAATTATTTATCCAACTGAAAAATATCATAGAACAGAAAAAATATGTTTCCTTATTTTAAACATAAAACACGTTCACTTATAATAAGTTTTTGCTGTTTTGATGACTAATAATTATTAATTTTTAAATTATTATATTTAATAATTTACATATATAATTTATTTGCTAGTAAGTACCTGCATTTGGATTTTCCACAACACACTATAAACGCTATTTTTATCTGTTGTGCATATCCGATGATCTATATACGAAAGACCTAACACACCACGTGCTATACTTAACCATAAATCCTACGCTTGTGCGCAGATGTCCGTACTATCTGAGGTAGCTCTACTCCTGTGCTCCTGTTACTGTACTCTGTGCTCTGATCCACATTACTGTATTAGTTTTACTCATAACTTTCCAAATATTAATCTAATTGAAAAATGGCATAGAACAAGAAAGATTTGTTTTATTATTATAAATAATGTTGCTTTATATGTTCTGGCTATAATAACTGAGATATTTAAAAAGATAGTTTAATTTTATTCAGACCGCACGCAAGTCGCACGTTTGTAATGAAACCACCCATCCCCAGATCAGGACCAGGACGTTCAGGGTAAACGCTCGTTGCCGCAAACACGGATACAGTGTAACCGTAGACTTACTCACACCACACTACACTCTACACTGTAAAATATTTCTTATTAATCTAATGAAGACTTGAATACGAAGCAAATGCAGAAAAAAACGCTGGGATATTTGGCAAATTATTTAAATTTTGTTTAAAAAATTAAATGGAAGCTCTTAGTTCTCAAATAACGAATAAAAGTGATTATCAAGAAAAAAAAACTGTTGATTTTGCTGTGATAAATATACCTAGACATCCAGTATTATGTTGACTTCTTACAACTATTAAATACCTGCAAAACCCTGAAATGTGTGAAAATTCACACTTCACTTCAATTTTTTCTTTTTGTACCGATAACACTTATTTTAATAAATGGTCCTACACCACTGTACAGCCAGAAACTATTGTCCGACATTTTGAAAGAACATCTTAGTCTTTCCAAATAGCATGTAATACTCATTCCTTTAGTCTTTTTATTCAATGATTCAGAAAGACACTTAAGTGACGGTATAAGGTTATTGTTTTTTTGTTATACCTACGAAAGCCTAAATCTGTATTAACATACTTACATTAAAAAATTTGAAAAATGAAACATGGTCAGCTTTTGGTCCATATTCTTCTTGTTCACTTCGAAAGAAGAAGAAATTGGTTAAAGAGACGTTGAATAAATCTGGTTGTGTTCTAGCTATGTCGATCAGTTCAAGTCTTCTTCTGTTGGAGTCTCTGCCTCTCCAAAAGACTTGCGGTACTTTTTCATCCCAAGATTTTTCGATATTTCCTTGTATGGAAAGCATATCTAACATTACTCTGAAAAAGACATAACTTTTTGAAGACCATTTGGAGTTAAATCGTGTAGAGCAGTGTTCTGCAACCCATGGTCCGCGAATTATTTTAACCGAATCATGTAGATGCACACTTCTATTCACGAGTATACAGCACATTTTTTTCGGTTGACGCAAAAGCTAACTTTTATCCGAACCATGATTTCTTTAATATTTACTAGCCCCAATATAATGCCTCTCGCGACTATTTTTCATACTTCTGAAGAATCTAGGTCTTTGGAATGGTCGCTTATAAGAGGAAGATGTAGAATTGTTTCCACTTTTGGAAGAATTTTTTATTGCTGCTGTTGTCAACCAGGAAGTCATATGCAACAATAAGTCAACATTTAAGAGCATTAGCTGAAAATTTTAATAAATATTTCCCTGAAAATGAGGATCCTCGTAAAGGTAACCTCTGGATTAATAATCCATTCTTGGAAGATATAAAGTCATGTGTACTTGATCCTCGTGAAAAAGAAAAGCTGATCGAGTTGTCTTGTGATGTCACTCTAGTGTCCAGACATAAAATGCAATCATTGTCTCAATTTTGGAAATCGCTAGAAAAAGAATATCCATCTTTGAGTTATAAAGCTATCAAATTATTAGTTATTTTTTCGACTTCCAATTTGCGCGAAAAGATTTTTTCAGCCATGTCAATAATAAAAACCAAACAGAGAAATCGAATGGATGTAAACGCAGCGCTTCATCTCTCAGAAGCAACTCTGCAGCCATGTATATCAAATTTTCTAACAAAGAAGCAGCAGCAGATGTCGCACTAAAAATTATATAACTGTATAACATATATTTATATAATAATAAATTACTGTATAATATATATATATATATATATATATATATATATATATATATATATATATATATATATATATATATTGGTTTTTATTTGTGTCTTTCATCCGGTCCGTGAAATATTTATCCTATTTTCACCGGTGGCAAAAAGGTTGAAGAACACTGGTGTAGAGTATAGTGTGATTAAAATCACTCTTGTGATCGCTAAAGATGGAAACAGATTGTTGACCAGTTTCCGAAACGTCCGTATTTTAGTACTATAGTTGTTATAAAGTAGAAACAGAGTAAGGCCCGTCCCTGAGGTATGCCACAATTAACAGTTAATACATTACTGTAGTCCAGTCAAACGTTAGAAAGCAGTACAGGGCAAATAGACAACATATGCAATCTGTTTGCAAACAAGTTTGCAAGGTTTGCAATTAGTTTTAGTTTAGTTAATCGATACTAGATGCTTCATAAGAGATACTACATTTCAAAATCTAGTTCCGTTTAAACGTTTATAGCCTATATATGATTAAAAAAATTGGGTAATGTTCCATATGAGTCCACCACAACTAAGATATATGCTTAGAATGTAGTATATTATAACGTTAGAAAAGAGAAGGCATGGTCGTAAGAGTGGGGAGCCAATAGTAATCATTCATGCATCTGTAGAAATACGCGTTTCTAACATGACGATACGTCCGAATATAACTGATATTTTTGGAACTCTTTATGAAGTTAATGTTTTTCAAAATATGTATACTATACAACAGGTAAAAATTCCTGTACCTGTCTATATACGTCTATCAAGTTTCAGTTTTTTCTGTCCAAAATTTTTGGTAATTAAACCTAACCTAATTAGTTTTACCATTGATTGTTTGCATTTAGTGAAGATATATAAATGCTTTATATAATTTTAATACATTTACATAATTTAGCATCTATGAATACGACGAAAAACGGAATGTTCTATTTCAGACATAAAATTAGTAGGTCGGAATATATTGATATTTTTGAAGATTTTCTCTTTTAATAAAGTTAATGTTTTTCAAAATATGTATACTATAAATCTCGTTTAAACCATTTCAATGTGACTTTAAGCGTATAAATACTGAAATTTCATTATTTAAGTTTTTCTTTAAAAACGTTAAAACGAGCTAAATGTTTACACACACTTATTAAATAATTGCTTGGATTTCAGAACGGATAACTATCAAGTATTTATTTAGAATTCAGTTTTGAATAAAAATATTGAAAATGATAAAGTGAATTGTAAATGTTATGTTTTGAAAGAAAGAGGCCAAATCTCATTCTAAATAACTTACGCGTTTTCTCTGACGGGTTGTTTGTGGTGGACTTATACGGAATATTAACCAAAAAATTATCAACACTCATTTTTAAATACACGACTACAAAAAGAAACACTGTTTAATTATACTTCTAAAAATTTTCCATACCTTCCCATATTCTCCAAAGTGCTCTCCGTAATATCATACGTAGGCATTACAATGTCATAGCTGTCTTCACTTCCGCACCATGAAAAAATTGGTAATGGATCTCTATTTTTTAAAGCCAATGGCCAGTCTCCAAGATTAACAAACAATTCCATATTCGGTAACTCTATCTTACGTGTTAAAGACAGTAATATACTATCCATAAACATATTAAATCCAACGTGTTTGCCATAACATTTTCTGTAAATCTTTAAAAAATATTACTCTAAATTAAATATTATTAAGATACATAATTGTATATTATATTAGGTAGGTAATGGACAGTAAGGGGTGCATACATCTCCAATAAATATACTGTAACTTAACGTACTATAGAAATAATAACACAAATCTACCTTATTGTCTAATAATATGTAGTTGCAAATACTGTACGTCTGCGGTTTATTATATAAAGCTAATATTTTTGGTCTAATCAAATTAAAATCCACTTGTTTAAATATAGCTAAATCATCCTCCATTTGTTCATATGACTTATCACATCGAAAATCCTCCATCCATTTCGTTAATGATTTTTGCGGACAATTACATTCCTCGGGATAAACTGGCTTCATACTCACATATGGTGATTCCCCAACATTTATATTTTTATACGATAATGATATCTTAAAATTATAACATGTTTCGTAAATCTTATATCGAATAATATAAGAACCATCTTTCCGATCCAAAACATTTTGCCACACACGACATTTAATATTATGTTTATTAGTTCCTGAAAGATTTAAATCAAAAGGAAAAGATGGTCTAAAACAAAAAATTAGTATTAGTTTTTTTTTTTTTAAACATAATCCAACCACTTGTTGATACCTTTTAACTCCGGTGTCCACAAAAAAATATCTAGCTGGCATTACTACATCCACCGGACTCAATCCTGGACCCCATATTTTAATATTTGTTAAATTTAATTCAGTAGTTTCACATATTTTTTGATTGAGAACAAAAATAATTAGGAAATATATGAGGAACATTTTACAAATACTTTATGTAACTAAATTCAATAAATTGTTATAAATTTTTAAACTTGTGATACAAAATTGGTTTATTCATAATTTTTTAATGGTTAATATTATCTAAAACATTGGAATTTACTTAAAAAAATAATAAAAAATAACAGTAAAAAGTAAGGTTAAAATTATCTGTCAGTATATAGCGCACTACGTCAAAACTGTGTACTAAAAATACAGTGCCGAACTTAAAAATTATTACAAGTCATTCAAACTTATAAAAATCATTATACTCCTTAATACAGAGACTTCATTAATTATAATTTGTTAGTGTACATATGAATATTCTATTTGACTTCGGTGTATCTCCATTTTTTGGGTAACACGGTAAGAAAAATGAATCGTCGTCTTACCCGGGTGATATTATTTTAGTGCTTAAGCGTATTTTTATTTCGAGAGGGAAGTATTAATTATTTCTTATAGATAAATACATCTTTTCCTTGAAGCCGTGTCGTCAATTTGTCAACAGATTATTGAGAACTGACAATAACTGAATTGACGCCTAGCGGAGTAATTTGGAACTTAACGGAATAGGATTTTGTTGGATGTGGCTTATTTAATTCCATTGTTTGTTTGTGTTAAAGTGAAGAAAACTTTAATAAAATGTCTTTAAAATCGCAACAGAAAATTAACTGCAATGTGAATTGTTGTATATCAAATGGCAAATGTCAAAAATATCCTATACAAATCACCATTTTGTAAGCGACAACAGCGCCTCTATTCGCGACTGAAACTAACGTTGGCGGCGCTGCGTACAACAGTTAATTGAGAAGTGACATTACCGTTGGCGGCGCTGTAATTCAAGGCAAAATGGCTGAATTGTCTAGTATTCAGCTGTCAATATGCTAACATGGAACAGGTTAATTTAAGCACAGTACATTTTTATTTTATGAAAATCAGAGATGGGCGTCTACGCGTAAACTTGAATTTTTTACGTGTACGTGTAAATTTACCGTAGACAGCGTAGAGAAGTGTAGACTGTGTAGACACGTAGAATCTAGCGTAGAATAATGAAAAATGAGGTTATGTAACGTGTAAAAAAATAAAATACCGCCAGTTTTAAGCAGAAGAGGGAGTAAAGAACTCAAATTTAATATTTTTGACAGCTTCCTGATTAAAACAACTACAGTCTGTTTCAAACGGTTAGGCGGAACTAAATGGGAATTTTGTTCTTTTAGGTTGTCACGAGAAGGGACCTTGCTAGGGTTATTTAATTTTTCACGTTGGAACGTCAAAATTTAAAATTCCAACAATGAAACCATAGAAACGAATGATATATGTCAATGTCAATTTTTTTTTTTATATATATATTTTAATGACAAAAATATAAATAATTGGGAAATTTGTAATAAGAATGACACAAAAAATTAACATATAAAGAAAATAACATTTTAAAATGATGAAAAAAATTACCAAAAAATGTTTGTTGTAAGTATGATTTACAAAGCTTAAACAAAACCGCCGAAAAGCACGATTTAAACGATGAAAGTAACTAGATTGCAAAATCTAGTTCCGCTTAACCGTTTGGAACAGACTGTACTAACTTTTAATTTTAATTTTACTTTAGTAGTTCATACAGACAGAAACCAAGTAATTTATATTGTCCATAACAACATACGATTTGTGAGATAACATTTTTGGAAACAATATATGTAATTAGAACTACATAAAATTGAAATAAATATAAACATTAAAGTAAACTATTTAAACTATTACCATTCTATTATTTCAAATATTACATTTAAACGTACTGCGCATGTGCATGTACAGTTTACATTCTACATTCGACACGTAAACAAAGGCATATTCTACTTGACATGTTTACGCGTAAAATCTACATTAGTCTACATCATGTATTCTACGCGCCCATCACTGATGAAAATGTATCTATCGACGTTCTAACAAAAAATCAACACCAGAACATATGTAATAATTTCAAACAGTACTACAGTCGCGTAGTACAATATTTGACCACCAGACTGCGTATCCGAGCGTGTCAGTTCTCAATAGTTGACGAGAAGCGTATATGTCAGAAGTTTTTTCTAATATATTGATATTTTTTTTATTGTTGTTTCTTTTTTCTATATAGTATTTTTAGAATAGGTATATATTGTTTATTATTAGAATATTTTCGTATATTTTTTACTATGTAGTAAAATATGTAGCCAATTGTGCTATTTAATAAATATTATTATTATTATATTTATCTGTTCAAACAAAGTTTCGGCAAAAAAGCACTGTATTTAAGTCACTATATTTAAAAATACGACTTAATTCACATAAACTGCAACACGACACACTCTCAGTGATGGGCGCGTAGACTACATCACGTAAATTTACACCACTGTTTACGTGTAAACAAATGATGTAAACAAAAATATTTTTTTCGACGTAAACAAAGTAAACGTGTAAACACTTACTGCGCATGCGTATTACCTTCTGTCATTCATGTAGTCTTACTTTTTTAATAAAACAATGTATTTAATTACTTAATAAGGTATTAAAATGAATGTTGTTATTAGTATTACGTATATTTTAAAAAGTCTGCATATAATTAAAATTATTAATTTGTTTTCATGAGTATTTCTTATAGGCCCACCACTCATTTTGTTACATATTATGTATAACACACTTTAACATACGAATATTACTACTATTTTGATATTAGCGCCCCTAAATTGACAGGACAAACACGACAAATGAACGCCTTAACCTCACTATTTAAAATTTTGACGTGTGTTGACATGTTGACGCTGTTTACATGTTGTTGACATTGTTTACATGTATATGTAAACAACTGATGTTTACACGTAAACGCCCATCACTGCACACTATACGCTTCTGTTTAATTTAGCCAGTCACCACCAGATGTCTCACTGTTATTTGCAGTCGCGAATAGGTAATGTTTATTCTCAATAAAATAACTGATTGCATCGGCGCGGATAGTTCTTTCACTTGATAATCGAATCGAAGTTCAGAACAAAACTAAGTCGAAAAATCTACAGTTGGAGGATGTGTAAAAAATACATAAAACTATAATCCGTCTCAATTTGTAATACGACACTAGAT
This sequence comes from Liopterus haemorrhoidalis, assembly GCA_963971575.1. Taxonomy (NCBI): domain Eukaryota; kingdom Metazoa; phylum Arthropoda; class Insecta; order Coleoptera; family Dytiscidae; genus Liopterus; species Liopterus haemorrhoidalis. The sequence goes on from OZ020623.1 coordinate 16,793,685, forward strand.
CTGGATACTTTGGTGACTGTTACGATGATAATGCTATAAATGTATTGTCAATATACAACATAAAAAATAAACTTTCCCTGTTAGTTACGTATTACAAAATGGATAATATGTCAAAGTTTTGTTAAAGTAAAAAAATTATATAGGATAAATAATTTGACAAGATTTAAATAACTAGAACTATGGATTTTGTATAATATAAAATTTATTTCCAAATATCACTTAAATATATAAAAATCTTAACAGGAATAACAGTTAAAAATTCGGTTTAAATTTCGTAGATATAAAAATTTATATACATTTGTTCCTAATAAGAAACATTATTATAACATGTTACAATGTAAATAATACATTTATAAATACAGTAAGACCTTATAACTCCCTCCTGTTCATTATAACGGGATACCATGATAAAGATACAGCTCTATTAAAGCTGCGCTCAGAACTCTTAAATTAGTCGACTATAGACTATGATTTATGCACTGTTGATTCTCACTAACAAGTTTGTCATATGGTAACGCGAGCAACCGTTCAGAGCTCTAAATTTAATGCGTTTTACGTTGTCGATTATAAACAGTTTTCCAAAATTTGTAGTTAGTGAGTTGTTTTAATGAGACAGACATATAAACACTTAGTGGCCTTGTAAAATATTGTTTAAATGTGTTCGTGATCTAATTTTATCAGGTACCTGATAAAATCAGATCACCTGATTACACACCTGTAATTAACACTTGGCCAGATATCGATGCGTATGTTGCGGGTTGCCATTTTTCCACCTGATCCGTGTGTTGCGGGTTGCGTTTTGCCCCTTATCTGTGACTATCTGTTACTTCCGGTCTAGAACCAGCCGATACTGATGCACAAAATGTGCAAACTATAATTAGCTGATTTCTAACACTCTTTCGGGTCTATTCTGTATCTTTTGTGGTTAAAAATGATGGTTAAAAAATATCATTTTAACTAGGCGTTAAAATTTTAACCTAGTTTCTTATTCTGTATCTCAGGTTATAACACAAGCGTTAAGTTCTAACTTTTTAACCTTGTGGTTAAAAGTATGTTGTGAAATTATCTACGAGGGATGCAGTTTGCTAGTGTAAGTGTGGATTTAATGTAAACAAGTGCTATGGTTGAATCGTGAATGAACAACGTTTAAATATAATAAATGTATATTGCGGAAATGTACAATATTTATATATAAATAATTATGGGTGCAGAAAGTAAATAATATAATATTACCATAACATGCAAATGTATCAATAATTTTTCTGTCTTTTCTTTCTTCTATATGTATCTTAATAAATTTACATTTTATTTTCAGGTTATATTTACCTTATTTTATTTTTAAACAAACAGAAAAATCAAAATTTATAAGTGTAGCATAATTTAAAAGTTTGGGATTTCTCGGATTTTCAAAAAAAAAAAAAAAACTTTTGTAAAACGAGATATTCCGTAGAAGTTTTAGAGAACGGAAAATATTTTTAAATATTTCTTCAGATATATTTTTTTTTGCTCATCACTTATATTTTGTAGGTTGACAAAATTGAAAAATATACTGTATTTCCATTTTTTTTTTTTTTTTCAATCTTAGGTTTTACCTCAACTGAAATCTGGTCACCCTGCTCATACCACGCAGTTGCTTTTGTTTAATTCGACCTGATCTCCTGAAAAGCATTTCTATATATTTTGTATTCACTTATATTAATTTTTCACTTATTAACTTCTTGATGTTCAATTTGTTCTAGTAATAATTTGATTAAAATAAACAGACATGATTAATTCTAAAAATAGATATTTTCTGGCTATTTGACCTTTAGAGGTTACAATTACAGCTGGTTAAAATGTTAACGCCATGTATTTGGCTGGAGCTAAAATTCCAAATATAACCTACTGAATTAACCACATCGAGGTTAAAATTTTAACGCCTTAGAGTTACAAAATAACAAATTATTGTAAAGCGTGGTTAAAATCTTTTAACTTAGAACTTGAGGTTAATTTTTAACTTTCTTAAGAGACAGAATAGACCCGTTTGTGACTTGACATTCTAGGAATGTACTTAAATAAACTTCATCGTAAGGGACGATTACAAACAGCATTATCATGTTAAGGCCGTATCTCAAAACTTTCCTAGCGCCCTACGTATCTTAAGTGGTCTAGGGCCTTACTGTACATTTTACTACATTGTCGTAACAATAAGGAATGCATGGAAGAGCACATTAAAAACTTGCCATATAAAGACAATGAAAAACTCATTGTAATTCTCTTAATTTTAGGTTATATTTTCTACTATACTCTGTTTAAAATCAAGAAATAGTAATTATGCAATGTTTACGTGATAATTTTGTCGAACTCTCGTCATTCGTTGGCTGTTGAGCACTTAAATTTATGCCACAGCCAATAAGGTAGCGACTCTAATCTTTCACGTAATTTTATTACTATTTCTGCATTTCGAACAGGATATAAAACAATCATCTTAAACTAAAAAATATAATAAATATCATTTATGTTTATGTTCATCTTCCAACATACAAACAAACAATTTTGCACACATTTTATTAAATTCATCTGATACATGTACTATCCATTTTGGTTTATTTTCCCACGCTATCAATATAATGTAAACAGGAATCCCAGATATGATAAAAACCAATCCCACGCCCACTTCCCACGGACTGACGTAGCAAGGGAACGTTACTAGGAAGGCACATATTATAAAGAAGAGGATTGGAAGAACGATGTTTACTTTTATTGGCCTTTTTTGGTCTGGTAACTTGTATCGCATCCATAACAGACCGGAAACGGATATAAGAGTGAACAGTGCTTCTACAAATGTTGTATAGTTTATTAAAACATAAACATCTTTAATCATTAGAAGAGCTAAAGTGATGAGGCACTGAAAAAGAAAAACAAATGTTAGAATCTATATACAGGGTATAATAACGAAATGGGACACCCCGAAATCTATATATACATTCTGTATAATAAGACGTCCTTGTTGATTTTTTGTGAATTATAAGAGAGAAAAGGAAAAACTAAAAATAGTTTAAAAATTTACTGTAAATATTATTACGCTACTATCTAATAATTGGTCCAATCTCCATTATTATCAATTATTGCTTGACATCTTTTCGGTACACTTTCTACCAGCTTTTCGGCATACTTTGGCAGTGATCTCCATATCTGCCGCATTTGACGAGTTAGCTGATCCTAATTTTGAACATTTTTTGTTCGAAGCTTATATTTCATGTAAAAACTAGATTCACCAGAGAAAACCACATCACTCCAATCGCGGTTTAAATTTTCATTGGCCCAAGCAAGTCGTTTTTCGACGTTTCGCCGATAACAATAGTTTTTGTTTGGTGCTCCTGAATTTAATACCATTTTCAATTAAACGACTTCTCATAATTATTAGACTTAACTTAATGTTCTTGTTTAATAAAATTGCCTGATATACGTAAAGATAACATAGGATTATTTTGAAAAACGTTAAAAATCAATTTATCTTGTTTTTTAGTCGTCACTTTTTTAAATCCACGATTAGGTAAATCGTCAACATTTTTATTAATTTTATAACCTTTCACCCAATACTTCACAAAGTCTACTGACTTGTGTATATTTTTTGCTGCACTTGAAAAGTAGGACATTTTAGCCCTTTTGGGTGGGTACATAAAAATACCGCTTCAAAACGTTTTGCATAAATAGCACTCATTATTACACAACCGCACTACTGAAAGACAAAACACTAACTAACCAATTTTTATTATCAGGCGTATTAGGTCTTGATATTCTTATCATGTTTGAACCTGTTTATTATTTGTGCACATGCCTGATCCTGAGTTATAAGCATGTATGTCTTATTATACAGATTGTACATCACGAGATATATATAAATACAGTGGATATCGTTTATAACATCGTTGAAGAATGAAATTCAGTCGTTATAACCGTAGATCGCTATATCCAAACACTATAAATACAATGTTGAAAAATATGTACATTTTATTTATGTTAGAAAAGAGTACCAGGTCTACAAGTATGAAATGCGGATTTTTTTTTAAAAATAAAACACATTAAGCGCAAAAGAACAGTAAAAGTTTATTTATTCAAAGTATGCTCCATTAGAAGTTATACATTTTTCCCATCTTTCAGGCAATTTGTGAATACCTCGCCAGTAGAACTCTTCCCCTTTCCCCGCAAACCATTCATCTAGCCATTCTTTCACATTTTCATATGAACAAAAGTGCTGCTCGGCAAGTGCGTGACCCATCGATGCAAACAAGTGGTAATCTGAAGGGGCCAAGTCTAGTGAGTAAGCCGCATGGGGTAGCACTTCCCACTTGAGTGCCTCCAATGTGTTGCAAACTACTTTTGCCTTATGTGATGGAGAGTTTTCGTGAATAAATATTACCTTGTGCTGTCTTCTTTCGTATTCTGGTCGTTTTATGAGCAGCGAATGGTTCAATTCGATCAGTTGTTGTTGGTAGCGTTGGATATTAACTGTTTCACCAGGTTTTAACAATTCATAATAGACCACACCCTTTTGGTCCCACCAAGTACAGAGCATTATCTTTTTGCCAAAGCGATTCGGTCTTGCAGTTGATGTGGATGGTGAGCCTGGGTTCACCCAGGATTTTTTGCTTTTGGGATTTTCAAAATAAATCCATTTTTCATCGCCAGTAATGATAAGATGCAAAAAAGACTTTCTTTTGTATCGTACAAGCAAAATTTCACAAGTGTTTTTGCGTTTTTCCATCTGCCTCTCATTCAATGCATGTGGAACCCATCTGCCGACTTTCTGGATCTTACCCATCTCTCGTAGGCGATTGGAAACAGCTTGTTGACTAACGCCTAACTGCTCTGCTAGTTGTTTTTCTGATTGACTATCGTCTTCCTGTAGCAATTTTTCCAATTTTGTATCTTCATATTTTTGGAGGTTTTCCATGTTCTTTGTCTGTAAGATCAAAGTCACCACTTTTGAAACGCCGAAACCATCGTTCACACGTATCTTGCGATGGAGCATATTCACCATAAGCTTCTCGAAGTAGTCGGTATGATTCAGCAATAGTTATTTTCAAATGAAAACAAAACAGTAGTACTGTCCGCGAATGCTCTTTATTTGGCCCAAAATTTGACATTTTTAACACAGTAAAACAAAACTATATGATCACTTTTCAAATTATATCCTATACGCATTTGACACTTAATGATAACTTAACAAAACGTCATATGTGTTGAAACTTTGAACTATACACTCTGTTTGCGCGGCAAGTTTGAAAAAAATCCACATTTCATACTTGTAGACCTGGTACTTTGACATAAGTGCAAGAAGCTTAAGCAACAAAAACAATATTCAAGTGTCACAAAACATAACAAAAAAAACAATCCAACTTATTTTACAAACAACTTAACCCTTACATTATTTTACATACGTATGAATGTCTATATACATATTTAAATTATAACAAAAAAAATCTGTTATTTTGGTTTGTTTTTGTGATTTTTGGTTTACTAAAAAGTTTTTTCAATAATTTTTTCCAAATTTAGCAATGCAAAATCTGTTTTAATCTCTTTTAAATTTTGTTTACACGTGAAAAAAAAAATTGTTTCAGCTGCTGAAAATGAATCCTTTATAGGCGTTTGGATCTCGGTTGTTTTATTCCATTTCCATATCGTCGTTGTTTATTTCTGACACCAAATTCGGATCTGACCTAGCTAAAACTTCATCTTCCGTCATATCCTCCTTTCGAGTTATTCATCAATATATGAAAAATTGACATTAATGCTTTTCGTTTCCCTATTGTCAACTGACAATAACTGAAGCGCCTCTAGTGAGATTTTGAGAAACTGACGGTTGTAGGATAGTCGAGTTTGTGACAAGCATGGGAATATGTTCTTAGAAGTGGAAAGACAGTTAAAGACCATTTTAGAGTGTGTTCCCGTGTGTTTCAATAAATATCACATGAAGATACCATTGATCCTGTCAAAAATATCTGCTACCAATTTCAGTCATGATGTGAATGCAGTAGCGCCTCTATCGGTAGTGTCAGATGCCAATATCGACGTCGTTGACGTACAATCAACTCGTAGTTAACCACTGAATGAATATGTTTATCTGTCGCGTTTCGTCTTGCATTTTCATAAGTTGGTAATTCCCCTAGCCAATTTGGTAACTGCCCGCCGTTTTCGCATTAGGCAGTGGTGATACATCGTTATAAAAGATAATTTGACCGAAATTTCAAGCCATTTTTCGTCGTTATATTAATTTTGTCGTAATAACCGATGTCGTTGTAAGCGATAAGTCTCACGTATAAATAGATATGTTTCTGGCCGGGACTTTGAAATTTAGTCGCAAAAACCGATATGTCGTTATAAACGATATCTACTGTATTTCATAGTATTTCCTAGTATTTCAAATATTTCCTAGTATTTCAGATCTCACGTAGTATTTCTAACCTTCCGTAGTATTTTAAATACGTCCCTAGTATTTCAAATTTTTCCCTAGTATTACAAATATTTCCCTAGTACGTATTTCAAATATTTCCTAGTATTTCAAATATTTCTCTATTATTTCAAATATTTTCCTAGTACATATTTCAAATATTTCCTAGTATTTCAAATATTTCTTAGACAGTCATTGGGAGACCCCATTAGAGAGTATCTCCATTTGCCCTGTACTGCATTCTAACATTTGCATGGACTATTGAGAAGTGACACATATTACATATGTTCTAGTGTCGAATTTTTGTTAGGATGTCGATAGAAGTTGGGAAAAAATATAAAAGTAGAACAAATTGTAGTGTTTTTGGTTGTCATTCAAGACAGGACAAAGATAGGCATCTTAGTTTTCTTATTTTCTTAAGAAAAATGGAGGGAAAGTTAATATTAAGTCCAGATTGGGAAAAGATTTGGTTATGGACAGGAGGAAGGCATGGAAATATAGCAGTGATATGCTTGCACCTGCAAGTTGCATATTTAACTTTTAGCTGCTCCTGTCCAACTAAAACTAATTTTATTTCATGAGGCAATGAACATAATGTACTTGTTTGCAAACAGAATCCATATATTGTAAATTCAGATGACCGACACTCACATGTACCACATAAAATTACGTGCCCGGCATTTAACACCTGCTCAACTACACATTACACTTCAATAAATCTATTAAAATTAGGGTGACCATTCGTCCCGCATTTTAACATTTTGTTCCGCATTAAGATGCGTCCCGCAAAAGTCCCGCATATTAACATCTTGTTCCGCATTGTCCCGCATTTTAAAAATTTTGTTTGAGAGGTGAGGACTTTTTTTGTGCTCTTCAGTTGGATTTGGGAGGTGAAGACCTTTTGTTTTTGCTCTTCACATGGATTTTGGGAAATGAGGACCTTTTTTTTTGCTCTTTATTTGGATTTGGGAGGTGAAGACCTTTTTTTGTTTTGCTCTTCACTTGGATTTTAGGAGATGAGGACCTTTTTTTTTCCTCTTCACTTGGATTTGGAAGGTGAGGACCTTTCTTTTTTGCTCTTCACTTGGATTTGGGAGATGAGGACCTTTTTTTTTGCTCCGTCCCGCATTGCCTTCTTAAGGAAATGGTCACCCTAATTAAAATTAAACTTTAAATACTGTAATTTGATGCCCATCTTCTGTTATACACCTCGATACATGTGTAGCGGTTAAAAATTTAAAAAAATTCGCAAATTTTTACTCGTATTTTCATAAAATAAAAATGTACTGTTCTTAAATTAACCTGTTCGCTATTAGCATATTAACAGCTGAGTACTAGACACAACAGCCATATTGCCTTGGAGCACAGCGCCGTCACCGGTATTGTCACTTCTCAATAGTATTTCAGTTACATTTATAATATTTGAAATACTTCTGGTATTCAAATACATTTTATCAGTGATGTCTAGTAATATGTGTTATTTTAAATACTTTGATTAGTACTTGGTATTACTTTTAATAGTATTTGGCAGAGCTCTGTCTCTTCCATATTTCCGAAATTTTTAATTCGAATATTATATAGTAAATTACCAAAAAATGTTCATATTCATCACCATTAAAGTTGATGTTTCCCCATTAATTTAGTTGTCAAATTAGATGAGTCGGTATTCTTCACAACAAAGATCCTTATTTAAAAAGAGAATGTCAGAAGTATCTGTCCGTAATTCGTATAAAATACTTCCTCATTACCGAGATGTAGGTGTCAAATTATCTCCAATTAAACTCTTTAAACCAGTGCTACCAACCATTACGTAACAATGTTTGCCACATGCTAATTTTTAAATTCATAATTCTTTAAACAATGTTTACATATCCATTTAACTTAATAGGCAGTTTAAAAATAATAAAATATTTTTAAAAAGATTTCTTTCGTTATTTTAGATTACTCAATTAAGTGTACCGGAAAGTTTTTTCGTTTATTTGGTATTATTAAAATAGAAACAAACCGAAAGAAAAAAATGTACTTTATTGAGTAAAATAGTTACCATTGTTATCTATAACACTGCCATTTATCAGGAAGAGAAAATATTCCCGATTTATAAAATTCCTGATTCTTTTAAGGAAAAAACAAGTGTCTTGTTTCTTAAAAAGTGTTCCAGTGACCGAAATAAGTGATAGTCGGAGGGTGAAATGTCTGATGAGTAGGGTGGGCGTGTGAAAACCTCCCAATCAACCTCAAAAAAATTTTTACGTGTCTTTTCTTGAAGAATAACTCCTCTTATATTCACAATTTCTGGCCGATTTCTGGTCAAGTTTTGATTCTGTCGATCCAACTGTTCACAGTAGAGATCAGAATTAATACTTTGCCCCGGTTTTAACATCTCATCATAAATTAGTCCTTTATAGGGCCTTCCAGATCGAAGTTCATCATCCAAGCATAAATTTCCTGATTTAAAATTTTTAGACCACTGTTGACATATGCGTACACTTAGTTTATTACCATAAACAATGCAAATGTTTTATGTAGCAACTGTTGCAGATTTTTTTTTTATGGTACTCATACAACTTTAAAGCGTGTTCTACATTATACAACTCTCATCAAATTTTCATACATATTTCTTTGACTAGAACTTGTACTAGAAATAAATCAGTGAAATTGTACAGTGTAGAACACTTTATGTAGTCAAGGTCAACTTTATTCAAAACTAGATTTGGTCAAACTTTTCTTGAAAACACATCCAACTTGGAACTCGGTGCATGCGCAGTAGACACTTTTAACAATAGTACCAACATTAAAATCACGCTTGTAAATATTTTGTATTACCACGTGTTTAATAGTGTTTTGTTGATCATTGGTTTGAATAAGCGAACATATAAATTGTGTTTTGTACGTAAATCAGTAATTTTACAAATCTAATAGCTAGGTTATAAACAATGAATTATATTTTTATGTTGGTACTTTAAATGAACTGAAACACGTGTAAGAATTTCATTCTCTACAAAAAATTGAAAAATAAATTGTGTTAAAACTTTGACAACTTCTAGTTCAAAGAAAAAAGTTTAGAAAATTGATGAATAAAGTATAATGTAGAACACGGTTAAACAGCATAAAAAATGTTTTGATGAAAATTCTTCCGCCATTTTAAAATGTAAGGGTTTAAAATGAAACGAAAACTATTGGCATCTGACACTACCGATAGAGGCGCTACTGCATTCACATCATGGCTGAATTTGGTAGGATATTTTTGACAGGTTCAATGGTATCTTCATGTGATATTTATTGAAACACACGGGAACACACTCTAAAATGGTCTTTAACTGTCTTTCCACTTCTAAGAACATATTCCCATGCTTGTCACAAACTCGACTATCCTACAACCTTTAGTTTCTCAAAATCTCACTAGAGGCGCTTCAGTTATTGTCAGTTGACAATAATTAGGTACTCAAGGTTGCAGAGTTTAATCAAAACGCAAAAGACGTCTGTTTAATTCAGCGAATAAATCGTGACTAGTTCGCATACTGCAAAAACGAAAAAACTTTCCGATACACCTAATATATTGCTCATCATATTACTACGAGGGTTGCCTTTTATATTTCGAGATTGCGCTAAACTGTGCTGCCATCTAGCAACTGACGATTCTATCGTAAAGTGTGACATTTTAGACGGTATACTTACTCAGAACGTTTTGACATACGTGCGCTATTTGTGTTGTTTGCAGTAACTGGAAAAAAAATCATCTCGGCTAAAAATGGAATTAAATCGTGAACATTTTCGAGCGATTATTTTTTACAACTTTCGACGTGGATTAATCCAACTACAGTACATCGATGAACTTAATTCGACTTTTGGCGATGAACCACCATCAAGGACTACTGTTCATCGATGGTTTGCCGACTTCAAACGTGGCCGTAGTTCGCTTAAGGACTAATTTCGTGAAGGTCGTCCAAAATCGGTTATTGTTCTGGAAAACATTAATGCTGTGCGTGAACTGATACTGCAAGATCGTCATGTGACTTATCGTGAGATTGAGGTATCCTTGGGCATTAGTGGAACCAGTATACATTCACTATTGCATGAACATTTGGCCGTCAAAAAAGATTGGTTCGCGTTGGATCCCACATAATTTGACATACGCTCAAAAACAGGCTCGTGTCGATTGGTCGAAAGAAATTCTCAAAAAAGTCGTTCGCGGTGCTTCTAAATACGTCTATGACATCGTGACAGGTGACGAATCGTGGATCTACGCGTATCAACTCGAAAGTAAACAGCAGTCGACTGTATGGGTCTTTCCAGATGAGCCAAATCCAACAAAAGTTGCTCGTGCACGAAGCACTTCGAAGCAAATGGTCGCCCGTTTTTTTTATAAAAACTGGACATGTCGCAACTGTCCCTTTAGAGAAACGTAGAACGGTCAATTCTGAATGCTACACAACCATTTGTTTGCCAGAAGGCTTCGAAGAAATCAGGAAAACTAACCGCCGAAGACGGATCAATCTCCACCACGACAATGTGAGCTCCCACAAATCGGCTCAAACAAGTGACTTTTTGAGCACTCAAACCGTCGATTTGATGGGTCATCCGCTGTATAGTCCTGATTGGGCACCCAATGACTTCTTTTTATTCTCGCATATCAAGAATAAATTGCGAGGGCAACGTTTTTTGACACCTGAAGAAGCGATTGATGCGTTCAAACGCATGCAAAAGTGTATTGTGTTTTATGGAGAGTATTTTGAAAAACAATAAAGTCACTTTTATTGATAAATAATGTTTTTGATCTCAAATCCCGAAATATAAAAGGCAACCCTCGTACTAATTGGAGTAACCATACTTCGTACGGTTTTTGTAATTTTGTAATTAAAGACCAGTTTAAGGTGACCACATTGAGTTGGTCTTCACTTTAGTCAGGTTTTACTGTAAATAATCCGATTTAAAACATTGTAAAGTTATGTCAAAATTAAAGAAACTTTATAAACAATTGGATCAAATACTCAAATTTTGAGTTCTTTCCAATTATCAACCTTTAAAGCAGTGTTTGCCAAAGTATGCGCCGCAAAATTAAAAAAAAAAAAAATACTAGGAGTTTGTCGGCCAAGTTAACCGGTGCTCTTATGTGAAGCCGGGGACTTCGCCCCTGACCTGTTATAGTGCATTAAACCACAATAGATGCATAACAAAGTTTGTAATATGTTCGCAACACGTAGATTTCAAGTGGGCATTACGTTACGTTAATCTACCCAGCTTTATATCGAGACGACGATCGACAACGAAAACCTTTCCATCTATTTTCACTCTAAAATGTAATAATACTTACCATAAATATTAAAGATGGCACTGGTGTCAGTCTTTTAACATCTATTAACGCAATCGCTTTTGGAAGATGTCCTTGTCTGGCACCAACAAAAAATAATCTCGATGAAGCGAATATGGCTCCATTTAGTGATCCAAAAGTCGAACATGCCACGAAGATAGGCATGAAGATAGAGAAGACACCCAACATTTTGTCTCCGTATGTGACAGCAACTGCTTGAGAAGCCAAAAGTTCATCTTGAGAAAGTACTACGAAATATGCGATATTTGTTACAACGTATATTAATGTAACAACTGGCATTGATATGCAGATAGCCTTTGGTAAATTTCTGAAAATTAAAAGATATTTGTTAGATGTACTAATTAATTGGATGCCTTTAGATTGAATCAATAATAACTCAATAATCTTTATACAGTCGGGGACTTTTTAAAGGCAGGCTGCACAAATCAATCAGGGAGTACCGCAAAGCGGTATTTTACGACCACTTCTTTTTATACTATACAGGACGTTCATTTTAAATTGCTCACCATTGCTATCTCGTGAACTATAAGAGCTACGAGGTTTCTTAAATTAGACAACACATTTTACAGAAAAAAAAAAACAATGAGTGAAGCAATTTCTTATTTCGACCAGTGGTTCTCGAAGTACGTTGTACAACTTTCTTATTTTAAATAGGAACACACATTTTATTTTTACTTATTCGATGGCGTATTTTATCCTGATTTCAACGATATAAACAAATCATAGCCTTACATCTCAAAATAATCGAGAAAAACGGAAATTAAAATTATTGAAATTTTATTGAAATCTCATTGAAACAAGAGTGCTATCAATGATAACAGTTGAACATTCTTGTTTTGTTCTCTGTACATACAGTGAATTTCTTTTATCCTGCAATATAGGTATTATCATTACTATGGTAATTGAAATCTGACAGCAATATAAAATTGCGTTTTTTTTTTAATTTGCAATATAGGCGATTTAAGTGTATCTTTTTCATGCTTGTAACTTGGTACAATTCTCAGATGAGTTTGAGAGAAGTTTCTGCTATGTTCAGTGCTACTTATCCGAATAGTCCTATACCGAATCTCTCTACAATATCGAGGCTTGTTACCAAATTTAAACGCCATGGATGCCTCAATTTGAATCATACAAGAACGAAACGAACACCAACTATACTGACTGAAGAAAAGTAATTAGAAATTGCTTTAGAAGTTGAAAGTAATAACTGTACACCTACTAAATTAATCACTCAAACCGTATCTGTGAGTAAGTCATCTGTATTGTCAACTGACAATAACTGAAGCGCCTCTAGTGAGATTTTGAGAAACTAAAGGTTGTAGGATAGTCGATTTTGTGACAAGCATGGGAATATGTTCTTAGAAGTGGAAAGCAGTGATGGGCGCGTAGAATACATGATGTAGACTAATGTAGATTTTACGCGTAAACATGTCAAGTAGAATATGCCTTTGTTTACGTATCGAATGTAGAATGTAAACTGTACATGCGCAGTACGTTTAAATGTAATATTTGAAATAATAGAATGGTAATAGTTTAAATAGTTTACTTTAATGGTTATGTTTATTTCAATTTTATATAGTTCTAATTACATATATTGTTTCCAATAATGTCATCTCACAAATCGTATGTTATGGACAATATAAATTACTTGGTTTCTGTCTGTATGAACTACTAAAGTAAAAGTAAAATTAATAGTTGTTTTAATCAGAAAGCTGTCAAAAATATTAAATTTGAGTTCTTTACTGCCTCTTCTGCTTAAAACTGGCGGTATTTTATTTTTTTAAACGTTACATAACCTCATTTTTCATTATTCTACGCTAGATTCTACGTGTCTACACAGTCTACACTTCTCTACGCTGTCTACGGTAAATTTACACGTAGACGTAAAAAAATCAAGTTTACGCGTAGACGCCCATCTCTGGTGGAAAGACAGTTAAAGACCATTTTAGAGTATGTTCCCGTGTGTTTCAATAAATATCACATGAAGATACCATTGAACCTGTCAAAAATATCCTACCAAATTCAGCCATGATGTGAATGCAGTAGCGCCTCTATCGGTAGTGTCAGATGCCAATACAAAGCTCTTAAAAGTGAAAAATACCGGTCTTACAAATTTCAAAATCATCAAGTACTTTTAGAGAGAAATGCAGCAGTACGGATGGACTTTTGCTTTAATATTTTTGAAAAAAATACCAACTCTATTATGCTCCAAAGAATTTTATTTGCCGACGAAGCAACATTTAATTTAAATGATAATGTGCACCGCCAAAATTGTAGGTATTGGAGTCGAGAAAATTTACATTTATTTAATGGTTCACGTACGCAAAGGCCAGAAAAATTAAATGTGTAGGCAGGCATAATAGGAACACATATAATAGGACCCTTTTTCATTGATGGTAACCTCAATGTGGATAAATACTTGCCCTTATTACAAAATCACATAGTACCTGCTTTAAGAAATTTAAATTTTGCTGGTCAAATATGGTACCAGCAAGATGGAGCTGAAGTGCACTATTCCTAACGAGTAAGGGACTACTTGGACAGGGAATTTCCCAACAGTTGGATTGGGAGAGGAGGGACGATAAATTGGCCAGCACGATCTCCGGATTTATCACCAAATGATTTTTTTTTTATTTGGGATATCTTAAAGCAAAAGTATATGATGGAGAAATAAGGAGCATCACGGACTTACAAAATAGAATCATACAAGTGACAAAAACTATCCCACAAGGGCAAATAATAAATGTTTTAATTTTTTTTTTTTTGCCGACCGGCGTAGCATAGTGGTAACACATGTGCTCTGCGCTGCGAAGGTCTCGGGTTCGAATCCCGTTCAGGCATGGAAATTTTCTCAAATAAAAATTGTCCTGGCTAATTGCCACAGCAGCAAAGGCCATTAAATTAAAAACAAAAAAAAACATTATGCTCGCCTTACTTTTTGTATACAAGTTATAGTCGGATTGCTGATAGGTGACTGTTACATGTATGTATCAAGTAGTGTATTCATATAATAATCTAGTTACCATTTTTCAGCGATTTTAAAAATGTTTTTTGTTATTTGTGTTAACTGTCAGTGTCTGGTAATAAATATTAATTAAAATACGGCTTGCGGCCAATTATTAAATTCTCAAACTTTAATTTTAAATATGCTGGAATAAACAACAAATTATAATCCAAAATTTACGTATGAGTATAAATTTTTCCTTATTTATAATTATAACCTTAAAATTAATAATTATGTTTGTTTGAGTACTGCTGGAAATTTATTTTCGCGCTCTAATTAGTAAAGATATCTACGAATCATGCCATTTCTTTCTAATGTTTTGTTTTTTATTCAAATAATTTGGAAGGTTAGTTGTCAACTTGCGTCAATATACGTTACTATGGGTATGCAAATAATTATAAAGATATAGACAGAGAAAGCATATAGTATTGAATATCGATACTTGTAGCAACGAATAGTCACTTATCAGCAATCCGACTTATAATGGTGGTATTTTTGAACATTTTATTTAGGAGTTTTTTTTTGTTTGTTATTTTTGTATTTAATAATTGTATTTTCAATAAAAAATGTTTAGCCTTTTCAATGAATGTTTATCCCTATGTTGCAAAATAAATGAAACGCAACTTCGAATTCAAAATAAGAATTGTCCTTGCTAAATGCCGCAGCAGCTAAGGCCATTAAAAAAAATGATGTGAAGTGTGAATTGTCACACATTTCAGGGTTTCGCAAGTATTTAGTAAGTGAATGATGATTATTTGGGATGCCAAAACATATTTTATGTTAAAATATTTTTTTATTATTTTAATTCGAGTGCCTAATACCATTATTTAGGTTTCTAAATTTGTGCAGTATTTTTTTTTTATATAGCAAGGTTTATTAAGATTTTGAAAATTGCGCCTATGGCTTCCATTGGTTGTTTTAAGTCATAAGCTCCGCCCTCTGATTTCGTATAAATTGAAACATAGAATTAAATTATAATTTCAACAATTGCCACTGGTTATTAAGTTTACGCTTTTAAAAATTAAATGCAACATTTGCCAAAATATAACTAGAATTTTGAAAAAATAATTTAAAGAAAATATAAATGAAAAAAAAAACAAAAAATAAAATTGTCTCCGACTGGAAGCGAACCCTAGTTTTCAATTTAGAAAGCGATTTGTGTTACATAAGTTATTAAATATTTTACATGGTCAAGAAAAAACACAAAAAACCATGAAAGTGTATTGGTTTACTGTGCTACATAACATATTAAATATTTAAATCGTCAACAAAAAAACACAAAAAATGGGAATCGGAAAATATAATCTGATCAAAAATTCCTGTTGTTCTATTCCGGTTCACACCAATGTACATTACTCAGAATTTTTTCAAATTTTTAGTTTAAACCATCTGGGTTACAGGATGTGGGATACAATTTTAGTTGCACAATTTTGGCAAAAATTACGTCAAAATAATTTATTTTTCAAAAATAAAATTTTGATCGTTAATCCACGTACTAAGAGCTTTCATTTGACACACTAAACAGAATTAAAAAAAAAAAAAATTTATCTTTGAACCTATATTTGTTTATATTTGTTAAATGCTTTAGTATTTTTCCTATGTGCGGGTCAAAGAAAAAGTTGTATAAGCATGCCAAATTTCAACTCTCTAGGTTTAGCCGTTTGGCTACAATTTTTACCGAACAGACAGACGACAAAATTACGGTATAATATCGTCATTACATACCGGTCATACCTACAAAATCCTTTAAAAAAAAATTGCAGGTTAAAAGAAATTCACTGTATTTACCGCAGTACGAATTCTTGTGACACAAAATGTACAATTCGAATTTTTTCGTCATAATATCATTAATTTTCTTTTCGAAATACTAACACAACAAACAGTATTGACAAATTACAACAAATAATGAAACAAAACAAGATGATTGAAAAATCTCCTAAAATGGTTCAAATATATACATTTTACTTACTTGTAAGGATCTTTTAATTCTTCAGTTACAAAATTTAAATAATTCCATCCTGAATATGAAAATAATCCTGAATAGAAAGCCAACGCTATATATCCTGGTTCGAAGTTGGTACCACTCATGGGTTTGTTAAAGTGTTCCGTATGTCCTGTGCAAAGGTACCATATTCCAGAAACCACTATGATGAGAAGAGCGAAAATTTTAGTTGCAGTAAAAATGTCTTGAACTCGGGTCACCCATTTTACATTGTAGCAGTTTATTACTGTTAATATACCTAAAACAAAAAATTTATGTGAATTTTCACATATTTTTGGGTTTTGTAGGTATTAGTAAGGGATAACAGATAGTTAGAGCCCTAAAAATCCGCAACTTTTCTGCGGATGAGGATAAATTATCATTTAAACCATGCGGATGCGGATCGGATGCTGATAAAATTTCATATCCGCTTATCCGCAATATCCACGCGAACGTTTAATCTTCGATTACTTTCGGAGAACCCGCGATTATGTTCTGACTTCTGATACTGTACTCTGTGGTTCTGACTACAGTGACTGTATAAAGACAGTGTGGCCATATGAACTGTAGCCGCCATGTTTATTCCAGATTTGTATTGGGTTATATGGAATAAATGTTAATATATCCTAATATATTATAATATTTCTTAAAATTTTTAATAGTTTTACGTATTTATGTTTATATATATGTGAATATCAATTTATTGTTAAGAAAAAACATGTATATGATTCAACATTTATTAAGATAAATATTAAAATTGCCTACCGATGAAGGTATTTTTTTGAAATGTTTTGAAATGTTTGAAATGCAACATAAAAAGAAAACAAATGAAAAAAATTCTTAAAAAAGGACATGAAAGGAAATAAAAGAGATATGTTTTTATTATTTTATAATTTTATTTGAGGACCTATAAAAACTAAAACATTTTTTTTATAAAAACGGGAGTTACATTTTAATATGAATATTTTAAATTTAAGAAAACAAGTTCAAACAGGACATTAGAATTAGAATAAAAAGATAGGGAAAAAATGATGATAAGGTTCTATAAAAATTAGAGAACCCAACATTTCTCTAATATTTGAGAAAACGCATGTTTATATAAAAAAAAAAAAATAGGATATTTTCATATTAAAACAGAATAAGCAGAACATGTTATATAGCCTGAGTTCAAAAAGAAATTACATCAGAGTTGGCTATGGAAAAATAAAATAATGTATACTACAAGCTTTATGTAACAATCAATAACTTATGATAACAAGAGTGATTTAATTAATTCAGACAGTAAATTAATTCTAAAGCTTTCTGTTGACATTACTTTTATTTTTCATAGCCAACCCTTATGCAATTTCTTTTTGAACTCATGGTATAAATGATATATTAATAAAGAAAACTGATGTATATATTATCAATTATGCATTTATTCAACTAAAATTATGGTCAGGTGGAAAATAAAATGAAATCAGCATGGAATAACATTAAAATTAATGAAAGTAAATACTTCTTATGATTGTGAATGTTTTTTTATTTTCATTTAGCCTTTTTTTCCCAGCAATTTTAAACCGAAACATAACAAAACGTTTCATTATTTTTAATTTTAATTTGTGACAATTTAAAATATGTGCACAGTTTACATTATCTACATTACTCATTACTCATCACAAACACAACAATATTCACTATTAAACGTCTAAATATACGTATATTATTTGAAAATATCACTTAAATCTGTTGAAACACAAGCTGAACACATGTAAACCATATATAATCTGTAACAAAGTTGGAAGAAATATGGCGGACTTCAGCTCGACCAATAGAAAATGAGACCATCGTATGGCCACACTGTCTTTATACAGTCACTGTAGTTCTGACTATGCAGCCCTCGGGTACCTTCGGTTGTCTATATACACATGTGATATTTTGTAGCATTCTATCTCACTCTATGTTATTGTTACTATGACAATTGTCCATGATCGAGATTGTGTTGAGACAATCAACATTTTTTTTTAAATTATTGTATATATAGTCCGTTCAAAAGTGAGAATGCAGTATTGCTCTTATGGCAAATGAGAGCGGTGTTGCCCAATGTTGTAAAAGTGTCAAATGTGTCAATTATAATAACATGAAAAACTCGTATGATTTACAAAAATCAACTCTTATAAAACTCAAAATAACACTCAACAAAAATAAATGACTATTTGTAGAATACTGCGTCTTCACAGATCAACGCGTTTTAGAGCTGGCAACGTCGACAAGCAAGAAAAGGATAGCGTCATTGTATAAACCATCGGTCGGCAACCTATGGCACGCGAAGCATTTTTGAGTGGCACGCCAAAATTTGGGAATTAATTCCCAATTTTATAAAACACGCTTTTGTAATTTTGACCCAGTGCTGTAATCGGAAAATCAGAAGATACATGAACTGTAAGAAGAGTATACGCCAAGGACGGGCGTATGTGATGAGCTGAAAAAAAAACATATCGGTTAGGTCGACCTTTTTACTTGCCGACCTTAATATATAAGGGGCAAGTATTGTAATCGCGAAAATTTTCGATGTCGAGATTTTGACTGATGACCACGTTTCATGGTCCAGGGAATCCAAAAAACCTATTTAAGTGCCGTCCGTATGTGTGTGTGTCTGTGTGTATACACGATAACTCAAAAACGGTTTAACTTAAAGAGTTCGTTCTAGTACTAAAAAATTCTCCTAATAACTGGGAAGAACCCTATTGTTTTTTATTAAAATCCGAAACCGGAAACGGAAGTTATTAAACATTAAAATTTAAAAAAAATCGTAACTAGTAAACCAAGCCTTGGGCAAAAAATTGTATAGGTAATAATTTGATGTATTTTTGAAGATTTACCTAAAACTTTTTTTAAATTAAAAAAAAATATATCTATTTTTTTTTATTATTATTATTATTATTTTTATGGGAGGGCAAGTCTAGCGGAGGTCTTCTTTCGCCACTGGTTTTTAGAGGTGGCACGCGCTCAGTGTCAAATAGAATTATATGCAAGAAGTGGCACGCGAGCACATTTGGGTTGCCGACCGCTGGATAAACCCATTGGAGAGTATGAAAAAGAACTACTCTATACGTCCTGTATTGCATACTCACCTTTGAACGGACTATAGTAAATAATCAGTGGAATTCTGAAAGTCTGCGTTAAGTCACTAGAAGGGTTAACGTTAGGT
This sequence comes from Liopterus haemorrhoidalis, assembly GCA_963971575.1. Lineage (NCBI taxonomy): Eukaryota > Metazoa > Arthropoda > Insecta > Coleoptera > Dytiscidae > Liopterus > Liopterus haemorrhoidalis. The sequence goes on from OZ020623.1 coordinate 16,813,622, forward strand.
TACGGCGGTTTTTGTCGAATTGCGATTCTGAACGAAAGTTTCTGTGCATTTTAACGCTAAAAGTTGGAGTGACTTGACGCCAGACCAAACGCAGCGTTGAGAGGTAGCTTGTATTAACATTAACCTATTCTAACCTCTAAAATTTTATATGCGAAGTTATAATATTATTAAAAAGTAGTAAGCAATAAAAATCTTCACAGAAAAATTATTTTATTGAATAAAATCACGTTAAGCAAAAATTCTAAATTACTTGGGAACGGGGGAGGTAAAATTTTAAGTCTAGAAACTAAACCGCCCCGGTTTATTAGCCACAGGGGGTGCTTATGCAAAAATTTTAAAAATCACTTGATGAGGAAGGGTGTAAAAAATCAGAATATTAGCAGGGGGTGGGGGACAATGTTTTCAAAAACCATTTGAAAGGTGGGCTGAGGTACAGAAAAAATTACTTGAGGGCGGAGGAGGTAAAAATCCAGAAAATAATCTGGGGGCAAGGGGGACAAAAATTCTAAAAATCACTATAAGGGATGGCAGAAGTACAAGAAAAAAATTACTTGAGGATGAGCGAGGTAAAAATTCAGAAAATAAGTTGGAGCAAAGGGGACAAAAATTCTAAAAATCACTTTAAGGGAGAGCAGACGTACAAGAAAAAAAATACTTGAGGATAGGGGAGGTAAAAATTCAGAAAATAAGTTGTGGGCAAGGGGTATAAAAATTCTAAAAATCACTAAAACCGGGAAAGTGGCAAAACTTAAAAACAAATCACTTGAGAACCGAGTGCAGACATTCGAAAGACCACTGTGGGCGGGGGGTAAAATTCAGAATTACTTGCTTAAATTCAGGTGATTGCGAGAGACAGAAATTCAATAGTTCAAACTGGGAGGCAAAAATTTAGTATCATATGTTGGACACCACTGCAATAGAGTATAAATATATGACAGCAATTATATAAATTAATATAATCTGTCTCATTTTTACAATGTTCCATTACTCGACGAAAGTAACCGCGGTTATTGAAAATTTTGGTTACTTTTTTGTAACCAAACTAACCGTGGAAATATCGCAGTTAGTGTGGTTATTTCCTCCCACTACAAACTTCAGATCTAATGTAAACTAGAAAAGGCGGGAATTTCAAAACAAATACAATAAGGCGAGAGTTAAATGGAGGGAATTAATCGTTTCTTTGTAGTACAAGTAGTAAATTATAATATTATTTTACTAAAGTCTATAATTAAAACAGTAAGAATGAGTGTAAGTAACTGATTTTTAGTAATATTGATCGATGTCGTGAAAAATAATATGGGGAAAAATCATATATGTTCTTATATAATATGCCATTGTAAACAAGTACTAATAAAACAAATATTTTTATTAATAAGTTTGTAAGACAATATCTATAACCTATAACGTTCATAAAATGACAGTTCAGTTGTCTGTTTTATCAACTGTGGTGTGACTACCGTTCCGTAACTAAAACGAGTTTACCGCAACCGCGACCGCGGTAACTAGGTGTGCAGTTACGGAACATTGTATTTGTAATACGAAACTAGATCTGGTTACTTTGGTGACTGTTGTGGTGTAAATAGACTTTTATGGAAACATGTGAACTTGTAAACCTGGCTTTTAAATATTTGGTTAAGTTTTATTATATCGAGGTTATATTCACTCAAAAACTATGTATGTCAGATAACAAATTGACATGTCAAAATTGCGATTGACATGTCAAAATTGCGATTGACATGTCAAAATTGTGATAGACATGTCAAATATTTTGAAAGGTGCCACTTCAGAATTACCACCCTAAGATGATATTTTAAATATACAACATAAAAAATTAAATTTCCCTCTTAGTTTCGTATTACAAAATGAGACAGATATTATCTGTCTCAAACCACCTAGTTTATATAAAACTAGGAAAATAAAAAGGGCTGAATTTACCTGCTTCTCTGTTGATGGGAATTTTAAAGTCCAACAAGTGGGAAAATTTATAACAGTAAATTTATTATGTAAAAAAAAAAAAAATCCAATAAATGAAAAACTAAATTTAAAGTTACAAAAAAAAAAAAAAAATTAAATAAATGAAAAACAAAATATTTTAAAACAGAATGATATTAAAAAAAATAAAATATTAAAGTTACAAAAATAAACTTACGTGGTCGACCGGACTCAGTTCTTGACAGGATCTGATGCATTACATATACCAGGTCTACAAGTATGAATGCGGATTTTTTTCAAACTTGCCGCGCAAACCGAGTGTATAGTTCAAAGTTTCAACACATATGGCGTTTTGTTAAGTTATCATTAAGTGTCAAATGCGTATAGGTTATAATTTGAAAAGTGATCATATAGTTTGTTTTACTGTGTTAAAAATGTCAAATTTTATGCCAAATAAAGAGCATTCGCGGACAGTACTACTGTTTTGTTTTCATTTGAAAAAAACTGCTGCAGAATCATACCGACTGCTTCGAGAAGCTTATGGTGAATATGCTCCATCGCAACATACATGTGAACGATGGTTTCGGCGTTTCAAAAATGGTGACTTTGATCTTACAGACAAAGAACATGGAATGCCTCCAAAAAAATATGAAGATACAAAATTGGAAACATTGCTACAGGAAGACGATAGTCAATCACAAAAACAACTAGCAGACCAGTTAGGCGTTAGTCAACAAGCTGTTTCCTATTGCCTACGAGAGATGGGTAAGATCCAGAAAGTCGGCAGATGGGTTCCACATGCATTGAATGAGAGGCAGATGGAAAAACGCAAAAACACTTGTGAAGTTTTGCTTGTACGATACAAACGAAAGTTTTTTTTTGCACCTTTTCATTACTGGCGATGAAAAATGGATTTATTTTGAAAATCCCAAAAGCAAAAAATCATGGGTGAACCCAGGCTCACCATCCACATCAACTGCAAGACCGAATCGCTTTGGCAAAAAGATAATGCTCTGTACTTGGTGGCTACCCCATGCCGCTTACTCACCAGACTTGGGCCCTTCAGATTACCACTTGTTCGCATCGATGGGTCACGCACTTGCCGAGCAGCACTTTTGTTCATATGAAAATGTGAAAGAATGGCTAGATTAATGGTTTGCGGGGAAAGGGGAAGAGTTCTACTGGCGAGGTATTCATAAATTGCCTGAAAGATGGGAAAAATGTGTAACTTCTAATGGAACATACTTTGAATAAATAAACTTTTACTGTTCTTTTGAGGTTATATGTTTTATTTAAAAAAAAAAAAAATCCGCATTTCATACTTGTAGACCTGGTACACCAGACCTCAGCCAGGAACCAAGTCAATTACAATAAATTTTGATTCATATTTATACCAGACATAATTTGCTAATGTTATTATTTATATTCTGTCTAACCTTCATAATAAAATTGTTAACACAGCAAAATTATAAATTGCATAAACACTCTACATATTGTTATGAATAATATCTTAAATATCAAAATAATTCTGATGGTGCAACTGTTACATAATTCTTCCTACCTCTGCTCTAATTCTGGCTTTTAAATCTAATAAACGCTTTTTTTACATAAAACTGATTAGTAAGTTTCATTTAAATTCCAAAATTTATCTACATACATTTTTCTCGAAATTTTTATTATGTAACCTGCCAATTGTTTATACTACCCGAAGTAAAATGTCTTGCTGATTCCAAAAATTGAAACTGACAAAAAATGAAAAATTACATATGTTGCTATTTGAAAAAATATGAAGCACCTCCTAACAAGTAACTTTTCTTTATTTTTTTTATTTTTTATTCAATAATAAAATATATATATATAGCCTGCATTACTTTTTCCTCACCTTGGAAAAGGTAAAACTGACGTGAGATGTTAGTTGACACTAATATGATACTTGACAGTAATATTAACACGTATGAGATGCTAAACTTTTTTTTCATGAAACGAACGATTTGAACTTAAATGGCATGTGGTTTCAACAGGATGGAGCCACATGTCACGCAGCACGTGAAACACTCACTTTACTTCAAACCAAATTTCCTGGTCATGTTGTCTCTCAGAGGGGCTCTCAATTGGCCAGCGAGGTTTTGCGATTTAGCCCTATTAGACTTTTTTCTCTGGGGTTATTTGAAGGAAAGGGTCTATGTCAACAAGCCTGCTACGGTTCCAGAACTAAAAGAGAACATCAGACGTGCAATTGCTGAAATCGAACCGCATTTATTGGAAACGATTACGGAAAACTTGGCTAAAAGAATGGTATCATGTCAGAGGAGTTGTGGAGGGCATTTGGCCGACATATTTCATAAATAATTGCCAAGTCTGTACTTTACGCTAATAACAAAAAAATTCGGATTTTTCCAATATGTTGTGTTTTATTCAAAAAACAAATCCTAGAGTCCAAATTGGATCAGCCTTTAGAATAATGTAAGAAGTTTAAGGTACGATTATTTTCTATTTTCATTGTATATTTTTATGAAGGATTGATATCGTTAATACGGTTGAAATAGTATATTATGCAACGAACATGAAATGACTATTCCATGCAAGTTTCATACTATGCTTTTTCACGACTATAACTTTATTGTTTCATGAGCAGTACGCCATCTGCTCCCTACGAAAAATGACGCTTAGGCCTCCCAAAATTTTTGTCTCTCTCTAGGTTTCAAAATTATTAGCGCATCTAGACCTCAAAACTTTTGGCGTCCCTTAGGTTAGTTTTAGTTTAAATCCAAAAATTTTCAGTAGTGTTTTAGAGCATTCACCAAATACGGCGAAACATGTTAGTTCTTTCCAAACTGACAGCAAAACCTATTGTGCGGATTGTGCGGATATTTATTGCGGATGCGGATTCATTATTTACAAAAGCTGCGGATGCGGATCATGGATATGCGGACGCGGATCGGGTGCGGATACAGAAAAGCTTATCCGCGCAGGGCTCTACAGATGGTAGGTGATTCCAGCCCATCATGGGCTGGAGGAATCATTGACCCGTACTTTTTTGAGGTCGAAGCTGGTAACGCTATTACTGTCAATGGTGTACGCTATCGGAGATGCTAAACTTTTTCTTCAATGAAACCAACGATTTGAACTTAAATGGCATGTGGTTTCAACAGGATGGAGCCACATGTCACGCAGCACGTGAAACACTCACTTTACTTCAAACCAAATTTCCTGGTCATGTTATCTCTCAGAGGGGCTCTCAATTGGCCAGCGAGGTTTTGCGATTTAGCCCTATTAGACTTTTTTCTCTGGGCTTATTTGAAGGAAAGGGTCTATGTCAACAAGCCTGCTACGATTTCACTAGATCCGACTAAAAGAGAACATTAGACGTGTAATTGCTGAAATCGAACCGCATTTATTGGAAACGATTACGGAAAACTTCGCTAAAAGAATGGTATCATGTCAGAGGAGTTGTGGAGGGCATTTGGCCGACTTATTTCATAAATAATTGCCAAGTCTGTACTTTACGCTAATAGCAATAAAATTCGGATTTATCCAATATGTTGTGTTTTATTCAAAAAACAAATCCTAGAGTCCAAATTGGATCAGCCTTTAGAATAATGTAAGAAGTTTAAGGTACGATTATTTTCTATTTTCATTGTAAATTTTTATGAAGGATTGATATCGTTAATATGGTTGAAATAGTATATTATGCAACGAACATGAAATGACTATTCCATGAAAGTTTCATACTATGCTTTTCCACGACTATAACTTTATTGTTTAATTAATTTTTATTCAGTTCCCTTTAAAAACTAACAATAATTTGACAATAGTCCAGTAACCTCGTCATGATTATGGGGCAAAAGTTGCATCAAGTGGGGGTAGTTAGTTTCGTCTTTTTTAGGGTTTTGTAGGTATGACCAAAAAACCTTTATACCGTCATTTTGTCGTCTGTCTGTCTGTCTGTCTGTTCGGTAAAAATTGTAGCCAAACGGCTAAACCTAGAGAGTTGAAATTTGGCATGCTTATACAACTCTTTGACCCGCACATAGGAAAAATACTAAAACATCTAAAAAACATACCCCCCCCCTAAAAATATAAGCAAATATGTGCTCATCGAAAACAAAAATATTTTTTTAAATTTATGAGTAAGGTATCAAATGAAAGCCCTTAGTACGTGGATTAACGATCAAATTTTGATTTTTGCAAAATAAATGATTTTGATGCGATTTTTGCCAAAATTGTGCAAAAAAAATTTTGTCCCACACCCTGTAGCCCAGATGGTTTAAACAAAAAATCTAAAAAAATTGTAAGTAATGTATATTGGTGTGAACCGAAATAGTACAACAGGAATTTTTGATCAGATGATGTTTTCGGAAAATAACGCATTTTTTGTGGTTTTTGGTTCACAAAGTAGTAAAGTTATACCAATGTAAGACACTCACATGCAAGGCGTACGATAGTGTAATGGGTTAGAGCACTGGTGTCGTAAGCTAAAACTCTTTGGTAAACGAAGGGTTTCGAGTTCGAGTACGGAGTGAATTTTATTTTTTGTTTTTTTTTTTGCATTTTTATCATGTTGAAATTATTTTGTCAAAATTCTAGTTATATTTTGACAAATGTTGTATTTAATTTTTTAGAGCGTAAATTTAATAATTATCTTATTGTATGATTAACAGACGATAAATTATTTTAAAAATATCGTCCATTTTGCCGTGATTACTACAAAGTAAAATTTGTCCTACACACTCAGCATACCGCCTTCACTTATTATATACCTGCGAAACCCTGAAATGTGTGAATATTCACACTTCACATCAATTTTTTTCTTGTATGGGATATGCCTGAGATGCAAAATCCAAGTTTTCGACCTCGGCAGCCCTCCGGAACACTTTTGAATTTCTCAAAAACTACTAAATTTTCGAACTTTTTTCGGTTTCTTACCATTAGACCATAAAGGAACACGTTTTTGACAAACATTATTCAATGCATTTTTAAACTAGATTAAATTTGCTACAATTTAAGACCAGAATGGGTTCAGTAGCTTCAATAGTTTCTGAGATACAGCTTTTCAAAATTTGAAAAATCTCCAAACTTGAAAATTTTATGCTAATTTTCATGTTTCATCATATACAATTGCCTTTATATCTTCAACAACCTGTCTAACATGAGTCAGTGAAGTAAACATTAATAAATAGAAGTAATGGTATCTATAGCATGTGGGTAAGAATTAATTATTATAAATAATGGTAACTTTCAACTATAATACGAGTGTAACAGTTTTTCGACGAAAAAATCGATGTTTTTAAAAAGTTTTTTGCGAATAACTTGAAAAATATGTATTTTATCAAAAAAACTGTATAAAGCAAAATTGTAGCTTTTAAAAAAACAAACAAAATCCTTTTTTTATAATTTTTCTACGACCAATACGAACCGAGATACGGCATGTTAATGGTTAACTTTTTTTCGCCAAATGCATAATTTGAAAGATTCAAAGTCAAATAACAGGAAAAATTTGCATTTTTCGAAGAAAACTCATTGAATCTTTTTTAAAGTATTTGATTAGACCTTTTAAACAAAAAAAAATCAGTGAAAACAACCCCCTATTTACCCCCCTAATTAAAATTGATCCTCACACTTCTGTGGTTCTCTTCATATATGTATTTTCGGTACACCCAAGAAGTTTGACCAATTTAAAATGCCTAATTTTAAAAAAATTGGAGTTTAAAGAAAAAACGATTTTTTGCGGTTTCGTATTTTTCACCCTTTTCTTCAAAATATCTCCGAAATTACTGGAGATACGAAAAAAAAGATAGAGCACTAAATTGTAGCTTTTTTAATGACTTAAATTTCTCTGTGCATATATTTTCTGTACAGTGAATATTTGGCGAGATATAGCCGTTTAAAACCTCTATTTACAAGCGAACACCACCTTATTCGAGCCCTTGAAACTCACCCCATTTAAAAACTAAGGGATCTTAAGGAATTTAATTTACACAGTCTTATAGCTCTTGAAAAGCCCTACAAAATCGTTTTTGAAAAAACTTTCTATCACTAAAAATGAAGGAGCTATGTTTAAAAAACCAATATTTTTTTTTTTCGAAACATTCGAATAGCACGGTTCGGAGCGTAATAATCTACATAACCAGTATTTTCGGCAGCAATATAAGGTTTTGCAATATTATTTTATAATTTTTGACAATAAGGAGTAGTTTTCACTTCTAAAAATAAACAGTGCCCATGAGCATGATATAGCATACAATTTTCAAGTTTGGAGATTTTTTCAGACTTTGAAAAGCTGTATCTCGGAAACTATTAAGACTACCGAGCCCAGTTTGGTCTCAAATTGTAGAAAATTTAATCTAGTTTAAAAACGGATAGAATGGTGTTTGTCGAAAACGTGCTCCTTTATGGTCAAAATGGGCAGAAACCGAAAAGAGTGCGGAAATTTAGCAGTTGTTGCGAAATTCAAAAGTGTTCCGGAAGGCTGCCGAGGTCGAAAACTTGGATTTTGCATCTCAGGCACAACCCATACAAGAAAAAAAAACGAAACTAACTATCCCCACTCGATGCAACTTATGATGTACTAGGTTACTGGACTACAATTGCTTTTAACTTATTTATTACGTTGCCTAGCAACGACCATGTACGCTGTCATACGAAATGTAAATTCAGTTAAGATAACCGTCAGATTAACCGTAAGAATACTTCCGTCAACTGATTAACTGACTTACCAAGACTAACTCTTTTAAAGAATATATTTGCAAAATTTGAAAACTTTAACTATATTATTTAATTTTTCGGGTTCCTTTACAAACTAACAATAATTTGACATATGCTTACAACCTATTTATTACGTTGCCTAACAACGGTCGGTCATTGCTGCTTGAAACTGTTATGTAATGAGCTCAACCTGTTACGTAATGACCTCATTACGTAACTGGTCAGCGGTGTGTAATTAAAAGGAGTGGGGAATGTAGTACATTTACTAATCACTGACATGCCTGTAATGAACGTATATCTATTTAGTCGTGGAAAAAATTATTTTAATTACCTATTACTACCTTCCCAAAGACAAATAATATCTTTATATTATTGGTATTTAACACGGTATTATTGATAAGATGTGGTAGTTAAACTTTTGACAAGCCATCTGGTGTCATAAATCAGTATGAATAAAATAAAATAATTAACATTTTGATATGTGTCCTGTTGTTAGGGCGACGGCAGCACGTGTAACTTTAATTAAATAATCTCTACAAATTTATATTCACGGTTGGTACAAGCGAGATTTCGGCACACTCAATTGTTTAGATTGGGCTCTTCTACAAATCACTGCTCTCATGACACTTTTTTTATCAAATATTTTGGTTAATGTTCCGTATAAGTCCACCACAAACAACTCGGCAGAGAAAACGCGTAAGCTAGTTAGAATGAGATTTGGCCTTGGCGAAGCGCCGCCCCTTTCTTTCAAAGCATAACATTTAAGATTCACTTCATGATTTACAATATTTTTATTCAAAATTAAAATCTAAATAAGTACTTGATAGATATCCGTTATGAAATCCAAGCAATTATTCAATAAGTATTTGTTAACATTTAGCTCGTTTTAACGTTTTTAAAGAAAAAATTGAATAATAAAATTTCAGTATTTATACGCTTAAAAGTCACATTTAAATGGTTTAAATGAGTTTTATAGTATATTTTGAAGAACATTAACATTATTAAAAGAGAGAATCCTCAAAAATATCAATATATTCCGACCTACCAATTTTATGTCTGAAATAGAATATTTCGTTTTTCGTCCCATTCATAGAGGCTAAATTTTGTAAATGTATTAAAACTGTATAAAGCATTTATAGGGTAACTGCAGCGAATTTCGACTACGCAGGTAATTTCGACTATCCCATTATTTCTCTAAATAATTGCTGCCATATAGCGGTAGTATAACGGAAGACTATGTTATGTGAAAAACTAACCTCACTTTATTTTAAGCCACATGTGAATGTCGTTAGACGAACAGTGTAGATATTTATATTTTTTAAGGGTTAAAATATTTTTTTATTGGTTTTAATCAGCAGTTGTTTATCAAAGGAAAGTTGAACAAAATATTTTGCATTGAATAAACTGATAAGAACTGATCCAAATACATATATATATTAGCTGGTAAAATTTGATTTTCATAATATTTTGTTACAATATCACAGGCTTAATAAAACAGATTTGATTGCAGGTAATATCGACTGGAGGAATGAAACTACTACAGACTAGTCGATATTACATGCATGCATGTTTCACTTACCTAATTTGACGACAGTTAAAATCACGTCTTACTAAAAGTCTCTATTATTATATTCTTTTACCTAAATAAAATGTAAAAGAGACAAGAAACGATGATTATCTTAAAATTTTAGGGTAGTCGATATTAACATCACTTTTTTGAAATCAACGTTTTTTTCATATTTTTTTTTATGTCGAACTTAAGTTGTAATAACAGCTTGTTTCATCGTGAAAATATTTAGCACCTAAAGATAAGTGAATGAGGTATCGATTGAGACCACTTTCCTACCAAAATATTGAATAGTACGTAAATTAAAAAATAAATAAATTTGGTAGTCGAAATTCGCTTCAGTTACCCTATATCTTCACTATATGCAAACAAGCAATGATAAAACTATTTAGGTTGGATTTAGTTAGCAAAAATTTTAGACAGAAAAAACTGAAACTTGATAGTCGTATATAAACAGCTATTCATAAAGAAATTTTACCTGTTTCCAATGAGATTTGTATACATATTTTGAAAAACATCAACTTCAGAAAGAGTTCCAAAAATATCAATTATATTCCGACGGATCCTCATGTTAGAAACGCGTATTTCTCCGCCAACTACAGATGCATGAATGATTACTATTGGCTCCCCACTCTTACGACCATGCCTTCTCGTTTCTAACGTTATAATATAATTCATTCTAAGCATACAGCCTAGTCGTGGTGGACTTATACGGAACATTAACCAATGAAAGAATGTATAGGTAATCGTAAACTTACAATGTATCTAACAGTGCTGTCACCAATTCTACAAGACTCCGTCTACACCGTTCTAACTAGAACGATAGCGATAACCAGACAGAGAAGGATTCTTACGCAGAGTGCAAAAAATGTGATAAAGACGTTTGATAATTTCCACAAATGTTTGATACTTTGCCGCTTTTATTACCTTTAATCCAATTGCCTTATGCCTGCTGCATTATAATCACACCGGTCTTTGCGCTTCTGGGTAGTCTCCAGTCGCTAGTTCTATAGTAATGTATTTTTACAATTTATTTTATTAAAAATTATTAAAAAGCATGGTCGGAAATAAAAAGATAAAATCTGGTTGGTAAAATTAAAACAAAGAGAAGCAAAATAAAGTGAACATATGAAGCAATACTCAATTATTAACTGACCCTAAAAATGGTAAAATTATATATGTTGCGACCATTTGAGTCGCAAAATCATTCAAAATTACCGCTCCTGGTAATTTTTATCAGTTTTTAATTTTCTTATGCAATTCTATCGTTCATTGTATGAACCGCTAGAATCTTGCAAATTTCTGTCTGAGACCCTGACTTCTCGTTTGTCTAGCAACGAGAACAGACGTCATTTTTAAGTTTTTTTGAATATTATTTGGGCTGTGCATTAGTGGCCCCACAAGTTATTTTACTAAACAAGGCTTTGTGAGCCTAGTGTACAGTGCTTCAGGTTTGCAAAGACGAGGCTGTGAGCTATTTTGTAAACCATATCTATCGCTTGACCACCGTACGGGATCTACGTTTTTTACGATAAAAAAAAAACCCGTTTAGGACCGCGTCAAGCAGTTTCATGATTTATGGATATTTTACACTATCAAAAATATCTGTAAATAAAGCTCTCAAGAAGCGTAAATTTGGAACTGCCAAAATACCAGACACGAACAAGTTGGGTCAGTAATCACTCTACATCGGCGATTTCACCAGGGAATTGCATAATTCGATTTTGTATAACTGATGCCAACCTCAGTATCTGTCTTCCGGGATAAGTATTTTTTCCCGTATTATGATACGGGACGCGTGAGTACAAATCTCAATTTATACTTATTCCTTGTATTTTGTACGCACCGCACTGTGGATTCATAGCTGGGTGCGTATTTATATCATACGTATGCGTTATTTATGTCGCAATCTACTTGAATTCTCATAATTTAAATTTTCATATTATTACAATTTAGAATCAATTAATCTTTTACATTTCCTATTTCACTCACGAGAATTTCAATTGGATTATTTTCTATAAATATGTCACGAATTTAACACCCATTTTTGTATTCAACCTTACAACTTGTTTACAATCTTACTTCAGGGGCGCACACAAGAGGGGGGTCCAAGGGGTCCGGACCCCCCCCGTACTGTGAGAAGTGAGGCATTTTTTTTTGCCCTTCACTTAAAATTTAGAAGGGAAGAACTTTTTTTTTTGCTCTTCACTTAAAATTTAGAAGGGAGGACCTTTTTATTTTGCTCTTCACTTGAAATTGATATTTTGCCCTGTGTTTATAAAAATTATGTATAATTGGACCCCCCCCAAGCCAAAAATCTGTGTGCGCCCCTGTCTTACTTAGGCTGTCATCCACTGTGGAGACGAGCAATCAACATTTATAATTTATTTAGAGGTTTACACTAGCCATTTAAGCCCATTACAGTTTAAGTGTAACCTCATCTTCACGGGTTTTCCACATCCCCTGCGTGTTTACGACTGCGTTAGTGGAAAACCATATACATATTTGTTTATAAAATATCATTGTGTACATGTATTTGTTAAGTGTATATATTATACTAGCTGAGTACCCGTGCTTCGCTACGGTATATTGACAGTTTGTCATCATCGTGCAATTATTATAAGTCATGGTTCTTTATAGATCACATTGCTAACTCTCTCCTCAGGTGTAGATTCACCCCGTTAGAGGCTCATTAGTGTAAAATTCGTAGTTTGTTTCTAAACATGTGCACGGGTAACTTTTATAAGCAAAAACCTAGTCGATATCTCATCTGTCCTAAGAGATATCGAGGAATCCGTAAAAAAACATTATATTCTTCTTCACCCCATAGGGGTCGAAAAATCCTTTCTTAGTGGGTTCTTACGTCATATCCAGAAATGTAGTCTTGGAATTTCTTATTTCTAATAAAAAATTCTTTAGGACTGAAATTTAAAAAACTGTCAGAACACTATCGAAAGATTTTAAAAAGTCACCTATATGCCAGAAAGGAATGTTATAACTCAAGAAGCACAAGAGATATAAAGGGTTCGATGCTTACGTTATGGAAGGAATATGTTCCCGGAATTCCATGTATCTAATCAAAAATATACCTATTTCCCCTTTATAGATAAAAACAACCTTTAAAAAACTTTCTAAAGATAAGAAAAAAATACATATACCAAAAAGGAATGTTATAACTCAACAAACAAATAAGTTACGAAACATTATATAAGGCGCCGTGATTTAATGTAGATTCGCCCCGTTAAGTGTTGATTGAAGCAAAATCCTAACTTACATTTGTATACATACGTACGGGTAACCATAGTAAGTAAAAAGCAAGTCGTTATTTCATCAAGAGATATTAAGAAATCCGTTTTCACCCCCTAGGGGTCGAATTTCGAGAAATCTCTTCTTAGTGGTTGCTTACGTCATGGAAGAAATATAGCCCCCGAATTTCAATTGTCTACTAAAAAATACCAATGTACCAATGAAATTTAGAGAAATATAAAAAATGCAATTTAGGGGTGAAATATAAAAGAAAAAACGATCAAAATGAAATGATCTTGAAACTAAGGATAATAAAATGACACCTAAATGCGAAAAAGTACAACATAGTTATAGTAAAACAAAGACAGAAGCTACAAAGGGTTCTATAATTCACCCCGAATCTAGAATCGCCCCTTTAGAGATTGATGATTAGAGCAAAATCCTGAATTTAATTTTTAAACACATATACGGATACCATTGTAAGCAAAATCCAAATCAATATACCATTGGACCTAAGAGATAATGAAGAATCCGAGGAAAAACATTTTATCACTTTTCATCCCCTAGGGGTCGAATTTCGAAAAATTCCATATAAGCGGGTGCTTGCGACATGGAGAGAATATATTTCCTGAATTTCATATATCTATGTGAAGGGACGTTCTTTCGAATAAAAAATACCAATTTACCCCTTTAGGGATGAATTTTAAAAAAATTTCAAAACGCTTTCTAAATATTTTAAATAGAAAATTATGTACCAAAATGGAATGAACTCAGGAAATACAATGGTTTCTATAATTCACCCCAAATGTAGATTCACCACTTTATGGGTTGATTACGGCAAAATACTGAATTACTGTTTCAAAAATTTGTATGGGTAACCTTTGTAATCATAAACTAAGTCAATATCTCATTGGTCCTAAGGTATATTGAGGAATACTTCAAATCACATTTCACCCCTTAGGGCTCGAATTCGAAAAATCTCTTCTTAGTGGGTGATTACATCACGGAAGGAATATACTTCCCGAATTTCATGTCTCTATATCCAAGGGAAGTTCTATCGAATATAGCGGGAAGTTACCCATTTATAAATACCCATTTAACCCCACCCCCCATTTACATTTAGAGGTGAAATTTTGAAAGACTGTCAAAACTATCTCGAGATATTTGAAAAAGACACCAGTGTGCCAAAAATGTTATAACTTAATGAACACAGGAAACACGACGGGTTGTATAATTCACCCCGATTGTAGACATACGTTTTTTGGTATTTGGATGGGTAATCTTTGTAAGCAAAATCCAAGACGATATCTTATTGGTCGTATTGAGGAATCCTTGAAATCACATTTCACCCCTTTTCACTTCTTAGGGGTGGAATTTCGAAAAATCTCGTCTTAGTGGGTGCTTACGTTATGGAGGGAATATACTTCACGAATTTTATTTATCTATGTCCAAGGGATGTTCAATCCAATACAAAATTCCCATTTACCCCTTAAGGGTGAAATTTTAAAAACTGTCAATACCATTTCGAGATATTTTGAAGACGCCTATATGCCAAAAGGAATTTTATAATTCAACAAACACAGGGAATATGATGGGTTGTATAAATTCCTCTGTTTGGAAATTCACCACTTTAGGGGTTGACAAAATCCTGAAATAAGTTTTTCAACATTTATATCGGTAATCCTTGTAAGTAAAAACCAAGACGATATCTTATTAGTCCGTAGAGATATTTAGGAATCCTTGAAATTACATTTCACCCCTTAGGGGTTGAATTTCGAAAAATCATGTCTTAGTGTATGCTTACTTCATGGAGGGAATATACTTTGCGAATACCATGTATCTATGTCCAAGGGATGTTCTATCAAATAAAAAATATCCTTTTACCCCTTTAGGGGTGAAATTTTGAAAAACTGTCAAAACTATTTCGAGTTATTTTAAAAAGGCATCTATATGCCAAATAGGAATTTAATAACTCAACAAACACAGGAAATACGTAGGGTTCTATAATTTTCCCTGATTGTAGATTCACCCTTTTAGGGGATGGATAGGACAAAATCCTGAAATAAGTTTTTCAACATTTGTAATGATAGTATTTATAAGCAAAAATCAAGGCGATATATTATTGGACCTGTGAGATTATGAGGAACCCGTGAAAACACATTTTACCCCATTTCACCCCTTAGGAGTTGAATTTCCAGAAATAATTTCTTAGGGGGTTGTTAAGTCATAAAAGGGATATACTTCCCGAATTTTATGTTTCTCTGTCTAGACGACATTCTATCGAATATAAAATACCAAGTTACCCCTTTAGGGGTGAAATTTAAAAAAAACGGTCAAAACACTTTTTAAATATTTTAAAAAGACACCTTTATGCCTAAAAGAAATGTTACAACACAACAAACACAGAAGAGGCGAAGGGCTCTATAATTCACCCTGATTGTAGATTCACCCCTTTAGGGGTTGATTAGTACAAAATCCTGAAAAATAAGTTTTTCAACATTTATGTGGGTAGTCTTTGTAAGCAAAAGCAAGGTGATATATTCTTGACCTAACAGATACTGAGGAATCCGTGAAAACACATTTCACCCCTTATCACCCCTTAGAGGTCGAATTTCAAAAAATCGTTTCTTAGGGGGTTCTTAAGTCAGAAAAGGGATAAACTCCCCGAATTTTATGTTTCTTTGTCTAGACGACATCCTATCGAATAAAAAATGCCAGTTTACCCCTTTAGGGGTGAAATTTAAAAAAACGGTCAAAACACTTTCTAAATATTTTAAAAAGACACCTATATGCCAAAAAAGAATGTTATAACACAATAAACATAGAAGATGCGAAGGGTTCTATAATTTACTATGATTGTAGATTCACCCCTTTAGGGGTTGATTAAGACAAAATCCTGAAATAAGTTTTTTAATATTTACATGCGTAATTACTGTAAGCAAAAACCAAGTCGATATCTTATTGGACCTAAGAAATATTAAGGAAACCGTGAAGCCACATTTTACCCCTTTTAACCCTCTTTTCACCCACTTAGAGGATGAGTTTCGAAAAATCCGTTCTTAGTGGGTGCTTACGTCATGGAGGGAATATACTCGCCGAATTTCATAATTATAGGTCCAGTGGTTTAGGCTGGGCGTTGATTATGAGTAGGTAGCTTAGTTACGATTTTATATATATAGATGAGTACCTGTTCACCGGGTTATCCGAATTACTCCTGGTACAATTTATTGTGTTCTATAACCGCATATTATGCATATATTCACGCCTGTAACTTTACTGTAACCAATATTCATTTCAAATAATTTTTCGTGTTACTCAGAGCAGTTCTACGATATCAACGGCTGATTAGGGATTCAAGAGGACAGAATTGTGTTATTACTCCTCCAGAACCACTGTGTGGGCCCCTTCGAATACCTCTACTCCCAGGGAAGACCAATCACTTGTAATAACTCTCCGAGAATAACCCCTTGGAGTGAAATACGTCTGAACCCTGCCTGTCCTTTTTGATGTTTGTGAGTATAACTCTGCTCTGAAGTAACGCGCCTTTTTTCCAACGATTTACCTGCAATTCTACTGCAGGTTAAAGTATCATTCACAGCTCATGTTTTAATAGATAGTACGTAATTCATAGTGCATAATGTTAATGGATAACGTTAGTGGCTAGTCACAACACTTTGGTAGCATTCATAGCTCATGTTTTAATAGATAAATCGATCTAGCTGCCATCTACACGCAATAGAAATTATTAAACAATTTATAATAAAAATATCTTGTTATTAAATATATGTATTGTTTTTTTATTAATGTACTTCTAAAAAGAACCAAAATAATATTATTAAATAAAATAACTATAATGTTTCTGAAGCTACTCACTCTAACCTATAGTGCGTTCGAAGGTGAGTTTGCAGTACAGGGCATATGGAGTAGTTCTTTTTCATACTCTCTAATGGGTTTACAGAATGACGCTATCCTTTTCTTGCTGGTCGACGTTGCCAGCTCTAAAACGCGCTGATCTGTGAAGACGCAGTAATCTACAAATGGCCATTTGTTTTTGTTGAGTGTTATTTTGAGTTTTATAAGAGTTGATTTTTGTAAATAATACCAGTTTTTCATATTATTATAATTGACACATTTGACACTTTTACAACATTTGGCAACACCGCTCCCATTTGCCATAAGAGCTATACTGAAAACTCACCTTCGAACGCACTATAACTTTTTGATTTCACAAAAAAAAGTTAACTTTTGTTTCCCAGAAGTGTTGGTCTAAAAATCTGAAAAAAATCTCAATAATGTACATTGATGGAAACCAAAATAGTTCAAAAGGAATTTTTGTCAGATTAATTTTTTATTGTTGAAAAAATACATATTTTATTTTAAAAGTTCATGTAGTATTTTAAGGAAAAGCTCTTTGTACATAGAATAACAAACGGTACATTATTTTCAAAATATTATTCATTTTGACTTGATTACAGCAAAAAAAAAAAATGTTCCACACATATAGCCGCTTTAACTTGGGTACTAGATACCTGAAAAACACTAAAATATGTGAAAATTCAAACTTCACATCAATTTTTTATTAGATTCAACACATTTATTAATTAGTACATCATAAACTGCAGCCACAAGTCTTTTTAGAATTTCCTGTGTAATATTGAAATTGAAATTGAAATTTATTGAAAAATACCATATTAGACTGTTGCCAGTCTAATATATTCGTCTATTTTGAAATGTATCACTGTATACCTGCGAAACCCTGAAATATGTAAAAATTCTCACTTTACATCTATTTTTCAATATTAGTTTCAACATTTTTACTAATAATTATGTCACAAGCTGCATCCACAAAGTCTTATTCGAATTTCAAGTATAATATATTCCTTCATTTTGACAGTTGTCAGTGTTTTAATGTTAATGTTAATGTCAGAAGTTTGAGATATACAAACTTCTAACATTATGCGTTAAATATTTTCTTACGCTTATCCACTAAATTGGAGCTATGAATGCTTATACGGACTTGTGTAGAACTAACATTCTTATGCGTTAACATTAACACTATGAATTACGTACTATCTATTAAAACATGAGCTGTGAATGATACTTAAATCCGCACACTTAACAATTTACTCTACAGAACCGTTTACTAGTCACCACGTGTGGCGGGTCCTACGATCTTAGTCGTAGACCTATGTGACGCCGCGACGCCTGCGTCTCTCCTACGAAACCAGCGCAACGGGCGCCACAATATAGAAAATACAAAAGCACCGTTTTCTTATTATCACCGGTATCCTATAATGACCCAACCGCTAAAACTCGGTATGTCTAACCCTAGATGGGTGGCCTGTACTTGTATTTATAACTGTAACTTAACTTACATGTGGTGACTGCCGCTAGTAGTCTAACTGAATCTGATGGTGGTTCACAGTTTGGCGAGGCTGGTTGTAATATATATTGTGCGAAAGTTAACGCCGTGATTGCGTTTCCAGTAGGAACTAAGATGAACAAGGCTACCCAAAGATATAAAAAGGCTGGAAGAGGTCCGAAGGCTACACTGATGTATGCGTAGTCTCCTCCTGATTTTGGGATCATCGTTCCTGAAAAATGAAAAACGTATTACTCATGTGATAAAATTAAATTAAAATCTACCAAAAACAAAATTGCCGTTTTGTAAATATTTAGTCAGATTTTTTTTCCTTTTGGTATCTTTTCACTTCGATAGCTATTTCAATTTGGAGCATTTTTAATCTGACGTTCTACGAATAACCTTTGTTGCTGTGCGCCAAAAAAATTTAACTAACAATCTGGCGTCCTTAGGCGAATATCTCTACCTCTAAAGCCGCAATCAGAACTCTTAAATCAATAGCTTATACACTGTAGCTTATAGACTGTTTACTGTCACTAAAGTTTGACATATGGTAAGACGTGAATCTGTTCAAACCTCTAAATTCAATACGGTGTTCGTTGTGCATTGTGAATAATATTTTAAACTTATAGCTAGTGAGATGTTTTAATGAGACAGACATATAAACTCATTGGCTATTGCATTCTATCAGTGACACCGTAGTTATCGAATGCCTTTACATAACCTAACATAATGTCATCATTAACAAATCTTGCTCAAAATTACAAAGACGTACAGTAAATATGATCACTTTAGGTAATTAGGTAGTTAAAGTCTAACACAACAGAATTATAAGAACGATAATACAGAGTGATTATTTAATGGCGAGACGACGTCACCGAATTTTACGTGCTGTCTAGCAGAAATACTGGTGAATACTATGACTATAATAACTATGATTATGAAGAAAAAAAGATTATGCGCGTGCGCGCATAATCGCCTGCTACGATGTGTATGAAACGGCAAATTATTAAAACTTCCAGTGACGTCGTCTCGCTATTAAATAATCACTATGTACATATAAAACATTTTACGAAGCAGAGCAGTTTTTTTCATAAAACACAGATGTCGGACTATTCGTAACATATTAATTTCTAACTTGCTATGAACGGTACGAACAACGTTAAAACAATGCATAGAAACATAACTTACAGCTAACAAAGAACAGTCTATAACCTGTTAATTTAAAGAGCTCTGAATGCGGCTTTAGTCAAACGCTAACATCTTTCAATTTTTTCTTTTTTTTCTTTTAAACGCGGTTTTATGAAACCTGACATATTTTTCTTATAATAATTCTTTCACGTTAAAAGCAGTAATGCGGAACAAAAATTAATAGTCGTTTTTGTAATGATAATAGTCACGCTACAAAAATTTATTTGCGGACACCATTATTTTGGACGTTTGCCATTGCTAAGAGTACTAGGCTAGAATAGTACAATATACTCATATATTGAATGTTAGTATCAAGGAGATATAATACAATGTGTCTCAAAAGAAATTTTATATTTAGTGGATCGATTAAAAAAAAAGTAAGCCGTATATAGAAAAAATGTTTATTAATTATTAAAATACACTTTTTGGGGATTTATTTTTTAAAAATAATATCGTCTAAATGTAGACCCTCGCGTTCTCGGCCCTCATTTAATCGAACAGTAAAATTACTTATGACGTCTCGGCAGGTGGACTCAGGGATGGCTGCCATTTCGTGACGGATATTTTCTTTCAAATGCGCCAGTGAAGTCGGTTTATTGGCATAAACTTTAGATTTAAGATAACCCCATAGGAAAAAGTCCATAGGGGTTAAATCTGGAGGGTGAAGGCCAATTTATGTCACCTCTCCGGGAGATCAATTTGCCTGAGAAAATTTCACGAACACGTGGCAGAGACATATTGGACGTGTGTGAAGTTGCTACGTCCTGTTGGAACCATGTTCTTTGGTTATAGCCACGAAAGTTTTGCAGTTCAGGTACCAAGAAGTTGTCTAACATCTCCACATAACGCTCTGAATTCACTGTAACTGCACGCCCCCTTTCGTCTTCAAAAAAGTAAGGGCCGATAATTCCTCGCGCCGACATCGCATCCCATACGGTCACTTTAGGCGAATGTAGGGGTTTCTGATGTTTGCGTTTCGGATTCGTTGCACTCCAGTAGCGGCAGTTCTGCTTATTTACGTGGCCATTAAGATGAAAATGAGCTTCATCCGAAAACAAAATGTTGGTAAACGTTGAAAATCGCTCAATCACCTGATTTACGAAATTAAGCCTCTGACTGGCATCTTGGGGCTTTAATTCTTGCACCAATTGAATTTTGTAGGGGTGCAGCTTTAAGTCTTTGTGCATAATGCGATGTAATGATGATCTATGCACATTTAAAGCACTTGCGCGCTTCCGAATTGAAAGGTTCGGGTCGTCACGAACAGACTGATTAACATTCTCCACGTTTTCTACCGTTCTTGATGACCTAGGTCGCCCGGATTTTGATTTATCCAGCGTTGTACCAGTCTCTTCAAACTTTTTAACCCAATGTCGAATGAGAGGAATGCTTGGCGCATCATTTAAGTGGCGAAAACCTCGAATACTGCAGAATTTTCTACGCGCTACAGTCGCCGAATCACCGTTTTTGTAAAACTCTCACACGCATAACGCGCGGTCTGCTCCCGAGAAACGCTCCATAACGACTAAATTCCCAAGAGCCAGGCTACCGATTGACATAACCCCCGCGCCCCTCGGATAAGTTGCGTTCATGCCGTAAGCTAAATAAATATAAAATTTCTTTTGAGACACCTTGTACTTTAAAAATATAAAATTCGGAAGTTAATAGTACTAGGCTAGAATATTACAATATATATTGAGTATTTGTATCAATGAGATATCATACTTGAATTGAATGAATACATGAATTAAAAATTTCGACGTTTTGGAAACTGCTCAACAATCTGTTTCCATCTTCAGCGATACTGAATGATACTCACTTGAACACCACTGCAATAGAGTAATAAATATATGACAACAATTATTGTTATATAATTACACTGGCCAACAGACTTTTTTTCATCAGACATGATTTTAGGTGGACTAGAGGTGCGTTCGGCATAAGCTAATAATCTACACATTCTGCATAATTTACACAAGAAACGTTCGGCATAAAGTTTCTGTGTGCTCTGTGCTGTACGAAGATCGTTCAGCAAATATCGTGTAGTGCAGTTTGTGTTGCACAGTCGTCACAAGATCAGATCGTGTGGCAATCTGTGCAATAGTGGTTTTCGCGGTAAAAATATAAGTTATTATTTCTACAAAACAATCAAGATATCGTTTATGCCTGCAGCATTTGCAAAATAAATAGTACAGACATGAACCTCATTATGGAACATGTAAATACACTCAAAAAGACTCCAAATTTTCTGGATACAAGCAGAAATGTACTTTAAATTGATTTGTAATCATGTTTGGAACAGTACTCGCTGCATATTCAAACACTTTTTCCAAAATATTTTCTGGTTTGGAAATTTTTTCTTTTTATTCATCAAATAAAATGTCTTCTATATAACTTAAGAGCATCCCAAAACCTTCATGCGTCATTTTTATACTATCGTACAAACCAAATAGCAGAAAACATGTAATCAAACACACATAATTTATTTGTTTACAAAAAAAAAGTTAGAATAACAAGAATATAACTTCACAATCTGAACAAAGCGTTCGTCTTTAACTTTCTTGCACAGTGTACACAGTGGTCACGTGACAAAAAAACTTGCACGACACAGAGTTGCAGAGTTATGCCGAACGCACATCTATATATTTTTGGTTGCTGATTTCAAATTTGTTTTTAGTTTTTTTCGTAGCACGTCTAGTTTTTGTAATGAGGCTTATTATGTTTCAGTTTTATTTGTGATTTTGTTACAACTGATACAATAGGCGCGTTCAGTGCGCTCAACCGTATATTTTTTGCATCAAAGAAGTGAATATGAGTCAGGAAAGAACAGTGTCCAATATATTCCTTCGCGCAAATAGCCTTTGTTGCTGTGCGCCAAAAATTTTAACTAACTAACTAACCAATATATTTCTTTAATTAATCCGCAAAAATGTTTCTTGCCACCTCTCCATATTAAGCTTGGCTTTTTTTTTTAAATTTATATTTGGCCTAAGTTGCTGAGACTATTGGAAGCTTGACTTAATGAAGAACTTTGCGAAAGCAATGGGGAAAGTTAATTCTGTAGAATTTCCATACTTGGTAAATAAATTTCCGAAGATCAGTGCAGCAAACTTGAAGAAAAGAATCTTTGTTGGGCCGCAAATCCGGGAAGTCTTGCAAGACACAAACTTCAATTATTCTCCCAACGTTGAAGAAAAAAAAACCTTGGGAGATCTGCATATGGATTTGTGGAAACTTTCTGGGCATCCACAAGTCTATAGGTGAAGCTGGCGTTCAAAAGTTGCTCGATGCGTTTAAAAAAATGGGGTGTTTTTGAAATTGCCTTTTTTACATTCGCACAATTATTTTCCTGAAAATCTTGGAGCATTGCGTGACAAACAAGGTGAACGATTTCATCAAGACATTCAACTGATGGAAAATCGCTACCAAGGTTTTTGAAATGAAAGAATGATGGAAGACCACTGCTGGATGCTTTATCATGATGAGTCAGACAAAGTATATAAAAGAAAATCATATTCGCAACGATTTTGATATTTTGTTTGAAAAAGTGATGTAATATACAAAACTTGATTAAATCGATGATAACTATTTATAATATATATTAAAATAACAATATATGCACTTTGGTATTATTCTGTTCCCTGCACATCTGTGAAATATATATCAAATCTATCAAGCCAACGGGTCGTATTTCAGAAATTGGACGTGATACAACAAAACTGATATATATTTGGAATCACCATGAAAAATTAATCTAGAAAAATGTGGTTTTGTTTAAGATGAGAAAACAAGTTTCATTTTATTGATCTGTGTTATTGTCATCATTAATTCATCATTAACTGTATTATATAAATGAATGCAATTATAAATTATATAAATATTGTCACGGGGTGAATTCAAGAACGGAATATTTTCTACAAAATTTATTATATAATATTAATTTACATCAGAATACAATTGTTGGTCAAAATGGCTGCTGGTGTTGTCCGTTAGAAGCTGATGTAAGTCTCGTTCTTGCCCCGGTTTCTCCAGGATCGGTCGAACCACCCCAGGTATCCGCACGAGGGGAACACGTGGAGAAGCCCTGTAGACGACACTCACATCTCGTGTTGGCGACTTCAACAGCTAGTCTGGGCCTTGGGCAGAGTGCTCACAAGAATGACTAACCACGACTCTATTCCCTAAGGCCATTTTATAACTGTTAACCAGGACACTATGACGTCAGGTCCTACCTCAATTGTTTTGGAAACATTATTAATTTGTGTAATTATTGGCAGCAATTAAAGACCATAATCATCACAATTGAATAATGTTTGTCAATACATTATAATGTAGTTCAAAACTTATGTTGACAAACACGCAACTCTCTGCACATTCTTTAATTCCCAAAACTGTACGTCAGCAACCTTGACCTACACAGCTTAAAGACCGCTCAAGGAATTAGGACATTAGAACACAATTATACCATAATTGTGACAATATAATTTATTTATATATTTTCTATAATAATCATACATGTAGTATGGAATAATTGGATTAAAAATAAAATAATAAAGTGACAAATTGAATTATTTCAATTGTCAGGAAATACTCTTATTTAACCCTTTAAAACTGAGTCAGAGCGTTACTTCATGAATGTTCATATATGCCACATACACAGCAATGGATCCTGCAGTATCTCAAGTAATGGGCTCCAATAGATTTGAGGATATCAAGCAGAATTTGCACTTCAACGATAACTATGAATTTATTGAGAAAGGACAACTAGAAGATACGACCTTTTCTTTCAAAAATTTGAGGGCGACTGCTTTTAATCCTTAATGAAGAACACCTAGCAATTGTCGAGCAAATAATACGGAATCATTTTCTTTTGTAACATTATGTAGAATCATAATATTCCATGTATGGCACAAACCCTAAATTATTATTTTAATTATTATTTTTTCATAAAAATAATTTAAATAAAATTTTTTAATTAATTTTTCTATCAATAAGAACCAATTCCTAATGCCCATGAATTATTTCAGCAAAAAATAAAAATTCATGCAGTAAAGGGTTAATATAAAATATTGGCGTGAATTAACGCTGGACACAATTGATCGTAAGTATGGTTAACGTTATTTACAATCAACGCAACATAACGCCAGCAAAAAAAGGTCTTCATTTATAAATTCCAAGTGAAGACCTAAAAAAAAGGCCCTGCCACTGATTAACTATTAATTTATTATAGTTTTTGAGTAAATAAAAACTATATCTTGCTTTTCAATTTCAAAGATTTACAGTTAGGAATAATGAACTAACAGGTTGAATATTTCTAAACGGAAATGTTTGCTTTTTGGCTCTTCACTTCGATGCGACTTCCTTTTTTTTTATGTCTGAACCCGGCCCCACCAAATAACCCGCCGGCCCTCTTAGTAAATTGTACTTAACAGTTAGTCACAGTCGGGAGTCTATGCTAACACAATGTTAATCCAATCACAAAAAATTTTAGACATTACAATAGACAAGTTTTCAATCTCTGAATAACTAATAATTAAAATCATGTGGCATAAATTTGTCAAGCCAAATTTGGAAAACAAATATTAAAATCTTATGAAATATGTTATGTAAATTGGATTGGTTTTTTAAGTACAGGGATTTGACCTCTATGTCCTTTCTTTGTTTGTTTTAGTGTGCCCTTGAAGAGGTCTGTAAACTAATGCTAATATTGCATTGATAAAAAATATTAAATTATAATAGTTCAAAGATTTAAACATTAACGATAATTTGAAGAAATAAAATTTTTCGTAAATTAAAGTTTATTATTTAAAAGAACACCACACCAAAGAAAATTCTATAACATCATTATAAATTAGCTGGAGTACCCGAACTTTGTACGATTTTTGTAATGTATTTTTTCTTTTAACGTAAATGATAAGTATGAATAGTGCATAGCACTCTATTGAGAAGTGACATTACCGTTGGCGGCGCTGTTCTCCAAGGCAACATGGCTGTCGTGTCTAGTATTCAGCTGCTAATATGCTAACAACGAACAGGTTAATTTAAGCACAGTACATTTTTATTTTATGAAAATGCGAGTAAATATTTGCGAACTTTTTTAATTTTTACGCGCTACACATGTATTGAGGTATATAACAGAATGTGGACATCAAATTACAGTATTTAAAGTTTAATTTCAGTAGATTTATATGTGTAATTTGTAGTTGAGCAGGTGCTAAATGCTAGGCATTCATTTTTATGTGGTACATCTGAGTGTCGGTCATCTGAACTTACAATATATGGATTATGTTTGTAAACAAGTGCATTATGTTCATTGCCTCATGAAATAAAATTAGTTTTAGTTGGACAGAAGCAGCTAATATTATTAGCTATTATTATTAATATATTAGTGTAGTTTAGTTTTTCTGCAACAAATGTAATAAACAAACTCGCATAGTATCAGTTACTTTTTAACTCAAAATATATTCCCATGCCTTCCTTCTGTCCATAACCAAATCTTTTCCAATCTGGAATTAATATTAACTTTCTCTCCAGTTTTCTTAAGAAAAGAAAAAAACTAAGATGCCTATCTTTGTCCTGTCTTGAATGACAGCCAAAAATACTACAATTTGTTCTACTTTTACAGTTTTTCACAACTTCTATCGACATTCTAACAAAAAATCAACACTTGAACATATGTAATAAGTTCAAACAGTACTACAGGCGCCTAGTACAATATTTGACCACCCGACTGCGTATCCGAGCGTGTCAGTTCTCAATAGGGGAAACTTCCTAAGCGCCCTGATATTTGGTGGCGATTTTTGGAAGATACGAAAGTGTCATTGTTTTGTTTTGTTCAATGGAGAAGTACGTGTTTTTTTGTTGTTTGTGTTTTATTTTTGTGAATCATGGCAAAAAACAATTAATTTTGTTGTGTCGCAATTTAAATCGTGAATAAAAAAGTATCCCACTTAAACATTCCATAATGTCCCTAAATCAGGAACAATATCAATTGAAATGACATTTGGAGGTAGAGAGAAAGTAGATCGGAGGTCTCTATCATACACAAATATCTCTATGAATCCAAAAACTAAAAATTGATGTGAAGTGTGAATATTCACACATTTCAGGGTTTCGCAGGTATATAATAAGTGAAGGCGGTATGCTGAGTGTGTAGGACAAATTTTACTTTGTAGTAATCACAGCAAAATGAACGATATTTTTAAAATAATTTATCGTCTGTTAATCATATAATAAGACTGGTTATTAAATTTACGCTCTTAAAAATTAAATACAACAGTTGTCAAAATATAACTAGAATTTTGACAAAATAATTTCAACATACTAAAAATGCAAAAAAAAAAACACTCCGTACTCGAACTCGAAAC
This sequence comes from Liopterus haemorrhoidalis, assembly GCA_963971575.1. Lineage (NCBI taxonomy): Eukaryota > Metazoa > Arthropoda > Insecta > Coleoptera > Dytiscidae > Liopterus > Liopterus haemorrhoidalis. The sequence continues at coordinate 16,840,992 of OZ020623.1, forward strand.
CCTTCGTTTTCCAGCGCATTTTAGTTTACGACACCAGTGCTCTAACCCATTACGCTATCGCACGCCTTGCGTGTGAGTATCGTACATTGGTATAACTTTTGTACTTTGTGAACCAAAAAATGCGTTATTTTCCGAAAACATAATCTGATCAAAAATTCCTGTTGTACTATTTCGGTTCACACCAATATACATTACTTAGAATTTTTTTAGATTTTTAGTTTAAACCATCTGGGCTACAGGATGTGCGACAATTTTTTTTTGCACAATTTTGGCAAAAATCGCATAAAAATAATTTATTTTGCAAAAATAAAAATTTGATCGTTAATCCACGTACTAAGGGCTTTCATTTGATACCCTATTCAGAATTTAAAAAAAATATTTTTGTTTTCGATGAGCACATATTTGTTTATATTTTTAGGGGGGTATGTTTTTTAGATGTTTTAGTATTTTTCCTATGTGTGGGTCAAAGAGTTGTATAAGCATGCCAAATTTCAACTCTCTAGGTTTAGCCGTTTGGCTACAATTTTTACCGAACAGACAGACAGACAGACAGACAGACAGACGACAAAATGACGGTATAAGGGTTTTTTGGTCATACCTACAAAACCCTAAAAATGGGGAAAAAATCCAAGCTCATGAATAAGTGTTTGCTCGTTGCATAAAATGCAACGATGCGTAAAATGCAACATTTTGTCGTCTGTCTGTCTGTCTGTTTGTTCGGTAAAAATTGTACCCAAACGGCTAAACCTAGAGAGTTGAAATTTGGCATACTTATACAACTCTTTGACTCGCACATAGGAAAAATACTAAAAAATATCCCCCTAAAAACATAAACAAATAAGTGCTCATCGAAAAAAAAAAAAAAATTGTAACACACTATACTCGAAGGCTTATCCTGGTCTAATGGTTAGCTTGCTCGCTTGCTACGCAGCAAACTAAGGTTCACTCCCGGGCAGACAATTTTATTTTTTGTTTTTTCAAAATTCTAGTTATATTTTGGCATATGTTGCATTTAATTTTTAAGAGCATAAATTTAATAAGCAGTTGGAATTGTTGGAATTATATTTTCATTCTCTGTGTCATGTATACGAAACCAGAAGGGCGAAGCATATGACTTAAAACAACCAATGGAAGCTACAGGCGCAATTTTCAAAATCTTAATGAACTTTGCTATATAAAAAAAAATACAGCACATATTTAGAAACCTAAATAATGGTATTAGGTATTCGAATTAAAATTAACAAAAAAATATTTTAACATAAAATTTGTTTGTAAAGTTCTTAGACTAACAGACCATAAATTATTTTAAAAATATCGTTCATTTTATCGTAATTACTACAAAGCAAAATTTGTCCTACACACTCTGCATGCCGCCTTCACTTATTATATACCTGCGAAACCCTGCAATGTGTGAAAATTCACACTTCACATCAATTTTTTAATTTTGTATAAGAAACTAATAATCTCTGGGGGTTGTACGTAGCGTTAAGTAGGTGGACATATTATCAAGTTTAGCTGCTTATTTAATTTGCAAAACTAGTTTTCGAATAAAAGTTTTAAATTTTAGAATGTCAGTTCGGTGCCAACATTTTTCTGTCTGTTATATTTTTCTTTTAAAACTAAATTTAATAATTTTATTATAAAGACTATTGACCTAATAAGAGATTAATACTTTCAAAATAGATTATGCAAATATTGTAAATGAATAAGCAGCAAGTCAACGTCCTACATAGTACTTATGGTTTTTTAATATTATTTCACGCCTATATGAGTTTCTAACAGATGTTGTTTGTTTCTCCCCTATTTCCTGTATCAAATTTGCAACACAACTATAGTACGACGTTCATGATTATCTCCTAAATTGGTTACAATTCGTACCACTACTACTATTAATAGCTAGTTTCATATTTACCATGAAAAGACAAAGTACCTCAGGGCATCGAGAACACCTCAAAACGGATGCCTACCAGCAATCGCAGAACTGCAAATAGAATCCGTAACACGCTTTAAATACCTCGGAAGCAGGGTGAACATTAACAGCAACAACACGGAAGAAATAACTTTAAGAATCCTGTCTGCAAACAAAGCCTCCTAAGCCCTTAATAGTGTAGCGAACCCGATACGTTACTTTAAAATGGTATCGTTTATTGTCCACTAGGTAGCGAGCCTGTGATATTATATAAAGTCTGATCTCAAACTGAAATGAGATTCCTGACTAAAGGAGTTCGGGTACTAGGCGTGAGTGTTATCCAGGGTTTATCATTACAATATGTGAATTAAATGATGTTTATTAGTGTACTTAGCAACCGACTGATCAGGCATCTTTTAATTAGTCTGGATCTTAGCTGTTCACTTAAGTTCTTAAAGGTGAAGGTTTATTTTCCTTGCTTATGATCATAATGTGTATTTTTCAATAATTATAAAATAACGGGTGTTTTTTTTAGAGGTATAGAACTTTAAATTGCAATAAAACAACGATGGATTATTCGATTGACATGAATTTTTTTTTATTCGAAAGATAATCTTGTGGCATTACATTAAATCATACCAACAAGACGGCGCAACATGTCACACAGCTCGTGCCACAATCGATTTATTGAAAGACACGTTTGGTGACCGCCTAATTTCACGTTTTGGACCTGTGAATTGGCCTCCAAGATCTTGTGATTTAACACCGCTGGACTACTTTCTGTGGAGCTATGTAAAGTCATTGGTCTATGCGGATAAGCCACAAACGCTTGACCATTTGGAAGACAACATTCGCCGTGTTATTGCCGATATACGGCCACAAATGTTGGAAAAAGTCATCGAAAATTGGACGTCCAGATTGGACTACATCCGAGCCAGCCGTGGCGGTCATATGTCAGAAATCATATTTAAAATGTAATGCCACAAGATTATCTTTCGAATAAAAAAAAATTCATGTCAATCGAATAATCCATCGTTGTTTTATTGCAATTTAAAGTTCTATACCTCTAAAAAAAACACCCATTAAATATAATATACCTCATTTGATTGAAACTTGATTTTTTTGTTGTAAATTTATATCTCAGGATGGTAGGTATTTCTGAAATAGCGCATATAATAGTTAATTGACATTATTATTATATAATCACAATCTTGACATGTTTTTTTTTTTTATTTTAATGGCCTTTGCTGCTTCGGCAATTAGCCAGAATAATTTTTATTTTTGAGAAAATTCCATGCCTGAACGGAATTCGAACCCGAGACCTTAGCAACGCAGAGCACATGTGTTACCACTACGCTACGCCGGTCGGCATTTTGACATGTTAATTTAGAATCTGACAATCTGACACTTGAAATATTTTAATGAATATAACCTTAATTTAATGAAACTTAATCAAAAGTTGAAAAGCCAGATTTACAAGTTCACAAGTTCCATCAAAGTCCATTTACAACACAACAATAATCAGAGTCACCAGATCTATAATCTATGCCAAATGTTTAAGCGGAACTAAATGAAATATTTATTTTAAGTTGTCACGAGCTGACTTTTTATTGATTATAGAGAACTTTTGTTAAACAAAATGATCAAATTTAAACGGCAAAAGTGGAACTAGATGTTGAAAACTAAATAAAAGAAAATAAAAAATTATACAGATTAAGTAAGACGGTTTAAAATGAATGGATTTGATTTATTAAAAGTTATATTTACAATTAGTTTAAAAGATATGTTATAGATAAAAATACTGATAAAGATTAAAACAAATAGAATCGGATAGACCACCAGAATGCCGACACACTGCCTCTAAGGTTTTAACAAATTAGATTTTACGCTAACCGAATACTGTCTAATCTCGTCTGCAGAGAGATAGGAGTTTATATAAGTCATTTCTAGTTGCACTGCTAAGAAAAAGGGTTTAAGCTTTGTTCAAGAAGATGCTAGTGTTGATAGTTATTAAACAATAACTCTGAACAAATGTCTCCTTGAACAATGAACCATTTAAAAATATATTTCTAAAGATACGTGCTGTAACGTAAGATTTCCAACTTTTATTTTTTAAGGTATTCTTAAAAAATGTTATTTTAAAATACCCCTTTGTAAAATCATGATAAAACCGAAGGAAACCCCTTTCTAAGCAATTCTCGCGACGGGTAATTTGTGAAGGTTTGGTCTTGTTCCAGTGGTCTAAATGATTCGTTACAACAGTCTGCTCAGATCACGCTTACTAGACCCTTCTTCGACTCATACTCACATATGGAAGAGAATTTTGGACACTTACACAGTAACAAGAACAACGGCTGAAAATCTTTGAACGCGAGATTCTACGGAAAATTTTCGGTTCTGTCCAAGAGGATGGAATATGGAGAATCAGAAGTAATGCTGAGCTGTGCGACCTTTATAATGAATCGGATGAGATTGACTTCATAAAAAGTTCCAGAATATATTGGATCGGATACGTCATCAGAATGCCCAACAACATGCCAGTGAGAAGAGTATTCGATAGCGTTCCAGGTATAAACAAATCAAGAGGAAAACCTCGAATGAGATGGGTGGACAATGTGTGCAAAGACCCGCAAAGAATCGATGCCCATAGTTGGAGAAGATTAGCGCATGACGAAGTCATGAAAAAAAAAGTCATGACGAAGATGGAAGATGTTTGTGGAGACGGCAAAAACCCTCTAAGGGTTGGAAAATCCAATTGATTTTGAAAAATTGCCAAAACACAAACAAAAAAAAGTGGTAGCACATGATGAGCAAGTGTCAGACAGTGAAGTTCTTAATACAGGTGTACCACAAGGCTCCGCGATAGGAAGCTTACTATTTATATTATACGTAAACGACCTGCCAAATAATATAAATGCCCAAACTTCGATGTATGCTGATGACACGACATTTATACATACCACTAAAACTAGATACGAATTAAAAGACAAAATCAGCTATACTAATCAAGAAGCTGTTGTATGGTTCTCAGCAAATAATTTAAAACTAAATGAAAATAAAACGTAAAATATTATATTTAGTAGAAATCAAATTCTCAGTGAGGCTATTTTAAATTGCACGGATAATATAAATCTTTTTAGGTTTTAGCATAGATCATCAGATAAAATGGACATCCCAAATTCTAAGTGGCTAACAAACTTAGGACCTGCAATTACATGTTAAGGAAAGTTACAAAAACATTATCGCTAGAAACATTAAAGGCTTTATATTTTACGTACTTTCAACCAGCTATATCAGCGATTCCCAAACTGTGCGCCGCGGCACCCTGGGGCGCCGCGAAAATATTTCCATATTCCTACAACTGCATTAGTTAGACCAGTTTTTACTTGGGGCACCGCGGAAATCTTTCTAATAAATTAAGGGCGCCGGGAACCGATAAAGTTTGGGCACCACTGGGTTATAGGCATCTAAAAATATCCGTAGTTTATTTAATACAAAAAAAAAAATCGGGGCTTTAATCGTTTAACGCGTTTTGAGATTACGACATGTTTTTAATAGTAGAATTTACATTATTTGTGAAAATTGTAAATTTAAAAAAAAACACAACTCAAAAACGGTTTGAGACAGCGACCTCTGATTAATATTTTTGGATTCTCCGTAGTTCATTTAATCTAGAAATAATTTGGGGCTTTAATCGTTTAATGCGTTTTGAGATTATTTATGACTAACATTTTTAATGGCATATCATAAATTTTTATCTTCGCATGAACATATTTCAAAAACGAAATGCGATAAAGACCTGCGGTTGAAATTTTTAAAATCTTGAGGTCCTAATTGACTTGTAACTATATTTTGAAATTAAAAAAAAATTTAAAAAATTTCATTTTCTTAAATTTTTTTTTATTTTTTTTTTATAAATCCTAACTATAAAATGGTTAGGGATAGAAATATGCGGTTTGAATTTTTAAAATCAACATAGATTGTTTAGTCTTAAAAAAAAAAAAATGGCCTTAATAAACCGTTTATTAAGTTTTGTATGGGCAGTAACCCAAAACCCTTGAAAATGGCCAAAAATCGAAAAAATCGTAAGGGCCTTAAAAAATCGTGAATTTTAAGCAAAACATTTTTGTCTCCGATTTTATTGAAAATTGGTACATGTATTTTTGGTCATAGATCAACAAAATTTGGTCCATTTTGAAGTTTGGGCAAAAATTTTGGAATTATTGGCGAAAAACTGACAATATCGGCTCCAACTTAAAAACTAGGAAAGCATTATATTTTTAAATATTTTTTCCATAATCCCAAAATTAGCTTAAATCAATATTTTGGCTAAAATTAGAGTCAAAAATTTTTTGACCAGATTTCAAAATTTTGGTAGAAAAAAAAAATTGTTGGTAAATTGGTATACTTATATATTTTTAGCTTAAGATCACAAATATATGGTCACTTTTGAGTTAAGGTCTAAAATTTTGACATTTGCAGCCAAAAAATTTAAAAAAAAAACAGTCCACAATAAGGCTCAGAGCCGATGAAATGTTAACCTGCCTCCTTTTTAGGGTTTTGTAGGTATGACCAAAAAACCCTTATACCGTCATTTTGTCGTCTGTCTGTCTGTCTGTCTGTTCGGTAAAAATTGTAGCCAAACGGCTAAACATAGAGAGTTGAAATTTGGCATGCTTATACAACTCTTTGACCCGCACATAGGAAAAATACTAAAACATCTAAAAAACATATCACCGTAAAAATATAAACAAATATGTACTCATCGAAAAAAAAAATATTTTTTTTAAATTCTGAGTAGGGTATCAAATGAAAGCCCTTAGTACGTGGATTAACGATCAAAATTTTATTTTTGCAAAATAAATTATTTTGATGCGATTTTTGCCAAAATAGTGCAAAAAAAAATTTGTCCCACACCCTGTAGCCCAGATGGTTTAAACTAAAAATCTGAAAAAATTCTAAGTAATATACATTGGTGTGAACCGGAATAGTACAACAGGAATTTTTGATCAGATTATGTTTTCGGAAAATAACGCATTTTTTGTGTTTTTAACTAAAATATGTTAAATATTTAATTCGCTATGTAACACACCAGGTCAGTAGCTCTAGTAGCGTATTTGGTTTTGTCGTTCACTTAATAATGGAACTTAATTTGTAAACTAGAGTTCGAATCCTGTTAATTTTATTCTTTCTGTTTTTTTGCATTTTTATTTTGTTTAAATTATTTTGTCAAAATTCTAGTTATCTTTTGGTAAATGTTACATTTAATTTTTAAAAGCGTAAATTTAATAACCAGTGGGAATTGTTGAAATTATAATTAAATTCTATGTTTGACGAAATCAGAGGTCGGGGCTTATGATTTAAGCAACCAATGGAAGCCATAGACGCAATTTTCAAAATATTAATGAACCTTGATATATAAAAAAATACTGCACATATTTAGAAACTTAAATAATGATATTAGGCATTCGAATTAAAATTCATACAAAAATATTTTGACATAAAATTTGTTTTCGCATCCCAAATAATCATCATTTAGTTACTAAATACCTGCAAAACCCAGAAATGTGTGAAAATTCACACTTCACATCAATTTTTTAGAAAAATTTCTTCATAAGTTATCTTTTCTTTTAAGTATCCGTTTCTTAAAATAAATTGAGCCATGCAAATTCGTGGATTTTTCTGCGGTTACAGATATATTATCATTTAAATCGTGCGGATGCGGATAAAATATCATATCTGCTTATCCGAAATATGCGCATGAACATAAAATCTTCGGTTAGACGCCTCTTCCCACGGAAGGTTTAGAACCCTAAAAATGTATCGCTGGCATTTGTATATTGCTTATGGCAAGAGTGAAATAATGATACGTTACAGAACTTTTTACTTTTTACTCTTCCCATAAAGACCTATTTTACGCTTACTTATATAGTTAAATATAGTACAGTTTAAATAACAATCGTAGATACAACAATTTCTTTGCATTTATTGCCAGTTTATCAACTGAAAAATAATTTTGTAACGTGTCGTCTTATTTTGCATTTTTTTGAAATATTAGTAAAAATTAACCATAGTAATTTGCCACATTTAATAACATATGAAGCTCATATCAAATTAAAAAAAAAATCTTTAATTTCTTGAAGTCGTCATATAACTTTCATCTTTTAATAATAGGATGAATTTAAGAATTTAGTTTTATTATTAAGAATTCATTTTTTTAAATTTGCTGATTTTATAGGTCTTTCCTTGTTATTTATTGGTCATAAATGTGATAAATTAATCTGTTTAATCATTTCTAAATATCAACATATAATATATTTTGGAAGTGTTGGTATCTACCCACAGATTTTTATACGGGCCAGTACTGGTAAAGCATATACTCCCCCCGGTATTGAAAGTAATGGGCCAGTACCCCGGTGTCCCCGTGGCCGTTACTGGCCCATTGATGTATCAGTTGCCGGCCCAGCAACGGTAAAGTGCAAAATAATCGCATTAGTTGCAAGATTTATTTCTGATGGTTTTAAGTAAAAATTATGAGTGAAGAAGAGTGCTTATAAAATGCTGGTAAAGTTCTTCGTATAGGCGGAATGCGAAATACAAATGTGAAGTACATTATTAATACTGGCGTTGCACTTACTTTTGGTGCCAGTAATTTACCAGCATAAAAGCAGTTTGCCGGCATTCGGCCGTTAGTTGATTGTTTGCTGGGTATGTTCTATTCGCCTTCTGGTGTATCTTAATTTTTCCGGTACACGGAGAGAGGAAAATGAAAGAAATATAATTCTTTTATATACAAAATTTAGGGACGGGCGTGGATTGGCCATTCTAACGTGAAAAAATTCACGCGTATCACTATTCATGCGTGAGTCACGATTCACGCGTGAGTCACGAAGCACGCGTGCGTGACCGTGATATTTTAAATTTATGATTTCGTGTGTGTGCGTGTAATTTTGAATCTGGCTTCGTGAGCGTGCGTGATCGTGACAAAATTTTATTCACGCGCCCAGCATAATCCCGACTTTACACAGCCTTTATATTTTTAAATGTCTACTTTATGTCAAACAGAATATAAATAATTTTGCAACAAATAGCTTCTACCATCGGTATGAAACAAGACGAGGTAACGACATATGAGTAATGACACGCAAGTATATCTACCTAAACAAAGAGATCGATATTATGGGCCCAACACTATATAATAAATTATCGTTAGAAATAAGAAATCTTACTTTTAAACAATTTAAAATTGCTGTAAAAAAATTACTGTTTGGTCTGCACTATATTCGATTGAAGAGTATATGGCAATGAATATGAATTTTTAAATTTGTATTGACAAATAGATTTAAGAAATGATAATGACTGTGTTAATAACTATTGACTAGTTGTAAATTTTAAATGTTATTTTAATATAAATAATTGTACTTGGACATAAGATAACCGTATTCTGTACTCTGTCTTAAATAAATAAATACTAAGGTTGGCTCGCCCAGATTCAGACTGTACAAGGTGTCTCAAAAGAAATTTTATATTTATTTAGCTTACTGCGTGAACGCAACGTATCCGAGGGGCGCGGGGGTTATGTCAATCGGTAGCCTGGCTCTTGGGAATTTAGTCGCTATGGAGCGTTTCTCAGGAGCAGACCGCGCGTTATGCGTGCGAGAGTTTAACAAAAACGGTGATTCGGCGACTGTAGCGCGTAGAAAATTCTGCAGTATTCGAGGTTTTCGCCACTTAAATGATGCACCAAGCATTCCTCTCATTCGACATTGGGTTAAAAAGTTTGAAGATACTGGTACAACGCTGGATAAATCAAAATCCGGGCGACCTAGGTCATCAAGAACGGTAGAAAACGTGGAGAATGTTAATCAGTCTGTTCGTGACGACCCGAACCTTTCAATTCGGAAGCGCGCAAGTGCTTTAAATGTGCATAGATCATCATTACATCGCATTATGTACAAAGACCTAAAGCTGCACCCCTACAAAATTCAATTGGTGCAAGAATTAAAGCCCCAAGATGCCAGTCAGAGGCTTAATTTCGTAAATCAGGTGATTGAGCGATTTTCAACCTTTACCAACATTTTGTTTTCGGATGAAGCTCATTTTCATCTTAATGGCCACGTAAATAAGCAGAACTGCCGCTACTGGAGTGCAACGACTCCGAAACGCAAACATCAGAAACCCCTACATTCGCCTAAAGTGACCGTATGAGCTGCGATGTCGGCGCGAGGAATTATCGGCCCTTACTTTTTTAAAGACGAAAGGGGGCGTGCAGTTACAGTGAATTCAGAGCGTTATGTGGAGATGTTAGACAACTTCTTGGTACCTGAACTGCAAAACTTTCCTGGCTATAACCAAAGAACATGGTTCCAACAGGACGGAGCAACTTCACACACGTCCAATATGTCTCTGCCACGTGTTCGTGAAATTTTCTCAGGCAAATTGATCTCCCGGAGAGGTGACATAAATTGGCCTCCACGCAGTCCAGATTTAACCCCTATGGACTTTTTCCTATGGGGTTATCTTAAATCTAAAGTTTACGCCAATAAACCGACTTCACTGGCGCATTTGAAAGAAAATATCCGTCACGAAATGGCAGCCATCCCTGAGTCCACCTGCCGAGACGTCATAAGTAATTTTACTGTTCGATTAAATGAGTGCCGAGAACGCGAGGGTCTACATTTAGACAATATTATTTTTAAGAAATAAATCCCCAAAAAGGGTATTTTAATAATCAATAAACATTTTTTCTATATACGGCTTACTTTTTTTTTAATCAATCCACTAAATATAAAATTTCTTTTGAGACACCTTGTATATCAATCAAATAAATTAAATTTTTCCTGCTGTATTGTTTGCCATACCATAAGAATGTTGACAAATAAATCTAAATATAGGCATTTTTTATTAAAATATACTGATAACGTCAAAGTCAAATGACTAACAAATCTGTCATCCCAGTGATATGTAAATTTGTAGTTCTCGGTTTATTTATTTATTCCTTGATAACACTCGACAACAATAAAATATATATTCTTTATTCCCCTAAGGCTTGCGGCGTTCAGGGTGCTAACATTTACAAAAAAACAAAAATAAAATAAAATATAAAACAATCAATCCAAAAATACATAACAATAACATCCAATACAATTTACATTTTACAATCTTCTTTTTTTTTTCTCTTTTCTTTCTTCTTTCCGTTTCCCCTTCCTGTTATCCTTCGCCAATCTCCATCCTTCTTGCCTCTAATTCTCTCGCCCACCTCTCCCCCTTCCATCTTCGTGCAACAGGTCTATTGTGCTCCCCGACCATACTGTCATCTCTCTACACCTCTTCGCGAGGTGCTCTATATCTTCCTCCTCCTCCCCGCACATCCTGCACATCTTATCTTCCTGTCTCCTCCAATATCTATTTCCTCTCTCTTCATTCCCGCACCTTAGTCTCGCAATCCTCCTAACTCTCCCTCCTGACCTTCCTCTTTCTCCCCTCAAGTAGCTTGGTACCCCTATAGCTCTGACCTCCTTATATCTCTCTGCGCTCCTTGAATTGTCTATTCTGACTGTCCTTTCTTGCTCCCCCACTTCCTTATCCCTCCTCCACAACTCCTCAATCACGCTTATCCCATCTTTTCTTCTCCTTTCCACCTCTGTCGCATCCACTCCGCATCTCCAGTAATACTCTTTTCTCATCTCCCCCCATGCGTACCATTCTTTCTGTTCCTCTCTGGATTTTTCTTCCCAGCATTCTCTCATTATTTTTTTGTCTATTTCTATTCTAACTTTCTCTTCGTACTTAACCGCCCTCCTTCCTGTACCCACTTTCATCTTATCCCTTTTCAGTTCCTCTCGTACAATGTACCCTGGTGTCGTTCTATCTACCCTTAAGATCCATCTTAAATACCTCTCCTGTACTCGTTCTACCTTCTCCCCACCCCATATAGCAGGATGTTTCTCACCACGGCGTCAAACAACCTCAATCTCCATCTAATATCGTCGCTAAACTTGCTCTCTCCTATACTCCACAGCTTCCCCATGACTATCCTTGCCTTCTTTACTCTTTCCCTTATGTGTAGTTCAGCCCCATTGTTCCTCGTTAGTATATAACCTAGGTATTTTATACTCTTCACCTCTTCTATTTCTCTGCCACCCCAACAATAAAATATTGATGTTCATAAACCTAGAGGCCTTCTGTGTATAAATACCTTAAAATCCTAAAAAAGTCTTTTTCTGTAAATTTATCTACTTATGCGAAAGATTTAATGGATGGATAAGATCGCAAACAAAGAGGTTTTACGGAGAATGGAGAAGGAACGAGAACTGATTCCTACCATTCAGAGAAGAAATTACCATTCGGAATTTTCACACATTTTCATTAGCCACCTCCCCCGCTATCGCCGCCACTGTGTATATCTGAAAATTAATTCCGAGCCGCGTTCTTCAAATACCCTTGATTATTGCTGACCTCTTAAAAGAGTAGGCTCAGAAAAAGAAAGATTTTTTTCTTAATAAATGTCTATTTTGCATAACTGCATAAAATCACAAATGGATTATCGATTTTTATGAGAACTTTAAATATTTTATGACCAAAAATTCAGGTAAATTTGCGATTAAAATTTTTCAATAAGATACCTGATTACATGTTGTGGTTAAAACGGTACATGGACGCACATTATTAAAGAATATTTATTTAGCATTATATTTACCGACTTTAGAAGGCCATAACATTGAAAAATGTGCTAAAAGAAATTGTGCTCCATACCCTATAACAGCGTTTCTCAACCGGGGGGCCGTGAAGACTTCGTCGGGGGGCCGCGAAGTCATACAAGATCGAAACATGAAAATATAATAAAAATGCACTCAATCTTACAAGATATAAATTTTATTCATATTTATAAATTCGAGTATCTTGATATTGATATTCATAAAAATACACCTTTCACAACATAAATAAAATAAATATTCTATTTATTTTTATACTTAATATACTTATTTTGACAATTAAATTAAACTACAGGCTATTTCAAATGTTTAAGTTGTCACTAGCTAACTTTATAATGAGTAAATAGGCTTTTACTAAACAAAATGATCAAAAGCTTCATTTAATCGATAAAAATTACTAGATTTGAAAATCTAGTTCCGCTTTAACAAAAGAAACAGACTATAAGTAGACTATATCAAGGTCAAATAGATTGTATGTGTCGGTTAATGGGTTTCTCTGACAACAGTTCGCGTTGGAGATACTTCAAGTTTTTTTAAGTTGTGCTTTGAAGTACGATTTGAAAGTGCAATATTTGTTGTTATATATTTTTTTAATTGCTCTCCGAACTACAGGTAACTCAAGAGTACGGATGCGAATGTGTTTAAATTAAAATGGAAGGCACTTTGAACACTTGTAAATAAAAATACTTTACTTTCAAGTCGTTATAGGGAATATAATCGTCATTTAAAAATATCACAGTTTTTTTGTCAACCGTAAAAGGTATTAAAAAAATGTTTAAGGAAAAGTTGTTGAAAAGCTCCATCCAAAGATATCCATACGTTCCCATTTAAAATTCGAAATTGTCCTTGATATCCTGTAATTCCGGGTTTTTCCGGAAAATTTCAATACTACCATTCAGTTTTGTGGCTAAATTTTAGTTCAAAATTTTTGAAGTGTGAGCAACGTCGCCTTTTCGAAAAAACTCATGTTCCCATTATCTTGATACACCCTATATATATATATATAGGGGGGCCGCAGACAATATTTATATAATTTGGGGGGTCCCAGGCCATAAAAGGTTGAGAAGCACTGCCCTATAACACCCGGGTAACCTAAATTCTGAAAAAATCTGAGCATAACGTTTACCGAAATAATACAGCAGGAATTTTTGATCAGATTATATTCTCGAAACTGATATTTTTATTCATGGCTAAATTATGATTAATGTTATGACTTTTTTGTATTTATGGTTAAGCAGACTGATTATTTATTTTTTATTTTATTTTCTTTATTCATATAGAATTACAATTCAATATTGTCTCCCTCAAAATAACTTCCTTGGGAAGCCACACAGCGCTAGAGACGGTTCTTCCACTCCTCATAGCAGTGCTGGAACTTGGATACTGGAATAGCTTGCAGATGGTCGGTTACGGACGTTTGAATGTTTTCGAGTGTCTCAAAATGACGTCCCTTGAAGTGTTTTTTTCAATCTTGGGAAGAGCAAAAAGTCACCAGGACTCAAATCAGGCAAGTAAGGATGCTGAGGAGCCACAGGAATGTTTTTACTGTCCAAAAACTCGTTTATTGAAATTACTGTGTAACAAAGCGCATTGTCGATTTTTCTCATCCACAATTTATTGGTCAAAATCTGATGAACGGTAGTGTGAGTTAAATTCATCCCTTCCCCGATCATTCTGACTGTCAAACGACGATCTAAACGCACAAGATACCGGATTCTGTCGATATTTTCATCGGTGTTTGAAGATGAAGATTTTCTGCTGTGATTCATCTTCAATCAACTCGCTTCCTTCTGAAAATGCCTTAAACCACCAAAAAACCTGGATCCTTGACAAAACACTGTCTTTGAAAAAAAAAAACTTTGTGTTTTAACTACTACTTTAATGTTTGCGTCCTTATACAGTTCCAGTGGAGGTACTAGCGGGGGGTCCGTGGGGGGGGGGCTCTCTAAAAGTTGCTGTGGCCCCCAGTTGGCCCCCCTAGAATTGCTTGGAAAAAATATATTTTAGAAGTGAGGACATTTTTTTTAGGTCATTACTTGTATTTTCATATGTAAACGATAAAAAAATATTTCCTGGCCCCCTTCAAATTTTACTCAAAATTTAATTAATAGTAAAACGTTTCTGAAGTTGAAAAAAGCAATATATTTCTTATTCTATTATATAAAACTGAATATTTGTGGGTATGTCCGGAAATTCAAATTCTGATTTATTTATTTTTACTTTTGACGAATCTTTTTTAAATCTGTTTGACATATTTTAACCAAATTTAGTATGATAATAAAGTAAAACCAGGATTCGAACAGAGGCCATATAGCATCTCAAAATTCTCATTCTAAGGGAGTGTTTCGGAATTAAAACTATTAACTTAAAATATCTTTTTAACATATTGTTTTAATTGCACCCCGAAAGGCATAAATGGCTATTTTTTATTCAATAAAACGTCCCTTGGACATAGTCATGAAATTTGGAAAGCATATTCTCTCCATGATGTAAGCCCCCACAAACTAAAGATTTTTTGAAATTCGACCCCTAAGGGGGTCAAAAGGGGTGAAATATGATTTCAAGGATTCATCAATATATCTTGGAACCAATAAGATATCGACTTAGTTTTTGCTTATAAAGGTTACAAATATTTATGAACGAAATTCAGGATTTTGCCCTAAACAACCCTTAAATCTACATTCGGGGTCAATTGTAGAACGCTTCGCATTTCCTATGTAACATTCCATTTTGGCATATAAGTGTCTTTTTAAAATCTTTAGAATTTTTTTTTTTTTTTTAATAATTTCACCCCTAAAGGGGCAAAATCCTTTTTCACTGATTCCACAATATCTCTTAGGCCCAATGAGAGATATACGGATTGATTATTTAATGGCGAGACGACGTCACTGGAAGTTTTAATAATTTGCCGTTTCATACACATCGTAGCAGGCGATTATGCGCGCATTCGCATAATCTTTTTTTCTTCATAAACAAATTTTATTCAAGGTTATTATAGTCATAGTATTCTGCTAGGAGGCACGTAAAATTCGGTGACGTCGGCTCGCCATTAAATAATCTCTCTGTAGACTTGGTTTTTGGTGATAGAGGTTACCCATACACATGTACAAAAATGTAAATTAGAATTTTACATTAATCACATTAAAATGCTATGGCGGTGAAACTATAAAAGATATACATATTCAATATATATATATAACGGACTTTTAGGGTTTAATATTGCTACAAAAATGTTCCCGAGGATATATATCCCAGATTTTTTATTTTAATTTTGCGACGACAATCATAACATTAAATTTGCTGTTGAACATTTTCGTAGCCCCTAAAACTATACGAATACAACTTTCTTCGGTGGCAAGAGCATTTATTAACGGTAAAAAAGTTCTCTGACCTATAGAGGTAAGATTTATAGATCAGGAGTAATCACGGAATAATTATAATAAATATCACAACAAATAACTTCATAAGATACAAGATAAAATGCTTCACGTGACCAGCGCCACCTTGGGCGATGAGTGATTGTCACATGGGCAACTGTTTGTAGCTTTTTCCTAGGTTAGCACAACGGGGCACTTATACGTGTTGTTACCAAATGACTGTATTATCAATGTTCACAAAGAAGCCCTTACTTACATTATTTGTGTAAGTAGCACATATCAATACAATAGTAGATTAAAACAAAGGGATAAGATGAAAGTGGGTACAGGAAGGAGGGCGGTTAAGTACGAAGAGAAAGTTAGAATAGAAATAGACAAAAAAATAATGAGAGAATGCTGGGAAGAAAGAGTCAGAGAGGAACAGAAAGGAAGATGGTACGCATGGGGGGAGATGAGAAAAGAGTATTACTGGAGATGCGGAGTGGATGCGACAGAGGTGGAAAGGAGAAGAAAAGATGGGATAAGCGTGATTGAGGAGTTGTGGAGGAGGGATAAGGAAGTGGGGGAGCAAGAAAGGACAGTCAGAATAGACAATTCAAGGAGCGCAGGGAGATGTAAGGAGGTCAGAGCTATAGGGGTACCAAGCTACTTGAGGGGAGAAAGAGGAAGGTCAGGAGGGAGAGTTAGGAGGATTGCGAGACTAAGGTGCGGGAATGAAGAGAGAGGAAATAGATATTGGAGCAGACAGGAGGATAAGATGTGCAGGATGTGCGGGGAGGAGGAGGAAGATATAGAGCACCTCGCGAAGAGGTGTAGAGAGATGACAGTACGGTCGGGGAGCACAATAGACTTGTTGCACGAAGATGGAAGGGGGAGAGGTGGGCGAGAGAATTAGAGGCAAGAAGGATGGAGATTGGCGAAGGATAACAGGAAGGGGAAACGGAAAGAAGAAAGAAAAGAGAAAAAAAAAAGAAGATTGTAAAATGTAAATTGTATTGAATGTTATTGTTATGTATTTTTGGGTTGATTGTTTTATATTTTATTTTATTTTTGTTTTTTTTTTGTAAATGTTAGCACCCTGAACGCCGCAAGGCTTAGGGGAATAAATAATAAAGAATATATATAGTAGATTAAAACAAATAAATATATTTGAATCTTCCAAAAACAATTCGCACCAAGCCAGTCTAAACCCATTCTGCCATGGGTCTGGTCTAAGCCGGCTACGATTACTTTTTCGGTAGCGAAGCAGCGGGTATACTGCTAGATAATTTAATAAAGCTATTTAAAATTAGTTTTAAAAAATAATGAATTGCACTTATTAAATATTCACGGGTATAAGGGTTTTGTAGGTATTTAAAAATATGTAAAAATTCACCCTTCATATCAAGTTTTATAATACTAGTAACTTCTTCCAAAGCCGAACTTAAAGCTGATTGGACATACTTGGTATTTCAATTACCATTTAAAATTATTAGAATTAAAAAATATTTAATTAAGTGTATAAAATTAAACAATATTTTCTGCTTATTGAAGCAGAAAACAAGAAAAATAATGTATTACACACTCTTATCTCGAGAAAGTTTTGTAGTATCGCAACTACAAAATTAGTGCAATTAGTTTTTTTTTTTTTTTTTAATGCAACTCGCGATAATACACAATACTATTACTTATTGATAAAATTGCCTAGAAATACATATCATATAGCAATGTTTCCCAACCTTTTTGATATCATGGACCCCCTGAGTATTTTACAAAAGGAAGAATCTTTCCGGATAAGCGTTGAATGAACTATAGTAAGATAATACTTGGGTAATTTTAATTGTATTGTTGTTGAATAACTGACTAATTCTAATCTCTTTGCTCTGAAGATTAAAGAGTAGGTCGGTAATCAAAGACTACGTCAAATGTGATTAAAACCAAGATCAAATGCTTTTACGTAACCACTGCAATGGTTTACACGGTTACGGAGTTGGCACAACAACACGATTGTGTTGCGCTTTTATTTCTAACTACTTTTATTTCAAAGAAATATTCTCAGTTAATAAAATGGAATTAATGGATACAAATAGAACAAACTTATAAAATACGAGGGCTACCTTTTAGGTTTTTACAAAAATTAAAAAAGACATTTTTTTTTTGCACAAACTGTTTTGTTGCTTTTCAAAATATCCGCCTTTAAAATTTATACATTTTTACATGCGTTCAAACCAATTCTCGAAACATATTTTCCACTCTGAAGTTGGTATCTAAAAACATGGGTTTCGAAGACTTCAACAGCTTCTTGAGGTAGGCTGACCAGATTTTTTTTACAGAAAAAGAGTATACTAAAAAAAATTGATGTGAAGTGTGAATTTTCATACATTTCTGGGTTTTGCAGGTATTTAGTAACTGAATGATGATTATTTGGGATGCCAAAACAAATTTTATGTCAAAATATTTTTTTATGAATTTTAATTCGAATGAGCCTAATGCCATTATTTAAGTTTCTAAATATATGCAGTATATTTTTTTTTTATATAGCAAGGTTCATTAAGATTTTGAAAATTGCGCCTATGGCTTCCATTGGTTGCTTAAATCATAAGCCCCGCCCTCTGATTTCGTCAAACATAGAATTAAATTATAATTTCAACCCTTTCCACTGGTTATTAAATTTACGCTTTTAAAAATTAAATTCAACATTTACCAAAATATAACTAGAAGTTTAACAAAATATTTTTTTTTTTTTTTTTTTGATTTGATATATTTTTAATTTACAATCTACTTCATTGCGAGTATTAAGTAAATGAGATGAAAGTAGTCGGCATGTAAGGGAGACATCCAGTGACGTTTCTCCTTATATATCACTGTTTTCAGTGTTGCGGTAGGTCGTTTGGCCAAAGTCTCTTTAACCTTCTGTTGTCGAGGTCATTTAATAAATTACCCACAAGTTCATTTTCATGTCCAATGAGTCGGTCATGGTATTTGTTGGCAACTTTATGAATTTCTTCCGTGATGAAAGGAACAAAATAATTTAAACAAAATAAAAATGCAAAAAAAAACAAAAAATAAAATTAACAGGATTCGAACCCTGGTTTGCAGATTAAGTTACTTTATTAAGCGTACGACAAAACCAACCACGCCACTAAAGCTACTGATCTGCTGTGTTACATAGCGAATTAAATAGTTAAAATATTTTAGTTAAAAACACAAAAAATGCGTTATTTTCCGAAAACATAATCTGATCAAAAATTCCTGTTGTACTATTCCGGTTCACACCAATGTACATTACTTAGAATTTTTTCAGATTTTTAGTTTAACCCATCTGGGCTACAGGGTGCGGGACAAATTTTTTTTTGCACAATTTTGGAAAAAATCGCATCAAAATAATTTATAATGCAAAAATTAAATTTTTGATCGTTAATCCACGTACTAAGGGCTTTCATTTGATACCCTACTCAGAATTTAAAAAAAATATTTTTTATTTTCGATGAACACATATTTGTTTATATTTTTAGGGGGATATGTTTTTTAGATGTTTTAGTATTTTTCCTATGTGCGGGTCAAAGAGTTGTATAAGCATGCCAAATTTCAACTCTCTAGGTTTAGCCGTTTGGCTACAATTTTTACCGAACAGATAGACAGACAGACAGACAGACAGACGACAAAATGACGGTATAAGGGTTTTTTGGTCATACCTACAAAACCCTAAAAAAGGTCACACTCCAAAAAAACGAGTGATGAGCAAAAAATAGAGGTCCTCACTCAAAAATACTAGTGGCGAGCAAAAAAAAAGGTCTTCACTCCCAAAATAGAAGTGATGAGCAAAAACAAAAGGTCCTCACTCCCAAAAT
Organism: Liopterus haemorrhoidalis; assembly: GCA_963971575.1. Taxonomy (NCBI): domain Eukaryota; kingdom Metazoa; phylum Arthropoda; class Insecta; order Coleoptera; family Dytiscidae; genus Liopterus; species Liopterus haemorrhoidalis. The sequence goes on from OZ020623.1 coordinate 16,860,823, forward strand.
AGAAGTGATAAACAAAACAAAAAAAAGTCTACTCCTAAAATAGAAGTGATAAAAACAAGTGACCAACAAAAAAGAGCATATACAGGTTTTTTTTTGTAAAAAGGAAGAGTATAGAAGATATTACTCAAAAAAGAATATAATACTCTAAAAAAGAGTACGTCTGGTCACCCTATCTTGAGGTGATGAATATCGCTGTCCACGCATTTTTTGTTTGACATTGGGGAACAAAAAGAAAGTCGTTAGGGGATAAATCAGGTGAATACGGGCAATGAGATATTAATTCCATGTTTTTCTCCTTTAAATAATCAATTGTTTGACGTGCTGTGTGGGAGCTTGCATTGTCATGATGAAGAGTGATGCGACGTTTTTAGTTGTTTTTCCTGATTTTGTTAATGATTTCTGGCAAACAAATTGTTGTATACCATTCAGCATTAACTGTTCTCAGATCCTCTAAAGCAATGGTTGCGACATGTCCAGTACAACCGAAGAAACAAGCGATAATTTTCTTGGAAGTGCTTCGTGAACGAACAACTTTCGTAGGTTTCGGTTCATCTTGGATTCAAACGGTGGATTGTTGTTTAGTTTCCGGTTCATATGAATAAATCCAAGTTTCGTCACCTGTAACGATGTTGTATACGGATTTTGCAGTGCCTAGGTTGAATTTTTTTAGCAGTCCCTTACACCAATCAACACGAGCCTTTTTTTGAGCTTCTGTCAAATTATGCGGAATCCATTGGGAACAGATCTTTTTCACAGCTAAATGTTCATGCAAAATCGAATGTATTGCAGTTTGCGATATGCCAAAGGATGCCTCTATCTTACGGTTAGTCACATGCCTTCTTCAATCATTTTTCGCACAGCATCGATGTTTTTTTGAATCACAACCGATTTTGGTCGACCTTCACGAGATTCATCACTGACGGACGCACGACCACGATGAAATTCTGCAAACCAATTGTAAACAGTCTTTTCTGATGGTGCTTCATTACCAAAAGTTGTTGTTGAGTTAGGCCTTTACTAAAATCGTGAAAAATCATCCAACGAGTAATATCCATTTTTCCACATCTTTTTTTTAAACGCTCACTGTCAACAAACTACTCAGTCAATTTATAAACTGCCACTGCTTTTACAATAACAAATGTCAAATTTTACGAATATAGTAATGACACATTTCAATACTGCCATCTAGTGGTCGTTTTTTTGAGCAATATTTATAATTAAAATTGTACTATGTCATAGAATTAAACTGTTCAATACATTTTAATATTCATTTGTTCCATTCATAGCACGCTGATTCCTGTGCGATTTAATTTAAATTAATACAATTTAATATGCATTTTACTCAAAATGTTTGTGATGTAAGGATACTAAACTGTGTATTCGTTGAATTCAGAATATAATTCCCTTCCGAAAAAAAATATTAAAAAAATATGTTCTCATTTAAAATAAGAAATTTGGGTCCCATATTTGGAGAACCACTGATCATACAAATTTTTTGTTAATAGTTTTGTAATAGACTTGCAGAATGGTATTTCTTTGCTAGTTTAACCAGCCTCGTAGCTCTTATAGATCTGGAGATAGCAATGGTGGCACACTTAGATTGAACTATATATCTTATTAATAAAAAATCACTGAAAAATGAACAAAAGCCATAAAAAAAATGAACAAAAAATTTCAAAAATAATAATTTATAAGCCTTTCGCGGGCCACTAAAATTTTGCTAAGGACCACCGGTTGAGAAACACTTATTTATACCTTTAAAATTCGTATTATTCCTGCATTTTATAAAACAATTTGAAGACTTACCCAATTCCGCGTAGCATAGTGCACCAATCATAGACAGTGCACCTGATAGGACCCAAACAATAAGAGCCTGTCCAATAGAACCAGAGTACCTTAAAACACCTTTAGGACTAACAAAAATACCAGCACCAATAATAATCCCAACAATAATAGCAACACCATCTAATAATTCTAATTCTTTTTTCATTTTAACACCAGAACTCGATGATTTCGACGATGTTTCATCTTCCTCTTTTATTTTCCCCATAATTAACCGCGTATTTTTAAATTCACTTCTTTTATTATGTTTACATAAGCACTGTTTTTTTTATTATATTATGTTTATATGTCACTAGTTCTCATGCTTCCACGTGCTTTAAACGAAACTGAATGATGCAAACACAGTAAGTTGTGTAGTTATGTTGAACGGTTCGCCCCTCTTTTAAACCTGTTATTTCTACCAGAGATTTTAAACCATTGGAACATTTACAAGGGTTTTCTTGGAATTTTTAAATAAAAGATAGGTTTGGCAAAATTTATTTACAAGTGTTTACCTAAAATTTAAAAAGATTACTAGAAAATCAATTGAAATTAAGTTTTCTTAAAATTTAAATTATTTCTCTTATGAATATTTTAATTTGAAACAATTTTCAGTTTTTTTTTAAATTAAACACATTTTTATCACGTTTTCGTTTATAAAGTTTTAAATATTAAAACTCTGGAAGGAATATACTCCCTGAATTTCGCGTTTCTAGGTCCAAGGGACGTTCTACCGAATGAAAAATACAAATTTTCCTCCTTAGGGGTGGCGTTTTAAAAAATTAATGTGAAGTGTGAATTTTCACACATTTCAGGATTTTGCAGGTATCTATATAATAAGTGAAGGCGGCATGCAGAGTGTGTAGGACAAATTTTGTTTTTTAGTAATCACGGAAAAATTAAAATAATTTATCGTCTGTTAATCTAAAGCCTGTAATACATGATGCGATTTCTCGTTTTGAATCTCGTACGATTTATCGTACAAGAATTATTGTATCGTGTACTACAGGATTTTCGTACGAGATCTTGTACGATATTGAAAACCATCCAATATTATTTATGCTCCAGACCTAAAATATTGTATAGAAATGAACAGATATCGACGCAGTAGATTATTGCACATAGTCACGTGACCGATACCGTTAGGAATAATTATCGTACGATAAATCGTACGAGATTCAAAACGAGAAATCGCATCATGTATTACAGGCTTTAGATTAACAGACGATAAATTATTTTAATTTTTCCGTGATTACTAAAAAACAAAATTTGTCCTACACACTCTGCATGCCGCCTTCACTTATTATATAGATACCTGCGAAATCCTGAAATGTGTGAAAATTCACACTTCACATTAATTTTTTAAAACGCCACCCCTAAAGAGGGAAATTTGTATTTTTCATTCGGTAGAACGTCCCTTGGACCTAGAAACGCGAAATTCAGGGAGTATATTCCTTCCAGAGTTTTAATATTTAAAACTTTATAAACGAAAACGTGATAAATATGTGTTTAATTTTTAAAAAACTGAAAATTGTTTCAAATTAAAATATTCATAAGAGAAATAATTTAAATTTCAACAAAACTTAATTTCAATTGATTTTCTAGTAATCTTTTTAAAATTTAGGTAAACACTTGTAAATAAATTTTGCCATGTATTACAGGCTTAAGAACTTTACAAACAAATTTTATGTTAAAATATTTTTTTGTTAATTTTAATTCGAATGCCTAATACCATTATTTAGGTTTCTAAATATGTGCAGTATTTTTACTTGCCCGACCTTAATATATAAGGGGCAAGTATTGTAATCGCGAAAATTTTCGATGTCGAGATTTTGACGGATGACCACGTTTCATGGTCCAGGGAATCCAAAAAACCTATTTTCGAAGTGCCGTCCGTATGTGTGTGTGTGTGTGTGTGTGTGTGTGTGTGTGTGTGTGTGTGTGTCTGTCTGTGTGTATACACGATAACTCAAAAACGGTTTAACTTAAAGAGTTCGTTCTGGTACTAAAAAATTCTCCTATTAAATGGGAAGAACCCTATTGTTTTTTATGAAAATCGGTTGACTATAAATGGGAGTTTACTCGTGTCGATTTTAAGATTTTTGCGAATATTTAGCAACAGAAAAATATTTCGAAAAAATTTATTGAACAAAAGTTACTATAAATGCAATAACTAATAACTTTTATTTGAGACGTTTTTTGATAAAACGAAAAATTTCGAATTTTTTTTGTAAAATTATTTAAAAATTTTTTCTCAATTTTTTCATACTTATATGTAACGTTTCCATGGTCATGATAATTAATTCGTAACTAGTAAAGCAAGCCTTGGACAAAAATTTGTATAGAACATAATTTGATGTATTTTTGAAGATTTATCTAAATATTATTATTATTTTTTTTTTAAATTTACATTTTATTTTTAAATATTTTTTTATGGGAGGGCAAGTCTAGCGGAGGTTTCCCTTCGCCACTGGTTTTATATAGCAAGGTTTATTAAAATTTTGAAAATTGCGCCTATGGCTTCCATTGGTTGTCATATGCTCTGCCACTTTGCCCATTTGCCAAAATATATCTAGAATTTTGACAAAATCACTTAAACAAAATAAAAATGAAAAAAAAAAACAAAAAAAAAATTGTCTCCTCTGACCGGGAGCGAACCTAGAATTCTGGGTAGCTAGCGAGTATGTTAACCAATCTACCATGATACGTCTGCTAGTCTAGTGTGTTACATAACTATAACTTTTGTAAATCGTCAACCAAAAAAACACAAAAAATGCGTTATTTTCCGAAAACATAATCTGATCAAAAATTCCTGTTGCACTATTCCGGTTCACACCATTGTACATTACTTAGAATTTGTTCAGATATTTAGTTTAAACCATCTGGGCTACAGGGTGTGGGACAAATTTTTTGTTTGTTTTTTAGATGTTTTAGTCATTTTAGATGTTTTAGTATTTTTCCTATGTGCGGGTCAAAGAGTTGTATAAGCATGCCAAATTTCAACTCTCTAGGTTTAGCCGGTTGGCTACAATTTTTACTGAACAGACAGACAGACAGACAGACGGACGGACGGACGGACGGACATACGGGCAGACGGACAGACAGACAGACAGACGACAAAATGACGGTATAAGCAGTGAAGGCATCCTACCGGTTCGGAAGGGTTCGCGCGAACCGTTTTGTAAAATTATTGAAACCTTAGGGAACCGGTTGTTAAAATTATTAAAAATAAATAAATTACTCTGACTTCAGTTTTGAATCGTGCGCATGACTTTATAGAACCGCTTTCTGAAAATTTAGGATGCCATCACTGGGTATAAGGGTTTTTGGTCATACCTACAAAACCATAAAAACGGTGGACACATTTTCTAAAAATTTTGAATTGACAACTATATACCAAAAGGGGTATCCGTTAAAATATATTTTACCCTTTTTCACTCCCATACGGGTCGAACCCCGAGACATGAAGATTTTCTTGATTGAAAAGTGTACATACGGACAGAGCGACAGACAGACAGATAGACGTTTATAAAAGACGTAATAAAAACGTATTTAATTTTTAAAAAGCAAGATGTAAAGTGGTAGAAATTATAATAGGCATAAGAGAAATAGATTAAATTTTAACAAAATATAATTTTAATTAATTTTCTATTAAGCTTTTTAAATTTTAATAATAAATGTTGAAACGGCGTATCATAATATTTTAATTTCCAAAGGAAAATTGTTAATTTTACATTTAGTTTTGAAGTTAACTGACTTCACATGAGTTAAAAGAATTTTGTCAATAATTTTAATACACGGAAATTCTGTGTTTCGTGCATATAATAATCAATATTTTTTTACCAATGCACTGTCAATAATCAGTTTATTTTTAAATGAGGCAAAATTTTATAAATTACACAATTTCCTTTTTGTGATTTGTTACTGACCTAATATTTTTTTGATAAGAATAAATTCTTTCCGGGAAATACTATGAATATGGTTTCTGACGCAATAATGAAAAGGTGAAAAATAATGATGTAATCGTTTGGAGAAGGGATCGGAAACGGTTCGCGCGTCTAAGACCCCTTTTTTTGTGACCTGCCATTTACTAAAGGTGCGTTCGGCATAAGCTAATAATCTACACATTCTACATAATTTACACAATAAGCGTTCGTCATAAAGTTTCTGTGTGCTTTGCGCTGCACGAAGATCGTTCGGCATATACTGTGCAGTGCAGTTTGTGTTGCACAATCGTCACAAGTTCAGATCGTACGGCAGTCTGTGCAATAGTGGTTTTCGCGGTATTTGCCTCCAGCCTGCATCATTTGCAAAATAAATAATATAGACATGAACCTCATGATGGAACATGTAAACACGCTCAAAAGACTTAAAATTTTCTGGATACAAGCGGAAATGTACTTTAAATTTATTTGTAGTTATGTTTGGAACAATACTCTCTGCATATTCAAACACTTTTTCCAAAATTCTTCCTCATTAAATAAAATTTCTTTTATATTACTTAAAAGCATCGCAAAACCTTCATGTGCCATTTATATATTATCGTACAAAACAATTAGGAGACAGACTTGACAGACTACACACACACACATATAATTCATTTGTTTACAAAAAAAGAGGTTAGAATAATAGTTTGAATAACTACACAATCTGAACAAGGCGTTCGTCTTCGACTTTCTTGCACAGTATGCACAGTGGTCACGTGGCAAAAAACTTACACAACACAGAGTTAACACTGGACAGTTATGCCGAGCGCACCTTAAGTAAACTGTGTTACAATATGCGCACAAAAATAAATTATAAGAAATGTTTCGGATACAATATCAATTGAAACGACATTTGGAGGTAGAGAGAAAGTGGATCGTAGGTTTTTATGGATCCAAAAAATAAAAATGTGCAAAAATCCAAGCCCATGTATACGCGTTTACTCGTTGCATTTTATGGAAAATGATTTTTTACGTTCAAGAAAAGATTGAAAAAATTGATGTGAAGTGTGAATTTTCACACATTGCAGGGTTTTGCAGGTATTTAATAACTGAATGATGATTATTTGGGATGCCAAAACAAATTTTATGTCAAAATATTTTTTTATGAATTTTAATTCGAATGCCTAATACCATTATTTAAGTTTCTAAATATGTGCAGTATTTTTTTTACATAGCAAGGTTCATTAAGATTTTGAAAATTGCACCTGTGGCTTCTATTGGTTGCTTAAATCATTAGCCACGCCCTCTGATTTCGTATACATCAAACAGAATTAAATTATAATTTCAACACTTCCCACTGGTTATTAAATTTACGCTTTTAAAAATTATATGCAACATTTGCCAAAATATAGCTAGAATTTTTACTGTTAAATTTTTTAATTTTTAATATTAAATAATTTAAACAAAAGAAAACTGCAAAAAAAAAAAAAAAAATTAAAATTGAGAGGATTCGAACTCTAGTTTGCAAGTTAACTGTGTTTAGCAAATTAGAAAACCAATGACTAAACACACATCGCCATCAGCGCTGACGTCTGAACTTGGTTACATAGCGAATTAAATATTTAACATATTTTGGTTAAAAACACAAAAAATGCATTATTTTCCGAAAACATAATCTGATCAAAAATTCCTGTTGTACTATTCCGGTTCATACCAATATACATTACTTAGAATTTTTTCACATTTTTAGTTTAAACCATCTGGGCTACAGGGTGTGGGACAAAAATTTTTTTGCACAATTTTGGCAAAAATCTCGTCAAAATAATTTATTTTGCAAAAATAAAATTTTGATCGTTAATCCACGTACTAAGGGCTTTCATTTGATACCCTACTCAGAATTTAAAAAAAATATTTTTTTTTTCGATGAGCACATATTTGTTTATATTTTTAGGGGGATATGTTTTTTAGATGTTTTAGTATTTTTCCTATATGCGGGTCAAAAAGTTGTACAATCATGCCAAATTTCAACTCTCTAGGTTTAGCCGTTTGGCTACAATTTTTACCGAACAGACAGACAGACAGACAGACAGACAGACAGACAGACAGACAGACAGACAGACAGACGACAAAATGACGGTATAAGGGTTTTTTGGTCATACCTACAAACCCTAAAAAGACGCTTACCCCACCCTAAATCATCAGTTGATATATTAAGAGACCCTTCCACTTCTTCAGGCAGACATTTTTATTTTTTACTAATATGTTTACCATATTTTTAATGATATATTGACAGACGGTCAAAAAAATTAAAAAAACAATGAATAACTAAAAATATCGTTGAAATTTCTTTAAAATAGTATATTATTACATATCTTGTAAATCGTAGATTACCTTTAAATAAAAAGATGCACAAAAAAGGTTCGGAAAATAGGAAAATACAACTCATGGTGTTCATTTTCATCATGTAAACACAAGTGACAGTCACTCTCGAGTGTTCCAGCTTTTGCCGCATATGACGCTGCGATTTTAAGTTTCCCCTTACCAAACATCCCGGTTTGACGGTATAGTCCCGGCCAGTTTATTATTTTGGCCCGGATATATGGTAAAAATTAAAAAGTGCCGAATAGACATACAGTATAAAAAGTGCAGCCGCGGAAAATGACGATTAGGCAACTAATTAAAAATAGCAAAGAATTAAAGAAAGTTCACGCTAGTGATAAATAGATATTAATAATTTTTTAATAATAAGTTATGTTAAATTCAGAGTAATTAAAAATTATTACTACGAATATTTAGGTTTTTGATAACCACCCCGTTATTTAGCCTTTTCAATTATTAGTACTTAGCGGAGAAGGCACTACTTTCTATTTTGAGCAAAATCTCAAAATAGTCCCAGTTTGAGAAAAAAATATTATGGTAAATCTACCTATATGGTCTATTACGACGCAGTTTTCTTTACTCATAGGCATAAAAAATACTCGTTAGGTCTCTGCTGGCATATATTTTTGACCGCGTAAATCACAAAATCCTGTTAGAAAAACTAGTAAAAATTGGACTTGGAGGGAAAGCTCATGATTGGTTCCTCTCGTATCTAAATAGTAGGCAGCAATATGTAGAAATTGGAGATTCAAAGTCAAGTCATTTATTTGTAACACAAGGAGTTCCGCAAGGGAGTGTGTTAGGGCCACTTCTTTATATTTTATATGTTAATGACGTTGTGGGAGATGCTCTGAGTTTGAAACTTGTGGCCTTTGCGGATGACACCATAGTAATGAGTTCCGATTCAGATTGTAGTATCCTTGTATCGAAAGTAAATGGCGACATAAAGTTACTGAATAATTGGCAACTTCAAATGAACTAATATTAAATGAAGAAAAATGTAGCTTCATGAAATTTGTAAAAAGAATACCTACATATGGGGCTAACCAATTAATAAAAAATAAAAAATCTATTAAAAATGATTCAACAGTTAAATTAGTAGGAATTCACTTTAATGAACAGCTTACATGGGATACTCAAATAGATAGTCTATGCAAAAGAATGTCCCAAGAATGTTGGAAAATTAAATTACTAGCAAAATCATGCAGTCAAGTAGTAGTGCGGACATATTATTTTGCTAACATATACTCAGTGCTACCATATGGCTTACTATGCTGGGGCACAAGTTCCGAACTCATTAGATTATTTAGACTGCAAAAACGCATTCTTCGTAATATGGTTGGATGCAGTAATAGAAAATAATTCAGAAGATTTTGTAAATTTATTTGCTTGTGTTTCACACATTATATAGTTCTTTCCAACCTTCTGATCACAGCTGGAAAACAGCTGTTGAACAAATTTTATTACGGCCGATATTTTGACCGTTATGCGCATGCTTCTCGTTTCTTATTCTTGGAATTGGAATAAAATGTTAAATGTTACCAACTATTCTTGTGTTTAAGTTAAATATCATTCCTACATAAACAGATGTACGGCGCAGCCAGTTTTAACATCTTGTGTACTATTCTTATTTCCTATTCCTTATTCTTGTTCCGTATATAAACCAACCATAAGACAAAACTTGTCAGATTTTGAAAGACGACTAGACATACATACATATAATACAAGAAATAAAAATATTTTGGAAATATATTTAGTCAGATTCGCCAAAACGTCTAATAATCCAACTATATTATCGAGAAGAATGTATAATAAACTGCGACAATACATAAAAGATTGTAAAACTTATCCAATATTTAAAAAAACGTTGGCAGTTTTATATGCAGAAAAATGTTATTACAACCTAAATGAGTATCTCTTACGAAACTAGAAAATAAGATATTTTAATATAACTATATGTATACATATATATATATATTTAACAAATGTATCAAATTTTACTTTAATTTTAATGACATTTTAATTTTATTATTGACTGATTGTATTTTAAAAATTGACTTGTCCAATATTATGTACATATATGATCTACTGAACCAATAAATTATTATTATTATTATTATCTACTTAAGAAATCCTAAAATTGGCTCTTCTTCTAGAAGTTTCATATAGTGTACTTAACTGTATTCTTCGCTATCCATTCTTCCATTGTCCGTACTGTAAGATATCTTTAGACAGTTTTGGAAAGCACGTTAACATGTCATCGTCCGATTGTTAGTTGATGTCGTAGTAGAGGCAAAGGCATTGCAACGCTACCGCTACTCATTCACGGGCGATTATATGCTGATTGCGACAATCACCGTAACAATAACCCCAACGGTCCCCACTTCCTGACCGCGCGACACTTCTCCTATATTCCGCTCCGTCAAAACAGTGCATATTAAACTTTCATGGACAAAAACTAAACCACAGGGATTCACATGTTTAGAGGTTATAGATGGTTAGTGGTGTGCCGAAGCAGGGCCGGCCCGACGTATTCTCGCGCCCCGGGCAAATATTTGAATTGTGCTCCTTAATGAATGATAGGTATATTTTTTAAAAAAATATATTATTTATATTGGTTTTAAGCACATTTTTTAAAATATATTACAAAAAAGTGTGAATTTTCACACATTTCAGGATTTCGCAGGTATTTAGTAAGTGAATGATGATTATTTGGGATACCAAAACAAATTTTATGTCAAAATATTGTTTTTATAAATTTTCATTCGAATGCCTAATATTATCTGTCCCATTTTGTAATACGTAACTAACAGGAAAAGTTCATTTTTTATGTTGTATATTGACAATACATTTATAATATTATCATAGTATTGGTTCACATGGATACGCCAAGTTCTGGATACAACAGTCACCAAAGTAACCAGATCTAGTTTCGTATTACAAACTGAGACGGATTATACCATTATTTAAGTTTCTAAATATGTGCAGTATATTTTTATATAGCAAGGTTTATTAAGATTTTGAAAATTGCGTCTATGCCTTCTATTAGTTTCTTAAATCATAAGCTCCGCCCCACTGATTTCGTATGCATTCAAACATAGAATTAAATTATAATTGCAACAACTGGTTATTAAATTAACGCTTTTAAAAATTAAATGCAACATTTACCAAACTATAACTAGAATTTTGACAAATTAATTTAAAAAAAAAACAAAAAATAAAATTGGCAGGAATCGAACTATAGTTTGCAAATTAAGAAACGAGGACACTACGCACTACGCTACGGGCGCTTACTTATTTACTGTGTTACGAGCGAATTAAATATTTAACATATTTTAGTTAAAAACACAAAAAATACGTTATTTTCCGAAAACATAATCCGATCAAAAATTCCTGTTGTACTATTCCAGTTCACACCAATGTACATTACTTAGAATTTTTTTCAGATTTTTAGTTTAAACCATCTGGGCTACAGGGCGTGGGACAAAAGTTTTTTGCACAATTTTGGCAAAAATTGCGTCAAAATAATTTATTTTGCAAAAATAAAATTTTGATCGTTAATCCACGTACTAAGGGCTCTCTTTTGATACTCTACTCAGAATTTAAAAAAAAATAATTTTTTTTCGATGAACACATATTTTTTATATTTTTAGGGGGATGTTTTTTTTAGATGTTTTAGTATTTTTCCTATATGCGGGTCAAAGAGTTGTATAAGCATGCCAAATTTCAACTCTCTAGGTTTAGCCGTCTGGCTACAATTTTTACCGAACAGACAGACAGACAGACTACAAAATGACGGTTTTGTAGGTATAACCAAAAAACCCTTATGGGTTTTTTGGTTATACCTACAAAACCCTAAAAAAGACAACTGAATGTGCATTAATAATTTATTTATTAAATTGAAAAAACAACTACGTTAAATAATAATTTACACAGATTACATATTACCTACAAGCTAAAAAAAAAAAGCTGTCATAAAAGTACAAAGCAGGAAAAACCAGACGTCCGGGAATTTTTCGTTAAGCGTTCAAAAACACCTGATGTAGTTTTATTTTTCAGCTCGCGCCTGGTCCTCACACACACACACACATATGTAAATAAATATCGGATGGAAATTTATATCTACTATCCCTAAACTTTAGGGTTTACTGTTGAAAAAGTACGTGATTCAACTTTCCTATTACCATAAAACAATTTCAATCACAAAAGCGCGAAAAAAATATATTCATACATACTATAAAATTCAATATCCTTAATTATGCGCTCCATGTTTCGCGGCGCCCGGTTTTCCAGTGCCTCGGGCCGGCCCTGTGCCGGAGCTTATCCGCATCCGGGTCCGTATCCGCTTCTCCAAGGCGGATCTTAAACGGATCTCATACGAGAGTTGCCTTTTATATTTCTGGATTTGAGATCAAAAACAATTATTTATCAACAAAAGCAGGCATTCGAACCGGAACTGAACCGAAACCCGAAAAAACCCGTTATTTTTGTCGGAACGAAAACCGGAGCTGAACCGAAAAAAAATATCGGTTTATTTCGGTTCATATGGGAGTGCACCAAAATATAAAATACGTTTTATTTAAGATTATTTTTTAAACTGATGAGCAGAAAAAAAAATCCGCTTCTATTACTTCAGGGGAGGGGTGGCACGCCCAGACCCCCCCCTGGCAGCGGTATTGGTATGATTATTACAAAATAAGGAATAAAATGTTCTCCTAAATTATAGTAGAAAATAAATTTCTACTAAAATAAAGCATTTAAAAATTTATCACTCTGAACTGAACCGAAAAAAAACGTTATTTTTGCCGGAACGAAAACCGGAACCTGATAATATATACTGATATATATGTTTTTAATTGAACCGGAACAAAAACCAAAACGAAAAAAATAACGGTTCGAAGCCCTGAACAAAAGTGGCTTTATTTTTTTTCAAAATATTCTCCATGAAGATCAATACACTTTTGCATGCGTTTGAACCAATTTTCGGAGCACTTTTTCCACTCCGATTGAGGCTTTTTCCACTGCGATTGTCAAATTATATGGGATCCAACGCAAAAAAACCCTTTTTGACGAATAAATGTTCATGCAATAGTGAATGTACGCTAGTCCCTCTAATGCCCAAGGATACCTCAATCTCACGATAAGTCACATGACGATCTTTCAGTATCAATTCACGCATAGCATCAATGTTTTCCGAAACAACAACCGATTTTGGACGACCTTCACGAAATTCGTCCTTCAGCGAACTACGGCCACGATTGAAGTCGGCAAACCATCGATAAACAGTAGTATTTGATGGTGCTTCATCACCAAAAGTCGAATTAAGTTCATCGATGCACTGTTGTTGGGTTAATCCACGTCGAAAGTTGTAAAAAATAATCAATCGTAAATGTTCACGATTTAATACCATTTTTAGCCGAGATGAATTTTTTCAAGTTACAGTAAACAACACAAATAGCACTCGTACGTCAAATCGTTCCTAGTATGTATACAGTCAAAAATATCAAGCTTTACGATAGAAGCATCAGTTGCCAGATGGCAGCACTAGTTTAGAGCAATCCTGAAATATAAGAGGCAATCCTCGTATAGATACATTTGAATTAGTTATAATATAAGCTTGCGTCTAAAAATGCTCAAGCTCAAGGAGGAGTAAATTTTACTCTGACGTTTAAATTCATATTTAGTCGAGCAGCACATTACTAACCGGTGGTTTTAGAACAGTCTAGTATACATTAAATATTGGAGTAAAATAAATCAAAGAAAATGAGTGAGTGATTTTGAACTCGAACTAAATTGTATGTCTGGGTATGAACATGTAGAAAGATTGTTTCCGGTGCTTATAAACAGGCATTGAATTAGCTATGCTGTTGTCGGCGCTTGTTGACACCTGAAACCGTTTAGTGGACACGTAGAAACATTATTACCAGTGCCTGTTTACCAAAATTTCTTCATCAAAAAGTGGCCTGGTTTATAACAAATGTTCCTGTAGTTGCTTGAGGGTGTAATATATCTACTAAAACTTGTCAGTTATGCAGACTATATGTTGGGAAGAAAATTCATAACAAAATAATAAAAACTCTGCCAATAAGTAATTGTAAATGTCGGTAATTTGCAATATCAAAGATTTTTTAATTTATCGTGTTTGTACTGAGTATTGATTATTATATAGTAAAGAATTTCAAGAATACGGCAGTTTTAAAATCGATCAAACATGAACAATGACCTGTTTACGAAGCATGCACTTAACTGGTAATTTACTTTGACATACATACATTCGGCTGGACATCAAAAGAATTCTAATTGGTATGATCTTCTCAATTCCGCTCTTTCTAAGAGATATATAGTAAATAAAAGACTAGATATGTATATAATTAACAAAAAAGCTCCTATTTTTATTAGTTTACCATGACGCAGCTTCCTCAAAAATTTATAATTAATTTTATTCGTCAGTTAATTTTATGAATTTAATTATGAGTTATGAAAGACCGGATAATTTTTTTCTATAGCAAGTACTGTTACGTCAATAGACCATAGGTGCGTTCAGCATAATCTAATAATCTACACATTCTGCATAATTTACACAAGAAGCGTTCGTTACAAAGTTTCTGTGTGCTTTGTGCTACACGAAGATCGTTCGGCATATACTGTGCAGTGCAGTTTGTGTTGCACAATCATCACAAGTTCAGATCGTGCGGCAGTCTGTGCAATGGTGTTTTTCGCGGTAAAAATACAAAGTTATTATTTCCAGAAAACAATATGAGTGAAAATAATCAAGATATCTATGTTTATGCCTGCAGCATTTGCAAAATAAATAGTATAGACATGAACCTCATGATGGACCGCCCGCTAGCGCTGCCACTGTACATATTCCCAAACACCGGACAACCTTATTCAAAAAATCATTTTCGTACAACGCTGCCTCGATATACAACTCCATTCCTAAAAATCTTAAAATTGCCCAATTCAAAAAACAACTCCGCCAGCAAATGGTCCCAATGTGGGCTCAATGGATAGATCCGTGTTCAGTTAGACTGCATATTGCACTTCGTAAACAATATTATTATTTGTTAACTTTAAAAAATTGTATGTACTCGACTGTCTACTAAATTGTAAAATAACATTAAGGTTAGGTGGTAGAGCAGTGTAAACTGAACCTTGCCAATAAAGAGATTTATTATTATTATTACAATCATAAATTAAAACGATACAGGGTTGTCTTCAGCAAAATTTACTTCAATGTCAAACTGAACTTATTTAATAAACATGAATCACCGGCGAGTCTAGAACTAAGCAACCGGAGGGGCAGTCAAACAAAAATACAAAAATTTACCATGTATACAGTGTTGTTTTCATAGTAAAGATGGTTCAGATAAACCATGTAATATTTATTGGATTGTGTAGACGCAAATAGCCTTTGATATAGTGTATAAAAATTTCAACTAATTATACAGCTTTGTGGTTGAAATCAGTTATAATGTTAAAACTAAAACCATCACTGGCACTGAACTTTTTAATTATATACCACACTTTGTAACAATTTTAAGTTTAACACAGTCAAACAAACATATTTTGTCACACACTGTCTGTAAACCAATGGCGAAGGGAGGCCTCCGCTAGACTTGCCCTCCCATAAAAAAAATTATAATAAAAAAAAAAAATAATAAAAAAAAAAATTAAATTAAAAAAATTGATGTGAAGTGTGAATATTCACACATTTCAGGGTTTCGCAGGTATATAATAAGTGAAGGCGGTATGCTGAGTGTGTAGGACAAATTTTACTTTGTAGTAATCACGGCAAAATGAACGATATTTTTAAAATAATTTATCGTCTGTTAATCATATAATAAGACTGGTTATTAAATTTACGCTCATAAAAATTAAATACAACATTTGTCAAAATATAACTAGAATTTTGACAAAATAATTTCAACATAATAAAAATGCAAAAAAAAACAGAAAAAATAAAATTCACTCCGTACTCGAACTCGAAACCCTTCGTTTTCCAGCCAGTTTAAGAGTGCTCTAACGCATGTAGCAATCGCACGCCATGCATGTGAGTGTCTTACATTGGTATAAGTTTTGTACTTTGTGAACCAAAAACCACAAAAAACATAATCTGATCAAAAATTCCTGTTGTACTTGGCGGTTCACACCAATATACATTACTTCGAATTTTTTTAGATTTTTAGTTTAAACCATCTGGGCTACAGGGTGTGGGACAAAATTTTTTTTGCACATTTTTGGCAAAAATCGTATCAAAATAATTTATTTTGCAAAAATAAAAATTTGATCGTTAATCCACGTACTAAGGGCTTTCATTTGATACCCTACTCAGAATTTAAAAAAAATATTTTTGTTTTCGATGAGCCCATATTTGTTTATATTTTTAGGGGGGTATGTTTATTAGATGTTTTAGTATTTTTCCTATGTGCGGGTCAAAGAGTTGTATAAGCATGCCAAATTTCAACTCTCTAGGTTTAGCCGTTTGGCTACAATTTTTACCGAACAGACAGACAGACAGACAGACAGACGACAAAATGACGGTATAAGGGTTTTTTGGTCATACCTACAAAACCCTAAAAAAGATTCAGGTAAACCTTCGAAAATACAGTAAATGTTTTATACAAATTTTTGTCCAAGGCTTGGTTTACTGATTATGAAATTTTAAAAATTTTAAAGTTTAATAACTCCGTTTCCGGATTCTTCCGGATAAAAAACAATAGGATTCTTCCCAATTATTAGGAGATTTTTTTAGAACCAGAACGAACTAAGTTAAACCGTTCTTAAGTTGTCGTGTACACACACACACGGACGACACTTCGAAAATAGGTTTTTTGGATTCCCTGAACCATGAAACCAGTCATCAGTCAAAATCTCGACATCGAAAATTTTCGCGATTACTATACTTGCCCCTTATATATTAAGGTCGGGCAAGTAAAAAGGTTACAGAGACAGTCTAGCCAATGGCGACAGTGTCGCTAATAGGATTCCAAATAAACATTAGAAATTCAAATGAAAAAATAAGATATTCTTTACAGAAACGATAAGTTTTTGTGAAAATATTCTCAAAAATTTACTGTTTCTGCTAAGATTATCTTATTTTTTCATCTGAAACTAATATTTATATGGAATCCTAATGGCGGCACTGTCACCATTGGCCAGACTTTCAAAAGGTTTACCTAGAGTGTATTAAATAAATCTCTTCATTTTTCACTATTTTCTTATTTATTTCTGTTTACAATTTTAGGTAACAAAATACACTATATGACTTAGATTTATAAAAATATTTATTAGAGAAAAATAATTATAAAAACAATATTTCATCTATTTAACAAGTGATGTAACAAATTAATAAATGTATCTATTTCTACAATTATGTAATATTAAAATTATAATTTTCACTTAAAATCAAATTCATATAATAATTCTTACAATATATCATCTTGAGCATTATATGTGCTAAATATACCCGTACATATGTTCGGAAGAGATCGTGATAATTTGTTGAATACGAAAAGAAAACGCTTTATTACCCTCAAAGGTAAACAATTGCCCTGAATACTGATTCTAAAGTGGGGAACAGAATGCAACGAGTTCTACGGAGCGTTGACGGCGTTTGGACGGCGCTATCTGTCAGAGGAAAGTTAATATCAAGCTGTCGTACGCAAGTGCACAGAATGTGTAACGTCGTAACGGCGTTCCAACGCCGTTGATACTGAATGTTCGTCAACATCCAACTTTTGACGCCGTTGAACGTTGACGTAGAACACCTAACCTCAGTTTTTACTGAATGGTAAAGTGTTTGTATGTAAAAATAACTTGCATACAACATAAATAACATCACACATAAGTCTTTATCATCTATTATAATTTTAATAAAAGAAAGCGCACCTATAAACACAGATATAGGTTGTATCTTGTTACTTTGACGGCGTTAAAAATTATTGCATTGTGTGCCGGCGAAAATTCAACGCCGTTCTCAACGGCGCTAACGCAACGCCGTCGCAAATGACGGCGCGCTGTGCATTCTGTTCCAGGCTTAAAGCCTGGACAACAAACATTTACGTTAATTCTAGGTACTAATTTTAATTTATAATTTTGACATTGTGAAGGCAGTTGACGAACACAAGTTGAGAAGAGATCGTGTGAAGTTATAAACAGCCTTAAAACTTACAACTTATAAACATAGGTTCGGAACAAATAGGTAGTTTCTTTGGTTTAGGCGGAACTAGATTTTCAAATCTATTAAGTTTTACCGATTGATTGAAGCTTTTGATGAATTTGTTTAGGAAAAGCCTGCTTCAATTTATAAAAAATCAGCTAGTGACAACTTGAGAAAATTTAAATTCCATTTAGCTCCGCTTAAAGGTTTGGAATAGCCTATATATAGGTTGAATGTTCCAGTATTATCTAAATTAATCAACAAATACAGGGTAAGTATCAATAAATAGGAACTATGAATTTTATCACCAGTAATACCCCGAATAACGTTTTCTGTTTAATACTGTTTCGTATAACGAACTTTCTAATACTTTTTCAGTAAAAATTGCCCAAATTAATGACCAGTTCGTAAAAAAATACTTAGACCCAGTATTACAATACAAGTTTAAACTAGATCCGCAGATTAAGCTTTAGTTTATTTTAAAATGGAGTATATCAGTGTCGGTTTAGGTATAAGCTAATACTTTAACTTTTAAGCGGAGCAATAGTGGTCGCTTAAACTTTAAGCTTGGAATTATAACCTATAGTAATCTCAATTTGAATTTTCAAAATTAAGAAAGAATAATGAATTTGATAGAACATTATAATTTGTATCTTTAATTATGAGATTTGTGATGATGAAGCACAAATTTATACAAGACAATATTAATATATGGAACGATTTAGAATTTAATAGTAGATTGAGATTTTCCAAAGTATCTGTCTGACAAAATAAAAAAAAGGTAAGTATTTAAATAAGATATCGGGCATTAATATTGATGTATTTGATTTAAAAACCGAACAAATGAATGTGTAATATTTAACAACTTATTTGTTAGGAGCAAAGCACTACATCCAATAAATGCATTATTATTAACCTTTCGATATTTAACCACAGGGAATTTCTTGATAAAAAATAGCTGGAGTTTTTGCTGGTATTCGCAAAACAACAACAAAGAAATGCGTTTGGATAGTATTTCAAGACATTGCTCCTCAAAGAAAAATATTTATAAAATTATATATTTATAAAATATTATACAAACTATAAAAAATATATATTAATATATAATATATTTAAATAAATACAATAAAACGATTTTGATACTATTGCCATCTACCGTTATATGTAGAAACACTCAAATTTCAAGAAATGTATTGCCAACAAACAAAAAAGATTCGATAAGTGTTTAGCTAAACTTCCCACTGATATACTGCTCACTGGTTTAAGCTAAAGCTTAAGTTTAGCTAAACCAATATTTAAGCCTTCACTGTAATACCGGGCCTTAGAGCTGTAAATCTAAGCCAGGTCCTACAATGCCATTTTTAAATGTCTTCAGGTCACGTGATTAAAATTATCTATACTTGCAGAACATACACAGTACGGTACACACCTTGTTTTGATCAAAGAATTTTGGGCTTTTAATTCTAGAAATATAATTTTAAGCGTTATGTGGGATCTTACTATCCTTTAGGCACATGATATTTTGACATACTGTATTAAATTATCCTAATAACTATACTATTGGATAGTTTTGGTAACAATCAGTCTATATACATATTTTTGTACTAATTTTATAAATAATTTCTATTTTATTTTGTTAATAGTAAGGAATCAATGGTAACAATAATCAATTAAACGTATAAAGATAACGCAAATCTTAACACGGATCTTTTATGTTACATAACCAATGAGGTTATATATAATAGACGGCTCAACTGCGCATGGAAATACAGAAAAAATGGCTTAACCCACAGTTAACAATACCAAGTTTAGTTTAAGTTAACTACGGTCGGAAATACTAAACCTTAGTAAGTTAACCAGCTCTTAGACCAGCGTCTGAGTTATACCTATTATAGTTTATCAACTGCGCATGGAAATACGGACAAAATGACTTAACCCATAGTTAACAATACCAAGTTTAGCTTAAGTTAACTACGGTTGTAAATACTAAGCCTTAGTCAGTTAACCGGCTCTTAGACCAGCGTCTGAGTTATACCTATTATAGTTTATCAACTGCGCATGGAAATACGGACCCATAGTTATGGGTTGTCATTTTGTCCGTCAATACCAAGTTTAGTTTAAGTTAACTACGGTTGTAAATACTAAGCCTTAGTCAGTTAACCGGCTCTTAGACCAGCGTCTAAGTTATACCTATTATAGTTATCAACTGCGCATGGAAATACGGACAAAATGACTTAACCTATAGTTAACAGTACCAAGTTTAGCTTAAGTTAACTACGGTTGTAAATACTAAGCCTTAGTCAGTTAACCGGCTCTTAGACCAGCGTCTGAGTTATACCTATTATAGTTTATCAACTGCGCATGGAAATACGGACCCATAGTTATGGGTTGTCATTTTGTCCGTCAATACCAAGTTTAGTTTAAGTTAACTACGGTTGTAAATACTAATCCTTAGTCAGTTAACCGGCTCTTAGACCAGCGTCTAAGTTATACCTATTATAGTTATCAATTGCGCATGGAAATACGGACAAAATGACTTAACCCATAGTGAACAATACCAAGTTTAGTTTAAGTTAACTACGGTTGTAAATACTAAGCTTTAGTCAGTTAACAGGCTCTTTGACCAGCGTCTAAGTTATACCTATTATAGTTTGTCAACTGCGCTTTAAAATACGGACAAAATGGCTTAAACCATAGTTAACAATACTCAGTTTAGTTTAAGTTAACTACAGTTGGAAATACTAAGCCTTTTAGGCACACAAGTGTCTTACCAAATACGTTTTAATGTAGTGTAAAATTATTAAATCCTTTTCCAACCAATCCGGACATATTTCCAACATGTAACACATTACTATTTTCATCATATTCCAACGTATCCAATTTCATTCTCTTCGCACCTTCAACTTTGTAATTTCTCATAACAGCATCAATAGCGAACCGCATACAATGTTGATTGTGATGTTCGTCAAGATCAGTATATTCAATAGATCTTTCGCAAATCTTACAAAAATAATATTTATTATTTAAACAAACTGGCAATTTATTATTGTACATCTTAAAAGCACCATTTAAAGAAGCAAACTGATGTCTTTTTAATTTTGCTCCGTAACGTACTTCGTAGAAACAAGTAGTACATTTATAAAATAATTTTGTTGAAATACATTTTTGAGCTTCGATGATTCTTTCGTTGTTAACGGAAGTGTTTTGTTTGATTGTTAGAAGAGATAATAATTTTGAATTGGCTGGTAAATTTATTGGATTTTGACTATATATTTCTTGACCAGTTTCGAAGGGTGTACTTTTATAGCCTTTTTTAAATATCGTTTCATTTCTTTTTGAGTTCTTATTAACAAATATACGATAGTTATTTCTTGAATCACAAATAGATGTAGTTTTTGGTGAATTGTTACTACTATTTTCCCCTGAATTGTTCCCAATATAATTTGTAAAATCAGGAATTCTTCGATAAACATTATTGAATATTTTATTTTCAATTTCGTAATCATTCGAAACTGATTTACGTTTCATATCATGAAAAATTTCTTTTTCTATGTGATTTCTATTATACCCGCAAATATTATTACTAGATCCCGTACTTTCTGAATCATATTGCTTGATTTTATCATAAATATGTTCTTCGTTTTTAATATAACGAAAGGTATTATTTTCTATTTTTAAATTGTTATATCCACCATTTTCTTTAATTTGATTGTATTGTTGACTCCACTCATCGAATCCTTCTGTATATCCTAGATTTAAATTGTTGTGTGCCTGATTATGTTCTTCTATTAATTTTTCAACGTTCAAGACTTGAGAACAAATGTAGCAATAGTACATTGGATTATCGTCTGGTACTTTTAAGTTCATGTTTTTGAAGTAATCGAAGAATTGTTTGTTATCATGGTTATATGTATGCCATTCAAGAAGTTTTTTGAAGGATAGTTCTAAGAAACATACGTTGCATTTTTCAATTCTTGGTGCGATGTAATATTTATATAATCCGGCATCGGGTTGAATGTATTTTACGAGAAATTCTGAAAAATAAAAATCTGGATGAGAAAATTTATTATTAATTAATGTAGTTATAATACAAGGTGTCTCAAAAGAAATTTTATATTTATTTAGCTTACTGCGTGAACGCAACGTATCCGAGGGGCGCGGGGGTTATGTCAATCGGTAGCCTGGCTTTTGGGAATACAGTCGCTATGGAGCGTTTCTCGGGAGCAGACCGCGCGTTATGCGTGCGAGAGTTTTACAAAAACGGTGATTCGGCGACTGTAGCGCGTAGAATATTCTGCAGTATTCGAGGTTTTCGCCACTTAAATGATGCGCCAAGCATTCCTCTCATTCGACATTGGGTTAAAAAGTTTGAAGAGACTGGTACAACACTGGATAAATCAAAATCCGGGCGACCTAGGTCATCAAGAACGGTAGAAAACGAGGAGAATGTTAATCAGTCTGTTCGTGACGACCCGAACCTTTCAATTCGGAAGCGCGCAAGTGCTTTAAATGTGCATAGATCATCATTACATCGCATTATGCACAAAGACCTAAAGCTGCAACCCTACAAAATTCAATTGGTGCAAGAATTAAAGCCCCAAGATGCCAGTCAGAGGCTTAATTCTCAGGAAAATTGATCTCCCGGAGAGGTGACATAAATTGGCCTCCACGCAGTCCAGATTTAACCCCTATGGACTTTTTCCTATGGGGTTATCTTAAATCTAAAGTTTACGCTAATAAACCGACTTCACTGGCGCATTTGAAAGAAAATATCCGTCACGAAATGGCAGCCATCCCTGAGTCCACCTGCCGAGACGTCATAAGTAATTTTACTGTTCGATTAAATGAGTGCCGAGAACGCGAGGGTCTACATTTAGACGATATTATTTTTAAGAAATAAATCCCCAAAAAGTGTATTTTAATAATTAATAAACATTTTTTCTATATACGGCTTACTTTTTTTTTAATCGATCCACTAAATATAAAATTTCTTTTGAGACACCTTGTACAATATTATTTTAAATATGCTATTTAAATTTGTTGTGAAGTTAAAATTTTTGCATATTTCAGGGTTTTGTATATATTTAGTTAATAACAAGAAGTGGAAAGGTTGTACGGGTTAGGTTAATTAATAACAAGTGGGTACATATTAAAAATTTATGTGGTGTTAATTTTCACACATTTTAGGGTTTTGTAGGCATTTGATAAGTGTAAGAAGCCAACAGAATGCTGGAGATCTAGGCAGAGCTATGCCAAATACTCAATAAGAGTATTTCAAATACCAAATCATCATCATTGGCGTGACAGCCTGAGTTGCGCCAAGGTTTTCAGGTTTCATGACCATGTTTTCAATCTATGTATATTCAGGAGTAATATGGTACACAGAAAAACACCTACAGTTTATAGCCGGTTGCGAACGGCTAAGCAGAACCTGTAATTTGTATAAATATTTTTACACAAATTATCTGAAATAATAAATAATACGAGGGTTGCCTCTTATATTTCGGGATTGTGCTAAACTAGTGCTGCCATCTGGCAACTGACGCTTCTATCGTGAAGTTTGACATTTTTGACAGGATACGTATCCAGAAAGTTTTGACGTACGAACTCTATAGTAGTTAAGTAGTGATGTCTTGTTTACAGTAACTTGAAATAAATCATCCCGGCTGAAAATGGAATTAAATCGTGAACATTTTCGAGCGATTATTTTTTACAACTTACGACGTGGATTAACCCAACAACAGTGCGTCGATGAACTTAATTCGACTTTTGGTGATGAAGCACCACCAAGGACTTCTGTTTATCGATGGTTTGCCTACTTCAATCGTGACCGTCTTTCGCTTAAGGACGAATATCGTGAAGGTCATCCAAAATCGGTTGGTTGTTCCGGAAAACATTGATGCTGTGCGTGAACTGATACTGTAAGATCATCATATGACTTATCATGAGATTGAGGTATCCTTGGGCATTAGTGGGACCCACACACATTCACTATTGCATGAGGATTTAGCCGTCAAAAAGATTTGTTCGCGTTGGATCCACATAATTTGACAATCGGAGTGGAAAAAGCCTCAATAGGTGTGGAAAAAGTGCTTCGAAAATTGGTTCCAACTCATGCAAAAGTGTATTGATCTTCATGAAGAATATTTTGAAAAACATTAAAGCCACTTTTGTTGATAAATAATTGTTTTTGATCTCGAATCCCGGAATATAAAAGGCAACCCTCGTATTAGTTATCACTGATCAAAAGTATTTGAAATCAAATACTTTTAAAAAGTATTTGAAATACTAAGAAATATTTGAAATAACTGTGAAGTATTTGAAATAATATCTTTGAAATACTGGAAAATATTTACTAAAGAAATATTTGAAATACTAGGAAATATTTAAAATATTGGGGAAATATTCGAAATACTACGAAATATTTGAAATACTTTTTTAGACAACAAATATTAAATACAAATACCACGAAGAAAGTGTTTGCAAATGCAAATACCAAGAGCATTTTGCAAAAAAAAAAATAATAATAATAATTTGCGAAAATTTCATAACGATAAAATTTAAATTAAAAAAACACAACATTTTTTTTTTGCTTTTCGTATTCAAGTCTTCATTAAATTAATAAGCAATATATTGATAAATTGGCAAATAATCAATTGAAAAAGTAAACCATTAGAGGTTTCTTTTTAAACCCCACTCAAAATTTTAAAATATCTATTTTTTTGTTGGATATTTACAGTGGCACTTGCTTATAAAATTGGGGGAGGGGGCAAAATATTGACCGGAGGATAATTTTGTTTTAAAGAAGTTTTGGGGGAGGCTTAGGCGCCGCCACTGGATACATATTTGTTTATATTTTTATCTTGATGGGTTTTTTGAACTCTCAATATTTTTCCTATACCAGGTCTACAAGTATGAAATGCGATTTTTTTTTTTTTAAATAATACACATTAAACTAAAAAAAAACAGTAAAAGTTTATTTATTCAAAGTATGCTCCATTAGAAGTTATACATTTTTCCCATCTTTCAGGCAATTTGTGAATACCTCGCCAGTAGAACTCTTCCCCTTTCCCCGCAAACCATTCATCTAGCCATTCTTTCACATTTTCATATGAACAAAAGTGTTGCTCGGCAAGTGCGTGACCCATCGATGCGAACAAGTGGTAATCTGAAGGGGCCAAGTCTGGTGAGTAAGCGGCATAGGGTAGCACTTCCCACTTGAGTCCCTCCAATGTGTTGCAAACTGCTTTTGCCTTATGTGATGGAGCGTTATCGAGAAGAAAGATTACCTTGTGCTCTCTTCTTTCGTATTCTGGTCGTTTTATGAGCAGCGAAAGGTTCAATTTGATCAGTTGTTAGGGTATTAACTGTTTCACCAGGTTTTAACAATTCATAATAAACCACACCCTTTTGGTCCCACCAAGTACAGAGCATTGTCTTTTTGCCAAAGCGATTCGGTCTTGCAGTTGATGTGGATGGTGAGCCTGGGTTCACCCATGATTTTTGCGTTTGGGATTTTCGAAATAAATCCATTTTTCATTCGCCAGTAATAATACGATGCAAAAAAGACTTTCTTTTGTATCGTGGAAGCAAAATTTCACAAGTGTTTTTGCGTTTTTCCATCTGCCTCTCATTCAATGCATGTGGAACCCATCTGCCGACTTTCTGGATCTTACCCATCTCTCGTAGGCGATTGGAAACAGCTTGTTGACTAACGCCTAACTGCTCTGCTAGTTGTTTTTGTGATTGACTGTCGTCTTCCTGTAGCAATATTTCCAATGTTGTATATTTATATTTTTTTGGAGGTTTTCCATGTTCTTTGTCTGTAAGATCAAAGTCACTATTTTTGAAACGCCGAAACCATCTTTTACACGTATCTTGCGATGGAACATATTCACCATAAGCTTCTCGAAGCAGTCGGTATGATTCAGCAGCAGTTTTTTCAAATGAAAACAAAACAGTAGTACTGTCCGCGAATGCTCTTTATTTGGCACAAAATTTTACATTTTTAACACAGTAAAACAAAACTATATGATCACTTCTCAAATTATAACCTATACGCATTTGACACTTAATGATAACTTAACAAAACGCCATATGTATTGAAACTTTGAACTATACACTCTGTTTGCGCGGCAAGTTTGAAAAAAATCCGCATTTCATACTTGTAGACCTGGTATGTAGGTCAAAGAATTGTATAAGCATACCAAATTTCAACTTTCTAGGTTCAGCGGTTTGGTCACAATTTCAACGGTACTGTCTGTACAGACAGACACATGAGTGCCTTTATAAGGTTTTTTTTATCATACCTGCAAAATCCTACAAATTGGAGCCATTTTGGGGCAGGAACGGTTGAAAAAGGACATTTTACTGCGACTACTTGGAACTGTCTCATTTGGAGTGTTAGTTGACAGAAAATTAGCTTAATTTCGCATGTTAACGTTATGCGTGCGCAGGCGATGCGGGAATGATAAATGTGCCCCAATGCGCATGTGCGTTGTGTGGGAAAGAATAATTCGCAGCAATGCGCATGTACAGTTTCCGAGAATTTTCATTCCCATACTGACAGCGCGCGCATTAATGGCTGGTAACCATATTTATATTGTATTTTCTTGATTATTTATGTATTGAAAAATAGTAATCGGAGGAAAAGCTTAGTGAGCAACACGCGCAGAATACATATTCCGCGCTAGTTGCACAATATATTAGATCGTCAAGGATAAAATTTGTAGAAAAAAAGGCAAAGTTGGTTGATAACTTACAAATATAAGGAATTGTTTTATTCGTCAAAATATGCACCCATATTGTCTATACACTTTTGCCATTTAAGCGGCAGGTTGTTCAGGCTGGTGGTATAAAACTCTGGCGGACGAGAGTTAATGAATTCCTGGAAGGCCAGTTTTACAGCATTGTCGGAATTAAACTGTTTTCCTATTAAATAGTTGTCTAAATTGCAGAAGAAGTGGTAGTCAGTGGGGGCTAGGTCCGGTGAATATGGAGGATGATGAAGAAGTTCCAACTCCAATTCCTGTAGTTTTGCCACAGTCATTTGTGCAGTGTGTGGTCTAGCGTTATCATGCAATAAGATAGGAGTCGATCTGTTGACCAATCCAGGCTGTTTTTCTTTAAGTTTTTGCATCATTTTGTTCTGTTGGTTGCAATATATTTCTGCTGTGATCAATGAGCCAGGTTTTTTTTTTTAAGTTGTCTGTACGAAATTGGCGTACTAGTTTGATATTCAGATCAATTCTGTAAAAAGTTACTGTGTAATAACGTTACTACAAGATAAAATATTATAAAAAGTATAATGACTTTCATTCATGATAGTAACTGACCTTGCTCATAGTGACAAATTTAGTTACTATTATCATAGTAACTGAGTTACAGAATTGGTCTGACTGTCTGCTGCGTAGTAACACTAGAGTCATAATAGTGCGAATTTCCCACCGTTCTATTTTCAACAAAATTAATTTTTTAAAAAGTTTTTGTAATTTTTTAGAGCATACAATGATATCTTTAAATAGGCGAGATGTGTAACTTTCCAACAAAAAAATAAAATAAAATAAAAACAGAATGGTAAAATATTAAGCCAATGTCAAATAATACACTGTTAAAGTTGGCAATATTATTAACTACAAATTTGATCCTTGACGACCTAATACTATTTCAGTGGTGCGATAAGTGACAAAAAGTGCGTAAAAGTATCACAAAATAAGAAGATACCCCACGTAAACAGCGCGAAGAACGCGTTTTGGTTTGGTCCTAATCCATTTGTTAAAATAGGGGTGTTTCAAATGCTCATGCGTCGTTCGCGCTTCTTCGATCATCTTCTGTTATTCTTCATGTTAAATGTCTACAGCTTTACTGCTTTTTTTACCGTTTTTAATCTTTTTCACGTATTTTTCCTTGCATTTCTTTCTCCATTCTAGTAAATCATTTTTCTCTCAGATAATACAATTTTTTTCACGTCCGATAATATTCACAAGCGGGTAGTCGTGCATAGGGGGTATCTTCTTATTATGATCCAGCTATACTTAAACACTATCTGTAACAATTTTAAATTCTGTAATCATATTTAAATAATTAATTTGATACTTATTTTTTTTTAGGGTTTTGTAGTTATGAACAAAAATCCCTTATAACGACACTTATGTGTCTCTCTGTATGGTAGAAATTGTAATCAAACGGCTTAACAAAGAAAATTGAAATTTGGCATACTTGTGACTTTTACGACTCTTTGCCCCAGAGCTTCAAAAAAAAACACACATCACGAGATAAATGTAAATAAATATGTATTTAAAGAAAAAATATATATTTTTTTAAAATTATGAGTGTAATTATTAAATTAAACCTCTTAATGCAGTGGTTTCCAAACTGTGGGGCGCCCCCGCCCCCTAGGGGGGCTCGAGACTTTTGTAAGGGGGTCGCGCCTCAAGTCACGCCTTGGCGGCGTTCGGTAACGAGCTCCTGCGAGGAGATATAAGACAAGCGCTCGGGTCATCTCGGGTACTCTCGGCGAGAATGAAGTACAGTGGTAAATCGGTTTTCGTTGACTTCGGTTATCGTCGGATTCGGTTTTTGTCGATTTTTCGCGAAAAAGTTTGTCTGGGTTTTCATCGGTTGCCTCGGATTTCGTCGGCGTACCACGGCCCACGCGCTACGCAGTGTTGCGTTGTTTCTCGTTGTGTGAGCATCTAGCCCACCCGTCTAGCCAAATAATTCCATTGCTTTCCAGTGTTAGTGTTTTTGTGCTTTTTTTATTGATTGCGATTCATATGAAAATAATTGCCTCGGTTTTCATCGGTTTCGGATTTCAACGACTGTTTTCGGAAGGATTATCCGATAACCGAGGTACCACTGTATTGGGTAACAGAAGAGCCCAACCATCACATAATTAAAATATAATTATGTTTTATTAATTATGTATTCTAGTTTTTGTATTTTTGTAAGATTTGTTTTTCTTCCATTTAAAATTATTATTACTTATAATAAATATTTGATGTATATTTATACATAATATGGTATGTTATCTTGTAGCCCATTAAATAAATTACAATAAAGATGTGTATTGTGAAATTAGATTGTTACGAAAATTGATGGGGGCCCAACAATTTTTTCATAAAAAAGGGGGACGGAGTTACAGAAAGGTTGGAAACCACTGTCTTAATGCGTGGATAAACAAGCTCTTTTTTTGAAAAATCATTTTTTTTCTTTGAATTTTCGCCAAAAATATGTCTAAAAACTATGTCCACCAGCCTATTTTCCAGAGGGGTTGATCTAAAAATCTGAAAAAAATCTCAATAATGAACACTGATGGGAACCGGAATAGCTCAACAAGAATATTTGATCAGATTAGTTTTTCGAAAAAAAAAAAAATAATAATAATTGTTCGGGCGACCACTTCAAAAAAAGTTCTTTTTTATCATCTAGTACAGGCCACAAAGTAAATCTTTTTCGACCTAGACCGATTCGCTTATTTTTTTAGCCGCTGGATGCTAGTACCATCTATGTATCATTTCTTAAGTTACAAAATAATAGTGTAACCATGGAATTACACTGTTAACAACTGACAGTCAAACAATTATAATTGTAATCATTCAGTTAACATAAATTATCCAATGTCAATAAATAAATTTAATTTTTCTAATAAAAATTACTTTTGGTCGCCCAAAAAATATAATGTGTACCTTGGCCAAAAAGATCTTTTTCGTCCTTATCTATTTGAAATCATCGGCTGCACCTCGGCCTTCAAATTCAGATGCGGCCGAAAAAGATCTACTTTCTGGCCATGGTACACAAATGATTATGGATTTTTTGTATTTATGACGAAGATAGTTTTTTTTTTTTAAATTAAAAACATAACAAAAATAAAAATTAAGAACTGAGAACCGAGTTCATTTGTGTAGAGTTTAATGTGTAGTTAAATGGTAGCTCTTAGTACTCAAATAACGTATAAAAATGATCATCAAAAATCTGTTGATTTTGTTCAAGATTATTAAAGTAAAGGTTGTCTCGTAACTTGTTGTGGTGGGGGTAAAAAGCGAAGCTACACGTTATCTGTCTGCTAACGGGACGTCAGCCTTTGTTTATCGTATGTGTTATATACACGTGAAGTTTGAATTTTGTCTATAAATATAAAAATATCGTTTAATTTTTTGATTTTCTACTTGTTTTAATTTATTTTTTCTTTGAAAGGAATGTTTCTTCGTTCTAAATAAATTTTCTTACATTCATTTTTGATGTGAAGAGAATAATAAGTGAAATATTTCAATATTTTAATTTTAGAGTCCCCCCGTAATTACCCTAATATTCATCAAATTGAAAAAATGCAGAGAACAAATAAGATTTGATTTCTTATAAACAACATTTATTGTATAGTTTTTTCTGTTAAGATAGTTCTGTTTATAAAGGAAATATTTAAAAAAATTTAGTACCAGTTTTAACCCAGAAACACCCCCTAAGAAAGAAAATTTTGAGAAACCATGCCTATATTTGAATCCTGGTTCTACTCTATTGTACTAAATTTCGTTAAAATACGTCCAGCCAGTATTTAGAAAAAAAAAAATAGTCAAATAGTTTATTTTAGAGATATTTTGTTTCTTTTTTTTATTGTTTTCAAAGCTTGCTACGTTCAACTTTGTAAAACTTATGTTGATTATTATTTTGTAAATAAATGGTCGCCATTTTGAAATGGTTAACATAAAAATATGATTTTTTGGTGTCATTGTAAAGCTAATTTAATGTACTTTTAGGAAAAAAATATAAAATTATCGATTCCCTATGCTAGATCAAAAGTTGACATCATTTCCGGTGAAACCGGAAGTGCCTCAGAATTCTTATAGTAACCTTTAGATGGGCCTTTTTGTCTAGTTTAACTTTTGTTCTGAAGATTTTTTGTATCTTTACAAATAAAGGAGATTTTCGGGGTGCCCCGTTTCAAACAAACACCCTGTATACTTATAAGGAAATACATATATGTATAATTTTTTAATTCACTGTTTAAAATTTTGAGTAATGACAATATAAGCATACATAAAACAATAATGTACAGTAGTCATACACTATACTGTACAATACTGTACTTGTAATAGAAAACAGAAAAAAAAAAACAGAAAAAAAAGAAGAATAATAATCAGTATTGTATACAAATTTTTAAAAAAATGTCAAAAACCTTGACACATCACGTGATCGGTACTCGATCACGCGTCGGGTAGCGATGCTTCCGTTGACTCTCACTCTCGACATTTACGTCGAGTGGCGAAAACGTCGAGCTAAGAGGCAGTCGAGTAACGGGGTATTACTGTAAATCAGTATAAAATTTCCTTAGGGATTTATTTATTCAGTAGAACTGTCTTGAAATAAATATCTATTATGAATATAGTCAATAAAAATATTTAAAAACATGCAATATCTATATTAATTTTGTATGCTAGTTTCAACTAAGCAGATATGTGACGTATTCCCTCTCACGCTCTGATTGGTCAGAAGTTACGAGACAACCTTTACTTTAATAATCTTGGATTTTGATGTGATTATAGGGGAAAAATTTTAAGATCGTAGCGCCACGCGGATTTTTTTGAAACCATTCTAAATCAGATACCACTTGACATTTACTAGTAAATAATAGCGATAAGTGTATCAAAAAACGACAAAAAATAAATAATTGTTTGGGATTTTCTGATTTTGTGAAGTGACATTACTTGTAAACATCTAAAATACTACATTTTGTGATCTGGTTTTAAGTTATGGCGGTTTTCCATTGTCGATTATTTTAACTATATTGGGGGAAATAATAATTCCCGTGTTGTTTACCAAGAAATCTACAATGCTGGGCATATAATATTGTGTGGAGTCACTGAAAAAAAACAGAGAGTTCATAAAGATTTATGCATTATGCCTACAAACTTGTGCATTACAAACCCACACACAATAACAGGAATTTTCAAGATATGCGATAATAAATACAAAATTGAAAATATTTTTTGTAGTCACTATCATTAAAATGTAATGAGCAAACTTTGATATAAGGGCTCACTTTTTTTTTCCAATTTTTAAATTGTTTATCTAAACATCGCGTCGATTCCTAACCTCTTGCTTTCCCAATTTTGTTTCGAACCGTACGGTGTCTGATATTAGTGGAAACAAATGAAACGATATTTCCGGGATTCTTCTTTTCAATGAATTGCACATAGGCACACAACAATATGTATTATACATTTTTCAATGATTATAATAAAACTTTAAAAACAAACTTCATACAAAACCAATACACAAAACGAAATGTTATCTGATGTACACAAGTTCATGAAACGCTCACCAGATGGTAGGGTGCTTAGCTGCAAATCCCTATAGAACAAATATTCCTAGACATCCAGTATTATATTGGCTTTTTACACTTATTAAATTTCTATAAAACCCTGAAATATGTGAAAAAATACACATCACATAATTTTTTTTTTTTTAAATTTCTTTTTTAATACGTTTTTTACCAAAAATGTACTAAAAGAAAACTCCATTATTTATTTATTTTTTTTTAATTGTTATATTATTGAATTGCTATTATTTTGCATTATATCCTTAAAAAATGGTAATGGTATAAATATCTTTAGCAACAAATATTAAAAAGTAATAAAGAAAAATGTTATTGCAAAAACCACTTATGTGCAAGTTGAAAAACATATTTTTTTAAAACCCTAATTGGGCTACAAATAAAGAATAGTATATTCTGTAACAAGAGGTTGGAATGAGAAAATTCGATGCAAGTGGAACATTCCGAGCGCAAGCCGCAGGCGGGCGTGGGGAACCACGAGCATCGAATTTTCTCTTCCAACCGAGTCAAAGACCCTACTTTCTCCACGACCACCAGAAAAAAAAATAACAAATAATTATTTTAACAAACATTTTATTTTGAGAAATAATTTATATTACATAACAAATTAATCAATTAATTAAACTTATTTTTTTATTTATTATTTGTTTAATTTTAGTTTAATTTGCCGCTCATCGGCCACTATTTTAGTACTGAGAGAAAATGTTTTTCTCCACGACCACTATAGAATTTACCAGTTTTGACTACAGAAAGTTAATATTGTAACACAAGAGTTGGAATGTCATTCCAAAGCACTTATCTTCTTATGCATTTTGCGTGTATTTCATTTCATCACTTGTTATGGAATAACTATTCCATACTTGTTGTCATTTGTTTTTGTAGGGTTACATTAAAATATATGCAATGTTTACATTTAACAAATGCAACATAACTTCCTAAAAAGTACTAAAATAGTGGCCGATGAGCGGCAACTTAAACTAAAATTAAACAAATAATAAATAAAAAAATAAGTTTAATTAATTCAGTGATGGGCGTTTACACGTAAACTTTAATTGTTTACGTTTACGTGTAAACTTATGTAAACAATTGATAAACTTGTCAACAATGTAAACAATGTAAACTTTGTAAACTGTCAAATAATGAGGTTAGTTTTAGTTATTTAATACGAATAATAGAGAGTTAATGAACAAGTATGTTCAGTTCAAAACAATAAATTTATTAAAAAAATGGTGGGAAGAAGCCGAAGGAATAGTTCTGAAGAGCTAGGTTTTGTTTTAATTAAAGAAAATGAAAGAAAATATAGGGCGTTATCTAAAATTTGCAATGAATCTTTTCGTTATTAAAAAATATAGGCTGATTTTCTTAAAGGTGAAATTCAATGTATTTTGTTATTAAAAAAATTAGACTGAATTTTTTAAAGAAAAAAGTTTTTTATTTTTCATATTCATATTTACTAATTTGTATGTAACACCTGTATAATGATGCAAATTCGATTTTTATTAATATCATTGCGCTTGTTTTCTTTAAACTCCATATGTTTTAAATATTAAAATGTGTGAAAAACTGCACACAATACATTTCTTTTTTAATAAAAAAGCTAAAATTGTACCGGAAAACAATGATAAAGGGGGTATTAACATAGGGTGACCATTCGTCCCGCATTTTGATTTGGTGTCCCCAGGGCCGAATTTTGCTCTGTACTAATATTTGGGAGGTGAAGACCTTTTTTTTGCTCTTTACTTATATTTGGGAGGTGAGGACCTTTTTTTTGTTTGCTCTTCGCTTATATTTCGGAAGTGACGACCTTTTTTTTGCTCCGTCCCGCATTGCCTTCTCCAAGAAAATGGACACCCTATATTAACATCAACATCACAAGTGAAAATATTGATAGTATCGAATCTAAATCTAAATGTACTTGCTCATTAAATATTGAAAATGAACACTCATCAGACATAAATAACGGTGAATGTTCGTTGTCCTGGCCAAATGTTTGAACAGTAGATATGTGGAAAGAAACAAAAAAAAAAAAACTCTATGGATTAGAGCATTTTGCATTACAACATTCCTAAAGCGAGTAATGCCTACGGCTTATTTTGAACTTACTTACGTGAGTGGAGGAGAGCTCCCGCACTTTTTTAGTTAGCAGTACAGCACTGTATAATATGGTTAAAAGAGAACTTGGAGCTGTTAAATTTCCCTCAATATTGTATTTCTCACCACCTCTTACCGCACCAATCCCTGCACCAATACTTAGAAAACAGTATATTTTGCATGTGCGTTCATTTATTTACACCAGTGTTCATATTTAATTAGCAGTCCTAGATATGTAGAATAAATCAATTTTCTCTAACACAAGAGTTGGAATGTTATTCTAAAGCACTTATCTTCTTATGCATTTTGCGTGTATTTCATTCCATCACTTGTTATGGAATAACTATTCCATACTTGTTGTCATTTGTTTTTGTAGGGTTACATTAAAATATATGCAATGTTTACATTTAACAAATGCAACATAACTTCCTAAAAAGTACTAAAATAGTGGCCGATGAGCGGCAACTTAAACTAAAATTAAACAAATAATAAATAAAAAAATAAGTTTAATTAATTCAGTGATGGGCGTTTACACGTAAACTTTAATTGTTTACGTTTACGTGTAAACTTATGTAAACAATTGATAAACTTGTCAACAATGTAAACAATGTAAACTTTGTAAACTGTCAAATAATGAGGTTAGTTTTAGTTATTTAATACGAATAATAGAGAGTTAATGAACAAGTATGTTCAGTTCAAAACAATAAATTTATTAAAAAAATGGTGGGAAGAAGCCGAAGGAATAGTTCTGAAGAGCTAGGTTTTGTTTTAATTAAAGAAAATGAAAGAAAATATAGGGCGTTATCTAAAATTTGCAATGAATCTTTTCGTTATTAAAAAATATAGGCTGATTTTCTTAAAGGTGAAATTCAATGTATTTTGTTATTAAAAAAATTAGACTGAATTTTTTAAAGAAAAAAGTTTTTTATTTTTCATATTCATATTTACTAATTTGTATGTAACACCTGTATAATGATGCAAATTCGATTTTTATTAATATGTATATTTGCTTGTCCTAATTTTATATACTTACTTTTTCATTTAAATACGTTTCATTAAAATTTTATTATTTATAAAAATGTATTGATAATGAGGTTCTGTAATTCAAAACAAATGCGCATGTCTAAATCATTGTTTACGTTGTTTACAAGAGTTTTTGTGTTTACTTTACATCAATTGTTTACACGTCAACAATGTGGTAACTTACATCATGTAACTTACGCGCCCATCACTGAATTAATTGATTAATTTGTTATGTAATATAAATTATTTGTCAAAATAAAATATTTGTTAAAATAATTATTTGTTATTTTTTTTTTTTTTTTCTGGTGGTCGTGGAGAAAGTAGGGTCTGTGACTCGGTTGGAGGAGAAAATTCGATGCTCGTGGTTCCTCACGCCCGCCTGCGGCTCGCGCTCGGAATGTTCCACTTGCATCGAATTTTCTCATTCCTACCTCTTGTTACAGAATATACTATTCTTTATCTAGGGACTTAAGTATAAACTAGACAAATAAAAATGGCGGACACGCATTAAAAAAAAAACATAGTACTACTAGCGCCACCACAATATATCAGACCCCTTTATAAAAAAAAAATCGTCTTATCATTCTAATTATTTTATACTAAACAGTAACTTGATACTTAACACCATAAAAAAATTAAACATTGAACTAAAAACTAAATAAAATATACCTTTCTTTTCGTTTTTCACAGCTTCAGAAATAACTTCTTCAGTATCCAAATCTCTATAAGTATTAAGCTCGGTATCAGAGTGTCTTTTATTTTGTACTATACGATTTGTATAATATTCTTCATGTTGTAAAATAACTAACGCAGCATCCAACTGATCCAATTGAGATTGATTTAATTGTGAAAGAAATATCTTGACATCTTGTTCTATTTCAGAAGAGATGTGTGAAGAATATGGAAGAGTCATATTTGATTTCTACAAATATAATCATTGAAAATATTATATTGGGACAATAATTTTTATTCTAATGTGTGACACAATGTTAATGAGAATTTAAAATTGTGCTGTGGGTATCACAAATTTGTGCAGTACTTATCCTATTTCCAGGTTTAATAAGTATTTCTTTCTTCTATTTATGTTAAAGTTAAAATATTTACTAAAATTACACAGAATACGGCTCACGAAAAAAGAACTACGGAAGGAATGTTGGTAGAATTTACAATTTCTACCCAACATATACAAAGATATTTTTTATGCAGCAGCAAAAATATTATCAGTATCTTTTAAGGAAGCGTAACTTTTTGAATGATAGATTTGAAGTCGAAATTTAAGATTTTAAAATCTTTTATTACTCTCCAAAGTTCAGCAGATATTAAGAAATTCCATATTTTTGGGAAATACATGGATCTTACTCAACTGCGAATGGAATATGTTGAACTTCTCGAATACGAAAGCATTGAAGAATACAGAGAATTATCATACTCTTTTATCGATACTGACAAAATCTGAAGAGAATAAAAATGCATAATAATTTGGCAGAAATTTTCGCTGTGAAACCTCTTTAGGCTGATGTTGAGAGACTAATTAGTGTTTAGTCGAAAAGTCAATGAAGTTTAAATATCGATAGAGGAATTTTCTATTTATATATTT
The DNA here is from genome assembly GCA_963971575.1 of Liopterus haemorrhoidalis. Taxonomy (NCBI): domain Eukaryota; kingdom Metazoa; phylum Arthropoda; class Insecta; order Coleoptera; family Dytiscidae; genus Liopterus; species Liopterus haemorrhoidalis. The sequence continues at coordinate 16,898,151 of OZ020623.1, forward strand.
ATAGTAATATGCATTCGATCAATAGGATTCTCAATCAGCCATACAATTATGGATCAACAAAGAAGAACGTCAAATAAAGCAGACAATTAAACACAAAGAATAACTGGTACAGAGGCATATTTCCAGAAACAGAAAAAACAAAACATGAAGCTGTAAAAGAACTTTAATTACCATTTTCATGTTTACTAATATTTGGCTTATGTGATTTTTTTATCATAACTTTGTCCTATTTACATTATATTTATACTTACATTATATAATCATTCTGTGATTAATGGAATAAAAAGTATTTATAGAATTGAAACAAATTATTAATTATAGATATAAAAATTGTATTATTATTCTTATTTTCGATTTGTCTTTTAGAATGGTTTATTTAGACTAAAATTTAATGGTTTTTGCAGTAGAAAAAACTTTAGAATAAGACCTGTTTTGAAATAAGAAACTGTGTATTACTAATCCAATTTGAAATAGGATACTTTAATAATTTTATTTACTTTAATATTTAATTATTACTCGTATTATAAACTATTTACCTGTTATTAAATACATCCACTTGCCAAAAACGAAGAATACTTTAAATTTCTTAAGTACCAAGTGCCCAAAAATTTCACATACTTATGTTTTGAGTCTACCTGTCTTAAGTCTAAAGCACAGTCTACTGTAGAGAGTTGTTTAAAAATGACCTTCTAGATACGTAACTTTAAAATAAAGCCCACCTTTACCCAAATAGTACAATTTGGCGGGCTATATGATTTAAATTAATTTATTGTTAAAGTATACAGTTTTTAAATGATTTAAATTATAATTATATATTTATAGTAGATATAGGGGGTCTTCAATATGCGATGTAAACATAGTTTTTGCATGCTGATTGATCAACAAAGAACCAATAAACAAATATTAAGGGGACCAGAAAGAAATCCTTTATTTTAGAGTACAAAATATTTTTTTTTCAAAATTTTTTGTTATGTATAATTACAAAATATAATTTCCATCATTATTTATTACAGCTTCGCAACGTGGTACTAATTTTTCAATACCCTCGGGAAGTTTTTTGGTTTTGACTTAAAATAATTGATCAGGTGATTTTCGCTGGTATTTCGATTTTTTTTATCTCTGAGTGTATGTCCAAAGACCTAAATGGTGAAAATCGGAAGGCGCGAAATCAGGGGAATTCGGTGGATGTGGAATAATTTCCCAGTTCTTCTTCTTCTTCTTCTTTGGACACTATCAGTCAGGTTGACTTTTGAACTCACTCACATAAGCCCTTCATCTCGATCTATTCATTGTCAAGTCTTGCCAAGTACGCTGTATACCTATGCTTGTCAGATCTTCTGTTAGCTGATCTCCATCTCTTGCGAGGTCTTCCCACTGGTCGATGGGTATTCAATCTTCCTTCCCATATCTTCCTAACCATTCTGTCCTCCATCATCCTCATAACGTGTCCTATACGCTGTAATCGTCTGCCTCTGAGTTCTTGGGTGATACTTGGCCTTGAGTACAGTTCTCGGATATCTTTGTTCTTATGGATTCTCCATTCACCATTAATTTGAATGGGACCAAAGATTCTGCGTAATATTTTATTTTCGAAAACTATGAGGTGTTGTCGATCTCACTTTGTTAAGGTTCAAACCATAAAAGAACAGCTCATGACAACCAGTGGCGGATCTACATACGGGCTAATAGGGCTTAAGCCCTGGGCCCCCGATCTGCTAGGGGCCCCCAACTTCTCGGACATATACCTATTAATATTCTAATATATTCTATTACTTTTTGGGAGGTGACGACCTTTTCTTTGCTCTTCACTTAGATTTGGGAGGTGAGGACCTTGTTTTTTGCTCTTCACTTATATTTAGAAATAAAACAAAAATATTACTTTAAAAAACAATCAACATAAGTGAAGAGCATGTGTAGGGCCCCTTGACATTTTTAAGCCCTGGGCCCCCACAAAGCTAGATCTGCCACTGATGACAACTTACAAAAATGAAAATTCCAGTTAGTTCCACCTAAACGTTTGGAATAGCCTATACATTGTCATGATAAAAACATATTCCTTTTCGGTTAAATAAATTTGGACATTTTTCCTTTAGTTTCAACAATTTGATAAATTAAAGAAACCGTAGATTGTAATGGAGATTATTTTTGAGATCTACGACTCAAAATACATAAGTATATACATTTTGAAGTAAATCAGAAAGAAAATTTTTGCTCAAAAATCGAAAAATCGTAAGGGGTATCCCTTACGATTTTTTAGATTTTTGACCATTTTCAAGGGTTTATTTGACAATTCGTATTTATTGTAAAAATTGGGTTATTAAGGCCCCAATTTTTTCTAGACTTTTTATATATAAATATGAAATAAATTTTTTATGTACAAATACGAAGATTTCAAAAATTCAAACCGCAGTTTTATATATTTTATAGTTCTTAATTTAAATTTTTGAAATTTCAAAACAAAAAAATATGACATTAAAAATTTCGCAATTTTTTCTTTTTTATTTGGGAGGAGCTTCAAAATGAATCCTAAGGCCCTTTAGGACCTCAGGATTTCAAAAATTACAATCGCAGTTCTCTATCTCGTGTAGATTTTGAGATAACGGTCTTTCGAAAATGAAATATTTACAAATTTTTAAAAAATCTCGCGAAAATTTGGACTTAATATTAATCTTCTTTCCATTTTTCTTAGGAACGGTAAAAAACTATGATGCCTATATTGATCCTTTCTTAAATGGGAACAAAAAACACTACAATTTGTTGTGCTTTTATATCAGGTCGCCAAGGATGAAATTTGTAGTTAATAATATTGCCAACTTTAATAGATTGTTATTTGACATTGGCTTAATATTTTACTGTTTTTTTTTTTTTTTTTTTTCTTGGTGGAAAGTTATGCATCTCACCTGGCTAAAGAAATCATTGTTTGCTCTAAAAAATATCAAAAACTTTTTTTTTAAATTAATTTTGTTGAAAATGGAACGGTCGGAAATTCGCACTATTATGAAGTATGAGTTCTTACGTGGAACTACGACATCGCAGACGGCGCAAAAAATTAATAGTGTATTTGGCTCTAGTGTTACTACGCAGCAGACAATATCACATTGGTCCGCCAAATTCATACAGGTAACTTAAAAACAAAAAACTGGATCATCGATCACAGCAGAAATATACTGCAACCAACTGGACGAAATGATGCGAAAATAAAAAAAAAGAAAAAGAACAGCCTAGATTGGTCAACAGATCGAATCCTATCTTATTGCATGATAACGCTAGACCACACACTGCACAAAGGACTGTGGCAAAACTACAAGAATTGGAATTGGAACTTCTTCATCATCCTCCATACTCACCAGACCTAGCCCCCACTGACTACCACTTCTTCCGCAATTTAGACAACTATATAATAGGAAACAGTTTAATTCCGACAGTGCTGTAAAACTGGCCTTACAGGAATTCATTGACTCTCGTCCGCCAGGGTTTTATATCACCGGCCTGCACAACCTGCCGCTTAAATGGCAAAAGTGTATAGACAATATGGGTGCATACTTTGATGAATAAAATAATTCCTTATATTTGTAAGTTATCAACCAACTTTGCCTTTTTTTCTACAAATTTCATCCTTGACGACCTAATAGTTTTCCACAACTCCTGTCAACATTGTAACAAAAATTCAACACTAAAATAAAGTCCGTTCCTTTGGTTTAGGTGGAACTAGGATTTTCAATCCTAGTTACTTTTACCGATTGATTGAAGCTTCTGGTCATTTTGTTCAGGAAAAGACAACTTCAATATATAAAAAAATAGCTAATAACAACTTACAAAAATTAAAATTTCGGTTAGTTCCACCTAATCGTTTGGAATAGACTGTATATGTAATAATCACAAAAAGTACCGCTGTATTTAGTGTATTAATTTGACCACCAGTTAGCGTATTCGAGCGTGTCACCACTCAATAGCTTGTTTCTTTGATTTAAGCGGAATTACATTTTGAAAACTAGTAATTTTTATTGGTTAAATAAGGCTTTTGATTTTTTTTTATAGCAAAAGCCCTCTTTAATAATTAAAAAGTGAGCTCATGACAACTTACAAAAATTAATATTCCATTTAATTTCGCTTAAACGTTTGGAATAACCTTTATAACAAACTTTTTTAGAAGAAATCGCAAGCAAATGACCATTTAGTGTTTTACAGTTGGTGGCATCGTTCATAATAAATCCCCGTTAATTTATTTGAAAATAATCATTAAAATATCATTTTAAAATATGAGAAAGTAATAATATTGTATATATTTTTAAAAATAGCATCCCAAGATTTTTATTGTGTATTTAAAATATGTCAAAATCTTTTGAATTCAAAACGTTTTAGTACCTTTACCAAGTTTTGACAACTGCTGGTTCATCAAACTTCATTTTTAAACTACTTGCACGTGCGACACATTATATATATTTTAATTTTAATTTAAGTGTAATTCATTTTATTTTCAACTTAAAACATTTTAGAATAACACAGCAAAAATGCCGCTTGATTTTGATCTTCCAGAAGATTTAGCTGACAGTGTAGATATCGAATATTTGGACGATGAAGAAATAGATAACCTAGATGACAATGAAGAAATGGGAGAAATTGAAGATGAAGATTTGCCCGAAGATAAATCTTTAAGAACGTTTAGTAAACATGAAAAATCAGGTAAATAACTTTGTTACTCTTGATACAATTAAAAAAAAAAACTAGGGTTGGTTATAGATTAAGGTGACCAGATTTTAACATTGGTGAAGCGGGATACCATTGACGGGGAGGGGCTGACCAGATTTTTATTACTGAAAAAGAGTATACTAAAAAAAAGGACTCCAAAAATACAAGTGATGAGCAACAAAAAGGGGTCCTCGCTCTAAAAATACAAGTGATGAGCAAAAAAAAAAGTCCTCACTTCTAAATTTCAAGTGAAGACCTAAAAAAAGGTCCTCACTCCATTTTTTGGCGAGCAATCTTTCCAAAAATCGGGACTGTTTTAAAACGCAGCGGAATGCGAGACTAATTGTTAAAAATCGGGACGTCTGGTCACTTTATTATAGATGTTTTACATCAATTATTAACACCTATAGCCTGTTTCTTTGGTGTAAGCAAAACTAGATTTTGTAGTTTAGTTACTTTACCGTTTAAGTGAAGCTTTTGATCATTTTGTTTAGCAAGAACCCACTTCAAACCTTAAAAGTAGAGCTCATGATAAATGAAAATTCTAGTTAGTTCCGCTTAAACGTTTATAATAGCTTATATGTTTTTTAATAGTTGTTTGTAGAGCCATTTCTAACAGTTTATTAATTTCAGACGCAAGCACAGTTAATGTTTAAGCTGAACTAAATAGAATATTTACTGGCTCAATTTTACTTGTCATTAGGTTAGTAACGTTAGTAAATAATTCACTACAAAAGAACACGAACGGCTGAAATTAAGTTTAAAAAGTATTATTAATAGATTTTATTCCTGCCTTGCGGCTTCAAATAGATTACATAGTTACCCTAATTAGAATTACAATTACTTAATTAATATAAATATCAAATACATATTATCATTTCCTATAAAATATAAAAAGTAAATAAAAATCAGAATGTAAATAAATCATTTTTTTTTTTTCTTCAGGTCCTTTGTTTATTGTTTGTTAGCTCTTTCCTTCGTTTTATAACCTTTTTCATCCACTCTACTCCTCCTCCTTCGTCATCGTTTAAAAAGTATTTTGAACAAAAATTTGTGTTATTTTTTAAATTAGTGCCAACAAAAACTACTGTTCTTGTATAAAAAATTGAGGTCCAGGTTGATTTATAAGACTGAGGTCCTATGATTTATAAGATCTTATTATAAAATGTTTAAAATTTAAATTAATTTTTTTTTTCAGTTTTTACCGTTGCGATAAACTCAGCATCAACCCTTGGTGCATCTGGCGGTGAAGATGATATGGCCTACATGTTCGATCTAAACACATTCGATGTTTTATTAGAATGTACTGGCCATAAAGACTCTGTAACGCAAGTAAAATTCAGTCACGATGATAAATATTTAGCAACGGGTGATATGTCTGGATTATTACAAGTTTGGGATGTTACGGAGAAGAAATTAATTTGGTGTTACGAATGTGAAGAATTGGAATGGTTGTTATGGCATCATGCAGCTCATGTTTTAATCTGCGGGGTGCATTCGGGAGATATTTATATGTTTCAAATTCCACAAGGTAAGAAATAATAATATCTATAAAAATGGGAGCAAAAAAAAGGAAAGACAGAGACGCCCATTATAATACTCCCTCCGTCCGAAAATATGGTATACATTACTTAAAAAATTGTGGGATTAACAAAAGTAATATTATCTTGATCTTTTTTGTTTTCATTTCTAATTAAGTGGTTGCTAGGCAACTAATAAACAAATGGCGTGCAAATGTTTTGCATATGTCAAAAGTAATTCACAGAAAAAAAACGCGTATTTAGACACAGGGGTTGGCAGACCGCGCCTCGCGAGCCCATGCGGCTCTTTGAGGACATTCATGTGGCTCTTTAAATTAAGTTGATAAGGAATAAAATTTAGAAAATATTCAAAAAGTCATGTATTAAAACCAAATATGGCTCTTTTTAATGTTTCCAGATGCAGTAAAGGGTGAATTTGGCTCTTTGGCTTCTTAAGTTTCCCGGCCCCTGTTATAACAAAATGGCAAATTTTAATCAAAATAGTGTTGAATCGCAAGGAAGAAGTTCAAATCGACTTAAATCACAACCGCCAAATAGTCCAGATTTTAATGTATTGAATCTTGGTTGTTTCAATTCTATACAATCCTTACAACATACAGCTTCACCGAATACAATCGACGAACTGATTGAATGCGTACAAAATGCATTTAATGCGTTAAAAATACCCTTAATAATGTTTTTCTTACATTGCAAACTTGTCTAAAAGCTACCATGTTAGCAAAAGAATGGAATTCCTATAAGATTCCGCACATAAATAAGGCAAAACTTCATCGTAAGGGACGATTACAAACAACATTATCATGTTCCATACAAGCTGTGGAGACAACCACGTCTATGTTAAATTAAAAATTATTATTCATTGTTTTAATAGATATTTGTAACTATTTCATAAATAAAATCAGTCTGATTAATTAAATATGTATATCAAATTTTTGGACAAGAATAAAATTTTCGAACGGAGGGTTAATTATTAAATCTCAAAATTTTTATTAAATTAATCATTTTTTAGGTAATTTCAAACTATTCCCAACCCACGGTTCATGTTGTAACTGCGGAATTTTACTACCAAATGGGACACAATTAGCAGCGGGATATGAAGACGGTAGTATCAAAATATGGGACTTAAAATCGCAGAGCGTTGTTTCTCAATTGCCCAGCAGTTATGATGGTGGAATTAATAATTTATATATGAACAGCGATGGCAAACTATTGTTGGCTTGCGGTTTGAAGACAGGAGCAATCGTCTTGAAAGCAAACGACTGTAAAATTGCTACTAACTTCAAATCGCAGGAAGACGATGAGATTGAAAGCGCTGCTTTCTGTGCGGAAACGGATCTACCCATTGTTGCCACAGGTAAAATATAACTATACTGTTCACACCAATAGGGGAAACTTCCCAAACTCCCTGACATCTGGTGGCGATTTTCGGAAGATACGAGAGTGACATTATTCTGTTTTGTTGAATGGAGAAATACTTGTTTTATTGTTGCTTGTGTTTCATTTTTGTGAATCATGACAAAAAAAAAAAAACAATTAATTTTGTTGTGTGCCGCAATGTAAATCGTGGATAAAGAAGAATCCCACTTTAACATTCAATCATTTTCCTAAATCAGAAACAATATCAATTGAAACGACATTTGGAGGTAGAGAGAAAGTGGATCATAGGTCTCTATGGATCTAAAAACTAAAAAAGGGCAAAAGTCCAGCCCATACATGCGCGTTTGCTCGTTGCATTTTATGGAAAGTGATTTTTTATGTCCAAGAAAAGACTGAAAAAAGGCACTTACCTCACTCAAAATTTGCCTAAATCATCAGTTGATATTTTAAAAGGCCCTTCCACTTTTTCAGGCAGTTTTTTTTTACTAATATATTTACCATATTTTTGTTGATATAATATTGAAACAGACAATCAAAAAGAATTAAAATACAATGAAAAACTACAAATTTCCTTGAAATATCTTTAGAATACTATATTATTACATATCTTGTAGATTGTAGATTACCTACAAATAAAAAAAAAAAAGCATGAAAAAGCTCGGAAAATATTTCATTTGTTCATTTTCACTATGTAAACAAATACACAAGTGACAGTTTAATGTCACTCTCGAATATTTCAGATTTTGCCACATATGGCGCTGCGGTCTTAAAAAGTTTCCCCTATTACTTCATATAATATAGATACAGTATATACCAGTAGTTTCACTTGTTGTCGGCTCATTTGATGTTAATGAGGACAGGAAAGTAAAGACGGTATAGTCTATTACGCATATGAATACGGACGAAGCTTTATATTACAATGGTTGAACTTGGTTGAAAGTAAATAAGTGTAAATTAAATTGGGTTGTAAATGAAAATTTCGAAGATTTGTATTAAGCAGGGAATTAGTTACCAAATGAAATATAGAAATATTATTCTCAAATTTTTTTTGAAATTTCTTGAAATTAAGAATTTTGCATTTTATAACGAAAAATTGATATGAAGTGTTAATTTTCACACATTGCAGGGTTTCGCAGGTATATAATAAGTGAAGGCGGCATGCTGAGTGTGTAGGACAAATTTTGCTTTGTAGTGTCACGGCAAAATCTGTTAATCTGAGAGCTTTAAAAACAAATTTTATGTTAAAATATTTTTTTGTTAATTTTAATTCGAATACTTAATACCATTTCTAAATATGCGCAGATTTTTTTTTTTTTTTATATAGCAAGGTTCATTAAGATTTTGAAAATTGCGCCTATGGCTTCCATTGGTTGTTTTAAGTCATATGCTCCGCCTCTCTGGTTTCGTATACATGACATATAAAATGAAAATATAATTCCAACAATTCCAACTGGTTATTAAATTTACACTTTTAAAAATTAAATGCAACATGCAGAATTTTGACAAAATAAAATTGTCTCCTCTGCCCAGAGCGAACCCTAGTTTGCTGCGTAGCAAGCGAGTAAGCTAACCATTAGACCAGGATACGCCTTCTAGTATAGCGTGTTACGTAACTATAACTTTTGTACATCGTCAACAAAAAAACACAAAAAATGCGTTATTTTCCGAAAACATAATCTGATCAAAAATTCCTGTTGTACTATTCCGGTTCACACCAATGTACATTGCTTAGAATTTTTTCGGATTTTTAGTTTAAACCATCTGGGCTACAGGGTGTGGGACAAAACTTTTTTTGCACAATTTTGGCTAAAATCGCTTCAAAATAATTTATTTTGCAAAAATAAAATTTTGATCGTTAAACCACGTACTAAGGGCTTTCATTTGATACCCTACTCAGAATTTAATATATATATATATATATATATATATTTTTTTTTTTTCGATGAGCACATATTTGTTTATATTTTTAGGGGGATGAGTTTTTTAGATGTTTTAGGTTTTTTCCTATGTGCGTGTCAAAGAGTTGTATAAGCATGCCAAATTTCAACTCTCTAGGTTTACCCGTTTGGCTACAATTTTTACCGAAAAGACAGACAGACAGATAGATAGACGACAAAATGACGGTATAAGGGTTTTTTTGGTCATACCTACAAAACCCTAAAAATCAGCTGTGGCTACCACAGGACCAACTGCCAACACAAAGTACTTGTATAAAATACATTCTAGCAGCAGAGTAGTTATTATTGTAAAAAACAATAACGTATTGTTCTATTCTATTTTATTTTATTACGGCCTAGGCACACAGCCTTTCCGCCAGTTTTAACAAATACATTTAATTACAATATAATTTTACATACAATAAATAATTAAATAATAAATATAAACAATTATATAAAAGATAACAATTAGATTTTCATAAAATAAATTAAAAAATTCATATACAAGCGTAGAAGTTCAAGAGGAAGGGTTAAGTAGGATATTAGAAAGGGATTTGGGCAGAGCCGCAGTAAGGGGGGTAGCGGAGGGGGTGACGGCCCCTAGCGCACTAAGGAAAAGGGCGCCGATGAGCTTGACTAAGGGGCGCCACAGTGCGAAAGTGAGGACCTCAGTTTTGCCCCTAGCGCAAGTTTTCCTTACTGCGGCTCTGGATATGGGACCATCAAACGTATTATAGTACGTTGACAATTTCATAATGTGTATTGATATTATTATTTTTTTTTTTTTCGATGAGCACATATTTGTTTATATTTTTAGGTGATATGTTTTAGTATTTTTCCAATGTGCGAGTCAAAGAGTTGTATAAGCAAGCCAAATTTCAACTCTCCAGTTTTAGCCGTTTGGCTACAATTTTTACCGAACAGACAGACAGACAGACGACAACATGACGGTATAAGGGTTTTTTGGTCATACCTACAAAATCCTAAATATTAATTTTATAAATGCTACATATTATCATTATTATTATTTTATGTAAAATATTATAAAAGAACTTTTTTCTACTTCTGTTAAAAATACTGTACTATATTTCACTTGTTTTATTGCATTAAATGCCTGTTTATGGTGAGAGTTAAAAAAAGTAAAAAGCGTGAAAAAATGTCCATAACGTATCATTTTTTCACTCCGGTCATAAGAACAATGCAAAAAATTGGGGTTTACACAAATGCTTCTACGGACTCAAGCTCGCCCGTCATGGACGTTATATACTATTGACTATTATTTAGCATTCAATGTTTTGAAGCCAAAACCACATGAAGGCGGAAGGAATATTTGCCACTGAGAGTATTGAGAATTGACACGCTCGAATACGCAGTCTGGTGGTCAAATATTGTACTAGGCGCTCTAGAACTGTTTGAACTTATTACAGATGTTCTAGTGTTGAATTTTTGTTAAAATGTCAATAGAAGTTGTGAAAAACTATAAAAGTAGAACAAATTGTAGTGTTTTTGGCTGTCATTCAAGACAGGGCAAAGATAGGCATCTTAGTTGTTTTCTTTTCTTAAGAAAAATGGAGGGAAAGTTAAGTCCAGATTGGGAAAAGATTTGGTTAGGGACAGGAAGGAGGAAGGCATGGGAATATATTTTGAGTTAAAAAATAACTGATACTATGCGAGTATGTTCATTACATTTGTCGCATAAAAACAAAACTGCACTAATATGCTTGCATCTGCAAGTTGCATATTTAACTTTAACCAACTGTCCAACTAAAACTAATTTTATTTCATGAGGCAATGAACATAATGCACTTTTTTGCAAACAGAATCCATATATTGTAAATTCAGAAGACCAACACTCAGATGTACCACATAAAATTACGTGCCCGGCATTTAACACCTGCTCAACTACAAATTACACTTCAATAAATCTACTGAAATTAAACTTTAAATACTGTAATTATGTAGCGCTTAAAAATTAAAAAATTTCGCAAATATTTACGCGCATTTTCATAATTAAAAATGTACTGTGCTTAAATTAACCTGTTCGCTATTAACATATTGACAGCTGAGTACTAGAGACAACAGCCATATTGCCTTGGAGCACAGTGCCGCCACTGGTAATGTCACTTCTCAATAGCAGGCCTAATTTACATTTATCTCTTGCAAGTCTTGTCGACAATTTATTGAAATAATAATAATTCGTTTTATATTCGTCAACTTTGTCTCTAGAGATATTGTTGGCTTCACAAGAAGGCGCATGCTCTCAGTCTATGTTATATGGCTTCATTGTTATTGGTATAGTCCGAAGAAGAATCGGAGAGTGCTTTGAAAACAATTCAGATCAATTTGCAATTTGTGATTTTAAATATTGTAAAATATATAAATATGGAATTACAAAAAGATTCAGATAATATGTACTCCAGAAGATATAATTGCAACGGCAAATGAAACAAACAAAACTTGTTGCCTCAAAAATCTAAAGATGTTTATTTAAAAGAATGTAATGTTCATGGAATGGTGTAATCAAAAGAAAATAAATACAGAACGAGTAATATTAGCTTATTTCGAGAAAAAATCAAGAAATTTTAAATCGTCCACATTATGTCCACGTATTCAAAAATATATATAAATATATATAAATAAGTCAATAATGTGGCTGAGTCCGTCATCCCCCATTTAAACAGCGATGTATTAAAATTCAAAATTGAAAGCCACATTAATTACTTATTTTTATTACTGTATATACTGTGATATTAAATTAAATTTTTAATTACAAAATATATTTATTTTTTGTTTTTAGGAAGTCTAAATGGTATGGCATGTTTTTGGGACATCAGCAAACAAGTTCTTCGACATAAAGTAAACCTTAACGTTGCGATAACAAAAATGCATTGGGGACAAAACGCTTTGCTTTTTGTATCTTGTGTAGATGGTGTCGTTTACATTTTTAACGGACGAAGTGGTCTGCCTTGCGGAGAAATAACTGGTCATGCGACAGCAGTACTGGATTTTCAAATTACAAAAGATACTAAAACCATTCTTACAGCTTCTGATGATATTACGTGTAAAGTATTTGACATACCTAGTAATATAACATTGACTTCTTAAAAGGTTGTTATATATTTTTAAGTGTTATTTATAAGTCTAAAACTATTGTTAAAAATTATCTATAATAATAAATTTATTATGTTTGTGTATTTCTTTTTTCCGTAACATATTTAACTCATTCACAGGTTGCTTTTTTCCTGAAAGAATAGGGGAAACTTCCTAACCATCTTGACATCTAGTGGTGATTTGCGGAAGTTATAAGAGTGGCATTGTTTTGTTTTGTTCAATGGAGAAATACGTGTTTTTTTGTTGTTTCTGTTTTATTTTTGTGAATCGTGGTAAAATAAAACAATTCATTTTGTTGTGTGCCGCACCCAAGCCAAAATGGCCTGAGGTATGTTAACAGGGGCGGATCGACCTATCGGGCATCGCCCGATGGGCCGGTGGCTTTTTGGGCCGATGCGATGGACGCTATCCACTCAAATACCTATGCTCAATTCTATGATATTATTTTAGAAATAACTCATATTTTTGATTATTTTAGAGACTGTATTTTTATTTATTAATTAAAAATATAAATGAAATAAGTTTATTTAAATATACTTTGTTCTTTATTTATTCCCGAGGACTCGAGCGTTTTAAAACATTCCCTATAAATGGTCAACAAGTCCCGTGAGCCCGGGCCGAATCATCCAAATGGCCCGGGCCGATTCATCCAAATCGCCCGGGCCGATTCAATCCCTCGATCCGCCCCTGTATGTTAACGTTATCTTTTTTATAAAGTAAGTAAGACAATATAAATCCAAAAATTCCAACAGCAGGTCTCTGTATGTAACCGTTTTTTAATTAGAAATTTTTGAAATCTTTTTTTAAAACGCTCCCAAGCCAAAATTGCTTTAGGTATGTTAACGTAATTTTTGTTATAAAGCAAACAAGACACTTTTCCAAAATATTCGCGAAATATACTAACACACATGAATTGAGGTAGGACAAGTTAATTCTACCTCTGCTTAAAGAGACACGAGATTAAGAGCTCAGATGGTGCGGTGACCGAAATGAGCAACTTGCTTCATAATGCAGATGCAACTTCACTAGCTTTCGATGGTAAAAGTAACTTGGAATCAATGAGTCAATGGTGCTATGAAAATACTCATTTTAAATATTAAAAAAAAAATCATGCTCTGCTCTTCCATGTACACCAAAATGCTCCTATTATACTAGCGTCGTAATTTCAAACAACAAGTCTCTTTTTCTAGCCGTTTTTTAATAAAAAAATATGCATTTTAAATTACATTACAACAATGTGTTAGAGGGACATAGGAGATATTTGCTAAAAGTATGATCTTGCGCACATCATCAACTTTTTGTTATGTCACCGCGTCCGTACAGATATGGTTGAAGAAGTGCACGCATGTTTTTTTTTTTTCGAATGTTTTTCCAAATAAAAATTAGAAAATAGTGCAAAAAAGTGAAAATTGAAAAGAAGATGTGCCATTCCGGATAAATAAATAATTTAAAAGGGAACTGAAATAAAATTTATTGAGAAATTGGAGAAAAAATGAATATTGTAGAACCTGTTGGTTATCGCCTGTGGAAATAAAAAAATGTGAGTATTCATTTATTTTAAAATAATAATAATAATAAGCCTTTTATTCCAGAAATGATGCTACAAATAAATACATAAAATAAGAATTAAAAATTAATTTGAATCTGATTACAAATTCCATCTGGGTACCATCAACTTGCACTGGAGTTGTCTCGTCGTTCGTCATTATTTGGATCTTATTGAAGTTTATGGAGAGTCCAGCATTTTGACTAATCGAATGTAATTCGTTCATTCTGCGATGTAGTTCATGCGTAGATCTTGCTATTATGACGATATCATCCGCAAATTCCAAATCCACTATCTGATATCCGTTCATACTGACCACTCCATGGTCCCAATTTAGTTGTTTCAACAGATATTCTAGCACACATGCAAAGAGACTAGGTGAAAGTGTCTCCTTGTCTTACTCCACGGTTTATTTTGAACTTCTCTCCAGGCGACTCTGTCATGTATCCAGTGTTCTGTTCTTAGATACTTTCAACTAACGCAATGTAGTGACTTTCAGTCGCTGCTGCTTCCAGTGCTTTGAAAATATGATCATGTTCAAGGCTGTCAAAGGCTTTTGTAAAGTCGATGGTATAACTAGGGGATAGTTTCCTATACAACTGCGCATGCGTAATATCGCTCATGTTTTGTTTTACGTACGATGATTCTAAACAGGCGGCATTGTTGTATTAGCGCGAGTTTTAAGATAGTGTTTTGTCATTAAACTAGAAGATGGATAGCTCGCTTCGCTCGGCTTCTGCTAACCAAACACTTAGTAACCTAACCTAAGATAGTGTTTTGTCATTAAACTAGAAAATGGGTAGCTCGCTTCCAGAAACCATTGTTTTAGAGCCACGATAATCCTTGAATTATTTAGTGAAATTGTTATGTGCTGCCATCTACAAAGAAATTTTGTAACGTTGTAGGAACCTAATCTCTAGTTTAGCCCCACCTTCTGATAAAATTCTGAATAACTATATGATAGATAAAGTTATCTGATACTTTATCTGTTGGATAAATGTCATCCCGTCTTTCAATTCAGATTTATCTGTCAGATAGTTATAAGCAGTTCACTTTTTTTCAATAGTTTGCACCTTTGAAGCTGTATGTCATGTTGGTAATACAGTCTGTTCCAAATGGTTAAGCGGAACTAGATTTTGCAATCTAGTTACTTTCATCGTTTAAATCGTGCCTTTCGGCCGTTTTGTTTAAGCTTTGTAAATCATACTTACATTAACATTTTTTTGTTAAGGTTAATATCATTTTAAAATGTAATTTTCTTTATATTGATTTTTTGTGTCATTCTTAATACAAATTTCCCATTTATTTATTTTTTTGTCATTAAAATATCTAAAAAAATATTTAATTTTGACATATGTCATTCGTTTCCATGGTTTCATTGTTGGAATTTTAAATTTTGACATCCCAACATGAAAAATGAAATAACCCAAGCAAGGTCCCTTCTCGTGACAACCTAAAAGAACTAAATTCCCATTTAGTTCCGCTTAACCGTTTGGAACAGACTGTAAAAAATGTCACTTTTTTAAAATGTCGATCCATTTGACATATGCCATAATGAAAAATGATATCTTAATTATAATGATCGTAACCTTATCAACCTAAAGTCGGTTTTACAGCGTAAGGAATATTTTTAATTGACATTTAAAATTAAATTATTTTTTTTACGTATTTTTTATACAGTCTGTTTCAAACGCTTAGGCGGAACTAGATTTTGCAATTTAGTTACTTTCATCGCTTAAATCGTGCTTTTCGGCCGTTTTGTTTAAGCTTTGTAAATCATACTTACAATAAACATTTTTTGGTAAAGGTTAATCATTTTAAATTGTCATTTTCTTTATATTTTGATTTTTTGTGTAATTCTTAATACAAATTTCCCAGTTATTTATTTTTTTGTCATTAAAATATATAAAAAAATAATTTAATTTTGACATAGGTCATTCGTTTCCATGGTTTCATTGTTGTAATTTTAAATTTTGACATTCCAACATGAAAAATGAAATAACCCAAGAAAGGTCCCTTGTCGTGACAACCTAAAAGAACGAAATTCCCATTTAGTTCCGCCTAAGCGTTTGAAACAGACTGTATAAGCTGTTCACTTTTGTAAGAACAAACTAAGAGGGGATTTTGTTTTCAATAGTTTGCACCTTTGTAGCTGTAAGTCATGTTGGTATTAAAAAATGTCACTTTTGACATATGTCATAATGAAAAATCATATTTTAATTATAATGATCATAACCTTATCAACCTTAAGTCGGTTTTACAGCGTAAGGAATATTTTTAATTGACATTTAAAGTCAGCAACACACCATAAAAGTAACCAAAATAACCAGATCTAGTGTGTTCTTACAAAAATGAACCGCTTATATAAATGGGAAATTTGTATTAAGAATGACACAAAAAATCTAAATATAAAGAAAATGACATTTTAAAATGATATTAACTTTAATCAAAAAATGTTTGTTAAAAGTATGATTTACAAAGCTTAAACAAAACGGCCGAAAAGCACGATTTAAACGATGAAAGTAACTAGATTGCAAAATCTAGTTCCGCTTAACCGTTTGGAACACACTTTATTTGTTTATATTTTTAGGGGGGATATGTTTTTTAGATGTTTTAGTATTTTTCATATGTGCGGGTCAAAGAGTTGTATAAGCATGCCAAATTTCAACACTCTAGGTTTAGCCGTTTGGCTACAATTTTTACCGAACAGACAGACGACAAAATGACGGTATAAGGGTTTTTTGGTCATACCTACAAAACCCTAAAAATGAACTGTTACTGTTAGTTCCGTATTACAAAATGAGACAGATAATAAACTATATGTAATAGAATTTGTTGTCTGGAGAGTCAGTGTTCCCAGTCAAACACTGGGGCACAAACTGTACAATAGTTTGCGCTGATTTCTCTATCTAGGGACTTTGATGTCCCTCCTAATCTGTTATATTTCATTTGTTACTAAAATTAGGTAACCATAGAAATGAGACAAAAATTATTATTTGACAAAAAATCATTGTACTTTGTGACTTTGTAGTGATAAAGTGCACAATAAAGTGTAAAGGAAAGACTAATAAAATTGTGAAATAAGACAATTATAAGTTAAAAAAGTGTTTAAAATACTTTCTTACTAATTAAATAACTAATTATTAAAACGTGGACGGTAATACTGAATAAAATGGAACACACAATTATAACGAATACTGAAAGTAAGTATTGTATATGAAAAGTATGATACCTTGAAATTTAGAACTAATTAATATAACTGTTGTCTCTCGATGGAACATGTTGAAAAATTAGGAAATTTTTAAATAAAAACGATATATGAATTTCGGTTGTTAGGCTATTTTCAACAGACGAAATATATGTTTTCGTTTTATGGCCCGGTTACATGATGCAAGTAACTTGCACAAGTCGTTTTGTCATTTACACGTATGTCAGTAACTTATTAAGTACAGTCTATTCCAAACGATTAGGCGGAACTAACCGCAATTTTCATTTTTGTAAGTTGTCATTAGCTATTTTTTTATATATTGAAGTTGGCTTTTCCTGAACAAAATGATCAAAAGCTTCAATCAATCGGTAAAAGTAACTAGAATTGAAAATATAGTTCCGCCTAAACCAAAGGAACAGACTTTAACCTTGCAAAGAACCCGAAACACACTGCAAAATGTAGGTGCTTCCAATTAATTTTTCTGTGTAAAAACGTCTTTTCAACGCGCCAATTTTCGATGTTTAACTTAAATTTGATGTTGTGTACGTCTTTCACACCTGTAAACAAAAATGAATCTCCGCCAAAAACAGCATTTATTGAAAAAATCTGTTTCAAAATTATTTTAGATGAATTAATTGATAACTCGGAAGATATTGTGGTGCACCTACCAAATAAAAGGATTACCTGACACTCCCATACCCGAGTGAATTGATTTTTTTTAATTTTCGCCACTTCTTGGTAGTTTGTGCGGAGGGATTTAATTTTATTTTTTACTTCTACGGCATCAAAACCGTCGATGTTCATGTTACTTGCTAATTTGATTACTGCAGCAACCTGAGCATGCTTATTTCTATAAATTTTTAACATTAAGTCCCACAAGCCACAAGCACCCATGCTCCCTATATAAAATCACAAATTTACTTGCGGTGTCCTCAGACCACTTTGTTATGGATATTATAAGTATATTTAACGTTTTTGTAACAGCGAAAACAAATCAGCTGTTAATGGCGGTCATTTTTAACAGTCACTTGCACGGCTACTTGTGCCAGTAAATAGGATCGGCTTCTATTCACTTGACTGGCATGAGATACTGGTACCAGTACTTGCACCAGTACTGGCATGTACGTCTACACATTGCCAGTGACTGGTGCAAGTTACTGGCATCGTGTAACCGGGCCGTTATTCAAAACTATTTGTGAAGTATTTGTGATTCTGTAAAAAATAATATAAACGCGCCCGCTTCACTTAACCAGTGACTCAATCTATAAAAAAAAAAAAAATACTCAGACGTGTAAGTACAACGTGTTTAAGGCAGGATCTATTTGTATTTTACAATATTTTAAGTGGAATATACACCAAGTATTTTATTTTTATTTTAAATTTTAAATTAAAATAGTTTATAATACGATTTATTTAATTTTAGATACAAATGTAAGCCATGAAATAATTTGCAACTGCAAAATTGACTTTCAACAAATAAATGCCAACATGGAAACAGAGTTTTTGGATAATAATTGGAAAACAATAAATGGCAATATATCTCCAAAACAAAGTAAGAACTCTTACAATTTTTTTTTAATGGCCTTTGCTACTGTAGTCCCTTCATTTTCGAAACAACACAATGAGTCATCAAATCAACGTTGCCAGACGTCCCGCTTTATGAACAAGAACAGATTATCCCGCGCGGGACAGCTAAATTCACGAATTATTCAAAAAGAAATAAATCGTTGAGGTAAGGTCAAAACAATGCGATAGATGCGTGTGTACGTAATGCCGGCGTGCCGTACGGAAATTTGCACGGAACTTGCATATAGGTACTTAATGAAGTAGATATGGACCTGATTTATAAAGAATTCAACTAGCTAAAATAGGGCTGCCATACGTCCCGGTACACCGGGACAAGTCCCGGTTTTGAGGTTTGTGTCCCAGTGTCCCGGTCGAAGAGTCATTTGTCCCGGTCGATTTAAAATTTATGCATATTAAAATTTTTTTTTTCGATAATATTGTACATATACATATATACATACTATGTATAAATTATATAACAGATTCGAGGTCCGAAATGTTTCGGAGTAATGCCGAGTACCAGTCAGCTAGTGTCTAATGTTGATATGCGCACGCAGCACATTGGCAACACCGAAATTCGCAAGCACTTTTTGCCAGCGGGCAACACTGACAGTGATACGTGACACTTTTGGTTTTATTAAATTGAATCGCCCATTAATTTATATTATATTATTTTAGATTTGATAAAGACGCATCCACAAAAAAAAACATCAAATTTTTCCAGTCGAACTGAGTGTTCCAAAATGATTCACCATTGATCCCAACGTTTTGCTCTTGAAATACCTATCAATCTCTACTTTAATTATTTTTTTTTTGTCTTCAAATTTTTTTATTTTTTTAAAATGTTGTGCAATTTTTTATATTAAAGGTATTATTGTCGATAAAAGTTTTTTTTAAGTTGTTTTTTTTTTTGGGGGGGGGGGGTGTCCCGGTCGGTAGTCCGACAATTATGGCAGCCCTAAGCTAAAACCATCTATTAACATGATTGCTAAAAATTCGAAAGACTTAGCTGCATAAAAATGGCATCAGTTATTTAAGCTATTCCTGGAAAAAATCACTAAAAATATTTACAAATTAATTTCATTTAATTATAAGCATACCAATATCTAATTGCTATCCCGAACGAGTATTTTGTCAAATGAATTTAAAATGGTCAGAAGCAAAAAACAGCTGTTCTATTGAGTTGATAAAATCGGAATTACTTCAATTAAACATGCAATACTCATGTGCTGAATTTTATCAATATATTAAGAACTAGAAAGAAACTCTTTCTAAAGTAAACTCGTCAGCTAAATACAAATAGGCGAGTTTCTGAAAAAAATATTGTTCAGCATCAGTATTTAGATTAAAATGTACCACTTTGATTGCTTTAAGATAAATAAACATTTAGAAATATTTAACTGTACATTTTATTAGATTGTCCCGCTTTTTGCGCCTTAGTCCCGATTTTTTAAAAATTTATTTGGTAAAAATCCCGATTTGGTAAAATAATAATCTGGCAACGCTGCATCAAATCGACGCGAACTTCAGCTATTTTCAAGGTACCAAACACAAACAAGGTACCAAACAAACAGCTGACTAATAAAATAATAAGTCATACAGCACGCTACTGCTTTGCGTGCGCGCAGACGCAGTAAGCTCTCAGTCAAAAACTCGTTTCTGCGCAATGTGTTGTTTCGAAAATGTACGACCTGTAAGGCAATTCTTCTTCTTCTTTAGGCACTGTCAGTCGGTTTTACTTTTGGCTCACTTATAGCGTTTTCGATTTGTAAATAGACATTTGATCTGAGATTGCCCTGAAATCGCTCGGAGATCAATCTGTGACGTCACGCTCTGTATTAGAGCAATCTGGTAGAGAGTGTACTTAACCTCATTTTATTTTGACATCTGTTATTTTTTAGTAGTACCTAGATATGGAAAGCCACAGTGACACATATATTATTCTTGATTAGGTGACAACATTTTCCACATAATTTTTTACCAATCAATAATTTTTTCTACCTCCGATTCGCTAGAATATAATAATTCTTCCAATGCAATTATTATTTTGGTAGACATAGCCTGCAACGCGAAGAAATCCTGTTGAAAATATAATCGAAATTAAATATTAAACAAAACAATGAGGTTATATTTGTATTTTGGCTCCATTTTTTAGGATTGCTCTACTTGATCTGTGTCGTGAGACAGATCAAATTCAACCCTCGGAAATCGTTCGCGTTACGGTCGATCGAGTAAATCGAAAATTAATTTGAGAGTGCTCCAACTGCTCTAAACCAAATCGAAAACGTTTTTTACTCTGGGAGTGATCTGAGAGCAATCTCGGAGCGGTCCGAGCATACAAATCGAAGACGCTATTACACAAGTCATCAATCTAGATCTGTTCATTGTAAGGTCTTTCCATGTGTCAGGACCATTAAATAAAAATACTAAAGGAAGGAAGCTTTAGGATTTTTTACATACAAATTTTTGTGACGGAAATGACGTTACTCTAACGACCACAATGGCTGCCAGTATTTTGTTGTTATCGTATTAAAAAGTATTTATTAACTTTTATTTTGATAATTTAAAGTATCTTCATAATTTATTAATCATAAATAAAATACAGGGCTAAAATAGTTTTTAGTTACTTTATAATTTAATATAAAAATATGCATTTAACCTGAAATTTAGTATCTTGTCAAAATGGTTAGCTGTAATGTTTGCAGACAAGCAAAAACGCAAAATACAAAGATTAAACGTATTTTTCATTCGTAAGTATTTTCTAGTCATATTATGTAATTGAATTAATGAAATTTTGATAAATCTCAACATATTGAGAAGTGACATTACCGGTGGCGGCGCTGTGCTCTAAGGCAATATGGCTGTTGTCTTTAGTACTCAGCTGTTAATATGCTAATAGCGAACAGGTTAATTTAAGCACAGTACATTTTTATTTGATGAAAATGCGAGTAAATATTTACGAAATTTTTTAATTTTAAGCGCTACGCTTGTGGTGTGTATAACAGAAGGTGGGCATCAAATTACAGTATTTAATGTTTAATTTCAGTAGATTTATTGAAGTGTAATTTGTAGTTGATCAGGTGTTAAATGCCGGGCGCGTAATTTTATGTTAGTTAGTTAGTTAGTTAAAATTTTTGGCACACAGCAACAAAGGCTATTTGCGCCTAATGCAGCCCATTTAAATGACTACACTACATATTAAAAACAATTAATTAAACAATCAATAAAAAGATAAAATCAATAAAACTACGTATACTCAATAAAAGAACTCTTGCACTGACAAACACAAATAAATAAGATAAAAAGTCTGTTCGAAAATTTAAACAGACTCAGGGTGATGGTAAGAGGCTGTAAAGGGGCCAATTACCATCGAATATCACAGTTTAGAAATACAACACATTAAAATAAGGTGCAAGACTTCACACATAAAACAGTAAGTTCGATTCTCTCAAGAAGAGTATCAGCCTGTCCATGAGTACTCTGTCGTCACCTAAAGCAACTGACAGGTCACAGCACAGGCCTAACCTCTCCCTGACACCCTCGAAGCCATTCAGTTAAAATGTGTAACACAGACAAATCTGTGTTACACGTTTCACAGATAGGGGACTCTTCACCTCGAAGGAGGTGTCCAATTGGTCCACCAACAGTGGCCTATACGGAGGCGTGTGATGGCGGTTTATCCTGCAGGAAGAACCCCATGGTTTAACGTCTCCCTTAATCTGTCACAACTTAACGTTCTGTGCGGCTCCACTCATGTTGCTACATGTCTAAAACCAGGTGTTTCAGATGACTCTTTGTGTCATCTGGAAAAATGAAACTCACATCAATCATTGGTCTGTGGGAGGCGGCTTTTGCAGCTGCATCTGCCGCGTCGTTGCCTTTAATACCAACATGTCCCGGTATCCAAAACAGCTCTACCCTCACATTCTGAGCATTCAGATTGTGGAGTAGCAACCGAATTTTTAGTACAAGAGGATGCACTGGATCTGGATCTTGGATACTGTTCAGAGCGCTCAGCGAATCCGTCAAGATAACACTTGACCGACTTTGCTCTGACGAAACAAAACACAGGGCCTTGAAAATAGCGTACAGCTCAGCAGTGTACAAACTCTTTATGGAGTGCAGACGGTATTGAAACTGTTGACGTGTGTTCAAAACAACCAACGCACACCCAACCCTGGTTCCGGATTTTGATCCGTCAGTAAAAATGACAGTATCCTCGAACCTAGGGACCAGTGTTCTTTGTAACTAATGTTGGTATTCGATAGGCAACGTAGTATCTTTATCAAACCTAGTTAATGTGAGATTCACAAGCGGACGTGGTAGCGTCCATGGTGGGACAGCACACAAAACGAAACTTGCCATTTCGGGCATATTAAAATCAATATCACCCAAAATGTCGAAAGTCCTCAGACCAAAAAGGCCTATTGGCTCTTGGTTTTCTGTCGTAAGTCTCTGTATGCTTATTTTGTAAAATAGGGTCATACGCGGGATGATCTGGCTTGGCACTGAGTGTAATTTGTAGTTGAGCAGGTGTTAAATGCCGGGCAAGTAATTTTATTTGGTCAGTCATCTGATTTTACAATATATGGATTCTGTTTGCAAACAAGTGCATTATGTTCATTGCCTCATTAAATAAAATTAGTTTTAGTTGGACAGGAGTAGCTAAAAGTTAAATATGCAACTTGCAGGTGCAAGCATATTACTGCAGTTTAGTTTTTCTGCGACAAATTAAATGATCAAAGTCGCATAATATCAGTTACTTTTTAACTCAAAATATATTCTCCTGTCCATAACCAAATCTGGACTTAATATTAACTTTCTCTCCATTTTTCTTAAAAAAACTAAGATGTCTATCTTTGTCCTGTCTTGAATGACAGCCAAAAACACTACAATTTTTTCTACTTTTATAGTTTTTCACAACTTCTATCGACATTCTAACAAAAATTCAACACTAGAACATATGTAATAAGTTCAAACAGTACTAGAACGCCTAGTACAATATTTGACCACCAGACTGCATATTCGAACGTGTCAGTTCTCAATACGTTACTTATGGACTGTGGCGTACTGTCATAATTTTCTGCTACAAGTTCTGTACGTATTTATTTACTTTTGTGTATCATTATTTTTATAATAATAAATTACAGATGAATAATACTACTAGTATTTTATTGATTGTTTGTATCTGCAATAGCTTCTTTTGAAAATATCAAGACTGGTATCTTTTTTTTTTTACTGATAAAAATTATTTTAATAAATGCGCCACTGTACGCCATTTTGAAAGACCATCCTGGTCTTTCCAAATAGCAATTAATACTCCTTCCTTTAGTCTTTTTGTTCCATGGAAGAACCTATTAGAGAGCATGAAAAAGAACTATTCCATTTGCCCTGTACTGTATTCTACCGTTTGAACAGATTATATATTCAATGCTCTTATTAAAAATAAATTTATAGATCCATTCCTCGATGGATTCCATGATGTTTTCGAACCATTTAAAGAAGAAGAATTATATCTATCTGAACAAAAATTCATTAATATATTGAATGAAAGAAAAAATTCAGATATCAATAAAATATTTGAAGAACAAAATTGGGATACAGAATTAGATAGTATAACAAAATTGTCAGAAAATGATATATCTGAACTATCACTTGATATGGATTTCTTAAATAAAATAGGATTAAATAAAAATATTGATGATGAATGGCATACGAATCGCAAAGATGGTATTGAAAAAAATTTAGAAACATCTCCTTACGATGAATATGAGCATCTTGTTAAAATTCTACCACAGAATATATCAAATTCTAATTCCGAAAATAAAGAAACTTCTATAAATATGTCTGAGCAAATTGTTACAAATATTAAAATAGGGAATTTTGATAAAAGAAATTTAAATAACGAAATAAATAAAAAAATTATTTTAAATACTAAAAAAGAATTCGGTGAAAATGTAGACGTAATACTTAATCGTGAAATTTTTCACGATGAATTCAGTAAAGAAGTTGATTCTTTGAGTAATTCTTTAGGATTTTCAGTAAATAAACAAGAGATTATTGATGTATTAAAGATGAGACAAGCTATTGGACACATAATAATGAATCATGAAAACACACGAGAAATTATAAATAGTAGATTTGACAAACTAAAATATGATATTGCTAATTTATTAGAAGAAAACTATTGTGTAGTTATGTATGAGAGTCAAAAATTAAGTTACGAAATTATTAAATCATTAGTTGAAATTAATTCAAAAACTGAAATATCACGAAATATATTAGAAATAATACTCGAAAAGTATCAGACGAAAAAACTTTCGAATTATTTCGATCTGGAAATACTACAACTTTTAAAAAATTACCCGAACCCACACAAAGAAGCTCTTGAATGTGTGGATGTTATTAAAAAAGCTATCAATATTTATTTTAAAAATAAAAAAGAACAAATTCAGTCGACTGATTTAAAAATACAAAAACAATATGCAACAACAATACAATATAAGTTAGCACAAAAAAATTTAGATGAAAATGAAACTGAAATTGATAAAGAACCTGTCAAAAAACAACTAAATATGGTAACAAAATTACAGAATACCGAATCTGATTTATTGTCGATAAACAATATAAATACGAATACACAAAAATTAGTTCAAATAAAAGATATGAAGGATTTAGTGATACCTAAAATAACAGAATCACAATGTAGTGAATGCAACGTAATTCAAAAACATAAATACAGAATATTATATAAAAATATTGAGTATTTAATATGTAGTGGAAAATGTTATAAATCATTTTGTACCCGTTACAATATTACAGAATCAAAAATAAAAAGATTCGATGAGAATACCGGTAAAATTGTTTCGATAAATGAACCAAATGTAACAATGGAACATCGGAAGATTATGATTGATCCCCATAACGTTACTAATTACGAAGGCAATAGTATTACTGATCAATATGATCAAAATTTAATAAGTAAGATACAAACGGATGAAAGCAGACCTGGTCAACAATGCACTCGACAGAAGAGTTTACAAACTAATGATACCTCAAAATATCCTTCGATAACTTTAGCCAATATTTCAAAAATATTGGCTAAAAATAATGATGATATAACACAAATAAATAATGTACAAACACTTTTTAATAGCATACAAACAGATGTACAAAATGACAGAGAAATAAGTGGTTATGATCCTCTATCAGTTGCTACAAATGTGCAAAAACTATCATCAATACTAAATGCACAATGTTCAAGTTATTTTGTTAAAAATTGTGCACAAAATGTAGAAACTACTGTACAAATTTGTGATCCTTTGTCGCTAGGTGCACAAAGTACAAATGTTCAAAGGGCAAAAATATCACCAATTCTAAATGCACAATGTTCAAGTTATTTTGTTAAAAATTGTGCACAAAATGTAGAAACAAGTGCACAAAGTACAAATGTGCAAAGGGAAAATATATCTCCAATTTTAAATGTAAAAACATATTCCAGTTGTGTATCTAAAAATTGTACACAAAATGTAGAAACAGGTGTACAAATTTGTGATTCTTTGTTACTAGATGTACAAAGTACAAATGTGCAAAATGCAAAAATTTCACCCGATTTACATAATGTACAAACATATTCTAGTTGTGTAACTAAAAATGGTGCACAAAATGTAGGAACAAGTGTACAAATTTATGATCCTCTTTCACTAGGTGCACAAAGTACAAATTTGCAAAGAGAAATTTGTGCACAAAATGAAACAAGTGCACAAATTTATGATCCTCTGTCACTAGGTGCACAAAGTACAAATTTTCAAAGAGTAATTTGTGCACGAAATGAAACATGTGCACAAATTTGTGATCCTTTGTCACTAGGTGCACAAAGTACAAAAATATCACCAATTTTAAATAATGCACAAAGTTATTTTGATAAAAATTGTGCACAAAATGTAAAAACAAGTGTACAAACTATTGATTCTTTGTCACCAGGAGCACAAAGTGCAAATATGCAAAGGGAAAAAATGTCACCAATTTTAAATAATGTACAAACATATTCCAGTTGTGTTTCTAAAAATTGTGCACAAAATGTAGAAACAAGTGTACAAATTTGTGATCCTATTTTACCAGGTGCACAAAGTACAAATGTGCAAACGGAAAATATATCATCAATTTTAAATAGTGCACATTCTAGTTGTGTTAAAAATGGTGCACAAAATTTAAATGTACCAATTGAACAAACTGCACAATCTGGATATGTATTATGTGTACCTAAAAATGTATTAAGTGCACAAAATGTTGGAAAAAATGTACAAAAAACTGTACAAATTTCAAATGAACAGATAAATTCAAATGTAATTGATGTACAAAAAACGATTTCAACTGAAATGGTCATTGGAAATATGTCTAAGAATATATGTGCACAAATTGCAACAAATGTACAAAAAATTGTACCAATTTCAAATGAACAAACTAATTATTTTACTCATGTATCTAAAAATATATTAAATGCACAAACAATTGTAACAAGTGCACAAAAAAGTGTTCCATCCATTTCAAATGAACAAACAAATGCACACAAATATTCTGTACAATGTGTATCAACCAAAAATTTACTTGCACAAAATTTAAATGCACAAAATATACCAATAATTATGAATGAAGAAAAACTACAAATAAAAGACCCTAATACAACTGGCAGTGCATTACAATTAAATATAACAAAACCAGAAAATTCAACAATTACTTATATGAATGCACAAAATATGACAAGAAATACACAAAATATATCAAGAAATGCACAAAATTGTTCAATACTTAACACAAATATAAATGTACAAAGTGAAACTGTACAAAATCCGGCCATAATTCGTAACGTGAATCAACAAAATATATTGAGAGATGCACAAAATTGTACAGCATTGAATTTGCACCTAAAAAATAAACAAAATTCTATCAACAGTCTTATTGCAAGGCAATCTGCATCAAATCTACAAATAGCACCAAAAAATTTAACGGTAGATCCAGAACAACTTAGAGCTAGTATATCATCAATTTTAGAACAAGTCCGCCGAACTGCAGATAATCAAAATATTGAAAATTCCAACAATCTAACTCAACCAGAAAATATAACTACAATAAATTTTGAAAATGTATCTAACAGAACTGATTCTATAAATGGGCAGTGGGAACCCGAATTTTTTAAAAGAAAATGCGCTCAGTGCAAAATGGAACTGTCAAAATTAATCTCAAATCATTTGAGTTGGGGTTTTATAGAATTTTGTGAAGTTGATTGTTTAGAACTATATCAAAAATTCATTGGAACGATTTGTAAGAAATGCCATAAAACTGTAGGTCCTGAAGCTATTGGAAGATACTCGACACAAATTGGATTCAATTTCGAGCCATTTTGCAGCAATATATGTATGAAAGAAAACACAATATATACGTGTTCATACTGCCAAAAATGTATTAATCCAACAGATAAAATAATAGCATCCACAGGAAATAAAAACAAATATTGTTCTTTAAACTGTGCGAAGGAATTTGATTTTTTAATGAATAATATGATAGAAGTTGCAGTTTGTACTGTATGTGAGTTAAAAAAATTAATAAAAATTAAATTTGACGATGAAAAATTTTGCAGTGAACCATGTTTTTTAGCGTTTAAATATGTCCAAAATATTATACCGCAAAAATGTAATTTATGTATGAAATATTTTACGAGTAACGAATTTTGTGTTTATTTTGATAGAAATATCATGTATTTCTGTTCGAAAATCTGTCGTACAATATATTTTTCAATCAACAAACAAATCGTAACATGTAATTGGTGCCGAACTAGAAAATATGATACTGACATGGTATTTATGTATTCGTACCCTGGTGTACATCTATGTTGCTTACTTTGTTGGTACGGTTTTAAAGAATATCACTCAGAAAATATAAATAGTCTACAAACATACATATGTGACAACTGTCATATATTGACAAATCGTAAATATAATTTAGAAATGAATGATTCAACATATAAAAAATTTTGTAATAATTTATGTTTAAATAAGTATTTGGAAAAAAGGCCTATTAAAATAAAAGAAGATTGGCATAAAGCATTTGCAGCAGAGAACGGAATTATATATCTAAATGAAACTAAACAAAACATAGACAATCAAAACAAAAATATGTACTTAGCAGTTCGTACAAATAAAAATCAATCAAACACAGATATTTTAAGGCCTGTACATCCAAATAATGTAATAAAAAGGCAAATTTTAATAAAAAATCCAGTTCGTCAAATGAAAAATAAAATAATTTCCTGTCGACCAATAATGCAAGATAAAGAAGTATTATTTAAACCATTACGAACAAATAAATCAACTCAAACCGAAACAGTTTCGATAATTTTACCCGTACCAACCCCAATATATATACCAGCACCGTTACCAATGTTCATAAGACCAGTTCCGATGGTAATACCCATTCCATTACCAGTTCCCGTTCCTATATTTATACCAACGACACATAATTCATCGATAATGAAAGAAATTAATATTAAACATGTACCGTATGATCCCGTTGAAGCTGATATGTTGAAAATCGCAGCTACAATCGCTGAACATGAAGCTGCAACGGAAAATAAAACTACGAATAAAGAAAGTCACGTTATGGAAAACAAAACAGATTCTGATGATGAAGATAATATAGTTTTAACTTTAAGAAAACAAAAAACTGTAAAAGAAAATGATAAACAAAGTATTTTTGATGTCGATAAAACAAATTCTGATGAGGATGTGGTTTTGTCACCAAAAGAACAATTTTCACCTTGCAATGTAGTATTAATACGCTCTAAATTGTCTGAAAAGAAACTAAATGTTAAAAAACGTAAAACTGACTCCCAGCTAGGTAGTATAGCAAAAAAAATACTACCTAGCAGACATGCTAAATCTGTAAGCCTCCAAAAACTTGCAGATTACGTTTCAGATGAATCTGAGGATGAGTTTGAAATTTTTAGAAAACTTAAAAGCTTACCAAAACCAAATCCTAAAAGATTAAGAAGTAAAAGTACAGATAAAATAGAAGAACTAGAAAATGTCAAACAGAATGATACATTTGAAAGAAAACGTGTTAAACTTGAAAAAAATGGAGTAGCTTCAATAAAGATGTTAAATGAAACAATACTTAATCCTAAATTTGAACAAGGAATAATAGAGTGGAATAAGTGGTTAGAAATGAGGAATATAAAACAAAAATACCAAAAAAAAAGTTTATTAATTGAAAATATATTAGAATTATCTTCAAATGAATTAAATAATTATTTATGTGCATTCATTAACGAAGTACAAAAACCGAACGGGTTAAAATATAAACCAGATAAAATATATTATTTTTGTTTGTGTATACAACATTACCTGTTTAAAAATAAGAGATCAGATAATATATTTAATGATATTTATTATTTAAAATTTATAAATAACTTTGACAATATTATAAAAGAATTTTCGAGTGATGATTCGAAAGTTTACGAAGACCATCTTTGGGAAAGTGGTCAGCTTGGTAAATCAACTCCTCATGTATTATTAACAACGTTAATTTATTTCAATACGAAATACTACGACTTAAAAACACTGTCCGATCATATGGATCTTTCTTTGGATCTTGTAATAAAACAATCGAAACGTAGTGATCCTAGATCTGCTTGTTTACGATATTTTCCTTCGATGAATAGTGAATTATATAAAAGAAAACATATTAAATATTTAGAAATGGTATATAATGATAATTCTGATCGTTGTCCTGTGAGATTGTTTGATTTTTATTTATCAAAATGTCCTAAAGATATCAGATATAAAAGAGATGTATTTTATTTTACCCCTGAAAAGTATTGTATATCTGATTCGCCTGTTTGGTTTTCTTATATGAAATTGCCGGAAGAAGAGATTGGAAAAATATTTAGACGACTAAAAATTGTTAAAGAAGTTATTAATAATGATGATGATGAATAAATATTTATTATGTATATAAAGCGCGGAGAATATATGCCAAATAATTAAAATCATTGATTCTGTAAAAGACAATGATAAGCAAAAGGCGGATAAAATATTTCTAATTATTAAAATATAATAGGTTAAAGGCTCAGAGCAACTGTTAATAGAGAAGGCATAGCGCGAATTTTTTGTAACCTGAGGGATTGACAAAGACAACATATCATCTGTCTCAAACTAAAGTCGACATGCGCAAACAGCTTGGAAGAACCGATCTTATTGGTTTGTCTGGGACGAATGACGTTTATTACCGTAGGTGACATATATTACCGACTGAAAACAGGTTTAATGCGCATGTCGACTTTAGTTTGAGACAAAACAAACGTATTTATATATATTTCTTAGTCAGTCTCTCTGATTACGATATTTCACATGGGTATGAATGCGCGATGCCCTCTCTCTATTAGTGGTTCCTCTCAGTGATGGGCGCGTAGAATACATGATGTAAACTAATGTAGATTTTACGCGTAAACATGTCAAGTAGAATATGCCTTTGTTTACGTGTCGAATGTAGAATGTAAACTGTACATGCGCAGTACGTTTAAATCTAATATTTGAAATAATAGAATGGTAATAATTTAAATTTACTTTAATGTTTATGTTTATTTCATTTTTATGTAGTTCTAATTACATATATTGTTTCCAAAAATGTTATCTCATAAATCGTATGTTGTTATGGACATTATAAATTACTTGGTTTATGTCTGTATGAACTACTAATGTAAAATTAAAATTAAAAGTTAGCAGTTGTTTTAATCGGAAGGATCAGGAAGCTGTCAAAAATATTAAATTTGACTTCTTTACTTCTTCTACTTAAAACTGGCGGTATTTTATTTTTTAAACGTTACATAACCTCATTTTTCATTATTCTACGCTAGATTCTACGTGTCTACAAGTTTACGCGTAGACGCCCATCTCTGGTTCCTCTGAAGTAAATGGACATAAGAGAGACTCTACCTGGCGGTATTTTGTTGAACTAATCTAATTGGCATCTTTCAAAACAGAAAGAAGATATCCTTATTGAGAAGTGACATTACCATTGACGGCGCTGTACTCCAAGGCAATATTGCTGTCGTGTCTATAGTGCGTTCGAAGGTGAGTTTGCAGTATAGCTCTTATGGAAAATGGGAACGGTGTTGCCAAATGTTGTAAAAGTGTCAATTATAATAATATGAAAAACTCGTATGATTTACAAAAATCAACTCTTATAAAACTCAAAATAACAGTCAACAAAAACAAATGGCCATTTGTAGAATACTGCGTCTTCACAGATCAGCGCGTTTTAGAGCTGGCAACGTCGACAAGCAAGAAAAGGATAGTGTCATTGTGTAAACCCATTAGAGAGTATGAAAAAGAACTACTCCATATGCCCTGTACTGCAAACTCACCTTCGAACGCACTATAGTATTCAGCTGTCAATATGCTAACAGCGGACAGGTTAATTTAAGTACAGTACATTTTTATTTTATGAAAATGCGAGTAAGTATTTGCGAATTTTTTTAATTTTTACGCGCTTCACATTTATTGAAATGTATAACAGAAGGTGGGCATCAAATTACATTATTTAAAGTTTAATTTCAGTAGATTTATTGAAGTGTAATTTGTAGTTGAGCAGGTGTTAAATGCCGGGCATTTAATTTTATGTAGTACATCTGAGTGTCGGTCATCTGAATTTACAATATATGGATTATGTTTGTAAACAAGTGCATTATGTTCATTGCCTCATGAAATAAAATTTGTTTTAGTTGGACAGAAGCAGCTAATATTATTAGCTATTATTATTAATATATTAGTGCAGTTTAGTTTTTCTGCGACAAATGTAATGAACAAACTCGCATAGTATCAGTTACTTTTTAACTCAAAATATATTCCCATGCCTTCCTCCTGTCCATAACCAAATCTTTTCCAATCTGGACTTAATATTAACTTTCCCTCCATTTTTCTTAAGAAAAGAAAAAAACTAAGATGCCTATCTTTGTCCTGTCTTGAATGACAGCCAAAAACACTACAATTTGTTCTACTTTTACAGTTTTTCACAAATTCTATCGACATTCTAACAAAAAATCAACACTAGAACATATGTAATAAGTTCAAACAGTACTACAGGCGCCTAGTACAATATTTGACCACCAGACTGCGTATCCGAGCGTGTCAGTTCTCAATAGGCAAATGATCATAAGAGAGACTTTATCTGACGGAAGTATGTTGAACTAACCAAATAGACAAGTTTGTTCTGACACACGTGTTACATTTGTTTGGATTTTTTGATTTTGTATCTGTTTAGCATAAGTGAAATATGTATTAAAAAAACACAAATCACGACAAAAATCTTAATAAATTCTTTCTAAATGCCAGATTACAACGTATTGTCCATGTCAAAAAGTTGTTATTGTATGTTTGGTTAGTTCCAATTTTGCCACATTGGCGCTGCAATCTTAAAAGGGGTTACCTATAGGTAGACTTGCCATAATATTTTTTTCTCAAACCGGGACAATTTTGAGTTTTTGATTAAAACAGATAGTAGCGCCTTCTACGCTAAGTACTTATGAGTGAAAAGGCTAAATAACGGAGTGTTTAACAAAAACCAAAAATTATTTAGTAATAATTTTTAATTACTCTTAATTGAACATAACTTATTAAAAAGTTATTAATGTTTATCACTAGCGTGAAATTTCTTTAATAATTCTTTGTTATTTTTAATTAGTTGCTTAATCGCCATTTTCCGAGGCTGCACTTTTTGTACTGCGTGTATATTCGATAATTTTTAATTTTTACCAAATAACCGGGACAAAATGACAAACTGGCCGGGATCATACCTTCAAACCGGGACAGTCCCGGTCAAACCGGGATGTATGGTAAGCCTACCTATAGGGGAAACTTCGTAAACACCCTGACATCTGGTGGCGATTTTCGGAAGTTATGAGTGACATCGTTTTGTTTTGTTCAATGGAGAAATACGTGTTTTTTTTGTGAACTATGGCAAAATAAACCAATTTATTTTGTTGTGTACCGCAATGTAAATCGTGGATAAAGAAGAATCCCACTTTAATATTCGATCATTGTCCTAAATTGGAAACAATATCAATTGAAACGACATTTGGAGGTAGAGAGAAAGTGGATCAAAAAACTAAAAATGTTTGCTCGTTGCATTTTATAGAAAATGATTTTTTACGTCCAAGATAAGACTGAAAAAAACACTTACCTCACTTTTTCAGGCAGAGATTTTTATTTTTTACTATTATATTTACCATATTCTTGTTGATATATTGACAGGTAGCCAAAATGAATTAAAAATACAATGAAAAACTAAAAATTTCCTTGAAATTTCTTTAGAATAGTATATTAGTATACATCTTGTAAATCGTAGATTATCTTTAAATAAGAAAAAAAGCTCGGAAAATACAACTCGTGTTCATTTTCACCATGTAAACAAATACACAAGTGACAGTTTAATGTCAATCGGTGATCCAGCTTTTGTCACATATGGCGGTACAATCTTAAAAAGTTTCCTCTATAATTTGGCCACTAGTTGACGTATTACTTTTCAATAAATTTATAATACAAACGCTGATAGAGACAGTGATTAGAATTATATATTAATGACTGGAAATATTTTATCCGCCTTCTGATGTTAAGATTTATATTTTAATAATTTTGCATGTTTTGTCCGCCCTTAATTTTGTAACATATTTTATAGAATGTAAGCTCTTTAAGGGAATTAACACTAAACCCAGTTACAAATTAGAACTAGTGTTAATGATTTTCAATTAATGTAAAATTATTCTTTATTGTTTAATAAAATAAATAATATAAATATATATTTACCTTTTTTTCTGGTCTTTTGGTAACCATGTTTTCTAGCTATTGGTGGATATTTCCAGGTGTATTATGTACAAATACACGCTAGATCTTCTGTCTCCATCTTCAGCTGTGTTTCCAGGGCAGACTGTTTTCAATATCCTTTTTCCCTCATCAATGGTGTGATTATATATGTATTAATAAATACTGTCAATTTACATATATGTATTTTTTTTTTTTGTAAATATGGTGCTACACTATTATTGGGCTCTGGCCTGTTGTGTAGCCAAATTTTGAAATAAATAAATAAATGAATAAATTAGCATCAACAGAATTCTGTTCTATCATTGCTAATAAAGCGATTCTACTGGCCTTTTATATTTCGGGATTTGAGATGAAAAACAATTATTTATCAACAAAAATGGCTTTATTGTTTTTCAAAATATTCTCCATGAAGATCAGTACACTTTTGCATGCGTTTGAACCAATTTTCGAAGCATTTTTTCCACTCCGATTGAGGCTTTTTCTACTACGATTGTGAAATTATGGGGAATCCAAGACGAACAAATATTTTTGACGGCCAAATGTTCATGCAAAAGTGAATGTATGCTGGTCCCATTAATGCCCAAGGATACCTCAATCTTACAATAAGTCACATGAAGATCTTAGAGTATCAGTTAACGCACAGCATCAATGTTTTCCTGAACAACAACCGATTTTGGACGACCTTCACGAAATTCGACCTTAAGCGAACTACGGCCACGATTGAAGTCAGCAAATCATCGATAAACAGTAGTCCTTTGATGGTGCTTCATCGCCAAAAGTCGAATTAAGTTCAACGATGCACTGTTGTTGGGTTAATCCACGTCGAAAGTTGTAAAAAATAATCGCTCGAAAATGTTCACTATTTAATTCCATTTTTAGGCGAGATGAATTTTTTCAAGTTACTGTAAACAACACAAATAACGCACGTACTTCAAAACGTTCTGAATACGCATACCGTCAAAATTGTCAAACTTTACGATAGAACTATCAGTTTCCAGATGGCAGCACAGTTTAGCGCAACCCCAAAATATAAGAGGCAATCCTCGTAATTATCCGGTACCTGGAGTGATAGACAACTATTAATCTAAAGAATAAACTAACATATTTTTTTTAAAAGTTTGTCGTTTGAACACATGCAAAGCTTGGGACTCAAAAATGATCTCCAAAAGAAAATATATAAAAAATTGATCACATTTATTATTGAAAAATTACGGAATCTCATTCCTGAATGAAAATGTATATTTACCGAAAAGTTTTTTTTTTTTAGCTACAGGTGGAACAACCACCCATCTTAGGGATAAAAAAAAAATCGAGTTAATACATTCAATTCATTCTTTAGCTACGAGCCATAAAACAAATACATATTTTCGTAAAGGGTTATAAATAAATGAATCAAATATTTTGCTTAATATATAAATTTTTTTCTTTGAGCAACAGCGATTATTTAGTTATGATAAAACCTTAAATAAAAACAGGTATATTTTACATATATATGTATATAAATAAATTTACAACTTACACATATGTTAACAGTCATTGCATTGCAACCGTACTTATTAGAAATCCATTTAGTTAAACCAGATCGCAACATCCGATAAATCTCACATCCGTAAAAACACTCTCCGTTATCTCTAATGTCATTAATATCAAATAAAATACTGTTTATTTCTCAGTGATGTTTCAATAGTGACTGTTGATTGGTCCAAATAATTCGTTATAATATCAAGTTCATCGTAATACTTGTTCAACGGTACTGGACTTCGTTCAACATAAGAAAAACACAGGCGGTTGTCAGCGGCTCCCATGTGCAGAAACCAAATTTCGACCATTACGTTATCAACACATTTCAGTGGCGTCACTTACTTTGATTTGGTTTTGACTACGCGTATTGAGAAGTGACATTACCGTTGGCGGCGCTGTAATTCATGGCAAAATGGCTGAATTGTCTAGTATTCAGCTGTCAATATGCTAACAAGGAACAGGTTAATTTAACCCATTAGAGCCCCTCGGCAACTAAAGTTGCCAACGGTTTTATTACCTAAAAACTCTGATGATTTGAATCATAGGGCAATGCGCATGTAAACACTTATTATCTGTACCTTTATTTATGGCCCTTAACATAAATAAACCACTTCAAGTGCATACAATCAAAATAGTCTCAGTTTAAAGAAAGCAGCGTCACGTTAAATATTTACCACCGGTGCATTATGGAAAAATTGTAATTATAATTTTATTTTCTATGCATGAACATATTTTGTTATATGTCAAAATATAAAGAAAACGTTGCTTTAGAATGTTGCTTGGGAAAGTTTTTAAATATTTTGGTTTTGATATGTTCAAAATTGGACTTGAAAGTGCGTGGCAACTAAAGTTGCCGGCTAATATTTCGTAAGGGGTATATTTTTTGAAAATGAAATTGCCTTTACTAGTTGTATACTGATATTTTCGAATGATTTTGATAAAAATATCTTGAAAATAACATCCACAGAATTACGGGCTCTAATGGGTTAAGCAGAGTACATTTTTATTTTATGAAAATGTATCTATCGACGTTCTAACAAAAAATCAACACCAGAACATATGTAATAATTTCAAATAGTACTACAGTCGCGTAGTACAATATTTGACCACCAGACTGCGTATCCGAGCGTGTCAGTTCTCAATTGTGCGATGTTTGTTTATTTCCGTTATTATTATTTATTTCTCGTACGTTTCAAGGTATACCGTGTACTAAAATGAGTAAAAATGTATTTGAAATACATGATTTTGTGTGTTAGGTATCCACTACAATTGTTTAAAACCCTTATGTATGTTAATATGATCAGATGTGTTCTCACGCAGAACTGATGACGTTATTTGTGATAAGCTGTGTTTTTCTTATGTTGAATGAAGTCTACGACGGAATGGAAATAGTACAGGTAAAGTTCGATTATCCAGAGAAGTCCAGTCAAGGTCATACGACTGAAATAATAATTAACGTACTGATGTGTTTCTCTCACTCACATTGGGAAAATAGTAAGAGAAATACAAATGAAGCATGTCATTTTTTTTTGTTTATATGACCGGTATAGCTACGACTAACGTACTTATACATACAAACGTGTATGTATAAGTACGTTTCAGCAGGTAGGTGTTCAGCAGGTAAATAAATATGAATTAATATTTATTATAATTAAGATTAGGCTACGGAGTCATATACAGTCATGTGCGTAAAAATAGCAGTAATAGAAAAATATTAGAATAAATACGAAAACAGTAAAAATAACAAAGCCAAAATTTTACTGATATATTATATTTTAAGAACTTCATTATTTTGATAAAAAGAAAGCATTTTTGTCGATTTATTAAAAAAATATATATAGTTTTTGGAAAAATATGCTCATTACGCTGTTCATAAATATAGCAGTACACTTCATAAAATAAATAAAACTCATTTTAATATTAAATATTCTTTATTATTTCTGTAATATTTGGTTCCATGACCTTTTTTTCGTATTACTTCTACACATCTTCACGACATTAGCGAACCAATTAGCTATCGGCATTTCTCCAAAGGAATAGATTTCCAAGTTGTTTCAATTTCTCCTCATAATTCTTCTTTGTTAGCAGGTTTTGAAGAAGATATTTTAATTTTTACATCAGGCC
The DNA here is from genome assembly GCA_963971575.1 of Liopterus haemorrhoidalis. Taxonomy (NCBI): domain Eukaryota; kingdom Metazoa; phylum Arthropoda; class Insecta; order Coleoptera; family Dytiscidae; genus Liopterus; species Liopterus haemorrhoidalis. The sequence goes on from OZ020623.1 coordinate 16,936,646, forward strand.
ACAAGTTCACTCACTATTGGATTTAAGTCCGGAGATTGAGCTGGCAAACCCATAACAGTAACCCTATTTTCATTAAATCAATTTTTTGATTTGCGCGAAATGTGCTTTAGGTCATTATATTGCATAAATATCCATTTTAAAGGCATTTCCTTCTTTGCAAAGGGAAGCATGACATACTGCAAGATACTGACATAAACATTCGCGTCCATTATATCTTTAATCCAGAAAATAGGGACCGTTGCGTTTCAAGAAAAATATACCAATACCATAACACTACAACCGCCATGTTTTATTGTCTTTGTAGTGTACTTATGACTGTACCTCGTGTATGGAGGCCTGCGTACTTGCTTTTGGCAGATACTAGGATTAAATAAAACAATTTTTGTTACATTAGACCAAAGAATATTGCATTTTTTTGACCCGGCCAAAGTTTGTGTTTTTTGGCAAATTGAATTCTATTTTCCCGTTGTCTCTTGTTTAACAGTGCAGTTTTTGTTGGTCTTCTGGGTTTCAGATTTGCTTTTATAAGGCGTTTTTTACAGTTCATGCAGAAATTGGTAGGTCTAATTCGTTTTTTATTTGTGTAGAATTAAGAAAAGGGTTTAACTTTGCATACCTTACAATTTTTCTATCTGTTGTCGGCGAAGTTTTAGATATCCGACCCCGACTTACAGGTTCTAGAGTCCACTTTTTGGCATTAGATACCATTTTAGCGGAGCACATTCTGAATAAATTTAGAAGTTTTACCAGAAATCAACATTTGTAAAATCAACTGACGTTTCTCCTGTGTGCAATGTTTAGCCCTACCCATTTTTACTATAAAATAAGAAAGATATTTAATATTTTATAATAAATATTTTTTTATAATAAATATTTTTATAATAAATAATATATATATTTAATATTTTCCGTGGTTTTAAATATAAAATCAAGTTACTTTTGAATATACTCAAAAATTTATTAAAGAATAAAACTGTTTGGTTAGCTGGTTTAATAAAACATGAGAAAACTTGTGGACAGTGATATTTTTACGAACACTAGAAAAATGATGTTTTTGGTTTATTTAAAGGGCAACTTATTTATTTAAAAAAATTCAATGCTACCAGCTTAAATATATTATGGACTTATTATATATACTATAAATGTAATGTAACTACATAAATAAATGACTTTAAATAAAATAAATACAATTTTACCATTTGCGTTAAACCACTGCTATTTTAACGCACATGACTGTATACACACTCAATTTGAATTATTTTCATGAATTTTTTGTAGAGAAATCTTTCTTAGATAATAATAAATTATATTAGGCGCGGAAATTGTTAGTTTTTTACACAGTTTTCATTATTTTTCACTTTTATAACTTAATAAAAATGTATGCTATGCCAATGGCCACCCATTACCCCAAATAAGTTTAATTTTAACAATATTTTTGTCAAGGAAATAATCGAGGTGAATATAAGTGTTGCCTCAATCTGTATGTTATTCATGAACGTTAAAACCGATAATTAAGGCAGAAAACCAGTCTCTAGTAAAACATCACATACAATTACAAAAATGCTTAAACCAAATGGACTAAATCACTATTAGAGAGCACTTAATCTAGTGTAAAATGTATAGGATCTTAATAAAATATAATCAGGAAATTTCCAACTATATATTTACATTTTGAAGCCAAAATTTTTTGAGCTATATGCACCGATAATCACTAAATATATACCATCATTTTAATTTTCTAATATTACAAACAGTAGAAAATTAATATAGATCAGTCGTTTAATCAACGCAGTTTGTCATTTTGCGTCATAACTTCAATGACAAACTAGTGGCGAAAATATAACTAAATCGTTTTTTTTTTTGCAAGTGAATTATAGACTAATATTGCTCTTCACTCTTTTATTTTACTAAAACATTCCTTTTGAAGTCATATTTAATTTGTGTTCGAGAGTCATTTTGAATATTTACAAATTTTAAAAGTGTTCTAATATAGGGACATTTGTTTTAGTATCGCTAAATAAAACGATGTTAACATTTAACATTTTATAATACGCTCTGATGTGTTTTGATACTTGTATTTACATATTTAACTTCTCAGTAATTTCATTTCTCATATAAGTAATTTCTAAAAACCTTTTTTATTTAGTTTGTTGTTTATTTAGCAGTTTTGTGTTTAGTTATATATTTCCTTATAGATTTCCATTTGATATTGTGTGTAGTGCATAGGTTTTTAGGTTAAATTCAACGTATTTCTATTTTCTTTTCTTTGATCATATTTTTGGATAACATCAGCCCTTTTTAGAACTACTTAGCCTATTAAAATAGTTTATTTGTTTCTGTTCTGTTCTTATTCTTATATTTTCATTTATTTACGTTACAAGTGACATCGTACGAATATTACATTCGTTAAATGGATGCTATGTAGACGTACTAAACATGACGTCACAAAAACATGTGACGTTTCCAGTGACGCAACTGCACTGATTCATCGACTGTCCTATATCAAAATACAACCTCACCGGGAATCGAACCCGCAAACCTAATAATTCCGCGACCTAATTCCAAACTAATGGTTTGGACTGGAATGCGAAATTCTTAGATTATCGGGTTCAATTACCGATGAGTATATTGAATAAATACTATTGATACTCATTTTCTAAAGATTATTTATATTAAAAATAAATACGTTGGCTGGGACTTATGATGTGTTGTCCATACACACGATACACGGAGTTAAACAAATGTAAACATTCGCCACACTGTCTGTAGTGCGCCATAAGAAGAGTAACATAACATACAGATATTAAGAGAATTAGTAAAATAATAATTTGGAGGTCTCAAAATGTGCAAACCCTCTCAAATTGCACACAAAAAAACAGATTATCGGTGCATATTACTTTACCATATTAAATAGAATAGAAGTTATTGCTAAAAGAAAATTTCAAACTTAAAAATATTTAATAATGACTTTGATACATGCTCTTTATTAAAAAATAAATAAAATGTGTATACTTAATGTTGAATTTTACTATAATGCAAATTTTAGTTCATATAAAATCTACTCTTATGTACCTAGATTAAAAATAATTATGGATTCATTTGTAAAATATAATTAAATAGAATGTTTGAAGAAAATAAAATACTAAATATTAAAAATTTAAAACTATAAGAGATCCTTTTTTTGTATTATTTACTGAAATGGGCTAAGAAATATGTCTTTATACAAACTTAAAATTAATATCAATGTAGATCAATGCGAAAATAAATGAGCACTAGTTACTCCAAAATTAAAAAATGTCTGCAGATTTCATCGAACAATGTATTTAAAATAACCATTTGTTTACCAAACAAAATATAATATTACTTAAATGTGAAAGCAAGGAAAAATTGAAAAAGAAATTTGTGGAACGATAATTTTAGTTTAACAGCTACAGTGGCGGCCATAGAATTAACAACGATACATAAAAATTCGAGTTTTTAACTGAAAGGAATAACCGAATTCAAATAATTATTTCTTCTTTTGTAAGCAAGTACAAACATGTTTATTTTACATGTTATTACCATCACAACACGTTAAAATTTGTTTCTCAAAATAATACAATTTTTATTGCATATTTCTTCGAATTTATTGTGGACAAATAAATAACAACGGAAGGGTTTAACACAATTTTATTTAGTTTGAGCTAAATATCTGATCTATTCGGACGATTTTAGTGTATTGTGCTTTACAATTTGTGTATTAAATATTTAATTATATTTATATTCACATTTCCACATGGGGAAAAGAAAAAGTTATACCCCTGAGGTACGAAGAATTATTATTAATTTAATAAACGAAAACTGGTCATACAGTGCAATTGCACAACATTTAAATTGCTCTAAGAGGATGGTTTTTAATGCTGTTCAACATTTTAAGAAAAACCAAACAACTAATAATGTTCCAAGAAAAGAGAAAAATCGGAAGACGGATGCATTTACCGATAGACGAATAGTGCGCTTAGCAAAACAAGACCCAAAAAAAAAACTGCTGTGGATATTCACAAAGAAGTTTTTGCAGAACAAGAAGCTAATGTATCCGTCCAAACAATACGTAGACGATTGAATGAAGCAAACTTGTTTGGCCGAGGCATACAGACGAAACCATTGGTTTAAAAAAAAATAGACTACGCCGATTGGCATTTGCGAGGGAACATCAACAATGGACAATCAATCAGTGGAAAAATGTGTTGTTTACAGACGAAACGAAGGTTAATAGATTTGGATCGGACGGTAAAATGTATGTTCGAAGACCTCCTAACACATCATTCAAACCACAATACACCAGACAATCTGTTAAACACGGAGGTGGAAATATTATGGTGTGGGGGTGTTTTTCTTGGAGAGGAGTTGGACCACTTTACCGTGTAGATGGTATCATGGACCAGCATCAATACATCAGTATTTTAGAAAATGGTCTAGAACCCTATGCTGATGAATATTTCCCAGTTAGTTGGAAGTTAGTACAAGATAACGACCCGAAACACACCGCTAAATCGGTGAAACGGTGGTTGGACCAACATGATTTTTCCGTTATTGATTGGCCATCATGTAGTCCAGACCTTAACCCTATAGAAAACCTTTGGGGTGAGGTTAAAAAGAAAGTAGGACAAAAAAATTATAAAAATCTTGATCAATTATTCGAGGCAATTGAAATTGCTTGGTATTCCATTCCAACTGATTACTGCCAGAAATTAATTACATCAATGGACCGAAGATGCAATGAAGTAATTAAAAATAAAGATTTCCCAACTAAATATTAATACAATTGTAATAATTTTTCCAAAATATAATCTTTTTTAAACAAATTAATTAGTGTTGTTAATTATGTGTCCCCTCTTAAATAGTGGTCTTACAAAAAAAATTAGGGGTAAACTTGCCCTTTACAGGTAAGTTGATAAATTTTTTTTATGTTGTATACTAAGGTTAGTTCCGTAAAATAGATAAGAAGATATTAGCCTATTTGTCTACACTAATCCATTTTATTACTATATTCTCAAATTAATGTATCGTTGTTAATTCTATGACCGCCACTGTATGTAACAATAACATTGAATACCCTCTTCTACTTTTCAAAACTGACCACCGTGGCGCTACAATATTAAATTTATTTCCCTATATTTTTGTCTGCAGATTTCATCGAACAATGTATTTAAAATAACCATTTGTTTACCAAACAAAATGTAATATTACTTAAATGTGAAAGCAAGTGAAAAATTGAAAAAGAAATTTGTGGAACGATAATTTTAGTTTAACAGCTATGTAACAATAACATTGAATACCCTCTTCTACGTTTCAAAACTGACCACCGTGGCGCTACAATATTAAATTTATTTCCCTATACAAAACCCTGAAATGTGTGAAAATTCACACTTGACAAAAAAAAAAAAAATTAAGAATTCAAAGAATTTTTACTTTTACTTGATTGTTGACTAAATTTTTTCCCGACTTTATGGCCTTCTTAATTTTAAAGGATTCCCGAAAGTTCAGTTTTGAGTTTTATTTTTTATTTATTCTGAATTTATTTTCGTATTGGACTCAACAATGGCCGATGGTGGCGCTGTGATCGCTATGAAACAGCTGATCGAAACGAGTAATGTGAAAGTTGTTATCATTTGTTTACATGTTAAATTTTCGATTTACAATGAAGAATTAACAGCTATCCTTACTAAATCATTTTAATTTTTTGAGTGCAGCACCTTCTTCTAAGTGTATAGTTGAAGGAGAGGAGTTGTTAAACGCCGGTCGTGTTATATTATAAGGAATTTCGGAAAAAAATGATGAGCATGTCGACTTACGTGTGTTATGTTTACAAACAAGCAGTCTAAAATCACCACCTCACAAAGTCACTGGAAAATTAAAACTACAAGAAAACATGCACCTGTAAATCGTAACCTTTGTCAGAAACTCGCTGCTTAAAAAAAAAATTATCAAAAACGAAAGCAAACACTTCAGTGAAGCTTTATCAGAATGTCTACGTACAATATTTGAGACCGCATGCCCTAATCCTGTATTAAAGTTACACAGGTAGATATTTATTTATGCTCGAAAAGGATATTTATAATTGAGTATTTCTTATTTGTTGAATATTTTTAATAAATACTAGTTTGTTAAATAATAATAAGTTAACAATATTGATGTAATCTGTAGCTTCTAAATGCTTTGAGCACATTCTCACTCTTTTCCCCGTATTTATAGCATTTTTCCATGCGTTTTTACCTATTTATCTCTTCCACAACACCAAATATATTTATTATTTTAAAAAATTGTTTTACATTTGGAAAAAATGGAAGTGAATGTTTGTCCCACTTCTTTTCCTAGAGTGACAACCAAATACACAGCAGTTTGTGTTATGACAACTCATTATAACACAAAATAATATTAAAAAGAATAATAGTTGCTATCAAAAGTTAATGTTACAAACAAATTGCAACATTAAAGTTTAAACAGGATACAAATAACACAAGATAGCCACAAGTAAACAATAAAGTTACTCGTTACACTAGTTCAAATTCTGTCTGCTTGGTGTCACTTCATAGCGCTGTTGAGCCCAATAGCCTGTTTCTTTGGTTTAAACGGATTTTGAATTTGACAATTTATGACTTGTTGATAAATTCGGTCTCCCTCTTCACTGTCTTGCTTATAAAATTGAAAATAATCATAAAATGAAGATAACAAAATTAATGACACATGTATTTCAAATCAGCAAAATAATACCGAAGGAAACCGTTGTCAGATGGCAGCACATATATGTCACGTTACACTAATATGATCTATTTGTTGAATTTAGTAAAAAGATCCCATTTTGAATTTAAACTTTACTTTTTAGCCCATTTAAGTTATTATGGTGTTAAAATTTAAGTTTTCTTTATTACAATTTAATATTATTAATACTTATTAACTCCTTCCCTTGTTCTTTAGCTTCATCCTATTATCTACCTCTACTTATATCCCATTATTAATTTGTACGGATGGACGGAAAAACATAATTTACAAAATGGAAAAATTTGTTCTTTTACGAATTGATTGGAAATTTCCTAATATAACATTCAAATGGTTCATTCTCAAACATACAAACTGAATTCAAAATAAAAAAACATCTTAAAAAATTTCTCTAAAAATTAACTATAAAGAAGTCACTTTCAAATCATTTAAAATTGGGCATTCGGTGTCCCGACATGTGAACATACGACAGATTAACATGCGACAGATGAACATAGACACATTGTAACACACGACAAATGAACAGTGTGACATATTATCATAGCGACAGATGTACATAAGTCAATTGAACACACGACATTTGTACAATGTTCCGTCACTCGACAAAACTAACCGTGGTTGAAGTTTCCCGTTCCGAAAGTGTACGACATTAACCTTTTCAGGAAAATTGTTAGGTTTCGGAACGCGTTTACTGAAAAATTTGGTTACTTTTTGTAACCAAACTAACCGTGGAAATATCGCGGTTAGTGTGGTTATTTCCTCCCACTACAAACATCAGATCTATGGTCTATTTCAAATTTAAAAAAAGTAGATAGCGCTGCGAACCGAGTACGATTTACACTGGACAAATACAGTATAGCGGGAAATTTAAAATAAGTTACAACTAGGGCATGGGCGTAGTAACTGGGTTAGCAAGTGATTTTTTTTTTATTATTTAAAAAAGGTTAAGAAGATATTGAAATAAACAAAGCAGATAATACACTTACGTTATTTATACGACATAAATTCAGTTTAATGGGGAATTTGAAAAAGTTAAAAAAAAATTAATTTTAAAAATTATGTACTATATATAAAAAGAGAGATTTTGCTAAAAGAGTTTAAATAAAGCAATAAAACAAACAATATATCTTCAGAGCTAAAGTTTCTTATTTAAATAATTATTGTAAATAAAAATTAAAAATATATGTATGTATATATGCAGGTCTAAAAATTATATCAATAACTTCTTTGGGCACTATCAGCTGTCTTCTGGCTTCACATTAGTCCTCTATCTTGATCTGTTAATTGTCAAGTGTCAAAAAATATTTATAAGTCAGATAACCTAAAATATATATAACTGCGTAAAAACAAATTACATGGAGAATTTTCTCCATAAAATCTACGCCAAGAATATAAATAAAAGTCTAAATATGTAAATAATAACAAAATATATGAAAAAATTAAATAATATAAATAATATATATATATATTTCCAATGTACGACACTAAACATCTGTCAACTTGGACTAAAAACAATATTTTAATAGTGTAATAGGGATGACGATCTAAACCAATCCGAAGCAAGGACAAACAGCTCCTATCTTCTTACACACATTTTTCTACTTTGAAATAGACCATAATGTAAACTACAAAAGGCGGGAATTTTAAAACAATTACTATAAGGCGGGAGTCAAGCGGGGGGAATTAATCGTTTCTTTTTAGAGCATGTAGTAAATTATAATATTATATTACTATAGTTTATAATTAAAACAGTAAGAATGAGCGTATAAGAAAGTAACTGATTTTTAGTAATATTGATCGTTGTCGTGAAAAATAATATCGGGAAAAATCATATATGTTCTTATATAATGGTGCCATTGTAAACAAGTACTAATAAAACAAATATTTTTATTAATAAGTTTGTAACAGAATATCTATAACCTGTAAAGTCAATAAAATGAGGTGTGACTACCGTTCCGTAACAAATATGTGTTTTCAGGTAACCAGAACTTACCATGACTTACCGTAACCGCGACCGCGGTAGGTAGGTGTGCAGTTACGGAACATTGTATTCATATTTCATTTTTATTTTTATTAAAAATGTTTGTAATTATTTTATGTGGAGTATATGTAAACGGTTTTCATTATTTTATTGATTTTTTTTGTTCCAATGTACCTATAATCGCTTCAAAAAATAAACAAATTTATTAGAACGAAATAATTCTTTTTACCTACCGACATCGAGATATACCGAAGTATAAGATTGTTTAAAATAACCAAAAAGATCAAGATATACCAAGTTATCTCATAGATCTCAAAAATTACCAAACATAATTTTTCTCATAATTATTTGATTTTGAAAATCTATATAAATAAATCTGAAAGTCTGTATTCTGCCGCTAACCACCGCTAACCAACCGCTGGCCAGTCGCTGACTAAACGATGACCAACCGATGACCAACAAAAATAAAAATGAAATTTGAGACCAAATGTCGTGTGTTCCATTGACTTATGTTCATCTGTCGCTATGATAATATGTCACAGTGTTCATTTGTCGTATGTTAAAATGTGTATATGTTCATCTGTCGCATGTTAATCTGTCCATGTTAAGGTGTCACAAGTTAATCTGTCGTATGTGCAAATGTCGTGGAAGCTGGGCATTCAGTCATTTATACACTTAATTAAGTTGGAGGTTGTACACCATGATGACTCCTTCTCCTTAAAAACGCTCTTCCACCTGAAGGATATTGCCTTGACAATAAAATTAACGAAGACGCTAAAGCTAGTCTTGTATTAACAGTATGTCCACCTGGTAAGCTAACAAAAACTGTAGCAACAGCAGCAACCCCATCGTCAGTTGGTTCTATTGCTACAGGTCTAAGATCTGCAGACGTTGGTACCCTTTTAGGCTTTCCTCTACGTCCACAAGCAGGTGTAGAAGGTCCTAAAAAGAGTGTTACCCCAGCAAATGGTCGTTGAGCCATATGTAACATTTCAACCACATGTCTTCGTCGAGCTCGTCTTACGTCAGCTGCTTGTTTAGCCTTCCAAGCAACCACACAAGCTGCTAAGAACAAGAAGAAACAAGAAAAGAACACAGAAAAAAATACAAATAAGTCTATATGTAATTGATCTTGTCTAAAAAAAACCATCCCAGAACTGTCTTTATAAGATGAAGGGTTAATTGCATCATTGGACGGTAGAGCTTGTAAAACTAAATAAAATTTAGTTTTATCTAACATATGTTTATCTTGGGGTAAAGTAATGACTAGTCTATTTTGCAAACCACGTACTGCTAACAAGGTTGTGTTTCTTGGAATGGTTACATATGTTCTTAAATCTTTAGCTGTATGATCCATCCAGGAATATATATTTCCATTTTCGTACATTTTATCATCTTCAGATGCTAGTACTGTTGCGTATCGCGCATCTAATTCTATGTCATGTACGCCTGTTGTTTCATTTGGTGTTACTTTAAATACGTCATCTCTATTACTAACGAATAGATTTACTACACCATAAGTTACGTCGATTGTTATACGGATATCTACATTCATAAATCTAGGTTGGACAACGAAGAATACGGTTTGACCCGGTAGTAATCCATTTGATTTTCTTTTACATTCGTCTGAAAAGTAGGAAATAAATAAATAGTAATATAAACGATGAACTTTTATTCTTAAATCGTTGTAAAATAATTGAGCCGTCTAATTTCAAAATCAGATAGATCCATTTTTTTCGATTTTCAGATTATGTCATTTATTTTTAGTTTTCCTACAGATCTATCAGTAGACGAAGTCATAACATTCGGAAGAAGCTAGATGTTATTCATTTTGCAGTGTAAAAGTAGTTGGTTGCAAAACCAGGTAAGTAAGAAATCAGTTGCAAAAGCAGATAAAGCAAGATGCGCGTATGCTACAGCGCACCAATCGCAGAACAGCTGTTATTTTTCAGTTGAGTCATACGTATTTTATTTAATTATGTTTTAACATGCATATTCTATTTAAATGGTTATCTTTTCACCCTTATTACTATTTTTTAAAGTTTTGATGTTGATAAAAATATGTAAATTTGTTGCAAAACCAGATAGATCCAAAAGATTTTTTTCTCTCTCTTTCTCTCTCAAAGTAATAATTATACAGTGCTAATATTTGGTTAAGACCTGTGTCTATCTAATACCGATTTGTAAAAAAAAAGAAGATAAAAGTATTCCATAAATAATGCAATTAGTTTTTTGTTTCTCCTGAAAAAATTGTCAAAAGTGATCTATCTGGTTTTGAAATTAGACGGCTCTATTAAACTATTTCTACAACCCGAAACGCAAGAAATCATGGATTGATCCTGGTCAACCATCAACGTTGACACCAAAGCGAAACATCCACGATCAAAAAACAATGCTCTCTATTCTGGCGGAATATGGATGGCGTCGTGTATTATGATGTTAAAACCAAAGGAAACAATCACCGAACGTTATCGACAACATTTGGAGCATTTGAATGATAATTTGATACGAAAACGACCATCCATTGCATTAACTCGCTGGAAAGTGATTTTTCTGTCAATTCTTATTATTATATGAATCTTGCACCAACTTTTCCGTTGACGAAACCTATGTAGTCGCTGATAATTTCAAGAATATGCTTGAAAAAATCTGCATGAAAAGAGCACATTCAGACAGACAGAGAGCCTAATATATACAGTACCGTCCATAAGTTTAATCGCACTTTACAAAAATAAAATAAACGCGTTTAAAATTCACAAATAAAACTAATTAGACAGAGATCGTGTTGCGGTTAAAAAATCGAGTCTTACGACAGTCCATAAACAAAAAAGGTTAGCCTGAGCCAAAGGGCATAAAAATTGGACGGTAGAAGAATGGAGCAGAGTGCTTTGGTCGGACGAATCAATATTTGAAATTTTTGGCAATAAACGGCGATCATTTGTTCGTCGTCGGCCAGGGGAAAGGATGCTGGAACAGTGTATTACCCAAACTGTAAAACATGTAGGTGGCAATATAATGGTTTAGGGTTGTTTTGGTGGTGAACAAGTTGGAAGAATCGTCAAAATTGACGAAAAAGGTGTATTTGTAGATTTTAGACGAGAAAATGACGAAAGAGGTGTATTTGCGGATTTTAGTCGAGCATTTTTTGAATTGCGGAGCAGAACTGATTGATAAAAGATTCGTGTTCCAGCAAGATAATGATAACAAACACACTGCCAAAGTGGTTAAGAGTACCCAAGTATAAAATCTGAGGAAGGACTCTTAAAGTTAATGACTTGGCCACCACAAAGTCCGGTCTGTAACCCTATAGAATTACTATGGGATCATTTAGACAGGGAGGTGCGAAAAAACCTCCAAGGGGTAAAAATGACCTTAGGACATCACTCAAAAATATTTAATGGCCAATATTTAAAAAAATTGATCGCATACCGCGTATTTGTCAGGAGATTATGAAAGCAATTTGGTCATTTTGACGGAAATTCAATTTGAATATTATTACATAATTTTATGTCTAATTTTTAAGATAATAGGGGATAGGCATGATTTTATTTTAATTTTTTATTATATTCCTCTTGTTGCATATAAACATAAAATACAGTTTTGCATTTTTTTTTTAATTTAAAGGCTTAAAAAAATCATAAATGTATGTAGCGCGCGAAAACGACGTGTGACGTCATACTCCTTCTAAGTGACGCAGTACACTACTAGCCAACCCAGTGTACTGCGTACAGCCTACCCGGTGTACAGCGTGCAGCCTACATAGTTTGTTGTGAACTTATTTGCTTGTATAACTTGTATAGGTTATGTAAAGTTAGAGTGATTTTAATTAAAATAAAGTTTAATTCTATAATAAATAAAAACAATTTATACATGTTTACCGAATTAAATTTTATATTAAAGTATATAAAATATGGAAGATCCAGGCCACAGTAATTCGAAACATAGTCGAAAATATTGTTTAGTACCGATGTGCACAAATAGTTCAAATAGAAATCCAAAAAAACAATTTATATCATTACCTGATGGCGAAAACAACAGAAAAGGCGAAATTTGTGGCTGAAAGCTATGAGGCGAAATAAAACCGATATTTCAGAAAAAAGTAAACTTTATGTTGTGTGCATAAATGCATCTATGTTGGGTAAATTATCACTCTGAGCCCTAACAAAATCTTTACCTGCCATTTTAATAATAAATGCGTGAAAAATTGTTTAAAAACAAATACAAAACTCTCGAACAATACAATATACACACGTAAAGATTATGTTGTAGCTGTATCTGTGACGTCAAACCCCAGTCGTTTGACGTCATACTCAGTCGTATTTACTCGGCAACCTTCGCGCCGTGGTCGGCTTATTTCAAATTTACAATATTTGAATTAAAAAATTTGGCTATAATATTAATTAAAATGTGATTTTTGTTTTGTTAGGTGACATAACTAACATTAACATATCAAAAAAATGTAGTTTTAAGGAAATATACATTTTATGCGTATCCCCTATTGTAATTTTTTGAATTAACTTTTATTAAACAGATCTAAAATTATCTATTTATTTTATTGGAATCCTAAGTGAAAGATATTCTGACTATTTTTCTTATAAAAGCTACTATTAGGCTAGGTGCGATTAAACTTATGGACGGGAGTGTATATAGAGATTAAAACTAAGATCAGTGTTAGGATTTAAAATATATGTAGAAGAAAAAAAATCTTACCTATAAGTTTAGCGTCAAAACACATCTTACTATCCACAGTCATTTGTTTATAGCACTGATGCCCATCCGTTGGTGTTCCCATGTAAGTGTCTTTACATTTTACACACTGTACTTCTGAACATTTATCATGGTTGGAATTTTTACAAGTAGCATTACTTTCTGTGTTATTTTTGCAGTTACATTTATCTCCCCAAACTGGGTCACACATATCTCCATGACCATGACAATTACAACTGCAAGAAAGAAAAAAAAAAGTAAATTTCTGATGGATAGTATCCAATGAGGTTGCACAGGGTGTTGAATTGACCAGGTACATATAGGGATTTAATATGTAAAAACAGATACAAGGTGTGTAAATTAAGTAACCGGACTGATTTTTATTATTATTATTATTTATTTATTTTTTATTCAAATAGAATTACAATTCAATATTGTCTCCCTCAAAATAATTTCCTTGGGAAGCCACACAGCGCTGGAAACGATTCCTCCAATCCTCATATCAGTGCTGGAACTCGGATACTGGAATAGCTTTCAGCTGGTTGGTTACGGACGTTTGAATGTTTTCGAGTGTCCCAAAATGACGTCCCTTGAGGTGCTTTTTCCATCTTGGGAAGAGGAAAAAGTCACAAGGACTCAGGTCAGGCGAATAAGGAGGCTGAGGAGCCACAGGAATATTTTTACTGGCCAAAACCTCGTTTATTGAAATTGCTGTGTGACAAGCAGATTTTTCTCATACCCAATTCATTGGTCAAAATCTGATGAACGGTAGTGTGAGTCAAATTCAACTCTTCCCCGATCATTCTGACTGTCATCTGACGATCTGAACGCACAAGATCCCTGATTCTGTGGACATTTTCATCGGTTCTTGAAGATGAAGGCCTTCCGCTGCGTGATTCATCTTCAATCAACTCTTTTCCTTCTGAAAATGCCTTAAACCACCAAAAAACCTGGGTCCTTGACAAAATACTGTCTCCGTAGGCCTGCTGAAGTTTTGCAAAAGTTCCCGTTGCACTGTGCCCAAGTCTGAAGCAAAACCTGATAGCACACCGTTGCTCGAAGTGAATGTCACTCATTTATAGAACGCGCTAGAAAAAACTGTTTCCCGAAAAAAATCGCTACGGACAATAAAATTACTCTAGCGAGTTCAAACTCGTACTGAAGGCGTATCATATGTTCACCTGCTGTCCCTCAAAGTCCAGTATCCCAAATGTTGCCAGTCCGATTACTTAATTCACACACCTCATATATGCGATTTCCTGCTTACTCGTTGGTTAAACAGAAAAAATTTAAATATAAAAATTATTCAGAATTTTATTTTGAATTTAATAAATTTATAAATACTCATAAAAAATAAAATGTATACATAGCATTACAATAAATGCTCGAATGTTTCACCTTCAACCTCCAAACAGAGCTCTATTATTTTCCTTAAATTAGATATTGCTCGTCTGACATCCCTTCTCCTTATTTTATGTGTTAGAGCAGAGTTTCCCAAATTTTTTGAGCCGGGGAGCACCTTCACGGTAAGAATTAGTCGAGGAGCACTATCATCTACTATTATATTGTACAAGTGTTGGTATGTATGTTCTATTCAACTTCTGGTGTAGAGATGGGAATTTAGGCTCAGTTTGCGGAACCGGATCAGTGCAGGTCGTTCAGTTTGCTGAGCCGGCTCTTTGATCCGGCTCAGTGATCCGGTTAAGTAAACTTGTCCTTGAGAAACAGGTCGGTCAGTCGTCAGTTCTCCCACCGTTCAATACGATTGTAAGTTTGGAATATGTAGGTAGAACGTCGGTCAGATGGCTCTTGCATTATATGAACAGACAGCGGAAAGCGGCAATGTATATTGGACTGTAATAAATGCGATAAAAACGTCTGAATATTTGCCGCTTTATTGTCTTTATTCTTGTTAATATTCTTAGTATGAATTCAAGACTAAAGACGTAAATTATGACTTATTCACAAATTCTTCTGTCTCTCTCTCTCTCTCTCTGTGTCTTTGTGTTACAAAGAAATAATGAAGTTAAATAAATAAAAATCTATAGAAGTGAAT
Source organism: Liopterus haemorrhoidalis (assembly GCA_963971575.1). NCBI lineage: Eukaryota > Metazoa > Arthropoda > Insecta > Coleoptera > Dytiscidae > Liopterus > Liopterus haemorrhoidalis. Next base: position 16,952,149 of record OZ020623.1, read on the forward strand.
TATCTTCTTTGCATTTTACATTTAACAATTGTAAAATGAAATTAACATTTTTGCCGGTTTAATAGTAAACAAACAATTCACCAGATGTGTTAAGTTTATGGCGATGTTTATTGCCCTTATAAATCGGACATCGGGGATTTGGGCAATATTTTTCATATTTTTATATAGTGTAGTTGTAAGAAAGTACAGACTAGAGAAGGGAATTTCGGTTCAGTTTGCGGAACCGGATCAGTGGAGGTTGTTCAGTTTCCGAGACACAGGTCGGTCGTTCGTTCGTTCGTAGGTAGTACGTCGCTTAGAGCCGGGTAAACACTTTCCCGAGACACAGGTCGGTCGTTCGTTTGTAGGTAGAACGTCGCTAAGAGCCGGTTCTTGCAATATATGAACTGAACACAGGTCAGTCAGTTGTCGAACGGGCGGTCGTTCGTTCGTAGGTAGAACGTCGCTTATAGAGATGGGAATTTCGGTTCAGTTTGCGGAACCGGATCAGTGGAGGTTGTTCAGTTTCCGAGACACAGGTCGGTCGTTCGTTCGTTCGTAGGTAGTACGTCGCTTAGAGCCGGGTAAACACTTTCCCGAGACACAGGTCGGTCGTTCGTTTGTAGGTAGAACGTCGCTAAGAGCCGGTTCTTGCAATATATGAACTGAACACAGGTCAGTCAGTTGTCGAACGGGCGGTCGTTCGTTCGTAGGTAGAACGTCGCTTAGCCCCGGATCTTATCTAACATTTTTGAAACAAACAATTCACTTTATGTAGCTACTGTATTTTAAACCAGATGTGTTAAGTTTATGGCGATGTTTATTGCCCTTATAAATCGGACATCTGGGATTTGGGTAATATTTTTATATAGTACAGTTGTAAGAATACAGACTAAGCCTATTAGTTTCAAATAAACTGCCCTACAAATTGATGACAAAATACACTTTATGATAATACATTACAAGCCGGGTTCTCGCGAAGTTCAACATGACATCGATCCAGATCCGGATCACTCCGGTCACTGCTCACAATCGCCCGACCAATCGTATCCTTGAAACTTGAAACTATAGAGTGAGCCGTGAGCCGGCTCATTTCAATTTGGTGAGCCGTGTCACTTCGGTCAGTGTACTGAGCCGGCTCAGGGAGCCGGTTCGTTCATGAACGACCCATCTCTATTCTGGTGTATCTTCATTTTTCCGGTAACGCGGAGAGGAAAATGAACCGCCGTCTTATCCGGGTGATATTTTTTTAGTGCTTAGGCTTAATTTTATTTCGACAGGGGGTACTGACTAATTTTTATTGATAAAAATCATGCATTTTTTCCTCGAAACCGTGGCGTTGATCGTCACCATTGCTCAGCACGGACAGTTTTTACCAGACGATAAAAGATGTTTATTCATATTTCTACTATTTAGGAGACGATTTCAGACCAAAACTGAATTGAAAAACCTACATTTGAAGGTATTTTATTAATAAAATTGATGAAATGTGTAAAAAATACACAAGAGTTGATAAAGATAATGCAGTTTTTTAAGGTTTTAACACAATTTCATAAATTTTGAAATTTTTTGCTGACCATAAAATTGCCTTCAGTTAAAAAATGCTATTAAACAGGAAAAAAACTAAGATTTCAGGAAAATAAGAATCAGTTTTGAGTTATCAAAATATATTTTAAGGGTCGTTCGAACGATTTAAATGTTAAACCTATCTGTAGATACGTTCAAATAAGTTTTCAGGGTGAGGAGAGATCTGTTAAGCAGTTTTGTTATTTTAATTCTGAAAACTGTATGTTATTAACTATTTTACTAACTATATTAACGAAAGTATAAAGTACAATGTATTAGGAGGATAGATAATATTCGATATTTAGTAATTGCATAATTTTAATTGTGTTATAAGCTGTTCACTTTTGTAAGAACAAACTATGGTCTATTTCAAAGTAGAAAAATGTGTGTAAAAGATAGGAGCTGTTTGTCCTTGCTGCGGATTAGTTTAGATCGTCATCCCTATTACACTATAAAAATATTGTTTTTAGTCCAAGTTGACAGATGTTCAGTGTCGTACATTGGAAATATATAATATTTATATTATTTAATTTTTCTCATATATTTTGTTATTATTTACATATTTAGACTTTTATTTATATTCTTGGCGTAGATTTTATGGAGAAAATTCTCCATGTAATTTGTTTTTACGCACCCAGCAAACATTGAACTAACGGCCGAACGCCGGCAAACTGCTTTTACGCTGGTACATTGCTGGCACCAGAAGTAAGTGCAACGCCAGTATTAATAATGTACTTCACATTTGTATTTCGCACTCTGCCTATACGAAGTACTTTACCAGCATTTTATAAGCATTCCTTATTTGTATTAATCCAAGGTTATTTCTAGCGGGCCAGTGCTTATGTTTATAACTTTTTTTTAATGTAATAATTTGAAAAGTCTGACCGTTCTTAGTCATAAAACACCCTAATGGCGTGGCCTTCGAGGGTCGGTACAAGTGATATTCTGTTAGTATAAGTTCGGACGTGTTGGTGAATAGTTTTTAAAGATGTGTATTTGAATAGTTATTGATTGTGACCATTATACAGTTTTTTATTGTGATTTGTGTGTGTTTTGTTAGATTTAAGGACGTAGTTTACACAAACTATTTCATATTAAATTGTTTAATTTTTAGTTTAGTTCAATCATAGTTTTTTCATGTAATAAAATTTTCAATTATTAATAAATCTGATACAAGATTATAAATATGTCATTTAAAAAATATAATTTGTCATATTTCATTTTGAATAGTGACATCTTAAATATTTTGTAAATATAATACTAACCTAAAATAATACAAACTTAATCCAAAACTGTAAAGCTTTTTTTACAATATAACCAAGTTTCTAAAAGTCAGTAATACACTATAAAAATCACCAAAATAACCAGATCTAGTTTGTTCTTACAAAAGTGAACAGCTTATAGCATTAATGCTTATAAAATTTGTTTATTGAATTTATTTTAACAAGTATGATTTCTTTAGGTTGGCACTCTTCAAGTCAGGGGGAAAAGATGTGGTAGATAATACAAGACGAATATTGGCGAAAATTATTAGTCACCCCTTATCTTTAGGATGAAATTGGTTTGACCGAAATGGCAGAAAACCATTTTCTTAAAATTCTTCATTAAATTAATAAATTAAAGAAACTAATTCCTGTTATTCCTGAAATTATATTTATTTAATATTTATAAATAAATCAATAAATTATAACTGTTAATTCAATTTACAATCGGCTAGTTTTACCATCGTTGAATAAATTTATTTAACAACTTAAGTTAACAATATCGCATCATTCTATTGACAGCAATGTTAATTTCTTCATTAATAGTTTAAAACCGATGCGATATTGTCAACTTTACTTGTTAAATAAATTTATTCAACGATGGTGAAAATGGCCAAATGAGTATTTATTTTGCACCTAACCATTAATTTATTTTAATACTGGGTAAGTACACATATATTACATTTGAAACACTAGAGAGTGGGTATAATATAAGCACTAGTCTGTCAGAAATAAATCTTGCAACTAATGCGATTATTTTGCACTTTACCGTTGCTGGGCCAGCTAACGGCCACGGGGACACCGGGGTACTGGCCCAGTGCAAAATGCCAGCACTGGACCAATGCGAAATGCCAGCACTGGCCCAGTGCGAAATGCCAGCACTGGCCCATTACTTTCAATGCACTTTACCGTTGCTGGGCCAGCAACTGATACATCAATGGACCAGCTAAGGGCCACGGGACACCGGGGTACTGGCCCAGTACGAAATGCCAGCACTGGCCCATTACTTTCAATGCCGGCGAGTATGTGCTTTACCAGTACTGGTCCGGATAAAAATGTTTGCTGGGCAGTTTATATTTCTTAGGTTATCTGACATATAAATATTTTTTGACACTTGACAATTATCAGATCAAAAGAGAGGACAAAGATGAGGCCAAAAGACAGCCCAGCTGATTGTGCCCAAAGAAGAAGTTATTGATGTAATTTTTAGACCTTCATATATACATATATTTTTAATTTTTATTTACAATAATTACTTAAATAAGAAACTTTAGCTTTGAAGATATATTGTTTGTTTTATTGCTTTATTTAAACTATTTTAGTCAAATCTCTCTTTTTATATAGAGTACATCATTTTTAAAATTAATATTTGTATAACTTTTTCAAATTTCCCATTAAACTGAATTTATGTCTTATAAATAACGTAAGTGTATTAACTGCCTTGTTTATTTCAATATCTTATTAACCTTTTTTATATTTGAAAAAAAATCACTTGCTAACCCAGTTGCTACGCCCATGCCCTAGTTGTAACTTATTTTAAATTTCCCGGTATACTGTATTTAATCAGTGTAAATCGTATTCGGTTCGCAGCGCTATCTACTTTTTTCTACTTTGAAATAGACCATAGATCTGGTTATTTTGATTACTTTTATAGTGTATTACTGACTTTAAATGTCAATTAAAAATATTCCTGACGCTGTAAAACCGACTTTAGGTTGATAAGGTTATGATCATTATAATTAAGATATCATTTTTCATTATGACATATGTCAAATGGATCGACATTTTAAAAAAGTGACATTTTTTAATACCAACATGACATACAGCTTCAAAGGTGCAAACTATTGAAAACAAAATTTCCTGTTAGTTTGTTCTTACAAAAGTGAACTGCTTATAAATCTTGAAATATTATATACCCAGATGTCATTTTAATATATTATTTCTTTATATAAGTGATTATTATAGGATGAAAGGTTTTTTTTATCATCTGTCTTCCGCTGTTTTTTTTTTTTGCAGAAAAAATGCTAATTTTAAGACGTATTTCAAAAAAATTTCAATAAAAGTATTCATCAGCGCCTCTCTCGAACAACGAAACAACTACCGACATTCAAATTTAGGAGGCAATTCCTTCGCAGTACTGAATTATAACAAGTATAGGTGAAATTTTAGTGATTAAATAAATTAAAAATCGACTATAATATATTTACATGTAAACCAAATTATTTACAAAAAAACTGAAAATTATAAATACCTTTTTAAATAGTTAAACAAAATACTAAATTTAATAACGTAAAATATTACTACAACGAATATATTATTACAACGAAAATCGGCAAATTTCACATCTATCAGTGTTACTCAAAAGTTTTTCTAAATTTCCAAGTGACATAATTAATAGTGAATCCTATGCAATAATATTTAACTATTTTATTAATTTTTCTCTATTTTATTCAGAATCCATGTATTCTTTATAGTGAAATAAAATATTATTGTTACGTTTAAATGGTACAAACGTAAATTAATTAACCGATTTGGATAATCCTTCTGAGTCCCCTAGTTAATATATATATAGCAACACTAGTAGATCGAGGAGCACCAAGTGCTCCGCGGAGCATAGTTTGGGAAACTCTGTATTGACTGTTTCCGTGTGGCTTATTAATGTCGCTAGGAACTGTTTGTAAATATGATTTTTTATTAATAAAGAAATAATCTAACAGAGATAAGTCCGGAAAAAATTTAAAATTTTGATTTTATTTCCAAAGCACAAAGGATAGAAATGTATAAAACCAATAATTTCTCAGTTGATTTTCATTTTAATTTAGATGTTTTATATCATTGGAAAGAGAAAAAAAAAAACGATTTTTTTAATGCATTTAAAGACAACTTTGAGCCCTATATGAAAATTGAAAGTTAGTATGAATTTCTTGAAAGTGATACGAGCTATAAAATTTTTGAGGACGGCTGTGGATTCTTCGTAAAAAAGTGCCTGTAGAACGGCAAATTAGAAACTTGTCTGAATTGAAACAAAAAGGTTATAAGTCAAAACGTAAATCGATCAAAATCAGTTTTTGCACTATCTAGTAACCTGTTCACTTTTCCGGAAAACCAAATACATCATTAAAGTGGCCAACTAATGCGGCAACTTTGCCCCAATTGAACCGACTTCGTATCTCTTACAAAAATGGGTATCTCTTACAATTATCCCTGTCGAAAAATGGGTACTTGTATAATAAAATCTAACACGTGACTGCAAGGAAGAAATGAGAAACCCGAAATCAGCCATACAAATACTCAATGACGAAAACCCGGATGAAACCTGGATGAAGAACATACTAAATAAAAGACTATAAATGACAAAATTAAAAAAAAAAAAATGTACTGTACATATAATAATTGCACACTGTTTGCTACTATAAAATGTAAATGTATGAAAATTTTAACACCGCAAGGTGAAAAATAAATCTTTACTACTACTACTACTATAATAAAATCTAATAAATACTTACGGTTTACAGCTAAGTTTGGTATCAGTAGCTCCTCTAAAGTTGCCAGGAACACATTCTTCGCATTTGTTACCTTGTGTTTTATTGCCACACCGAACACATTTTGCATTTCCAGTTGGTCCGATTCGTAAATATGATGATACTTCTGCCAAAGTCATGTTCGGATAAGGTTCTGGATCTGTACTGTTTTCATCTACGCAGATATTCGTATGACCATTACAATATTCAAAACATGGAATACATTTATCACGAGTTACAGGATTACCAACAAAAAGAGGTTTACATTTTTCACATTGGTCACCCTGAAAAAAAAAATTAAATAACACCAACAAACTTGTAGAAATGATATATTGCGTTCACTTTTGTAAGGACAGACCAGATCTGGTTATTTTGTGTACTTTTATAGTGTAATACTGCATTTAAGTGTCATTTAAAAAAATTCTTTCTGCTGTAAAACAGCCTTCAGATTTGTTGATTATGATCATTATAATTAAGATTTTTGCGCTAAAAATGTTGAAATTTTGGTCAAAGTTTTTTTGATTCAGATTTTAGCCAATATATAGCTTTAAGGGTGCGCACAACCGTATAGTTTCTTATACTAGACTAACAATCTGAAATAAAATTAGTAACAATCTATACATCAAAATAATCAGCGAATTTTTATCTATCTAATAGAATATTTTTAACTGTAGAAATAACTGTCATGCAATTGTAAATAAACAAATTGCCTTATAGACGCCTCTTGTAAACCATTCGACGAATATTCATGTACCATGAGGCAAATTGTAGCCAAAGCTTCATTCTACAAATGTGTTTGGAGATATTTTGCTCTATTGTGAAAATTACTTAAAGCTATTGTCCTTGGTAATCTACTTTTGCCGCCATCTCGAATCGCCGCGGTTCACAATATGGGTGCTGCGGATAAAAATAATTTATTTAATGTAAATAACACGTGTACCAAGTGGCATTTCATTATCATCAAGTATAATATTTTTCGACGAAGGTTCTAAACTATAAACAATCATGTCGAAAAAAATGTTGACGTATTATTTGAACATTTCTACACAAAACCATATAAATATAAAAATAATTTGAAGCCCACAAATATATTTAAAAAATTACAGAACATTGTTGTGTGATACCTATGATTAAGTTATTGAGCAATAACATTTTTACAATAATTTTTTCTGCAATCAAAAATATCCTATTAGATAGATAAAAATTCTGTGCAAAATTTGATGTATTTAATTTTAATTTGATGTAATTTTATTTCAGAATGTCAGTTTTGTATAAAAAACTAATAATCTCTGGGGGTTGTACGTAGCGTTAAGCTAATTTTGGGATGAGGATTATGAAAAAAATATTTGAATAATTCAGACTTTCCTAGTTTTTGAGTTAAATCCGATTTGAGCCATAAGGCCTTAAATTTTTTCCAGACTAAATAAACTACGAGGAATCCAAAAATTCTAACCACAGGTCGTTTTGTTGAACCATTTTTGAGTTGTGTTTTTACCGACCGAGGTATTGTGATCATATCGATTTTGACATTTCCAGATTTCGATGTATCTCCTCGAAGAGGTCCCTACATAACGTTTTGACTATTTTTAGCATGATGTCTGTCGGTCTGTCTGTCCGTCCGTCCGTCTGTCCGTATGTCTGTATGTGTACACGTGCAGAGCAAATTCGGCTAAAAGGATTTTTATGAAACTGTAAAAATCGGTTGACTAGAAATGGGAGTTTACTCATGTCGATTTTAAGGTTTTTGCGAATATTTAGCAACAGAAAAATATTTCGAAAAAATTTATTTAACAAAAGCTGCTATGAATGCAATAACTAATAACTTTTATTTGAGACTTTTTTTGATAAAACTAAAATATTCGATAAATTTTTGTAGAATTTTTCATACTTTATGATGGCGGTCGGTCCTGTGGTGACCACAGCTGTTTTTTTTTTTTTTTTTAATTCACAATTTTCTCAATTAATAAATTATACCATAAAAAAAAAAAAAATAGATTAATCCGATTATTTTGAAACAATACACGTTTTTCTTAATTTTTCATATTAGTTACGAAATAAAATAGGACTTTTTTATATGGTTGAATAGCAAAAAAAGCTCTATTCAAAATTATCATAACATACTATAAGCTCCTTATGAAAAATTTACATTGACCCCGATAACTTGAAAACGGTACACGATAGCAAAAATTTGAGAACCTCTATAAATTCACCATGAAAAAGTGACTTAAGAAAGTGCACACCAAAATAACTTAATATTTTAATGTTAAGTTATGAGTAAAAATTTAAAACCGGAAAATTTACATTTTCGTTCATATCTAGCAACCTATGTATTTTTTAGGAGAACAAAGACATCGTTAAAATGGTCCCTTAATACGGCAACTATGGTCTAATATAACCGACCTCGTATCTCTTACCGTTCTCGAGATCCCCATGCTTAACAAGTTATTTGAGACATCCTGTATAAGAATTTTAATTTACTTACCATTGTATTATTATGACACTCCAAACACTCCTTCAACTTGTCCGGACCTGCACAATTTGAATGTCCATTGCACTGGCATTCAATACTACAATTTGCCCCGACGTATCCAAAATCACACTGGCATTTATTAGGCTCAACACAAACTCCGCGAACACATCCTTGTGTACATTCTGGGACACATCCACCAGCACTATTATTATATCCCCTTCCACATTTACATTTGAACCCATCTCGAAGGTCTACACATATCTCACTGTCGCGATCGCAACTGTGATGGTTGTTTAAACATTCATTTTCGGGAGGACATCGTACGTAGTTCCAAGTGAAATTGACATTTGTTAGATCTGATATGTTTTCTGATACGTTTTGACTTTGTTGATAAAGACTTTTGCAGGTTGAAGTGACTGGTTTTTCGGTTGATCCTTCAGAACATACACCACGACCCTAAAAAAGTAAAAATATATATGAGGAGGTCATATTCACGATTTGTTACATAAAAATCTAAATTGAGATATTCTATGGGCTTCCGAAAGAAGGCGTCACGACAAGGGTTAACGTTAATTCACGCTGGTTTTTGTCAACATTAGTGTGACGTCACATACATGTGCTGCCATCTCACAACGGTTTCCTTTGTTTTTTTTTTTTTTGCTGATTTAAAATACATGTCGTTACTTTCGTTTCCTTAATTTTATGATTATTTTCAATTTTGGAGAAAAAAATACATATCTTTGATAAGTATACACTAATAAATACAGTTCAGATACTTTAGATAGAATAATGTTTTATAAACATATAAATAAGGATTCGAAGATATATTTATAGGTTACGTTTTTAAATAATATGAAAATCGAAATATCTTTAGTATTTATTTAATTAAAACTAAGTAATCATTAATATTTTGTTTCAAAATGCATAATGGTGTATTGTTTTGCTGCAAATTGCAATCATTACAGCCACATTCATAATTGCAATTTTTGTCGGTTAAAAGATGAAAATGAAAAACAATAATGGATAAAATAAGAACAACATATTGTTTTGCAAAAATAATGACATTAAATTATAATGTATAAAATAAAAATTTTAATAAATACATATTGATTTGTAGATTTGATGTGAAGCATTTTCTTACTTTGAAAACTTAATTTATACTTCGAAAAACAATTTAAAAAAAAAACAACATGGTCAATTCAAATAAGAGGAAACGAACCGGTAAGCAGCAGCACGGAAGCTCATTTTGAGACGTAGTTACTAATGTGATCTATTTCTGTGTTTCTAAATTAAATTCACTAATTTTTTAATGATTAAACTATAAAGTTGTATATAATATATTGTATTTGACCCGCTGGTCATGTTATGCGCCTCCGAGATCACAGGTGGACCAAAGAGGTCACGGAATGGATACCTAGAGACCATAAAAGAAGGCGAGGAAGACAAAGAACTCGATGGGAAGATGAAATTAAGGAAACAGCAGGCAAATTCTGGAGAAGGGCACCAAGCGACCGTCAACGTTGGGCGCAACTGGGGGAGGAGGCCCATGCCCAGAAATGGGCTCCGTGAATTTAATGTAATTAAGTTCAAGTAGATATTAAGAATATTAGTTTATGTAATTATTTAAGCAATACATGTATTGTAAATCATATTAATGAAATGAAAGATACATCTTAAGATACAATACAAATGTATATATAGATTTATAACGGAAATAAAAAAGGGCTATAATAATAATAATAATTTGACCCGCACATAATGGCTATATTTCATTCAAATGCATCCATTATATGCTTGCTAAATAAAATAATTTTTGAACCTACAATTAAATGTCTTATGAAAGAATTAAAAGAATATAATTTTACTCACCGTTTCATCATCAACGGCACACCATCCACAATGCGCATGTCTTAAACAAGTCGAGCACATTGTATAACTCTCGCATGGTTCCGGACAATGGTCTTTTTCCTCATTCCTTAAAACTAGACCACAAACTCCTCCGCTGCAATATAACGGCTGTTGACTTATAGATATACACTCATTCAACTGTGTAGACCAATGACAATTGTTAACCGAAAGACAATCGGCACAAGAAGTATAATTCACACATGGAATCTCACAAACTGATTGATTAGATTTCAGTGAACGTTGACATTGATAGTGTGGTTTATGGTGTTCAATTTCATTTGTTTTTCTAGTCCATGCACAACCGTCAAGTTGGCTGCACTGGTAACAGTTGGATGCTAGACATTGGTTCCAGATGTCAGGACATTGAGTTATTGTAGTATAAGGTTCAAGATCGTCGTTACACATATCTAATTTTGGACAGGTGGCATTACTGTGGATACAATGACTTGAACAACCACGACACCATTGGCAGCCTGAAGTTTGAAGGCATGAGGAACATTCTTTCATTACTGTACAATCCACAGATAAAGCTAAAACAGAAAATTAACATGTACATAAAAAAATTGTGTGTGCTTAAGAACACGCGGTAAAGTGAAACGTAAAAAAGAGTGGTTACTACCAGATACTGTATTTTTTTTTATTTTATTTTAATCAGAGTGTCGAACCGGAACCGAACCGAAAACCCAAAACCGAAATTAACCGGAATTTTTAACAGAACCGGAACCGGAATGTAAAATTTCTCAATTTAAAAAACGAAACCGAAACAAAATATTAATAACGGTTAATTTCGGTTCAAATTTTTTCCATTAAATTAATTAATTAATCGCTTTCTTACTACTAAAACTTATATTGACTGATAAAAGAATGAATCTATCAGAAGCAAATTTGAAGAACATATTAATGTGTCGATTAAGAATGGATTTTTAATTTTATTTTCATTTCAAATATTATTTTTAGTGAATAAACTGTGATTAATTTTTATTTTAATTTTTTTTTTTTTTTTTTTGTAAGAAAAAGGTTTGTGTTATACCCTTTTTTTCTATATAATATTCTTCAAACTGTTATTTATTATTTTTGTAAAAGAAAAATTCATTACTGTCAAAAATATATGTTGAGCAAAAATAAGTCTTCAACCAAAATTTTCAGCACTCCTTGCATCTGGCGCTCCAGGCAACTGACTGTCCTGACACTCCCTTAATCCGGAAGTTTGTTGGAATTTTATTATATTACGTGCAATATGTTTTTGTATTTTCATTTTTATGTTCCTAAATTGTATTTTGTTTTCGTTTTTGACAATAAAATTTTTAATTAAGGTCCATTTCGTTTGTATTTTCAATTTTATAATTGAAAAACAAGAATAAGAAGAATTTGGTAAATAAAGTTAAACCAAAATTTATAATAATAATAATAATTTATTTGCCATTAAGTGTACATTACAAATAAAATAAAAATGATAGTTGAATAAACACAAACAACAAGAAAACTTGAAACTTGCAGACAAATAAGTGAAATAGTACTTAAGCTCTAAGGAGCTTGTGTGTGCAACCAAAATATACAATTATTGATATTATATTATATCAGTAACATATATAGCTCTGACAATACATAAGTTTTTTATTATTTTATTCATTCATTCATTTTATTTATTTATTTTTTTTAAATTTTTGAATTGCTAGATATAAATCAATTTTAACATAAGTATAGTAATATCGGTAGATATTTGATGTTAGACTCGATTTTAACTTGTTATTCGAACTGGTACTGAACCGGAACTGAACCAGAATTTTTAGACGAACTGAAACTGAAACTGGAATGAAAAACATTTACTTGGAACGTAACCATAAACCGGAACGTAATAAATTTGGTTTCGACTCTTTGATTTTTACTTGCAATTCTTATCGGCAAAACATTGAATTAAACAATCCGCACTACTCAAAGGGACAACCTTCTGTTACCCCGCCTATGGAGGTGTTGGCTTCATAACAAGTTGCCGCGTTCAATCTCTACATTATATAACCTCATTGTCGCAAACATAGTACTAATCATAAAATGGTTTAAAGATTAAGAAAGCAAAAACTATATTTACTTACCATCACATTTAACTCCAGAAGAACTCCTCATGGTCCCAGTCCATGATGAACATTGATCGGGTAAATTCTTATTATTCGAATAACAATATGTTGAAAAAGAACCATTATTCAATTGATTAACGCAATATCCACATCCAATTTTATGCGAACAAGCATACGAACTGTAACTCCAAAATTCGCAAACATCTTCCGGCATTGATATTTTCGTAACCTTACACTGCGATTCACTCCCCCATCCGCCAACAACATAAATCGAACCGTTCTCATAAGTCATTGCTTGTCCATAAGTTTGTGTCGGTAAAGGACCAACTCGATGAATATCATCTGATATTAAATTAATCCAACGACTACAACTATAAGAATATGCAAAGAAACTATTCGTGTAGTTCCATGGTGAATTTTGCCCCCATTCTGCCATACGTCCCCCAAATATTAACATATACGAATCGGTTGAAATCGCTGAATGTAAAAATCTTGGGTGTGGTAATGTAGGATATTCTGTAGAGTATTCTCGTATTGATTGGAGGTCAACCCAATGCATTGTTTCGTATCTTAAAGCATATAAACGGTTTGATAATATTGTACGATTATTATGGAAATGGTATCCACCAAATATATAAAGGCTATTTGTTTGCGAATGGAATACAGTTGTATGTCCAAATAAACCAATCAGACCTTTTCCACGTATTTTCATGATATTCCATTCGCCTTTATCCAAACGAAACTCCCACGGAACACTTAAAAATCCATACTGTGGTGAAAATCCACCAACTAGTATTAAACTATCATACAATGGACTTCTATAACAGGTTAAAGTATGTCCAGCTAAAGGTGGTGGCCATTTTGTTTTATTAGTTATTTCATTCCATCTTTGATTATGTAAATCGAACTGCCAAAAATCATTCAAAACATTTTCATTTAATAGGTATCGTATATGTTTTGTTAAACCTCCAAATATATAAATAGCTTGTCTTGAATGTACTATATCAGCTGCATGGTAATATCGACCTTGTGGCATTTTAGCTTCCGGTGTTGAATCAACGGTAACTTGCATCCAAGTTGAATTTAAAATATCAAATAATCTTATATCATTTAAAGGACCATGGGAAAGTGAATAACCTCCAAACATCCATAATCCTCTACGATGATCAGCTACTAACGAATGTCCAAAACGTGGAAGTGTTTTACGTAAATGTTCAACTTGTAACGCTAAATTTTGTGTATTAAATAACTCGGTAAAAACAATTTGTGAATCATTTAATTTCGTCATACAATCAACACCACCCCATCCATTAAAACAAAGACACCTTCCATAATTGTTATCACATTCTCCTTGTTTTAATTCAGATCCACAATTCTGCGGACATACCTTATCCGTACATTCAGCACCTACGAGATTATCCGTACAAATACATTGTCCATTTTTACAGTATCGAGGTGGTTTACATTCTGTTTCACAACTTAATATTTTATAAACAGCATTAAATCCCTCACCGTGTAACCCTTGTTTATAGTGTACAGTTAAGTGTCCTGATTTAGTTTCGACAATCATGTTGGAACGAGCATCTTCCCGACAAAAAACAGCCATTAGTGAACTTTGTTGACTTGTATCGGCAAGTTCAGGCATCCCATCGTAAACATATACAGCATTTTCACCACAAGTTACGTTTAACTGACTTGCGTTGACCTGTAATTGAATTACAGAGTTGCGTAGATTTGGGCTGATGATCCAAAGACATTCTCTAGGTGGTGGTCCACTCCAAGGTGCCATATAAGCATGATGTGAACTTATACCTTGACCTATTGTTTGCGTAAGCATTCCTCTAGCTTCACACTGGTAGTAACATTGCCCACCATTCAACGGGGAACCGTAATAATTTAATTTACATTGTTCACATTTTCTTCCTTCTGTATTATCTTGACAATAACACACACCCGTTGTCATATCACAAATTCCAGCTGTAACGTTACCATGTTCGTTGCAGTCACATTTTTTACACCCTTCCGAACCTGTTGCGTTACCATAGCTACCAATTAAACATTTCTCGCAGTTTGTTCCAGTCGTCCAGTCTTGACATGAATCACATAACCCAACTTCTATTGTACAGTTCGAATGGAAATTACATCCGCAATCTATTGAACAATCTTCACCCGTCCAACCTAAATTGCATTCGCAGGTATAGTTTGGAGCACCTAAACATCTTCCGTTGATGCAAGGGTGGTCACAGGTTCTTGTACAGTTGTTTTTACCGTCTCCAGCATAACCTTGACGACATTTACAACTAAATGATCCGTCGGTGTTTGTACAAATGGCTTCTTCGTGGCAATCGTGTAAACCTAAACCACATTCGTCTACATCAGGGCAGTGAGCGTAAGCCCATCGTGCAACGGTCATATTTAATACGTGTTCACATGAGGTTTGTGGTCGATTAAAGTCTCCTTGAACACATGTACCTGAAATTAAATACAATAATTATACACTGATTTTCCATGCAAGTAGAAGATAACGTAATAGCTGTTCATAGAAACGTGCTCTACATCCCTTAATGAAATTTTTTTGTGAAAAATCTTTAATTAAAAAATAATTTATTAATTTATTTAGTATTTTTTATAGTAAATTATTATTTTTAGGATTTTGTAGGTATGACCAAAAAACCCCTATACCCAGTGATGACATCCTAAATTTTCAGGAAGCGGTTCTATAAAGTCATGTGATATCTAGGAACCTATTCTGTATTTTTAAGAGTGAAAACAAATCACTTACTTCCATTTATTAAATATAAGGAAAAAATTTTAAGAGCGTATTTATTAATAACGTATAAAATATATATTACATTTGCAACACTACAGGGCACGGCGCACGTTAATTTTAATAATTCTAACAACCGGTTCCCTAGGGTTTCAATAATTTTAAGAAACGGTTCGCGCGAACCGGTCCGAACCGGTAGGATGTTATCACTGCATATACCGTCATTTTGTCGTCTGTCTGTCTGTTCAGTAAAAATTGTAGTCAAACGGCTAAACCTAGAGAGTTGAAATTTGGCATGCTTATACAACTCTTTGACCCGCACATAGGAAAAATACTAAAGCATCTAAAAACATATCCCCCTAAAAATATAAACAAATATGTGCTCATTGAAAAACAAAATATTTTTTTAAAATTTTGAGTAGGGTATCAAATGGAAGCCCTTAGTACGTGGATTAACGATCAAAATTTTATTTTTGCTAAATAAATTATTTGATACGATTATTGCCAAAATTGGAAAAAAAAAATTGTCCCACACCCTGTAGCCCAGATGGTTTAAACTAAAAATCTGAAAAAATTCTAAGTAATGTACATTGGTGTGAACCGGAATAGAACAGAAATTTTTGATCAGATAATATTTTCGGAAAATAACGCATTTTTTGTGTTTTTTGGTTCACGATGTATAAAACTTATAGTTATGTAACACATTATACTAGAAGACGTATCCTGGTCTAATGTTAACTTGCTCGCTTGCTACGCAGCAAACTAGGATTCAATCCCGGTCAGAGAAGACAATTTTATTTTGTTTTTTTCATTTTGTTTTGTCAAAATTCTAGTTATATTTTGGCAAATGTTGCATTTAATTTTTAAAAGCGTAAATTTAATAACTAGTTGGGATTGTTGGAATTATATTTTCATTCTATGTGTCATGTATACGAAACCAGAGGGGCGGAGCATATGACTTAAAACAACCACTGGAAGCCATAGTCGCAATTTTCAAAATCTTAATGAACCTTGCTATATAAAAAAATACTGCACATATTTAGAAACCTAAATAATGGTATTAGTTATTAGAATTAAAATTAACAAATAACAATTTTAACATAAAATTTGTTTTTAAAGCTCTTAGATTAACAGACGATAAATTATTTTAAAAATATCGTTCATTTTGCCATGATTACTACAAACCAAAATTTGTCCTACACACTCAGCATGTCGCCTTCACTTATTATATACCTGCGAAACCCTGAAATGTGTAAATTTTCACACTTCACATCAATTTTCTATAGTTAAATACACTCATATTTTGATATAATATACCAGTGGTTCTTAAACTTTATAGATGACAGCACTCTAATATAAAATATGAAAAATGCAAGGCGCCCTACTCTCATTTCTCTGTATGACAGCCGTATTAATTCTACAGAGTTCGCCTTTCATATATCTACAGCGGGGTGCGGTGACGCCCTGGTTGAAAACCACTGGTACAGGCAGATAGGCATACGAAACCCTAAAAACCGGATTGTGTTCGTCAGAAAAAAACACCCCAACAAAAATAAAAAACGAATTTGGAATTTTAAGCTATCATTCGGGTACCGATTTCGAAGTAGATAATCAAAATTTCGTAAAACTAATAACAGGGTCGTGTTTAGGAGTCTCGAACACCCCTAGATATTGAATTTCAACGCAATCAAACAAACTTCATTTTTTGTTTCATTCAGATAACATTGGAACTTTTTTGGATCGCAGGCTCCTTTTTGAATTTTCTAGATTTAGAATTTTTCTTTCTAGGTTCTAAATTTCAACTTTCTAGGTCACTGGGAAGTATTATCTGTCTCATTTTGTAATACGAAACTAAGTGGGAAATTTAATTTTTTTTGTTGTATATTTAAAATATCATCTTAGGGTGGTAATTCTGAAGTGGCACCTTTCAAAATATTTGACATGTCTATCACAATTTTGACATGTCAATCGCAATTTTGACATGTCAATTTGTTATCTGACATATATAGATTTTGAGTGAATATAAAATCGATATAATAAAACTTAACCAAATATTTAAAAGCCAGATTTACAAGTTCACATGTTTCCATAAAAGTCTATTTACACCACAACAGTCACTAAAGTAACCAGATCTAGTTTCGTATTACAAAATGAGACAGATTATACGCAAAAAACCTCTGGAAGGACATCTGACAGACACCTCAGGGATTTTATATACAGGTGTTTGTTTGAAACGGGGCACCCCGAAAATCTCCTTTATTTGTAAAGATACAAAAAATCTTCAGAACAAAAGTTAAACTAGACAAAAAGGCCCATCTAAAGGTTACTATAAGAATTCTGAGGCACTTCCGGTTTTACCGGAAACGATGTCAACTTTTGATCTAGCATAGGGAATCGATAATTTTATATTTTTTTACTAAAAGTACATTAAATTAGCTTTACAATGACACCAAAAAATCATATTTTTATGTTAACCATTTCAAAATGGCGACCATTTATTTACAAAATAATAATCAACATAAGTTTTACAAAGTAGAACGTAGCAAGCTTTGAAAATAAAAAAAGAAACAAAATATCTATAATATAAAAATAAACTATTTGACTATTTAGAA
The DNA here is from genome assembly GCA_963971575.1 of Liopterus haemorrhoidalis. Classification (NCBI taxonomy): domain Eukaryota; kingdom Metazoa; phylum Arthropoda; class Insecta; order Coleoptera; family Dytiscidae; genus Liopterus; species Liopterus haemorrhoidalis. The sequence goes on from OZ020623.1 coordinate 16,970,306, forward strand.
AAAAAAATTTTTTTTTTGAAACAAAAATAAGCAAAATAAACTATTAAACTCTTGTTATTTATAAAACATTTAATTGAAAAATTAAAATTTAAGTTATTTCATGTTATTTCATATAATAACTAGTTATAACAGTTTATTTTAGAGATATTTTGTTTCTTTTTTTATTGTTTTGAAAGCTTGCTACGTTCAACTTTGTAAAACTTATGTTGATTATTATTTTGTAAATAAATGGTCGCCAGTGGAGGATCTGCGTCTTAAACATCGTCCGCATTGCCAACATAATTTCTATTATAAAAAAATACTCTTTGAATTTGTGCTTCTCTTCTTTTATCTATGTTGTACAATCAATAAACTAATAATAACTATAATAATTTAACAATTACGTAGATATATATATATAGAATAGAATAGAATAGTTTATTCTGTCTGTATGATACAAGGTAAAGACAATGTCAGTGTTACAGTTCATAATACATAATGATTTTTACATAGATGATAATTTGCAGTCAAGAAATTCATTTATGCTGTAGAAGGCTTTTTGTAGTAAGAATCTTTTTAGTCGGGTACGCAGCTGCGTCGTCCTTAGTTCTTTGATCTCTTTGGGTAACTTGTTGTAGATTATAATTCCAATATTTAACATCTCGGTGGTTTTTAAACGCAGGTTGTATGTTTCTAAATTGTGTTTGGTCCTTGTGTTATAGTCATGTCTCTCCTCGTGCCTAGTTAGCCGGTTTTTTTGCTTATGAGTTTCAAGAGCTTTTTCCAATATGAATGCGCTGTATAGTGTTAGGATCTTGTGTTTAACAAATATAGGCCGACAGTGGACGTTATTAAGCTCTTGATCTAGAGCTCTTACCGCTTTCTTTTGGACAACAAAGACTTTTTGTGCATGAGCCGAGATTCCCCAAACCGATAAGGCATATGTCATCACTGAATGGAACAGGGCAAAGTATGCTGTCCGTCCTGCTTCACAGCTGACGCATTTGGTGATACGTCGTATAACATAGACTGACTTGGACAGTTTTGCTGTTTGGTTTTGAATGTGTGGCAGCCATGTTATCCTTGTATCCAGTGTTATGCCTAGGAATTGTGCTGACTCTGCTCTTATGAGTGTTCTTCTAGATGCAGTGAGATATAGGTATTTGGTCTTACTATCATTGAGTTGTAGTTCGTTAGAACCAAACCAATTTGTTGCCAGGTCCCGAAGCATTTGAGTTTGTTGTATCAGTTTTTCACCTTTGTTGCTTTTTGTGGCAATTGTTGCATCGTCTGCAAATAGCACAATGTGGCCATTGTGTATATTTGCTGGCAAATCATTAATGTAAAGGATAAAGAATAATGGTCCCAGTATTGATCCTTGTGCTATGCCTCTGTTCATTGTTTGCAATCCACTTTTATTTTTATTTGTTTCGACAAGCTGCTTCCTATCCGAGAGATAGGACTCTATCAGTTTAATCACAACCCCTCTTATGCCATACTTCTCGAGTTTCTGTAAGAGTATGGGATGCGACATACAGTCAAATGCTTTTGTTAAATCACACAGCATGACACAACTGTCTTCTTTTGCCTCAAATGCATTCATTACGTACTCGAGTAGGTTGATTATCGCATCTTTCGTATTTCTTCCTTTGCGGAATCCGTACTGTTTATCCGACAACAAATCTGTTTTGCTAACAAAAGCACATAGTCTGTCTGATAGCACTGACTCCAAGATCTTAGAGAAAATGGGCAAAATGGTAATTGGGCGGTAGTTAGTGGGGTTGGTAATATCACCTTTTTTATGGACGGGCACAATCCTGCCTATTTTCATTTTATCAGGAAATATCCCCTGTGTGAAGCATATGTTGATAATATCTGCTAGCGGTTTGGCGATGATGTGCCCTACTGCTTTGATCAGCTTGCAGTTGATACCAAAAACATCTAAACTTGTGGTGTTTTTTACCTTCCTGATGTGTTGTAGAACTTCTTCTTCGCAGGTTGGTTCCAGGAACATAGAACCAATAATCGTAGGAGAGCTAAGCATATATTGTAGAGGACAATCGTTGTTGGGAGGTAATTTAGTAATTATTTCGTTTAGTAATTATATATATATATATATATATATATATATATATATATATATATATATTTAAATATTTTTTTATGTAATAACGCAAATAAACTTCTCCTAACCTCGATATGACAGAATAAATTCAAACGATATGAAATTATGTTGGCAATGCATACTATCTTTACATGCAGATTTCTAGATGGCAGCACCGGAGATTTAAACAACAAATGTGAAAGCAAACCTATGTTAAAGATCGGTGAACTTTAAGATCACTCGTCTTGAAGTTCTAATGTGAAAAGGGTATTACTTACATTATAATTTAAAAATATACTCACCTAAAATAGGATTTTCAGAACTATAGCACCATCCACAGCTTAAAGATTTGAGACAAGTTGAGCAATTATTATGAGACTGACAAGATTTGCACTGATCAGCTCGGTGCGCTGGCATATAATGATTTTCTTGCGGTGACGGAGTAGGTGTATGCGGTGGTGAAATCTGATCCAACCACTCCCGACACAATCCAAACTGATATTCACTTGTATAAACAGAAAAACTAAAACACTGCTGCGTAGCTTCACACCAAACACATCTTCCACGAACATCTAAACATGAATTACAATCAGTTCTTTCGTAACAAGGTACCGGACATTTATCCGTTGACGATACGATATCTTGTGTTCCAACTCCAATGCGCATACATCTCGCTTCGTCGACCCACCATTCGCATAAACCTGATTCAACACAACGTTCACATGATATATAATTAGAACAGTTAGAACAAGCACTTGGAAGTAAGGTTAAATATCTCCAATCACCGTTTAAACTGCAAGATTCAGTCTCATCAATACTTCGACTCACACACTGTGATGTCAGTTCACACCAACCGCATAAAGAATCAGTTAAACAATGCAAACAATTCGTGTACTGCGAACAAGAACCGTTAGCGTACGGTTCTAAGTATTCGAACGTAAATACTTTAGCAGTTTCGCTGTTTTCTTTTAAATGTTGTAACTCCATTTTACTTTGGTGTGGAAATATTTGATGTAAACTTTTTTGTGATTCAAAATCAACTAATATTCTATTTTGTTGTAATAACCAATCTTTTTTTTGACATTCTCTTTTATGATCTGTTGAATATATGTGTGTTATTTGTTTTTCTCCGCTATCATCGGATAGTTTTAATGTTGCATTACAATACGTTACGCAAACTTGCAATTTTTCTTTGTCTGACCAATCAGCTGGTGGTCTTAAGAAGCCGAGAAGACGAGCTACCATTGTACCAGATTTCATTGTTGTTCGTATCGATGGTGAACTATAGTCTACAGTTGTTGCGTTCATGATTGCGACTACGTCAGGTTGAGACAGGTTTACTGGGTGATGGTATTTTAAGAATGTTAAACCTGGACGTTTGTCCAATTGTCGGCAGTGTTCTGGTTGATGGACCTGAAATTAATTTAAAATGCATTTACATTTAAGAGCTAATTAATAAAATTTAGGGAAAAAAATAATTACAAGTTTGAAAGAATATACTGTGCATATCGTTTATAAAGACATATCGATTTTTGCGAAATTTCAAAATCCCGTCCAGCAACATATCTTTTTATACGTTATACTTATCGCTTATAACAAGAGCCATGCATATCCGCGGGTATCCGCGGATATCCACAACTTTTCTGCGGTTGCGGATAAACTATCATTTAAACCATGCGGATGCGGATAAAATTTGATATCCGCTTATCCGCAATATCCGCGTGAACATTAAATCTTCGGTTACTTTCGGAGAAACACGCGATTGTATTCTGGCTATCTGTATTCTGGTTGTCTGTATACATATGTGATATTTTGTAGCATTCTATCTCACTCTATGTTATTGTTATTAAGACAATCAACACAACTTTTTTTTTTTATTATTGTATATAGAAAATAATATTTTGGACAAAAGTTGCTTGGTACACTTTCGATATAATTCTTTCTACCTCTGCTCTAATTCTGGCTTTTAAAGCTAATAATCGCGTTTTTTACATAAAACTGAAGTTTTATTTAAATACCAAAATTTACCTATATAGTAAAGGAGAATTTACTTGACGGATTGATCGATTGAGAACCGATGAAGAAATATATATCTATTTCACACAGTTTTATGTAAGTTGTCAAAACCGTATTTCTGCTTCTTACTGTAACGTTCGTTAATAGTTTTTGTCTTTTTTTTTTTTTTGTTATATTATAATATGGTAACTTCAACGTATGTCATTTTGTATACACGCGAGGGCATTCAGCTCTGGGCGGTCGCTAATTGTGTAGCGGAAGGGGTTTCACGTGTTCGATGCATTCTTGTTTTTGAAGACAGGCGTGTTTAGTTAAGTGAAGGCGTGTATCTCTTTCTCTATTTCTAGCTCTGTCTGTGAACAAATGATATGTCTCTATTCAAAAATGCTATAGTTCTCTCCCATTGAACCATATGCTTTAATTAACCGTTATCTGTCATCTAAATTCTCCTTTACTATATACATTTTTGTAAAGGTTACTATATACATTAAGTAAAAGGTTTTGCTGATTCCAAAAATTGAAATTGACAAAAATTGAAAAATGACTCATGTTGCTATTTGAAAAAATATGATTTTTTTTAAATTCAATAATAAGCCAGTGGCGAAAGGAGACCTCCGCTAGACTTGCCCTCCCATAAAAAAAAAATAATAATAAAAAAAAATACATAATTTTTTTTTTTTTAATTTATAAGAAGATTTAGTTAAATGTTCAAAAATACATCAAATTATGTCCTATACAAATTTTTGTCGAAGGCGTGGTTTACTAGTTACGAATTTTTTTAAATTTAAAACTTTAATGACTTCCGTTTCCGGTTCCGGATTTTAATAAAAAACAATAGGGTTCTTGCCAATTATTAGGAGAATTTTTTAGTATCAGGACGAACTCTTTAAGTTAAACCGTTTTTGAGTTATCGAGTACACACACAGACACACACACACACACACACACACACACACATACGGACGGCACTTCGAAAATAGGTTTTTTGGATTCCCTGGACCATGAAACGTGGTCATCAGTCAAAATCTCGACATCGAAAATTTGCGCGATTACAATACTTGCCCCTTATATACTAAGGTCGGGCAAGTAAAAATATATATAGCCACGTTACAGTACCTTTCTCTCACCTTGGAAAAGGTAAAACTGACGTGAGATGTTAGTTGACATTAACCCTTTACCGCATAGTGTGCCATATATGGCACATTCCGATTTTTATTTTTTATTTTACTTTTAAAACTGAATCAGAACGTTACTTCATGAATGTTCATATATGCCACATACACAGCAATGGATCCTGCAGTATCTCAAGTAATGGGCTGCAATAGATTTGAGAATATCAAGCGGAATTTGCACTTCAACAATAACTCTGAATTTATTGAGAAACGACAACTAGAAGATACGACCTTTTCTTTAAAAAATTCGAGGGCGACTTTTAATCCCTAATGAAGAACACCTAGCAATTGACGAGCAAATAATACGGAATCATCTTCTTTTGTAACGTAATGTAGAATCATAATGTTCCATGTATGGCACAAACCCTAAATTATTATTTTAATTATTATTTTTTCATAAAAATAATAATTAATATATTAAATATATTTTTTTAATTAATTTTTCTATTAATAAGAACCAATTCCTAATGCTCATGAATTATTTTAGCCAAAAATAAAAATTCATGCAGTAAAGGGTTAATATGATACTTGACAGTACTATCAACACGTATTTCATGAGCACAACGCCACCTGCTCCCTACGAAAAAGAACGCTTAGGCCCTTCAAATTTTTTGTCTCTCTCTAGGTTTCAAAATTATTAACGCATTTAGGTTAGTTTTAGTTTAAATCCAAAAATTTTCAGTAGTGTTTTAGAGCAGCGATTACCAAATAAGGCGAAACATGTTAGTTCTTTCCAAACTGACAGCAAAACCTGTTGTGCGGATATTTTTGCGGATGCGGATTTATTATTTACAAAAGCTGCGGATGCGGATCGGATGTGGATACATAAAAGCTTATCCACGCAGGGCTCTACTTATAACGACATCAGATATTACGACGAAATTGATATAACAACGAAAAATGGCTTGAAATTGGGGTCAAATTATCTTTTATAACGATGGATCACCACTGCCTAGCGCGAAAACGCTGTGGAAGTACCGAATTGGCTAGAAAAATTACCGAGTTATGAAAAGGCAAAACGAAACGTGACTTAATAAATGTGAATAAAATAAAAAATGTTAAATGAATCTGAATTAAAAGCTCTCAAGATAAAAATATATGCTACGCCAATGATCCGATTTTGATAGGCGTGGCTAAAATCTTGGTTCATAACATTCGATTATGACCTTGACTAGACTACTTTAGATAATCGAACTGTATATGACAAAGTTAAATTTTTTCAATATATCTTTTATTTCACAACATAAAATTAATATATCAATTTATTTTACCTCTGTCCCTTTAGTTCCCCACCATCCAGGTGGTTGAAATGGACTTCCTTCATTAACACCACAAACACCATAATTATCATCCTTGTGGTGACATCTAGCGTTCTGTACGCACCAGGTACATTCTCCCAAACCAAGTTTATTGGCCGCGGAAACCAACACAGTCCCTGATGGTTTCCCATGAATTAGACACGAGTGACAATCACCTAATGCGGGACATACACCAGGGCAAGTTGTGGTCATTAGGTTGGTAGTACAGTTTGCACCAACCGTACGCCCGTAACATTGCTCATCTGCTGAACACCAACCACATTCTGGATCCGCTATACACTCTGGAAAAATATATAATGCATTAGTAGTGATTGATTTTATTATTTTAGGAGTACCAGAAAGGTACCAGTCGTTTTGTAGGTATGACCACCGTGTCTGTGTATACGGTATAAATTGTAACCAAACGGCTGAACATAGAAAGTTGAAATTTGACATACTTGTACAACTTTTTGACCCACATATAGGAAAACTATAGAGTGTTCAAAAAAATACAGCGCGGGATAAACATAAACAAATATGTATTTAATGGAAAAGTAAATGTTTTTTCTTTTAAATTTTGAGTGGGGTATCAAATGAAACATCTTAATGCGTCCAAAAACTTTTGTCTCCCACCCTATCTCCCAAAATGATTGATCTAAAATTCTGAAAAAAAAACTCCGTAATGAACATTGATGGGAACCGGAATAGTTAAACAGGAATGTTTGATCAGATAATTTTTTAGAAAAATGTCGACTTTTTGTCGTTGACCAAAAAAAAAAATTAAATTTATTGTGTGGTGTCAAAAGAAAGCTCTTAAGACATAGATTACGGAACAATAGATAGTTTTTTGAAATTCGTTTCTTTTAACACCAATTTAGCAAAAAAATGTGCAAAAGTTCTTGTCCCGCACCCTTTTACCAAAAAGGGTTAAATTATAAATCTGAAAAAATTATAGGTAATGTATATTGATCTGAGCCGGAAACATACGAGAGGAATTTTTGATCAGATTGTGTTTTTGAAAAATATGGCAGTTTTTGTGTTTTTTAAAAAATTAACTATGTTTTTAATTCATAGTTAAATTATGGCTAGTAATGTTATGGATTTTTTGTATTTATAGCTAAGATAGTGCGTGTATATTTTTGGAATTAAAAATTAAAAAAATATATATATATTTTTTAATAGTTGCGCACTGAGTTACTAACACCACACCACACCACACTATACTCTACACTGTAAAATATTTCTTATGAATCTAATGAAGACTTGAATATGAAGCAAATACAGAAATAAACGCTGGGATATTTGGCAAATTATTTAATTTTTGTTTAAAAATAAATAAATGGAAGCTCTTAGTTCTCAAATAAAGAATAAAAATGATTATCAAAAAAACTGTTGATTTTGATGTGATAAATATACCTAGACATACAGTATTATGTTGGCTTCTTACACCTATTAAATACCTGCAAAACCCTGAAATGTGTGAAAATTCACACTTTACTTCAATTTTTTTGAACTTTCTATAGTTTTCTTATATGTGGGTCAAAAAGTTGTACAAGCATGGCAAATTTCAACTTTCTATGTTATGTACAATTTCTACTGTACAGAAGATGGGTTTTTTAACACCAGGCGCACAAATACCATTACATCTTTGGAACTACCGAACAGATTTTAAAAATTATTTTAATTCTGATAAGTGTACAGTGCAATCATTAATTCCTGAGGGTTACACAACGGTAAACAATGGGTTTATAAACATCAAAATTGTATTCTAATTCACAGCTGAAAATCCCGACTTGACAAAGAACCAATCAGATTACTTCGTTGGCCCGAACTCACCCGAGGAATAACGAAAATCCGTTGCAAACTTCTAATTTGTGTAGAGAAAAACAGTGTTCATTTAATAATTAATTCGTACGGTAAGGTAAGAAAAAAAGAATATACGCCTATGTGTACATGACATTGGAAATAAGTTTGATAACTAAATGTTTCTGTCAAGTACTCACGTGTCAAACGCTCAGGAATTAATGATCTCACTGTATAAATCTTGTACCATCTTTGCCGTTGCCGAAACCAATGTTGTCGCTAATAATTTCAAGAAAATGCTTAAATATTAACGAAAAACATTAATTTCAATTTACCCACCCGCACAAATATTATTAAAACTTTATAACTAATTACAGACAGACACATGAAAAACATTATAAAGGTTTTTTGCTGGTACAAAATCCTAAAAAACAATTTTAAAAGAAAAAATCATCTTACCTTGTCTTTTTTTGTGTCTTCCACAAACAGTTTCAGCTTCATAATGTTCTCCTTTTCTAGCCGCAACCATAGGTGGCACTGTATACGCCAACAAATCCCCATTCATATTACCATGATAACCACCAACAAGCAACAACGTATTCTCATTCCGAACACTAGCCGCATGCGCAAAAACACCTTGTTGTTTCGGATATAAAGATTCAACTCCTTCGCCTAATATATCTGGATTAACCCAAGCGTGACAACCCATATGATATAGATACATTTGGTTATCGTAACAGATCTCTTCTTTATTATGGCGATGTGAATAACCACCAAATACTATCAAATAATTTCCTATTATATTCGCTGTATGAAAAGCTCGTTCTCTAGGTACGAATTTCTCTCTTAAATGTTCTCGAGGATAGTGTAATTCAGTCCAATGTTTACTATCGAGTTGAAAACCGAACATTCTATCGCTAAGCTTCGAAAATCTAGCTACTCCCGCAACAACACCTCCGTAGATTATTAAAGAATTTGATGGTTTATGATAAACTGTTGAATGTGCTACCACTCTAACATCTAGTTCTTTTCCTCCTCTAGGTTGGACATACTGCCAATATTCATCACCGTCTATACTTAATTTAATTTTGTACAATTTTGAGGAGAATTCTCCATCTGTGGTACTGCCTCCAAAAAGATATATGTAGTCTTCAACGGATGTTAGACTATGGCGGGTTAATGGTGGGGGGATTATTGTTGATTTTTGAGCACGGAGACTCCATCTTTTGGTGTATATACTGTATGACCATAGTTCGTTTGATAAAGAACCGTTGTCTAATTTTCCACCGTAGATTAGAAATCCTCCAGGAATGGCACAAGCCGCATGGCCTTAAAAATAATGTAGTAAATCACTGTATACAGGGTGTTCAATCTAAGTGTGTCACCATTGCTATCTCGAGAACTATAAGAGCTAAGAGGTTGGTTAATTTAGCAAAGAAATACCATTTTGCCAGTCTATTACAAAACTATTAACAAAAATTTTTTATGATCAGTGGTTCTCCAAATATGGAACCCAACTTTCTTATTTTAAATCAGAACATATTTTTTTTATATTTTTGTTCGGAAGGGAATTATATATGCATCCAAATGTACAACATTTGAAAGACAATATTGAAGATATTACATCAAATATTGATGGGAGAAAATTAAAAAACGTCCGAAATAGTTTACTTTTAAGGATTGAATTATGTATTAATAAATATGGAGGCAATTTTGAGCAATATTCATAATCAAAATTTTACTATGTCATAGAATTTTCAATACATTTTGATATTCATTTGTTTCATTCATAACAGGCTGATTCCTGTGCGATTTGATTTAAATTAATGTCAATTTAATATGCATTTTTCTCAAAATTTTTGTGATATAAGGGTACTAAACTGTGTATTCGTTGAATTCAGAATAAAATTCCCTTTCGTACAAAAATATAAAAAAAATATGTAGTCATTTAAAATAAATAAGTTGGGTTCCATATTTGGAGAACCACTGATCATAAAAATTTTTTGTAATAGACTTGAAAAATGGTATTTCTTTGCTAATTTAACCAACCTCGTAGCTCTTATAGTTCTCGAGGTAGCAATGGTGGCACATTTAGATTGAACACCCTGTATAGTCTTTCTGGAAGCACTTAAAAATAGAGATTTGGGACGAAAAATATCGTACGGAACGAAAACAAAATATTATCAATTTCGGGCAGGACTATAAACTATTCCAGGGTTTCCCAAATGGTGGGTCGCGACCCAGTACCGGGTTGCGGTAAGCGAAATGCCGGGTCGCATAAAAACTCGCGAAACCTAGGTGTTTTTTTCAAGAAACACTAGAATACGATTAAATATTATTGAATCCGGAATCATCGTTTTCTCCTAATCTGAAATTATTAGTAAAAAATAAACAGCACCTCATTAATAATTTATTGGTTCTCATTAATAATTTTTGTTTGATTTTTACAAATTTTTGTAACGGTTAATGCTTTTTTATTATAATTATTATGTAAATTATTATATAAATTAAAACTGTATGGACATCAGTGGCGGCGCTAGCTCTTAACACGTTCGCGGACAGTTTTGTACAATGAGTGATGTACCTAAAATGTCACTTTTTTAGATTTTTGTTTATAATAGGACATTTACTGTGTTTGGTATGTTCCTAATAGGACAGTTTATACTAGTTTTCATATACTTAAATTGAATTAAAACCTGCTCCAGCCGTCAGTTGTATATTTGAATAAAAAAGTAGGACGGTTTAGACCGTCATGACCTGAGCTAGGAAAAATATTCGACGGCTATAGCCGTACTGTCCGCGAACGTGTTAAGATCTGGGGGGGGGGCAAAAAAATGTTGAGTAAAATTTGGGGGGCCAGGAAATATTTTTTATCGTTTACATATGAAAATACAGGAATGACCTAAAAAAAAAGGTCGTCGCTTCTAAAATATATTTTTTTCCAAGCAATTCTAGGGGGGCCAACTGGGGGCCAGAGCAACTTTTAGGAGCCCCCCCCCCCCGAACCCCCCACTAGCGCCGCCACTGATGGACATCCATATGTTCTAGCTTACCTATGGGCTATTATAGGCGGAAAAATTTTAGTGAGTCACGAAGAAAAAGTGTGAAAATTACCGGGTCACGGGAAACGCTGGACTATTCCAAAGCTTTAAGCGGAACCAAATGGAGTTTTTTTTTTATGTTATCACATTATTTGTGAAAATTGTAAATTAAAAAAAAATCACAACTTAAAAAACGGTTAGAGAAAACGACCTGAGGTTAGAATTTTTGGATTCCTTGTAGTTTATCTAGTCTAGAAATTTTGAGGTCTTATTCGTTTAGCGTATTTTAAAATCATGACAAATTTTACTATAGCGGGATTTATAGAAATTTTCATTTCCGGATGGACATATCTCAAAAACTAAATGCGATAAAGACCTGCGGTTGAAATTTTTGAAATCTTAAAGTCCTAATTCACTTGTAACCAAATTTTGAAACACAAACATTTTTGAAAACATATTTGATAAATCCTAACTAAAAAATGGTTAGGAATAGAAATATGCGGATTGTATTTTTAAAATTACCCTACATAGTTAAGTCTAAAAAAAAATGGGCTTTAATAAACCAATAGTTAAGTTTTGTATGGGCAGTAATCCAAAACCCTTGAAAATGGTCAAAAATCGTAAGGGGTAGACCTTAGAAATATCGAGATTTTAATGCAAAAAAATGTTGTCTCCTATTTTATTAAAAATTGGTATAAATATGTATTTTTGGTCACATTTGGTCATCAACAAAATCGGGTCCGTTTTGAAATTTGGGCAAAAGTTTTGGAATTATAGGCAAAAAACTAACCCAAATCGGCTCTACCTCAAATACTAAGAAAGCATGAATTTTTTAACTATTTTTTTTCATAATCCTTACCCCAAAATTAGCTTAAAGCTATATTTTGGCTAAAATCGGAAACAAAAAATTTTTCATCATAATTTCAAAATTTTTGGTGAGAAATTTTTTTAAATTTTATTAGAAATTTGGAATAGGTTATTACAAACCTTTAGGCGTAACTAGATTTTAAAATCTAGTAATTTTTAGAAATATAAAAATAAAAACAGTAGGTTAAGTTTCACAAATTCTTTAATACTCGATACGTATTCCGGCTGTGATGCCATTTTCAAGAGTTTCTTACAAACTAATAAATACAAACATTATTTTTTATTATATAGTTATCCAGGTAAATACTTATGGCTGAAAGCAGATAAAAGGCACAGAAGAAAAAGATCTATTAAAACAAGGACTTTCATATGGCCCAGTCACCAAAATCCATAAACAAGACATCGAAAACCTGCGTGTGGACAGTGAAACAGCCCTCAAAAATGAACCTAGCAGTGTCAAGTTTAGTGTTACTTCTGTGATTAAGAAAAGTGTACATTTAAATATGAAACCAAGTACAGGCGATTCCGCTTAATTGGGCCACCGCTTAATTGTGGCAGCCGCTTATTTGGGCCAAATCAAAAGAATAGAAACCAAACCAAGGAACCAACAGTAAATTTACATGTTTAATTGGGACAACATTCCGCTTAATTGGGACAGTAAATTTAAGATCACAGTACATATTATGTTACACATATTCTCAAGAAAAAATATGTAGAAAGAATTTAATATTACAGCGTTATTTTATGCAGGAAGGAAATGAAGGGTGCCCTACATCCGCACTGAATACCTGTGCTGATTTTGTAGAAGAGAAATGTTACAAAAACAAAAGACAGACCACACTTGACGCATTTTTGCATTGAATTAAATTGTATGTACCTATTGATTATTTTATTTTGGAATTTATTATTTTTTCTTAAAAGTTTATATTTTTTGGTTATATGTAATTTATAGTTTTGTCCAAGAGTTTATAAAATAAAATTATTGAAAGAAAACTATGCATTGTTTAATTTTATGTGAAATTCGCTTAATTGGGGCAGCCGCTTAATTGGGCCAAAATGCGTAAGTCCCGATGTGTCCCAATTAAGTGGAATCGACTGTATATATTATTTATATTATTTAATTTTTTTCATATTTTTTATTATTTACATATTTAGACTTTTATTTATATTCTTGGCGTAGATTTTATGGAGAAAATTCTCCATGTAATTTGTTTTTACGCAGTTATATATTTTTTAGGTTATCTGACATATAAATATTTTTTGACACTTGACAATTAACAGATCAAGATAGAGGACTAATGTGAGGCCAAAAGACAGCCCAGCTGATTGTGCCCAAAGAAGAAGTTATTGATATAATTATTAGACCTTCATATATACATATATTTTTAATTTTTATTTACAATAATTATTTAAATAACAAACTTTAGCTCTGAAGATATATTGTTTGTTTTATTGCTTTATTTAAACTCTTTTAGCCAAATCTCTCTTTTTATATATAGTACATAATTTTTAAAATTAATATTTTTTTAACTTTTTCAATTTCCCCATTAACCTGAATTTATGTCGTATAAATAACGTAAGTGTATTATCTGCCTTGTTTATTTCAATATCTTATAAACCTTCTTTAAATAAAAAAAAAAATCACTTGCTAACCCAGTTACTACGCCCATGCCCTAGTTGTATCTAATTTTAAATTTTCCGCTATACTGTATTTGTCCAGTGTAAATCGTACTCGGTTCGCAGCGCTATCTACTTTTTTTTTATTTGAAATAGACCATAGTAATTTTTATCTATTAATTCGGACTTTTGGTCATTTTGTTTAAGCTTTGTAAATCATACTCACATTGCAAATTTTAGATTAAATTGATTGTCATTATAAAATATCCTTTTCATTGCATTTTATTCGTCTTTATTTGTCTTGAAAATACATAAAAATGTGTCATAATTTTAATAAATGTGATTCGTTTCCATGGTTTAACTGTTGGAATTTTAAATTTTCACATACCAAACGTGAAACATGAAATAACCCAAGCAAGGTCCCATCTCGTGACAACTTAAAAGAACAAAATTCCCATTTAGTTGCGCCTAAACGTTTGGAATAGCCTGTACTAGTTTTCAAAATATAGTTCCGATTAAATCAAAGAAACAGACATATTACAAAATTAGATAAATAAACTATTATTTCGCTTTCGTTCCGCTCTATGTCCCTTCTTAAAAATATCTTACCGTATCTAGGTGCTGGTTCATCTATTGAACGAACAACCCTATATGAATTTTTTCTAGTATGATTTGAAATGTCAGCAAGAAGTATGTTAGCGAATAAAGAACTCTTGGAATGTAGACCCCATCTTTCTTGACCTTCGGGGCCGACCTGAGCAAGTAGCGGTGCCACATACGATGCATCGAATGAACTTTGTAAACCTTTATCAACTAATACTTCTCCATGAGAATCCGTCCATGTACTATTCGAGAAATGATATATTTCCAAATTACCTACAACAAAAATATATATGAAATCTATTGTATTTATAGATTTTTATGTATAATAAAAAAATGTATCGAGAGAAAATTGACGTGGAGTTAATTTTCGTCCATTTCATGATTTCATATGTACTGTGTGATCAAATTAATTTATAATTAGGCAGTGGCAGCTCTAAGACTAAGCAACTGAAGGGGCAGTCAAAGAAATTAAAAAACTACAGTTTTTTTTTTCATGTTAAAGATTGTTCAGATCGACCATATGATATTTATTGGACTGTTTGGGCGCAAATGGCCTTTGATGCAGTACATAAAAATTTATGTCCCTATCCTATGCGGATGATATGGTTTTGTTGGCAACAAAAGAAGAAGAAATGCAGGGAATGCTGAAAAGGTTTGAAAAATACCTTTCCAAGAAAAAACTCAATCTAAATGCAGCTAAATCTAAAATCATGTTGTTTCGAAAGGGAGGTGGAAGGGAGAAAGTAGAAAAATGGACATGGGGAGAAGAGAAAATAGAAAAAGTAAAGGAATATAAATACCTAGCGTACCAATTTAGAAGCAACGGAGGCACAGAGGCACATACGAGACTATTAAATAAGAAGGCCATGCTAGCCCTACCGCAAGTATGGAGTATCGGGGAACGGAAATTCAAAGGGGATTATAGAACTCGTATGCTCATGTACGAGGCGTTGATAAAAAATATAATAATGTATGGAGCAGAAGTATGGAGATGGGCGGAACGAGAACATATAGAAAAAGTACAAATAATATACTTAAATGGATGTTGGGAGTAGACACGAACACACCAACATACATTACACTGGAAGAGACGAAAATAAAGAAAATAAAAATAGAGGCAGTCAAAAAAACCATAAAATATGAAGAAAATATAATTAAACATCCGGAAAAAGAAATTCTTTATGAATGCTGGAGGAAAATGGAAAAAACGGAATCAACAAGGAAAGCCACTATCAAGATGGGAAAAGGAAATGTACGAATATTGTGGCTACTCAACAACAGCGGTAACACCACAAAGAATGAATGGAAAAGAATTGGGGCACGAAGTAACAGAGCGAATGATCGACATACAAGAAACGGAGCAAGATACAAAAATAAGAGAATCAAGATATAATAGCAAATATGAAAAGACCTGGACGGTGAGAAAACCACAGTATTTGACAGAAAAAGGCAGTAGAGAGAAGAAAAAAGTGATAGCGAGATTTAGATGTGGAAATGAGGAGAGGGACAATAATTTTTGGATGAAAGAGGAAAAAAGAACATGTAGAATATGCAGGGAAGGTAAGGAGACAATAGAACATTTGCTGGAAGAATGTGAAGAAATACGACACAGAACGGAAACGAAAAAGGAAATTTTGAATGAAACAGGAAGTGGGTATGAATGGATGAAAAAAGTGAAAAACAGAAGGGACAAAATTAAGGAAAAGAGTCAACGAAGACATTAACTAAAGGAGAAGGAGAGTAGATTTTAAGCCGAAAGGCTAAAATTATAATTATTAAATTATTAAGTGTAAGTTAATTACCGTAAGATAAATGTAGTACATAATTTTTCATAATAAAAATATCTATCATAAAAATTTTAACAATAAAATTTTGTAGTCGAAATTAATTGTAACGTTAAAATTAAAACCGCAGTGGTACTGAGTTTTTATTATACACCACACTTTGTAACAATTTTAAGTTAGACATAGTAAAACATATTTAATATTTGATTTAAATTAAAATAGATAAATAAATTAAAATGGTTTATACACAAATTCAATTTTTCTATTTTTACTTATATAGTCAGCGCCCGCTTAACGTATACAATGCGTACACAGATTCCCGTACGTTAATCGAACGTACGTTAAGCGGACGGTATATTTCCGTATAAATGCATGTAAATACGATTAATTGGTACATACTTTCGGTCCCCATGTTCATACGAACGTACATTTGTTCGTACGAACGTACATTTTTTCGTACGAACGTACATTAGTTCGCACGAACGTACACCTTTTTTTTTTATAAATGACCAATGTTCATTGATTGTTTTGAAGTTATATTTAGGCAAGATATGCGTATGAAGCTTGAAATACAGTGTTACCAACTTCAATCTTTCAATTTTCCCCCTTCTCTCACACTTACAGTGAAGAATCAATAAATACGTCGAACGCAGCCGAATATGTACACGTATTTACGAGTGCTTTTCTGTGTGTGAATACACAGCAGTGTATTCACATGTATTTTAAAAAAAATAAATAAATAGAACTGAAGATGGACAAGATATTAACGATTTGTTAGAATCACATGCGGACGAACTCACAACTAATGAGTTATTAAAACTACAAGAGAAAATGAAAACTGACAAAGAAGACCCAAAAACCGAGAACGAAATAACCGAAATACAATTAAAAACAGTAAGTGGAATATTAGGCAAAGTGGAAGAACTCATTGACACTATCGAGAATTCGGACCCGGATATTGATAGAAGTTTCAGTGTTGTTAATAATATACGCAATAGCACCGCTTGTTATAAACTTTTATATCAAGACAAAAATAAAACTGCGGTACAATTGACAATGGACAAATTTCTAATTAAAAACAACAAATAATAATTTTTTAAGTACTTATTTATTTTTCTAAACGTGTTTATTTTATATAATGTATGGTTTATTTTTATTTTTTTAACATGTATTTATATGTTAGTACTACGTGTTTACTGTTCTATTCGGATTTACGAAAATAAGTTTACTCTTTCAAAAGTAAATGCGGTCCCGTCATTTAATAATCGGACATTTTTCGTGAATCCGAATATACATTATACATTGTGTGTCATTTCTTTTCCTTTTTTTTTAACCATAAAGTTGCCATATCAAATACGAAAACGACGTTTTCGTGTGACGCGATGTACGTTCGCACGGACAATGTGTACGTTCGTACAAAAGCGACATTTTTATGTTACGCGATGTACGTTCGTACGAACATAGGATCCGTAAAAATATGTCAAATTATATCTTCACATTTATCCATATTTAGATTTTCACTTATTATTCTCTGACAATAATAGCAAAGTAAACTAACTAAACAAATGTAAATATTGTGAAATTATTTAAATTCCAGAAATTGGGGCACACTCGACAAGATGCAGCACTTGTCGTGTCATAGTATAGCTAATTTCATAGCCTCGGGCAATGTCCCAATGTATTCTTATTGAGAATACAGAACTAGGGTATCAGTTACGGTGCGACGCATAAGAAGTTAACATATAGATATAGACAGTGTGTGGGACAAAATAGTTGCAAGCCTAAAAAGTGATTTAGTAATATAAAAAGAAACATTTTTCTTGGAGGGGAAGGGCATTACCCAAAAGCAGTGTCTAATATTGGACCAAATAACACTGATGATGATGATATTAGGTCTGAAGCTGTAGCTTGTAAATTTATAGCTGTACAGTTAAAACAACAAAATAACGTATTTTTACATAATTACATTTTCCTGTCTGCTTAATGTAATAATTTTATTTGTAGTTACAAAATCAAAGGGTAAATTCATAATAACACAACACTTTAAAGCAATTTTGTCATTAGAGGATATTTTTACAATGAAATAATGAAACAATTACTTTCTAGAACGAATCAAGTAATTGGTTATTTGTTATTTACTTGATAATTTCTACAAACTTGTAATAACAACTTTATTGAAGACCAGAAGCATATACATTTTGGAGTTTTGATTATAAGGAAGGCACGTTAATAGCTATTGATGCTAAATGAAGTGTAAGTTTTGTAATTCTGAAGGGTTCGCAGGTATTTAGTAAGAGAAAAAGGCTAACAAAGCCTCAGAAAGCTGGATATCTAGGACAATATCTAAATTATTATTTAAAAAAAATTTATTGTGTGGTATCAAGAGAAATCTCTTAAGACGTAGATTAAGGAACGACAAGTCATTTTTTAAAATTTCTTTAAAATAAGACGATTTTAAATTATTTAAAAAATAAATGATAGCTCTTAGTACTCAAATTAACGTATAAAAGTGGTTATCAAAAAACTGTTGATTTATAGAAAACGGATGTGATTATAGAAAAAAAAATAAATAAATAAATATTGTCCTAAACATCCAGCATTCTGTTGACTTCTTACATTTATCAAATACCTACAAAACCCTGAAATGTGTGAAAATTTACACTTCACATAAATTTTTTAGAATAATTATATCAGGGCTCATATCATTTGCTCTCAATATAAATATATAAAAAAAAAGTCCGCGACGTAAAAAAGGTTGCCGACCCCTAATTTATATTATTAATAAATAAATTAGACTTACCTAAAACTCTATTAAGATCATAACCACCATAAACATACAATACATCCGCTTCCTCTAAATAAATAGCTGTATGTGCTGCTCTGGGAGCCATACCACCTCCGGTATGTGACAACCAATGCCATTTATTCCCAACCGAATCATTATTATGTAGGCTACATGAATAACCTGAATAACCTTCTCGACAAAGACATTTGCCCTGATAGCAGTATCCGTGATTCAGTTCTTTACCGCAATCATCTGGACAGAGTCGATGGGAACAATCTTCACCGCCCCAATCATTTTCACACGCACACTGATGATTATAACATTTACCATGACTTGAACAGTTGTTCGGACAGTTTGTTACCGAAAACTCTGCTCTGAAGCCATTTAATACATAATTGGTATCACTGTACAATAGAATGAGCATCTGAAACAAAAAGAAAAAGATTTTTAGAGACAATAATAAAACAATCTTTAGTTTAGCGCATATTAAACATGTAGGGTAACTTGGTTCGGGAAGTAAGCTCGGAGTGCTCAGAGTCACTCTGTTTAAATCCAGAGCGTTGAAGAAAAGGCCTAACCTTGTTTCCTCGAGCGATCTGAAGTGTCAGAGTGACTTGGGAACATTCCAAACTTGCTTCCCGAATCCACTAAGTAATGAAATTTTCAAAAAGTATCAAGGAAACAGTAATGAGAGTAGGGACGTTCTGAATCATAGAAATTTCATATCCCCGGATACGGATAAAAAATGTTGTGTTCATCTTTATATATAAAAATCAATTTCCATTTGTTTGCTTGTTTCTTTCTTCTGTTCATTATGCGAAACCAAACGAATGGACCAATTTTCACCAAATTTAGTACAGGAGGGTAAAATAATTCGAGAAAGGTTTTTGTGAGGGTTCCAACTTTGTCCATGTTCCTCTAGAGGGCGTTATTCCACTCTCCGTGCAGTTTGAACTGATTATATAGGCTAAAACCTTAAGAGATATAAAGACATAATGTAGACAAAAAATGTAATCTTTACTAGATCTAATGTTAGAGCCAATTTGGGTCAGTTTTTTTCCTAAAATTCCAAAACTTTTGCCCAAAGTTGGACCAAATTTTCTTGATTTATGACCAAAAATACATATTTGTACAAATTTTCAATAAAAGACAAAAAAAATTTGCTTAAAAATTAGTTTTTCTTTTTAAGGTCTACCCCTTACGATTTTTTGCTATTTTCAAGGGTTTTGGATAGATGCCCTTATTTATTTAATATTATTATTATTATTATTATTTTATTTTCTTTTGTTTCTTATTTTTGTAAATTTTTATCATCTTATTCTCTTGTATTATGATATGTTTTGTCAACTGTATATATGTACTGTTTATTGTATATTTCTAGATATATGTGTTATATGTACAAATGTCAGTGGTTTCGTGCCGCAAATTACATTTACCGTATTTTTCGGACCATAAGACGCACCTTTTTACACAGAAAAATCGACTCACAATTGGGGTCCGTCTTATGGTCCGAAGATACAGGTGCGTTGTTTCAAAAGTGTGCGATATTAGTGTGGAATCAATTCGGGGCGCATAAAACAGAATCAACCAAGAAAATATAATAGAAATTAATACAGAATTAGTCATTTCTGGAGGCCTTACAAGTCAACGACAACCCTTGGGTCGATTAATAAACCATTTAATAATTTATGCGGGAAGAGTGGAACAAACGAATGATAAAGCCAAATCGCGATGTTACAGCTACGAATGAAACGGACGACATTTTCAAAAGTACCTGGGTAAAAAATTCATGGGAAGCTGTAAACGAAAAGACGATTGTAAGTCTTTTAAGAAATTCGGTATAAGCAACGCATTGGATAGTATTGAAGATGACTTGGTTTTTGAAGAGATTGGCTACAATAGTTCAGACGAAAATAATACGAACAATGACATTAACGAGACGAGTGATAGTAAAGAGAGTGAAGATGAACAGAATGTTGCTGGTACAAGTTATTATAATAATAAATATTCTTTCTAAAAATTGTCTCATAAATGTGGGGTGCGACCATAAGACGATAAGACGTCTTATGGTCCGAAAAATACGGTAAATAAAAAAAAAACAATATCCCCAAAATTTTTTTAGATTAAATAATGTAGGAGAATTTTAAAAATTCAAATCGCATAATTCTGTCCCTAACAATTTTATAGTTAGGATTTATCAAAATTTTCAAAAATATAAATAAATATGAAAATTAAAAAAAAAAAAATTGTGTCAAAATTTTACAAGATTACAAGTCAATTAGGACCTTAAGATTTCAAAAATTTCAACCGCAGTTCTTTATCGCATTTACTTTTTGAAATATGTCCATGTGAAAAAGAAAATTTCTATAAATCACGCCATATTAAAATTTGTCATAATTTTAAAATACGCTAAACGAATAAGACCTCAAATTTTTTCTAGACTAAATCAACTACGAGAAATCCAAAAATTCTAACGTCAGGTCGTTTTCTCTAACCGTTTTTCGAGTAGTGATTTTTTTTAATTCACAATTTTCACAAATAATGTAAATTATGCCATTAAAAAAATTGTTTTAATCTCACAACGCATTAAACGTTAAAGCCCCAAATTTTTTCTACTCTAAATAAACTACGGAGAATCCAAAAATTTCAACCGCAGGTCGCTATCTCTAACCGTTTTGGAGTTGTGATTTTTTTAAATTCACAATTTTCACAAATAATATAAATTGTCGATAAAAAAATTGTCGTAATTTCAAAATGCGTTAAACGATTAAAGCCCCGAATTTTTTCTACACTAAATAAACTACGGAGAATCCAAAAATTTCAACCGCATGTCGCTATCTCTAACCGTTTTTGAGTTGTACTTTTTTTTACTTGACAATTTGCACAAATAATGTAAATTATGCCATTAAAAAAATTGTCATAATCTCAAAACGCATTATACGATTAAAGGTCCAATTTTTTTTTTCTAGAATTAGTAAACTACGTATAATCCAAAAATTTCAACCACAGGTCGCTATCTCTAATCGTTTTTGAGTTGTACTTTTTTTTAATTGACAATTTTCACAAATAATGTCATTCAAAAATTGTTGTAATTTAAAAGCGCATTAAACGATTAAAGCCCCGAATTTTTTCAAGACTAAATAAACTACGAAGAATCCAAAAATTTCAACCGCAGGTCGCTCTCTCTAACTGTTTTTGAGTTGTGATTTTTTTTAATTCACAATTTACACAAATAATGTAAATTATGTCATTAAAAAAAAATGTATTTCAAACCGCGTCAAACGATTTTTTTTGACGTAGCCCCAATTTTTTTTTGACATAAATCTAAAACATTACTTGCATTTTATTGCAAATTATTACTTCATTATTTATAAATAATGTATACATAACAAATATTAATTATATTTAATAGATCTTCATGAAATAGTATTTAATTTACAATTTTTATAATTACATTTATGTAAGGATTTAATTACAACAACTGGAAAAATATGTAAAACTAATGTAGTTTTTAACAATACATATTCGAAAATATTTATTCATGAGCACTTGTTGAACACGAGTGAAAATTGCACAAAAATATTGCTTCTTCCGTCCGAAAATATGGTATACATTATTTTAAAAATTTGATGTGAAGTGTGAATATTCACAAATTTCAGGGTTTCGCAGGTATATAATAAGTGAAGGCGGCATGCTGAGTGTGTAGGACAAATTTTACTTTGTAGTAATCACGGCAAAATGAACGATATTTTTAAAATAATTTATCGTCTGTTAATCATATAATAAGACTGGTTATTAAATTTATGCTCTTAAAAATTAAATGCAACATTTGTCAAAATATAACTAGAATTTTGACAAAATAATTTCAACATAATAAAAATGCAAAAAAAATAAAAAAATAAAATTCACTCCGTACTCGAACTCGAAACCCTTCGTTTTCCAGCGCATTTTAGCTTACGACACCAGTGCTCTAACCATTACGCTATCGCACGCCTTGCATGTGGGTGTCTTACATTGGTATAACTTTTGTACTTTGTGAACCAAAAACCACAAAAATGCGTTATTTTCCGAAAACATAATCTGATCAAAAATTCCTGTTGTACTATTTCGGTTCACACCAATATACATTAATTAGATTTTTTTTAGATTTTTAGTTTAAACCATCTGGGCTACAGGGTGTGGGACAAATTTTTTTTTGCACAATTTTGGCAAAAAACGCATCAAAATAATTTATTTTGCAAAAATAAAAATTTGATCGTTAATCCACGTACTAAGGGCTTTCATTTGATACCCTACTCAGAATTTAAAAAAAATATTTTTGTTTTCGATGAGCACATATTTGTTTATATTTTTAGGGGGATATGTTTTTTAGGTGTTTTAGTATTTTTCCTATGTGCGGGTCAAAGAGTTGTATAAGCATGCCAAATTTCAACTCTCTAGGTTTAGCCGTCTGGCTACAATTTTTACCGAACAGACAGACAGACAGACAGACAGACAGACAGACGACAAAATGACGGTATAAGGGTTTTTTGGCCATACCTACAAAACCCTAAAAAAATGTGGGATTAACGAATGTAATGTTATCTTGATCTCTTTCTGTTTTTATTTCTAAACTAGCAGTATACCCGCTGCTTCGCTGCCGAAAAAAGTAGTCGTAGCCCGCTTAGATCGGGCCCATTTAGAAATCGGTTCAAGACTGGTTGCTGCGAATCATTTTACATTCAAATATATATATTTGTTTTAATCTACCATTGTATTAATATGTGCTTCTTATACAAATAATTTAAGTACGAACTGGAAATAATAAATTAGAAACCCGCACGAATATTGAACAAAATAGTACTCCCTCCATCCGAAAATGGTATACATTTAGATTTTTTCTTGCCCGAAAATATGATTTAATTAATTAGAATGATTTTATTTATGAAATAGTTACAAATATCTAGTAAAACAAAGAATAATACAAAAAGTTTTAATTTAACAAGGACGTGGCTGTCTCCACAGCTTGTATGGAAAATGATAAAATTGGTTGTAATCGTCCCTTACGATGAAGTTTTGCCTTATTAATGTGAGAAATTTTATAGGAATTCCCTCCTTTTGCTAACATGATTGCTGCTAGACAAGTTTGCAATGTTACAAAAACATTATCAAAGGTTTGTTTAATGCATTAAATGCATTTTGTACGCATTCAATCAATTAATTGTATTCGGTGAAGCTGTATGTTGTAAGAATTATAGAATTGAGAAAGCCAATACCCAATACATTAAAATCTGGAGTATTTGGTGGTTGTGACTTATGTCGATTTGGAACTTCTTCCTTCCAATTCAGCACAATTTTGATCAAAATTCACCATTTTGTTAGAACGGCGGGTCTCACTTTAATTTGTCTAAAATACGCGGTTTTTTCTGTGAATTACTTTCGACATATGCAAAACTATTTTCGCGCCATTTGTTTATTAGTTGCCTAGCAACCACTTAATAAGAAATAAAAACAAAAAAGATCTTCTTACATGTTTATTGGCTTGGGTTTCCCATTCCGCCAGTTGTTAGCTGCATTATGAATTACAAATTTCTTCTTATTGCGTGTAAGTAGAGTAAAATGCATATTTCAGGGGTTGGTTGAGTTAAAATTGTTTTCATGGATAATGGTGTCTCAATTGTTTTTCCGAGTTCTCGGTATAATTTGGAGAAGTGTTGGTACAAAAAATTGATGTGAAGTGTGAATTTTCACACATTGCAGGGTTTCGCAGGTATATAATAAGTAAAGGCGGTATGCTGAGTGTGTAGGACAAATTTTGCTTTGTAGTAATCACGGCAAAATGAACAATATTTTAAAAATAATTTATCGTCTGTTAATCTAAGAACTTTAAACAAATTTTATGTTAAAATATTTTTTGGTTAATTTTAATTCGAATACCTAATACCATTATTTAGGTTTCTAAATATGTGCAGTATTTTTTTTAGAAAGCAAGGTTCATTAAGATTTTGAAAATTGCGCCTATGACCTCCATTGGTTGTGTTAAGTCATATGCTCCGCCCCTCTGATTTCGTATACATTGAAACTGGTTATTAAATTTACGCTCTTAAAAATTAAATGCAACATTTGCCAAAATATAACTAGAATTTTGACAAAATAATTTAAACAAAATAAAAATGAAAAAAAAAACAAAAAATAAAATTGTCTCCTCTAGCCGGGAGTGAACCCTAGTTTGCTGCGTAGCAAGCGAACAAGCTAACCATTAGACCAGGATACGCCTTCTAGTATAGTGTGTTACATAACTATAACTTTTGTAAATCGTCAACAAAAAAACACAAAAAATGTAATATTTTACGAAAACATAATCTGATCAAAAATTCCTGTTGTAGTATTCCGGTTCACACCAATGTACATATTTATAATACCGAAATTAAATAACTTGTTATATTAGTTATCAACTAAATTTAGTTTACAACTAGTTAGTTGGACCTTTAGTTAGGTTTTTATAATACCGGTCATTAGAATTTTTTCAGATTTTTAGTTTAAACAGGGTGTGGGACAATTTTATTTTTCACAATTTTGGCAAAAATCGCATCAAAATAATTTATTTTGCAAAAATAAAATTTTGATCGTTAATCCACGTACTAATGGCTTTCATTTGATATCCTACTCAGAGTTTAAAAAAAAATATATTTTTTTTTTCGATGAGCACATATTTGTTTATATTTTTAGGGGGATATGTTTTTTAGATGTTTTAGTATTTTTCCTATGTGCGGGTCAAAAAGTTGTACAAGCATGCCAATTTTCAACTGTCTAGGTTTAGCCGTTTGGCTACAATTTTTAATTGTACAACAAAAAATTTTGTCCCACACTGTAGCCCAGATGGTTTAAACTAAAAATCTGAAAAAATTCTAAGTAATGTACGTTGGTGTGAACCGAAATAGTACAACAGGATTTTTTAATCAGATTATGTTTTCGGAAAATAACGCATTTTTTGTGTTTTTAACTAAACTATGTTAACTATTTAATTCGCTATGTAACACACCAGATCAGTAGCTCTAGTGGCGTAGTTGGTTTTGTCGTACGCTTAATAATGTAACTTAATTTGCAAACTAGGGTTCGAATCCTGTTAATTTTATTTTTTCTGTTTTTTTTGCATTTTTATTTTGTTTAAATTATGTTGTTAAAATTCTAGTTATATTTTGGTAAAGTTGCATCTAATTTTTAAAAGCGTAAATTTAATAACCAGTGGAAAGTGTTGAAATTATAATTTAATTCTATGTTTGACGAAATCAGAGGGCGGGGCTTATGATTTAAGCAACCAATAGAAGCCATAGGCGCAATTTACAAATTCTTAATGAACCTTGCTATATAAAAAAAATACTGCACATATTTAGAAACTTAAATAATGGTATTATCTGTCTCATTTTGTAATACGAAACTAAGAGGGAAACTTCATTTTTACTTGTCCGACTTTAATATATAAGGGGCAAGTATTGTAATCGCGAAAATTTTCGATGTCGAGATTTTGACGGATGACCACGTTTCATGGTCCAGGGAATCAAAAAAACCTATTTTCGAAGTGCCGTCCGTATGTGTGTGTGTCTGTGTGTGTGTCTGTGTGTATACACGATAACTCAAGAACGGTTTAACTTAAAGAGTTCGTTCTGGTACTAAAAAATTCTCCTAATAATTGGGAAGAACCCTATTGTGTTTTATTAAAATCCGAAACCGGAAACGGAAGTTATTAAACTTTAAAATTTAAAAAAATTCGTTACTAGTAAACCAAGCCTTGAACAAAAAATTGTATAGGACATATAAGGTGTTCACTTTTGTAAGAACAAACTAAGAGGGAATTTTGTTTTCAATAGTTTGCACCTTTGAAGCTGTATATCATGTTAGTAATAAAAAATGTCACTTTTTTAAAATGTCGATGCATTTGACATATGTCATAATGAAAAATTATATCTTAATTATAGGGTGCATTCGAGTTGTACAGAGTAGAGCGAGCGCTGAGCGAACAGTTGATGGTGACGTCATGAATAGAGAACTAACGGAGCGAGCGTTCTTGTGACGTATTGTTTATAAAATCTAACCCTACAATTTTAGGCGGCGTTTTTACTGTCAGATTAATTCACGTCAGTCATGAATCAAAATTATATATGTACCTCGGGGTTTTTCCTTGATTTTTTTTTCAATAATGAAGAAATAAAATTAGTTAAAAATTAAATAATAATTAATGAATTAATTTAATGAATTTTTTCCATTTTAATTTTATGTACGGTGTATTTTAATAATTTTTTTACTGTTTACAGAACGTCACAAATACATAAAATAACCGTACTCTGTAGTCATAGACAAATAACAATATTATTTGTCTAAGGCTATTATTTTAATTTTATTTATAATTTAATTTTAAACTTCCCCCACTTTTTTACGTCATACTCCATATGCTCGGTCTTAAAACCCCGAACACATAGAGCGCACTCTAAATGCTCGCTCGATCGCAAAACGAATGCAATTGAGTGTACTCCGAGCGTCAAATCGAACACGTTTGAGTGTACAGAGCGTGCTCGGAACGCTCGGAGCGTCAAATCGAATGTACCCTTAATGACCATAACCTTATCAACCTAAAGTCGGTTTTACAGCGTAAGGAATATTTTTAATTGACATTTAAAGTCAGTAACACACCGTAAAAGTAACCAAAATAACCATAACTATGGTCTATTTCAAAGTAGAAAAAAGTAGATAGCGCTGCGAACCGAGTACGATTTACACTGATCAAATACAGTATAGCGGGAAATTTAAAATAAGTTATAACTAGGGCATGGGCGTAGCAACTGGGTTAGCAAGTGATTTTTTTTAATATTAAAAAGGTTAATAAGATATTGAAATAAACAAGGTAGAAATAATAGAAATAACAAAGAAATTTGAAAAAGTTAAAAAAATATTAATTTTAAAAATTATGTACTATATATAAAAAGAGAAATTTGGCTAAAAGAGTTTAAACAAAGCAATAAAACAAACAATATATCTTCAGAGCTAAAGTTTCTTATTTAAATAATTATTGTAAATACGAAATTAAAAATATATGTATATAGGAAGGTCTAAAAATTATATCAATAACTTCTTCTTTGAGCACAATCAGCTGGGCTGTCTTTTGGCCTCACATTAGTCCTCTCTCTTAATCTGTTAACTGTCAAGTGTCAAAAGATATTTATATGTCAGATAACCTAAAAAATATATAACTGCGTAAAAACAAATTATATGGAGAATTTTCTTCATAAAATCTACGCCAAGAATATAAATAAAAGTCTAAATATGTAAATAATAACAAAATATATGAGAAAAATTAAATAATACAAATAATATATATTTCCAATGTACGACACTGAACATCTGTCAACTTGGACTAAAAACAATATTTTAACAGTGTAATAGGGATGACGATTTAAACCAATCCGAAGCAAGGACAAATAGCTCCTATCTTCTTACACACATTTTTCTACTTTGAAATAGACCATAGTGTGTTCTTACAAAAGTGAACCGCTTATAATTTGATGTATTTTTGAAGATTTACCTAAATATTTTTTTAAATTAAAAAAAATATATATATAATCTGTCTCAATTTGTAATACGAAACTAGATCTGGTTACTTTGGTGACTGTTGTGGTGTAAATAGACTTTTTTGAAACCATGTAAACTTGTAAATCTGGCTTTTACATTTTTCGTGAAGTTTCATTATACTAAGGTTATATTCACTTAAAAACTACATGTCAGATACCAAATTGACATGTCAAATTTGTGATTGACATGTCAAATATTTTGAATATATACAAATATTTATTTCATCTTATTTAGCTTATTCATATTTTCTGTTCTGGTTGCATAAAATATATTTCAAATACTTGTCAATTTGTGTTTTATACAATTTGTGTTAGTAAGTTGACATATCCGTAATTTAATGTCAATTATGAATTGTCAAATATTTTAAAAGGTGTTACTTCAGAATTACCACCCTAAGGTGATATTTTAAATATACAACATAAAAAATGAAGTTTCCCTGTTAGTTTCGTATTACAAAATGAGACAGATAATATGTATTTTTTTTTATGGGAGGGCAAGTCTAGCGGAGGTCTCCCTTCGCCACTGGTTTATGTTGTATAATTAAAATATCATCTTAGGGTGGTAATTCTGAAGTAACACCTTTCAAAATATTTGACAATTCATAATTGACATTAAATTACGTATATGTCAACTTACTAACACAAATTGTATAATACACAAATTGCCACGTACAGTCTGTTCCAAACGGTTAAGCGGAACTAGATTTTGCAATCTAGTTACTTTCATCGTTTAAATCGTGCTTTTCGGCCGTTTTGTTTAAGCTTTGTAAATCATACTTACAATTAACATTTTTTGTTAATTTTTTTCATCATTTTAAAATGTCATTTTCTTTACATGTTAATTTTTTGTGTCATTCTTATTACAAATTTCCCAATTATTTATATTTTTGTCATTAAAATATATAAAAAAAATAATTGACATTTATCATTCGTTTCCATGGTTTCATTGTCGGAATTTTAAATTTTGACATTCCAACGTGAAAAATTAAATAACCCTAGCAAGGTCCCTTTTCGTGACAACCTAAAAGAACGAAATCCCCATTTAGTTCCGCCTAACCGTTTGAAACAGACTGTATTTGAAATATATTTTATACAACCAGAAAAGAAAATATGAATAAGCGAAATAAGATGAAATAAATATTTGTATATAATTCAAAATATTTGACATGTCAATTTGGTATCTGACATGTAGTTTTTGAGTGAATATAACCTCAGTATAATGAAACCTCACCAAGCCGGTGACCATGGCGTAGTGGTTAGTGTAGCGATGCCCTGGCTTCTAGATCATGAGAGCTCGGGTTCGAATCCCGGTTATGGCATGGATTTTTCAAAAATAAATGCATCTCCTGGATAATGGCCTTAGTAGCTAAGTCCAAAAATAAAAATATTAAAAAAATAAATAAAAAACTTCACCAAAAATGTAAAAGCCAGATTTACAAGTTTACATTGTTTCAAAAAAGTCTATTTACACCACAACAGTCACTAAAGTAACCAGATCTAGTTTCGTATTACAAATTGAGATATTACAGATTATATTAGGTATTCGAATTAAAATTCATAAAAAAATATTTTGACATAAAATTTGTTTTGGTATTCCAAATAATCATCATTCAGTTACTAAATACCTGCAAAACCCAGAAATGTGTGAAAATTCACACTTCACATCAATTTTTTAAAGTAACGTATACCATATTCTCGTAGAAAGGGAGTACATAACAAAAACCGTACGAAATACGGGTACTCAGCTAGTACACTATAACATTTCATCTATCTGCATTTTTAAGACATTTTATGATAATTTAATATTTATATTATTTATAAATTATGCCATACTTATTTTTTGTAGATAAGATATTAATTCATATCCATATAAAAATATTAAAGAACATAAAAAGTGAGTAATATTAAAAGTAAGATCTTTAATTATTATGTAACAAAAGATAATTATTATTACTCATATTTACCTTGAGTTACCGCGGTTTTCAATTTAATGAAGCAAAATAATGCTCATGTTAAATCATGTTGCAAACATAAAGGAGCGAATTTAGAAGGAAGGACATGACAGCAAAATTAAAAATTTGGTGATAGTCTCAATGTGCTGCATGCACTGGCAGCTCCAGTTGCTATTTAATTGAGGCAACTGACATTACAAAACTTAAACAAAACGGCCAAAGTGCTTTTGGCCAAGTGCTTTTTGCACGATTCAAACGATGAAAATAACTAGATTGCAAAATCTAGTTCCGCCTAAACGTTTGGAAAAGCCTAAATATTCAAAATATAAGACATGTCAATCACAATTTTGACATGTCAATTTAGTATCTGATATGTAAAGTCTGTTCCAAACGGTTAGGCGGAACTAGATTTTGCAATCTGGTTACTTTCATCGTTTAAATCAGGCTTTTCGGCCGTTTTGTTTAAGCTTTGTCAATCATACTTATAAGCAGTTCACTTTTGTAAGAACACACTAGATCTGGTTATTTTGGTTACTTTTATGGTGTGTTACTGACTTTAAATGTCAATTAAAAATATTCCTTACGCTGTAAAACCGACTTTAGATTGATAAGGTTATGATCATTATAATTAAGATATCATTTTTCATTATGACATATGTCAAATGGATCGACATTTTAAAAAAGTGTCATTTTTTAATACCAACATGACATACTGCTTCAAAGGTGCAAACTATTGAAAACAAAATTCCCTCTTAGTTTGTTCTTACAAAAGTGAACTGCTTATACAATAAACATTTTTTGGTTAAGGTTAATATCATTTTAAAATGTCATTTTCTTTAGTGATTTTTTGTGTCATTCTTAATACAAATTTCCCATTTATTTATTTTTTTGTCATTAAAATATGTGAAAAAAATAATTTAATTTTGACATATGTCATTCGTTTCCATGGTTTCATTGCTGGAATTTTAAATTTTGACATTCCAACGTGAAAAATGAAATAACCCACAAGGTCCCTTCTCGTGACAACCTAAAAGAACGAAATTCCCATTTAGTTCCGCTTAACCGTTTGGAACAGACTGTAGTTTTTGAGTAAAAATAACCTCAGTATAATGAAAATTTAAAAGCCAGATTTACAAGTTCACATAGTTCTACAAAATTCTATTTATACCACAACAGTCGTCAAAGTAACCAGATCTAGTTTCGTATTACAAAATGAGACAGATACGAGGGTCGCCTCTTATATTTCTGGATTCTCTAAACTAGTGCTGCCATCTGGCAACTGACACTTCTATCGTAAAGCTTGACATTTTTGACGGTATTTGCACACAGAAAGTTTTGACGTACGAGCGTTATTTGTGTTGTTTACAGTAACTTGAAAAAAATCATCTAAAATGGAATTAAATCGTGAACATTTTCAAGCGATTATTTTTTACAACTTTCGACGTGAATTAACCCAACAACAGTGCATCGATGAGCTTAATTCGACATTTAGCGATGAAGCACCATCAAGGACTACTGTTTATCGATGGTTTGCCGACTTCAATCGTGGACGTAGTTCGCTTAAGGACGAATTTCGTGAAGATCATCCAAAATCGGTTCTTGTTCCGGAACACATTGATGCTGTGCGTGAACTGATACTGCAAGATCGTTATGTGACTTATCATGAGATAATTTATCCATGGGCATTAGTGGGACCAGCATACATTCACTATTACATAAACATTTGGCCGTCAAAAAGATTTGTTCGCGTTGGATAATTTGACAATCACAGTGGAAAAAGCCTCAATCAGAGTGGAAAAAGTGCTTCTAAAATTGGTTCCAACTCATGCAAAAGTGCATTGATCTTCATAAAGAATATTTTGAAAAACAATAAAGCCATTTTTGTTGATAAATATTTGATTTTGATCTCAAATCCCGAAATATAAAAGGCAACCCTCGTAATAAATAGCATACGGTCAAGATAAATAAATTATCTTATTACTTTAGTTACTTTTATAGTGTATTACAGACTTTAAATGTCATTTAAAAATATTCCTTATGCTGTAAAACCGGCTTCAGATTTGTTGGATATGATCATTATATTTAAGATATCATTTTTCATTATGGCATGTCAAACGGAATGCCCTATGAAAAAAGTTAATTTTTTTGTCATTTTTTAATACCAACATGACAAAAAAAAAAGGTGCAAATCACGTTGAGCAAAAATTCTAAAAATCACTTGGGTACAAGGGAGGTAAAAAAATCAGAAAAAAATAGGGGTGGGGGGGTTCAAAAATCCTAAATATCAATTGAACATAGGAAGGATAAAATTAAAAAAAAAAATTACTTGAGGCGGGGAAGAAACAACTGGGGGCAGTGGGGGCATAAATTCTAAAAATCACTTTAAAGAAGTGCAGAAGTACAAAAATTTACCTGAGGACGGGAAGCAAAAATTCAGAAAACAAGCTAGGGGAAGGGCATAAATTCTAAAAATTACTTAAGCCGAGAAAGCGGTGAAACTAAAAAAAAAAAATCACTTGGGGACGGGAGGGCAAAATACTAAAAATCCCCCAAAAGGGACTTGAAATTAAACATAACTTAATGCCAGCTTTCAGAATCCCTCTGAATAATACCCACAAACAAGGAACGAGACAGAATTTTTAAGAAAACATATCTTGTGATGCCGAGCAACCATACAGTTGACAAAAACATTGTGCGTAAATAATTAAAAGACTAGCAATATATTTCATGTTTCCATATAAAATAATAAACTACTATCCTATTCTATGTTCTACTTACATATCCTGAAGATGCGATCACCTGTTGAGGTGCCGTTTTACCACTAAAACTACCTAATAATGGTGATCGAAAAGAATCACCATCATATACAAACACATAATCGTATGAGCATTCAGTTCCCATACTACGGAAACTGAGTGTGATATATTGATCGCTGCCATTTGCTTTAATAAGCCATTCGCAATGTGAATCCTGTGTATAATTCGACTCGAGGGGGCCATCGGTAATAACACCCCATGAATCCGTAAACACTCTTCTAGTTTTGTCACACGAATCCAACAACGTAGGGACACATCCAACAAACATACAGATAAATACAATTGTTGTTACATTTATATATAAACCGCTATTTGATTGTTGCGGCATAATTCTTATAAAACGAGTATTTTTTATTTGTGATGTGTTTTAAGCATTGTTATTTCAATGCCAATGTTTCACATTTTTTTTTTTTTTATTAAATTATCTTTATATATGAACGATTTTTAATTTTTAATTGTTGATGTATTAAAATATATAATATTAAGCGCAAATTTATTATTAATGACATTCTTTAAAAGCGATGTCATTTATAAACGTCAAGTTGAAATGTCATTTTAAACAAAAACACAAAATTGTGACGCCATGTTTATTACAGGCTTGACTTTATTAGAGTGCATGACAAAAGTTCGACCAATGCAACTTGTAATAAGAAAAAGAGATGTCGTTTTTAAATTTACCATTCTTACACGATAACAATTTTAATTACCGCTAAAAAGATTGAGTTTTATTAGGTGTGTTCGATTTGCACATTTGCAGTTACTGTTTACTGCCGCGTTAAAAAAATCTGTTCGTTTTGTTTCGCAGTAACTGCAAATCTGTTCGATTTGTCGTAATTTACTGCCAGTTTATGACGCTACTGCGAAAAAGTTACAGCTGCATCTCTTGCGGATTATTTGTTACGGCTGTGTTTGTTTACCTTTTTGAGTTGGTACCATAGATAAAGAATAAATGGTTGGTACTTTGTTTTTGACTTTTTGACAGGAATATGGCTAGCATATTTGTTTTGATATTTATACTATATTCTTTGATGGCTAATGTCTTATACCCTTTTCACACTAGATCTTTAAGATCGGATGTTAAAGTGAATGTATCTTTAAACGCTAATGTGAAACCGTATGGCCTCGTCTAAATACAAGCGATGTTTAAGACAGAGATCTACGTCTTAAACATCGTCCGCATTGCCAACATAATTTCTATTATAAAAAAATACTCTTTGAATTTGTGCTGTCAACATTTTATATTATCATAAACAAGAATACTGTATTATATCGACGTTATAAGAAGTTTATACTTATTGTTATAATAAAATTATTTATTTTAATAATGTGTTTAATAAAATACAGAGCTACAATAATTGAGATAAAATGTATCGACTTACATGTTAATACAGGTGTAATATATTCTTTATTGTAGTGTCTTTATTGTACAATGAAATGAAATTATCAACTTATTTGTTTATAATAATTCAAAATGTGCGTCTGCGCAGACAGTTCAAAACTGGTAATTTCATGACGGTTACTTAAGGACAAAATTACTGTAGCTGATGACAGCACCAGAGATTTAAACATCAAGTGTGAAAGCATACCGATCTTAAACATCGGTGAACTTTAAGTTCACTCGTCTTAAAGATCTAGTGTTAAAAGGGTATTACAAATTCTTTTTTTGAATATCCTGGGACAATAGTTCCTACAAAATTTTTCAGTTTTTCAATCCTGGGGCATTTTGTAAACCTCGCAAATACAGTTCATAACTTCATCATCCGAACTCGAAAAATCTAAATCTGAATTAGATGATTCTGGATTTGATAATATTTCAAGATCCATTAAATATATCTAATATTTTTCACCCTTTCGACACTAGGCTGACCAGATTTTTTTTCACAGAAAAAGAGTATACTAAAAAAAAAAGGTTAACAGAGGTCCTCATTCAAAAATACTAGTGACGAACAAAAAAAAAAAGGTCTTTACTCCCAAAATAGAAGTGATGGGCAAAAAAAAAGGTCCTCACTTCTAAACTAGAAGTAATAAAAACAAGTGACCATCAAAAAAGAGTATATTCAGGGTTTCTTTTTATAAAAAGTAGGAGTATAGAAAATATTACTCAAAAAAGAGTATAATACTCTTAAAAAGTAAAAAGAGTACGTCTGGTCACTCTATTCGAAACACAAGATAATCTCCGAACCAAATCGTAAAAAGATTCTTAACCTGGAGTGTTATCTGACATTTAACATTTACTTCAAACGTACTACTTATTCTTTACGTATAAACAAATCGAACAGAAAATTAAACTCGCTGTATGTTACCAGTTTTTAGTAGTAAACTGCTAACTGCAGCGTTTTACTGCTAGCGTTTAGCAGTATAACGCGAAGGTGCAAATCGAACATACCTAATAATAAGGGAGGTATTTAAACCTGGATAATCTCCGTAACCGGGTCGAAGCAGCAGCGGCGGAAATTCAACAAGGCATGGGCCTTGCAACATACGCTGATTCATGAATACGCTGAGCAAGACTTTGCATACAACAGCAGACTGATAACTTCGAACATTTGCTGTAAAAGTGCTTATTTTTTCCTTTTGATCCCATAAAAATAAAAACTTAAAAAATTAATATATCTTTTATTATAAAACTTTTACTAAGGTGTTTTTTAGTTTTTCGCCTTCTTTTGACCAGTGACGGATTTTCGCCCGAGACAAAAAAGACATTTGTCTTGGGCCCGTAATTTTCAAGGGCCCGGATTTGGGAGGTGACGTCCTTTTTTTTTTGCTCTTCACTTGGATTTGAGAGGTGAGGTCCTTTTTTTTTGCTCTTCACTTTTTTGAACGCCTCTAGGTTGAGGACCCGTAAAACATAGGTTGAGGGCCCGTAAATCATAGGTTGGGGGCCCGTCAATCAAAAATGTCTTGGGCCCGGCGAAGGCTTGATCCGCCACTGCTTTTGACCTGTAGTATCACCCATTAAAAAAGAAATAAGAAGACCATTAACACCTGTATACACCTATCAAGTTTCGGCTTTTTCTGTCATAACTTTTTACTAACTAAACCTAACCTAATTACCTAGTTTATAGGTAGGGTGACCATTTTCTTAAGAAGGCAATGCGGGAAAAAGCAAAACAAAGGTCGTCACTTTCCAAATATAAGTGAAGAGAAAAAAAAAGGTTCTCACCTCCCAAATCTAAGTGAAAAAAAAAAAAGGTCCTCGCCTTCCAAATTCAAGTGAAGAGCAAAAAAAAGGGTCATCATCTCCTCAAATACAAGTCAAGAAATCAAAAATTAAAATGCGGGACATTTGCGGGACGTGTCTTAAAACGGGACACACAATCAAAATGCGGGACAGTCCCGCAAGAAGCGGGACGAATAGTCACCCTACTTATAGGTTCACATTATTTCATTTCCCCCACATTTGCCTAATTAAAATTGTGTATCATTGTACATGCGTTTATAAGTTAGATTTACTATGAGCTCTAGTGGGTACGTATATGGAATTTGACCCTTGAATACTCAAATAAGTTAATACGAGATAAATGTTAACAAAAACTAAATAGATAGTTAGATTAAATATTAAAAATATAATTAAATATCTTTATTTAAATTTCAGTTATGAATAAAAATTTTGGAAAAGATAAGGCGGAATCGTTATGTATATGTAAAATGTTATTTGTGAAAAAAAGGGGTGACGCTTCATCTAGCCCAAATCTCATTCTAACTAGCTTGTACTTTTTCTCTAACCAAATTCTTCTGGTGGGAGCATACGAAACATTAACCAAATCTATGAATTAAGAAACAGTTTGGTATATTTTCAATATAACTTGTTCAACAATATTCTGAAATTTGCTCTAAGCACAGTATATACTGCGCCCTATAAAAAAAAAATAAGTTAAAACTATTTAGATTTTAAAATTGTTACAGATTGGATTTTAGTACGTACTTTTAGGGGAACCATAAGTCGGTAATATCGGTTGTTTTACCTAGTCATACTTTTGTCCTGTTCTCTTTAATTTGTTCTAAGTCCGGGATCTAAAATTTGTGTCATAAACTGATAATTTTGTACTATATAATTAAAATAAAACAAAACAAACATTAAATATATATAATTTGAATTTAATTTTTAACAGTTTCAAGCGTTTAATTTATTTTTTATGTATTAAATAAAGATATTATAAAATTCGGACAGTTTTGGTGAAAGTATTTCATAGCAAAACAAGAATACCGCGTACCTGTTTTTTTGTGTGTGGTTTTAATCGTAATTAATATACCAAAACCCGGTATAAGTGCTTATTTATAAATTTTATACTATTTATTAACAAATATACTCAAGAAAAATACAACAGTATTAAAAATACAGGCTCAAATATGTCGCTAACATTTGCACAAAGAGGAAATAGACCTCCACCTAACCCAGCACAAATACAAAAAATGTTAGATGAAAACGGGCATTTGATACAAACCATTCAAGAATATCAAAGTAAAGGAAAAGCACAAGAAAGTGTGCAGTATCAAAATATGTTGCACAGAAATTTGGTGTATTTAGCTAGTATAGCTGATTCGAATCAAAATATTCATGCTCTACTACCTGTAAGTAAAAAATTTTAAAATAAAGAATAAAAATGGCCAGAACTCTTATTAATGTACGTTTAATTATACACACCTCTTATGATATTGTAAAACAATTGCACATTTATAGATTTAAAAAAAATGTTTTTTTATATAATTTAGCTCTGTGAAGAGAATTAGGAACTATGAAAAATAAAAATTGGTATAAGACATATAAGTCTGTTCGTAGAGTAATTTCTAATGGTTTATTATCGTTAGACACAAGTTAAGAGTTCACAGGAGTGCGTTAAATAAATCTGCCCTTGCGTCTTGTAATAATAAACCATTAGAAAAGGCTCTATGAACAGAGCTTATAGCTCTTATTGCAGACATTATTATCATCATTGACTCTATAGCTCGAGATGAGCTTTTGTCTTTTTTAAGATACGTCACCATGATAGTTCGACAAGATTTTCGATCAGATTAGTTTTATGAAAAATATATTTTTTTTGTGTCGTTCAAAAAAATGTATTATTTGGTACCAAAAGAAAGCTCTTAAAAAATAGTTTTTTAAAATTATTTTTTTACACAATTTTTGTTAAAAAAGTTCATGTCCCGTACACTTTTACCCGTGCTTTGGGTAAAATTTTTTAAACTAAAAATCTAAAAATGGGTCTCATGGCTAAATTATGGTTAATAATGTTACGGATTTTTTGTATTAATGGCTAAGGTAGTATGTATTCTTTTGAAATTAAAAATATAATAAAAAAATTTAACAGCTGAGAATCAGGTTCATGTGTGTAAGGAGCTTACAGGCGGAGCGCCTACTGTTTGAATTAAACTATAAGTTTTTTGTTTTTAAGGTATCAAACAAGAATAAATCATTTTTAGTACTAAAATACTTATGAAACAAATAACACATTATTAATAGTGAGAAATATGTTTTATTTTTTTTATCGCCATTTATCAATATTGTTTTATTAATTTAATGAAGACTTACGAAGCAAATGCAGAAAAAATCACTGGGGTTTTCTAATTTAAATGTTATTGTGATTAAATTTTCACAAATTATTTTAATTTAGTTTTAATAAATTAAATGGAAGCTCCTGAGTACTCAAAAATAGAATAAAAATGATTATCTAAAAACTATATCAAAAAAATATTCTTTTAGACCCAGCATTCTGTTGGCTTCTTACACTTATTAAATACTTACAAAACCCTGAAATGTATGAAAATTCACAATTTTAATTGTTAAGGTATCAAAGAGGAATAAATCATTTATAGTAGTGAAATATTTATAAATCAAATAACACATTGTTAATACTGAGAAATACGTTTTTGAAATTGTAAAAAATGAAGCCATTTATTAATATATTTATTTCTTTTCAATTTAAAGAAGATATAGATACGAAGCGAATGCAGAAAAAATCGCTGGGATTTTTAATTTAAATTTTATTCTGATGAAAT
Source organism: Liopterus haemorrhoidalis (assembly GCA_963971575.1). Classification (NCBI taxonomy): domain Eukaryota; kingdom Metazoa; phylum Arthropoda; class Insecta; order Coleoptera; family Dytiscidae; genus Liopterus; species Liopterus haemorrhoidalis. The sequence continues at coordinate 17,009,742 of OZ020623.1, forward strand.
ATTCGCGGATTATTTAAATTTAATTAAAAAAATAAATAAATGTAAGCACTTATTATATGCTGTACTTTTGTAAGGACAAACCAGATCTAGTTATTTTAGTTACTTTTATAGTGTAATACGGAGTTTAAATGTCAATTAAAAATATTCCTTACGCTGTAAAGCTGACTTTAGATTTATTGGTTGTGATAATTATAGAGAAAGTGACATTTTTTATAATTTTCTAATACCAACATGACATACAATTTCAAAGGTGCAAACTACTTATACTCAAATAACGAGTAAAAATGATTATTTAAAAACTTCTTATCCAAAAAGAGTTCTTAGACATCCAGCATTCTGTTGGCTTCTTACACTTATTAAATACCTACAAAACCCTAAAATGTGTACCCCTACACTACACATAATTTTTTTTATAACCTAGCCTCCAAATTGTGGTCCCCCTCAACCGAATATGCATGGTGGTCCTCCTCCAGAACAACAAAACAACTTCAATCATCAACAACAACCTGGTTATCGAAATATGCCAGGAATACCTCAGCGTCCACCGACAACCCAACCGTACCCACAGAGAGGCTATCCGCAGCAACCTGGTCAGTACCCTGGTCAGTATCCACCACAAGGTCAGTACCCTCCGCAGGGAGGTCAACAGGGTGGACAATTTCCTACTCAGCCACCGGGTTATCAACAGCCTAATCCACAACAATATGGCCAACCACCTGCTACTACAGCCGGGCATAATTATAACAGTCAGGGGGGATATGGTGAGTAACAGATTATGATGGATTAGGGTTAGAGATATCCTCAGTGGTTCCTTCAGTTAAATATAGTAGAGGAAATGATGTCTTCTTCTTTTGTCTTCTCCGTTCAAAATGATATAGTTCAGGAAATAGACCATATTACTGTGACGTCCATAGAAACATTGAGCCGAAAAGCGCTATGAAGTGACACCAGGCGGACAAAATCTGAACTAGTTATACGAGTAACTGTTTATTGTTTACATGCGGTTACCTCGTGTTGTTTGTATCGCGTTTAAACTTTAATGTTGCAGTTTGTTTGTAACATTAACTTCTGATATAGGGCAGTCGGCGAATCAGTGCAGTTGCGTCACTGGAAACGTCACATGTTTTTGTGATGTCATATTTAGTATGTTTACATAGTATCCATTTAACGAATGTGATATTCGTATGCTGTTACTTGTATCGTAATGAAATGAAAATATAAGAATAAGAACAGAATAGAAACAAATATACTACAAAAACAAAACTACTTCTAATAGGCTAAAAAGTTCTAAAAAGGGCTGATGTGATCCAAAAATATGATCAAAGAAAAGAAAATAGAAATACGTTGAATTTAACCTAAAAATTTATGCACTACACAATGGAGCACTCCAGAATGCTGTCAGTTTAAGGCGGCTGGAGGAAAACGAAGATTTTGACATAAGTGTTTACGTGATATTTTGTGTGTGAATTATGTTCTGTGAACTGATAATATAATAATAGGTAATATATTTGAATACAAATGAAATATAACGGCTAAAAACTACTATATCACTTGTTACTGTTATGGTAACCAAACTCTCTACCCTCCAGAGACTAATCTGATCAGCTGTTTTGGAGTGCTCAATATAATGGAAATCTATAGGATATAAGAAAATATATAACTAAACACAAAACTGCAAAATAAACAACAAACTAAATAAAAAAGGTTTTTAGAAATTACTTTAAGTTAGATATGTGAACACAAGTATCAAAACACCTCAGAACGTATTATAAAATATAAGCTGTTCACTTTTGTAAGAACACACTAGATCTGGTTATTTTGGTTACTTTTATGGTGTGTTACTGACTTTAAATGTCAATTAAAAATATTCCTCACGCTGTAATACCGACTTGTTGATAAGGTTATGATCACTATAATTAAGATATCATTTTTCATTATGACATATGTCAAATGGATTGACATTTTAAAAAAGTGACATTTTTTAATACCAACATGACATACAGCTTCAAAGGTGCAAACTATTGAAAACAAAATTCCCTCTTAGTGTGTTCTTACAAAAGTGAACAGCTTATATCAAATGTAAACATCATTTTATTTAGCGATACCAATATAAATGTCCCTATACTAAATAAACTCTTTTAAAATTTGTAAATCTTCAAAATGACTATCGAACACAAACTAAATATGACTTCTAAAGGTACAGTCTGTTCCAAACGGTTAAGCGGAACTAGATTTTGCAATCTAATTACTTTCATCGTTTAAATCGTGCTTTTCGGCCGTTTTGTTTAAGCTTTGTAAATCATACTTACAATAAACATTTTTTGGTGATTTTTTTCATCATTTTAAAATGTCATTTTCTTTATATGTTAATTTTTTGTGTCATTCTTATTACAAATTTCCCAATTATTTATATTTTTGTTATTAAAATATATAAAAAAAATAATATGTCAACATATATACTTCGTTTCCATGGTTTCATTGTTGGAATTTTAAATTTTGACATTCCAACGTGAAAAATAAAATAACCCAAGCAAGATCCTTCTCGTGACAACCTAAAAGAACGAAATTCCCATTTAGTTCCGCCTAACCGTTTGAAACAGACTGTATGTTTTAGTGTTTCTCAAACTGTGGTCCGCGAGTCAGTTCTTGATGGTCCGCGAACACAAAATTTAATTAGTATTAATAAGGGGCCTTTTCGCAAAAATTTTTTTTTTCTTGATGTTGGTGGTCCGCGTTTAGCGTGGGATTCAGAAAGTGGTCCGCAACTGTCGGAAGTTTGAGAAACACTGTTTTAGTAGAATAAAAGAGTGAAGAGCTATATTAGTCTATAATTCACATGCAAAAAAATCGATTTAGTTTTTCATCGCCGCTTAGTTTGCCATTGCAGTTATAACGCAAAATGACTAACTGCGTTGATTGAACGACTAACCTATAGCAACTATTATTCTATTTTATTATTTTGTTATTATTTTATTTATTTTACATCGGCCTATTTCTGCAACAAGGATGACCGATGTCAGGGGACGATGAGGGGTGAATGATTGTGAATGGGAGTAATGTAAACATATTATTTTCGCCCGAATAATATCACCAACGGAGAATCGAACCAGCAACCTCAAAATTATGTTTTCACCAGTCCGAACCAAGCTTGTTAAATCGTGCATAACAAGCTTGGCCACTTCGTTGGCTTATCTTATTTTGTGCTATAATGAGTTGTCATAACACAATCTGCTGTGTATTTGGTTGTCATTCTAGGAAAATAAGTGAGAGAAACATTCACTTCCAATTTTTCTGAATGATAAACAATTTGTGAAAATAATAAAGATATTTGGTGTTGTGGAAGAGATAAATAGGAAAAAAGCATGAGAAAATGCTATAAATACGGGAAAAAGAGTAAGAGTGTGCTAAAAGCATTTCAAAGCTACAGATCACATCAATATTGTTAACTTATTAATATCTAACAAACTAGTATTAAAAATAGTCAATAAATAACAAATACTAAATTATAAAAATCCTTCTCGAACATAATATCTACCCGTGTAACTTGAACGCAGGATTAGGGTATGCAGTCATAAATTTTATACGTAGACATTTTGATGTACCCACATATGTTAACAGGCTCATAATTTTTTTACAAAATTCCACATAATATAACATGCCCAGCGTCTAACAAATCCTCTCCTTCAACTATACACTTAGAAGAAGGTGTTGCACCTAAAAAATTAAAATTATTTAGTTAGGACAGCTGTTTATTACTCATTGTAAATCGAAGATTTAACATGTAAACAAATAAGGACAACATTCACATTACTCGTTTCGATCAGCTGTTTTACAGCGATCACAGCGCGACCATTGGTCATTATTGAGCCCAATTGTAAATATACAACATAAAAAATGAACTTTCCTTGTTAGTTACGTATTACAACTAAACGACGACAACTCGGCTACGCCAACTGGGTAACTAATTTTCGACAGTTACCAGGATTATATAAGACTAGTGCACCCGTTGCCAACTGTGTTGGTAAACAAATCATTACCTTAATGTGGAACTTGCTCGACACCTCAGACTTCTTTCTCTAGCCATACGCCTAACTTCATCCAATTCAAATTTAATCAACTCTTGGCCCATTATTAAAAACTGGACAAATAATGATTATTATTCCGAATTATTTATTCATTCACTTTTTAAGATGGGAAAACGATTCGTTTTCACTCAGTCATTACCTTTATAATGTTAAAACTAAAAATGATTTGAGACGTTAAATTTAAAATATATTTATTAAAATAAATTTTCCAATTACTTATATAAAAAAATACGCACACGAAAAAAACGCACATGTAAAAATACACACACGGAAAAAAGCGCACACGGAAAAATACACACGGAAAAAAGCGTACTTACACTATATCTCAAATCAGTTTGAAATAAATGGTGAGAAACTATTACACAGTAAAATTTAATTGTTTGCCCGCTTTAATATATTGCGTTCACTTTTGTAAAGTCAAACCAGATCTGGTTATTTTAAAACCTACTTCAGATTTGTTGGTTATGATCATTATAACTATGATATCATTTATTTTTATGACATATGTCAAATGGAATGATATTTTAAGTGATTTTTTTTTACCATGTTTTAATACCACATGACATACAATTTCAAAGGTGCAAACTATTGAGTGTGTAATCTGTCCCAATTTGTAATACGAAACTAGATCTGGTTACTTTGGCGACTGTTGTGGTATAAACAGACTTTGGCGTATCCGTGTGAACCAATACTATGATAATATTATAAATGTATTGTCAATATACAACATAAAAAATTAATTTTCCCTGTTAGTTTCGTATTACAAAATGAGACAGATAATATCAATTTGTAATTTTTACCAAAATATTTTAAATATTTCCAACTAATATTAAATTCACACAAATAATGAATGACCAAACTCGGCCGGTAATTCTTGGTAAAAATTATAATTTTTACCAAGGCGAGTTTTACTCAATGCATTACATTTACATTTTTGAAAATTTAAGACGTTAGATAATTTAAAACGTTAATCGTATAAACTGTTCACTTTTGTAAGAACAAACTAGCAGGAAATTTTGTTTTCAATAGTTTGCACCTTTGTAGCTGTATGTCATGTTGATATTAAAAAATATGTCACTTTTTTAAAATGTCAATCCATTTGACATATGTCATAATGAAAAATGTTATCTTAATTATAATGATCATAACCTTATCAACCTAAAGTCGGTTTTACAACGTAAGGAATATTTTTAATTGACATTTAAAGTCAGTAATACACTATAAAAGTAACCAAATTAACCAGATTTTGTTTGTTCTTACAAAAGTGAACAGCTTATAGAAATAAAAAAATAATAAAGCATTGAAAAAATAATAATAAAAAAAGGAAGTAAAATTTTTCTTACATACTTTCATCAAAACCAAATAATTTTTAAAATAATTATTTTTCTGCTACTAATAATTTTAATTTATATTATTTTCGTGTAAACATATCAATTAACAACTATTATTATTACGCGTTATATGTCAATATATACTTCGGTAAGCTTCGGAATATGTCGTTACATTTAGTTACATTACATTACATTATATTATAGATACTTTTGGTTTTATCTGCCATTTGCTATTTTGCATCTGTCCAAGATTGGTGTTCCTTAGCGAATACTATCCATTTCAAATAAATTTTATTTTAGGTACACCACCTCCAAACAATCCTCCAGGTCCTCCACAGGGTCCTCAAGGTCCTCCTTACCCTCCAACTGGTCCTCCAAATCAACCAAACTATGGTCCAGCTCCTCCAAATCAGCCAAACTACGTCCAGCCCGGTCCACCGCAAAACAATTATCCTCCAAACCCCCAACAAGGATATCCACCGCAACAAGGATACCCACCACCTGCAGGACCGGCGAGTCAACCACAACCGGCTGGTTATGTGAATCAACCAAGTCCTAATTATACGCAAAGTCCACCAAGTACACCGGTTAAGACGGAAAATGCTCCGACAACGCAGCCTTATCAGTCGCCGTATCCACCGAATAGTCAGCCCAGTCAACCGGCTCCAGCAGGTTATACTCCACCACCGAATCAAGGGTGAGTTAATCGTGATTTAAATTTAATATAGCCGGTAGATATAGCTGTTAACTCTTGATGGTACAACACTGTATTGCAGGGGTGGCCAACCTTTTTGGAAGCAAGGGCGCAATTAAGAATTTTCAGAGACGTTGCGGGCGCAATGATATGTTATGACATCATATATGTTTTGTTTTTTATTGTTAAAGTTAATTTTATTTATTTTTTTCATTTCTCAATTTTAATTTCTTAAAAAAAAATGTTATGCTAATTTTTGTCATTTTTAATTTTGAATCTTTTTATTTGATTTTACTTATAGGTTAAAATCACATTATTTTTTGAAAAAATGCTCTTCTTTATTTTTAACACAACATAATACAACAAAATAATAATAATAATTTGTAATAATAATTTTATTGAACGACATTTATTACATATAATTACATAATATATGATAAATTATTATTCGTTAATGAGAAGGTTGAGACTATTTCTTGACATAAGTTTTCAAAATCAGGACAGTAATTTGATACCGCTACTCTTAAACTGTCATTCAATGGGTGCGTTTTGTTGGTGGCTGGTTAGAAGTACTAGAATTGATGCGCAAGAAAACGACAATTTTGATTGTTAAGTAAACATGGAATGACATTTGCATGGAGGTTAAGTCATATGGTAGTAGAACAATCTAAATAATAAATGCAGAATAAGAATACTTTATATTTGAAGCAAATATTCTAGAACGTAATGTTTTAAAACGAGTAATTGAATTGTACATACATTTTAAGTTTTATTTAATAATACTATATTAAAATCATATAGGTATATATTTATTTTAGGACACAAAATGAGAAAATACGTAAAAGTAAAAATTATTTTGAAGCAGTAATACCAAAATTTAATTCTAATACATTTAAAAACCAAATGAAGACAACTGCATTCAAATATTACTTTTCATCTCCACCACACTTATTCATTCCAGTCGTCCGGCCTCGAGTCATCGCTTGAGTGGAATGAATAGAATGAGAATACAGTCGCAACAAAACGTGTATTCTGATTAAACCGAAACCAGAATTGGCACAACAAAACGCACCCAATGATCAGTTTTAATAAAATGAAACATAAAAAATGGCGCTAAAATTCGTTAGAATTCGCTAAAATAATATTTTTTGTAATTGACAGAGGAGTCCGTGTATTCTCGGTGAAACATATTTAATATAAGATTAATAAATAAAACACTCGTTAAGATTCACAATTATATATATATATATATATATATATATATATATATATATATATATATATATTTGTGAAACTTACCGAGTGTTTTATTTATTAATCTTATAATATTTTTTGTAGTGGAACTACTTATATTTTATTATATAGGGAGGTATTTAATATGGCATAATAAAAAATTACTTGAAAATTTCAATTAATAAATAAGTATTTAATTCCAATAAAATTTTGCTTAAAAGTTGGAAAATAAAATTGATTGGAAATAAAATTTTAAAAAATATTTTAATTTACCGGTAATCGTATCGCGGGCGCATAACAAATCGCCCGAGGGCGCGGTGTTGGCCACCCCTGCTGTATTGGAACAGTCTGGACATCAACATCGTTGCCATTAAGAGTCCAAATAAATATTAGTTTCAAATGGAAAAATGAGATAATCTTTACAGAAACAGTAATTTTTTGATAACAGTTTCACATAAATTTACTGTTTCTGCAAAAATTATCTTATTTTTCCATTTGAATTTCTAATATTACCAATATTTATTTTGACTCTTAATGATGGCGTTGCCACCATTGGCCAGACTGTTACTTATACAGTGTCTGTATGGAACATCATGAATAAATGAGGAGGTACAAAACAAAACCAGCTTAATCACAGTCATCAAAACTTTGGGTATTCAAAAAAAAAACGTTTTCGAGTTTAGTTTTATTACTACAATGATTTTTTTTGTGGTATATCTACTGTTTATGGTAATACGAATAAGATTAAATAAGTCACCCACATCGAAAATTTAATAGTTTTGCTGAGATTTGACTGAATAAAGTTGGTTTTGCACAAAATCACCTCCAATCTCATTTCTTAAGAACAATATTATAAAAGCACACAAAACATATAAAAAATAACAAAACTAAACGTAAAAACGACAGTTATTAGCTTGTTATGCCTTGTTATTGTCAACTTATATTTATCTACATGTGTTTGTACGTGCGCAAGTAAAGAAAATAATGGAGTGATGTGATTGGCTGAAATGGAAAGAGTTGATTTTGCACCAGACTCGCTTGTGGATAAAGTTGGTTCTGTTTTGTCTTGCACAATTCGATGCGACATTATAAAGGGATATCGTTGAGTTTATTCATATTTTTTCTGTTGTCTGAATAGCTTTCAAGGTAACAAATGATAATCACGTGAGATCACGATTTTGAAAAAAATTTGATAAAGTTGGTTTTGCATTGTGCGTCCTCAAATAGAAAAACACACTTGGTAATGTTTCACAAAAATATTTTATCATAACTCGGTACACGAGGTGTGTAAATTAAGTAACCGCACTGGCAACATAGCGTTTGATCTGGCAACATTTGAGACGCGGGACAAACGCGGGAAATCATTCAAATGTCCTTAGCCGACCAACTGAAAGCTATTCCAGTATCCGAGTTCCAGCACTGCTATGAGGATTGGAAGAATCGTCTCCAGCGCTGTGTGGTTTCCCAAAAGAAGATATTTTGAGGGAGTCAATATTGAATTGTAATTCTATTCGAATAAACAAAAAATAACTTGGAGTCCCGCGTCCCAAATGTTACCAGATCGAACGATATGTTGCCAGTCCGGTTACTTAATTTACACACCTCGTATTTCAAATACTTTCCTATTATTTGAAATATTTCTCTAGCACATATTTCAAATATTTTCCTAGTGTTTCAAGTATTTTCCTAGTATTTCAAATATTTCCCTATAATAATAATAATAATAAATTTATTTTTCAAAAATATTTACAAGCTATTTACATGTATTATTGTTTAAAATATATTATTTCAAATATTTTCTAGTATTTCAAATATTTTAAAAATATTTGATATTTCTAATATTTGTATCGGTATGTGGTATTAGAAATACTTTTACTAAATATTTGGCACACCTCTACTAATTCCTGTCTAAAATTGTCGATTTCTTCCAGATACGGTGCTCCGGCCGGTCCGCCAGGTCAATACGGTTACCCCCATGGACAACCAGCATATCCACAAGCTGGTCCCCAATACGGAACTCAGCCCCAAGGATATCAGGGGTACCCTCAGCGCCCCCCTGCGCCCCAGGGAGCACCAGCAGCCGGACAATATGGATACAACTACCCACAACCATCTCAGTAAATGGATTTTAAAATATTTTAAGATTTTTAAATGTAAATTTTATGTATTTAATTTTTTGAATTGACTTAATAAATGTGGTATTTGCTAGAAAATTATTTATTTAACCAAAATTTAATACAAATATTATTTTTTAATGAAATATAACTAATGTAAAAATTGTCGGTTTTCAAAAGCGACATGTTTCAAGTTTTTTGTATACTAGATATGTTAATCCTGTTCTACATTATTCTTTTCTCCTAAGTACTACGTTGTTTTGCGTAGTTTTGAGGTAAAAAGTAGAACACAATACTTCCGTTAGCCGGACGAACGGATCCGTCGAGCGGAGTACGTACCATTAGTCGCATACAGTGACTTCTTTTTAAGTTTCTATATTCATTAGTATAATTAAAGATACGAACATGTAGAAAGATTGTTTCCGGCACCTATAAAGCTGCGTTCAGAGCTCTTTAAATTAATTGACTGTTCACTGTACGTTATAGATATCTTTAGTAGATAGTTTTAACTAAGGTGACCATATTTTTTAGTTCAAAATTCGGGACGAGAACTCATAGACGGGGAGCGGGGTGATTGTTCAAATATAATTGTTTAATTAATTTTTTTCTATACAAGTTATATGCAATCAGTGGCGGATTAAATTGCTTGGGGCCCTGGGCGGTAAAACTAAAATGGGCCCTCTATTATTTTAAATAGAATGGAAATATTTGTATATAGGCCTCGGTGGGCCCCGGGCGGTCGCCCAGTCCGCCCACCGCTTAATTCGTCTCTGTATGCAATAAATAATTATAATTTGTAATAAATAAAAATTTCCAATCACAGATTATAATTAGTTAATAAACAGATAATTAAAAGAAACATTATTAAAATCACAGTATTTTTTTAAATGAATTCAAAATTTATTCAACAAATTACTCAGTAGAAAACTTTATATTTTTCCGAATTATGGATTTTTTTGAGTAGATCTTTTTAGCTCTGAAGCCTATTATAAATAATTTACTCATAATTTATTTTAATCAGTTATATTGTTTTTAATGTGTCTACATTAAGTTGAGTCTTGTCACTTGTCCAAAAGCTGTTCATCATAGAAAATACCCTTCCAAGAGACTTTATTTAGTACAAGTTTTGTAAAAAAAATTTTTGTTGAAATATATTAAAAATAAATATTGAAAATAAGTACCTTTTCTAAAATTTGAGACAGTTCAGGACAAAATATTACCTCTGAAAAAATTCGGGACGCAAGGCGGAAATTTGGGATTATCCCCGGCAATTCGGGACGTATGGTCACCTTAGTTTTAACGTAAAAAGCAGCGTTTACAGCTAAGGAAATTAGTGAATTACGAATACAGGCTATTCCAAACGTTTGGACGGAACTAAATGGGAATTTCGTTCTTTTAGGTTGTCAGGAGATGGGACCTTGCTTGAGTTATTTCATATTTCATGTTTGGTATGTAAAAATTTAAAATTCCAACAGTGTAACCATGGAAATGAATGACTTATGTCAAAAAAATACTTTTTACCTATTTTAAGGACAAAAAAATAAAGAAATGGGAAATTTGTAAAGGGTGTTTTTTTTAGAGGTATAGAACTTTAAATTGCAATAAAACAACGATGGATTATTCGATTGACATGAATTTTTTTTTTATTCGAAAGATAATCTTGTGGCATTACATTAAATCATACCAACAAGACGGCGCAACATGTCACACAGCTCGTGCCACAATCGATTTATTGAAAGACACGTTTGGTGACCGCCTAATTTCACGTTTTGGACCTGTGAATTGGCCTCCAAGATCTTGTGATTTAACACCGCTGGACTACTTTCTGTGGGGCTATGTAAAGTCATTGGTCTATGCGGATAAGCCACAAACGCTTGACCATTTGGAAGACAACATTCGCCGTGTTATTGCCGATATACGGCCACAAATGTTGGAAAAAGTCATCGAAAATTGGACGTCCAGATTGGACTACATCCGAGCCAGCCGTGGCGGTCATATGCCAGAAATCATATTTAAAATGTAATGCCACAAGATTATCTTTCGAATAAAAAAAAATTCATGTCAATCGAATAATCCATCGTTGTTTTATTGCAATTTAAAGTTCTATACCTCTAAAAAAAAACACCCATTATTAAGAATGACACAAAAAATCAAAATATAAAGAAAATTACATCTTAAAATGATATTAACCTTAACCAAAAAATGTTTATTGTAAGTATGATTTACAAAGCGTAGAGAATTTACAAAGATTCAAGCGATGAAAGTAACTAGATTACAAAATCTAGTTCCGCCTAAACGTTTGGAGTAGCCTATTGTACGACATCTGTGTGTCTTTAAACCAACTACGGTGGCTTCGTAAAATGTTTATTATCTATTATCGTTTTCCTAATTCTGTTGTCCTAGATTTTTACTAACTAAACCTAGTCTAATTAACTAAATTCATATTTACTGTTCGTCTTTGTAATTTTTGGGCGAGATTTGTTGTAATCGGCGCTATGACATTTTGTTAGGTTATGTAAAGACATACAATGTGAACGTTCTTTCCGATATACGAACCCGGTCTCAGTGAAGTTGGCCCAACTATCAAAAATAGTTTTTCAAAGATAATATGTATATTATAAGGGATATTTATGGACACCAATTCAGTTATATAACGATGTGGGGACTGTTTATTAATATTTTACAAAAAAATTAAATCTTAACAAAAGAAACCCAAAGATGTAGTTAGTACTATCAGAAAATGAACAGAGAGAAATAATTTCTTCTCTCGTATACATTTTTGCTGTTAAGTAAAGGATACATGGGATATTTTAACATTATAAGTAACAACCCTCTACCCTAAATAATATTTTTGTTAAAAACTGCTTTGAAGAGAAAACATAATTTTTTCCTCATATACATTTTTGATGTAAAATAAATAAGTGAGATATTTCAATATTTAATACACTATTTTAGTGAAATACTTTTAACAAAGTACTGTTATAAAATAAAAAACATTTATCTTAAATTTTATTTACTTTATTTTAACATAAATTCACAATTTTCATGATTCGGGCTCGTAGACTGAGCTAGCCAATGTGTTTATATGTCTGTCTCATTAAAACAACTTACTAACTATAAGTTTGGAAAACTATCCACAATCGACAACGTATAAAGCAGGGGTTCTTAAACTTATGTAGTCCGAGGACCCCCTCTTGAACTTTTTTTTTGTGGACCCCATCCCAACCCTAGGCATTTTACGTCGTTCTTGAGACTTAATTTCTGGCTCAATAATCTCATAGGCACTACGTTATAATAAATATTGGTAAAAATGTATCGCTGGTTATTTTAATAAATGGTCTTGTGCATTTATTGAGGAACATTTTTATTAGCATATAGAATAAAAAACAAAATTAATAAAAATAGTAGTAAAAAGAATAAAAAAAGTTACAAATTATAATACGTTAAACTCATACAAACATTTCTTGGTCAAAATAGATCTTATTATAATATGTTTTCTCTAAATAATTTGAAGTTGAATAAAAATAATTAAATGTTTACTAATTATTGTTTAATTATGTCAATAACTAGTTAGGTAACAACAAATACAAAAAGTCTTGACTATGTAGGATTTTTATTAAATGAGTTATTTGAATAAAAGCGAAAAGTTGGGGGATGTAAAGTTAATGTCAAAATTGTTTCGCGGAACACCGGTAATGGGGTTGCCTAACGCGGACCCACAGGGGTCCGCGGACCACATTTTGATAACCGCTGGTATACAGTATTAAATTTAGAGCTCCCAACGGGTGTTCGCGTTATCATATCACAAACTTGTTAGTAACAATCAACAGTGCACAAGTCATAGCCTATAGTTGACTAATTTAAGAGCCCTGAACGCAGCTTTAGCCGATGTTTTCAGTACTTGTTGATGCTGGTTAATGTACACGTAAAAAGTTCGAAAAACACTGTTTCCTACATTTTTGGTTAACTGGACGAACAAAAGTGTTTCGTCACAATTGCATTAAATACTTAAATCAGCAAAATAAAACTAAAAATCAGCGAATTCTTCTTCAAATCTATTAATTTCAGAAATAGTTAAATCAGGGAGTCCTTCAAATTTATCAAAATTGCTTGCATCTGCAGGATTTTTAATTTTTGGTACGAATGGAGGAAGTGCTTTTCTATTATGTATTGCTTGCCAATCAACTGTTTTAAACCAGATATGTCCTTTGATATCCAAAACACCATTTTTCAAATTACCATAACTGCAACAATTAAAAGACCTAAGAGTTCATAGAATATAAAAATACGTGGAGCGCTAGAAAAGTTTGTAAATACGGCTGTATAAATAAACATGGCAAGTTTATTCTTGCATCATTAATAGACCATTCAAAACATAATAGATACACTGATAAATATATTTTATGTAGTCATTGTAGTGTTGTTTGTAGAGCAAGTGTAAACTTATCAATATGAGTGAGTTAACGCGACGAAATCATTGTGCAATAATTTTGTACAATTTCAAACGTGGTTTGTCTGCGGAAGAGTGTATCTCCGAAATGTTTACTATTTTTTCTAATAATTGTCCAAGTCGATGCACAGAATTTCGTTGGTATAAACAATTTCAAAGAGACATTTTTAACCTAGATGATGATCCTCGTCCAGGAAGGCCCCGTGAAACAGTTACTTCTGTAAATATTGCGGCGGATAAAAAACCGCTCGATGAAAATAGGCGAATTACATACAGGCAGATACAGGAGTCTTTGCACATTAATATACCAGCCATCCCAATTCTTCGCGACCATCTGGAAGTTAGGAAAGTTTTACGTTATGGATACCCCACAATCTTACTGATGCACAAACAGCAATAAGAGTTCAATGGTGCCGAAAATTGTTACAAAAGAATTTAAATGGGACACTCGAAATATTTCATTGTAACAGGGGACGAAACATGGCTTTATTATTATGATGTGCCATTAAAATCGACACTAGATATGACTAGGGATGGGAATTTATTTTTGAATATCGATATATGCGCGATTCGATATATCGTAACTATGATATCGATATTCGATATATATCGAAGTAAAAATATCGATATTTTCGATATATCGAAATAACTAACATGTAAGATATAGAAATTACAGTTTTTTTTTTTTTTTTGTTGGCTTTGCGGGTAAAGAAATTGCCATTTTACAGACAATCACTTTACAGTTGGTACTCACCCAGCTACCAACCAACTTTCCAATATTTTCCTAGTTAACTGCTTTTATAATTAAATATATATATATATATATGCTGTTCACTTTTATAAGGACAAACCAGATTTTTTTGGTTACTTTTATAGTAAACATAGTAATTTTTTTTTTTTGTATTATCTGTCTCATTTTGTGATTCATAACTAACAGGGAAAGTTCATTTTTTATGTTGTATATTTACAATACGTTTATAATATTATCATAGTATTGGTTCACACGGATACGCCAAAGTCCGTTTACAACACAAAAGTTACCAAAATCTTCAGATCTAGTTATGTATTACAAAATGAAACAACTTGTAGTAAAAGTACTTTTATAGTGTATTACGGACTTTAAATGTCAATTAAAAATATTCCTTACGTTGTAAAACCGACTTTAGATTTATTGGTTATGATCATTATTAAGAAAGTGAAAAATTTAAAAAAATTTTAATACCAACATGACATACAATTTCAAAGGTGCAAATTATTGAAATCAAAATTTCGTCTTACTTTAACGATTAGGCGGAACTAAATGAAAATTTCGTTATTTTGGGTTGTCACGAAAAGGGACCATGCTTGGGTTATTTCATGTTTCAGGTTTGGTATGTGAAAATTTTAAATTCCAGTCGTGAAACTTACGCCAGTGAAACCATGGAAGCGAATGACATATGTCAAATATTTTATTACATTTTTCCATATTTTGAAGACTTTTGAAAAATTATAATGCAATGAAAAGGACATTTTATAATGACAATTGTAGCATTTTATTGCAAAAAAAATAATTTATTAAGATTTTCGTAGGGTAAAACAAACTACATAATTAAAAAACACCACACTATCCAAGACATATAGTTATAATATTGTTAATTTAAATCATTTAATAATATAAAATAAATGTAAAATAGTTTTTGTATTTTGACGTTTAAACATTCAACAAACAATTAATAACAACATTAACCATAGCAACCCTTAACCCTTCGCACTAACAAACTTGGCACAGTGGCGTCCCGTTACAGCCTCCCCCTCAAGAGGTGATGTCGGAGGGATCAGCTCTTGATACAGAACTAGGGACGACGGTGTTGAAGGTCGATGTGTTGGCATCAGCTACAGGTTGTTTCGTTTTGGACGGCCTCGGGCGCGTCTCTGTGATGATACTGTTGTGACAGGAGGTGTTTCACGTCGTGGTCGTCCTCGCCGTGGAGATACACGTTTGGTCATCACCGGGTGTTCCTGGGACTCCTTCTCCTTGCGAGGTCTTCCTCGGCCTCGAATTGGTCGGATCGGAGCAATTTGCTGGCTGCTCAACACGTACGGGGTA
Organism: Liopterus haemorrhoidalis; assembly: GCA_963971575.1. Taxonomy (NCBI): domain Eukaryota; kingdom Metazoa; phylum Arthropoda; class Insecta; order Coleoptera; family Dytiscidae; genus Liopterus; species Liopterus haemorrhoidalis. The sequence goes on from OZ020623.1 coordinate 17,025,735, forward strand.
AGTGCTGTGCTATGATATACACCAAGAGGCGTAGTTGGATCGGCAAGAGAGGCAATTTGGAAGGTAGTAGGGGATAACCGACTGACTATTAGGTACGGACCGTCACGTCGAGGTGCGAATTTAGAGGTGTAACATGTCGAGGCCTTACTTAACGCGTGTACTGTCACTAGTACCTTATCGCCGACCCTATATTTAGGTGCTTCTCGGCGGTGGGCATCAGCATATGCATTTGAGCGATCCTGTTGTCTCTCTTGATTTTCTCTAGCCTGAGTTAGAGTTTTGGCTACCTGTTTTAAATATGGCGTGTTTTGTGGAACAAAATTGTCTTTGTCCAAGATTGCACGCAAGTCACTTGCAGCTGCGGTGGGTAATTCTACCTTCACTGAGCAAACGTCTTCACCAGGCGGTCGCGATAAAGTGTCGGCAACTCCGTTGCTGCGACCCGTGGTGTAATCTATGTTCAGGTCGTAAGATCGTAGCTGGAGGGCCCACCGTGCGAGGCGGCCACTCGGCGATCTTAAAGACATCAGCCACTTCAGCGGCTGATGATCGGAGATCACGGTCACTTTGGCTCCGTCTAAGTATCCACGAAAACGGTCCATTGCCCACAGTACCGCGAGAGCTTCGCGCTCGGTGGTACTGTAATTTCTTTCGACAGGCGTCAAAAGTCGACTGGCATATTCTACGGGGTGCTGATCCGGGCTCTCCCCCTGCATCAGAACTGCCCCAAGAGCGTAACCGCTCGCATCAGCTCGGAGCACATAAGGTGAGTTCGGGTCAGGCTGTTTGAGGATCGGTGCCGTTGTCAGCAACCTTTTGAGCGCAGTAAATGCTTGTTCCTGCTCTGGTCCCCAATGCCATTGCACTCCCTTCTTGGTGAGCTCACTTAGTGGACGAGCGACGCTTGAATAATCAGGCACAAATCTTTGGAACCAGGAGCCTGTCTGGAGGAAGGTATGTACTTCCTTTACATTGCGCGGGTTTTTCATATCCGCGATGGCAGAAATTTTCTGGGAGAATACATCTTTAAATTCTGTCAACAACGCTTCTAAACGTCGCTGTTTTTGATTCATGTCCTTGCACTCCTCTCCATTAGAAACTACATTGACGTCGCTTGACGGACGGATTGCAATGTTCGGGTCCTCCTCGAACTGGTACGTCATGTACGGCTTATCAGCAAAATACCACAATTGAGCTGAAAAGTCCAATATAATACCAGCAGTCTTAATGAAGTCGATACCTAGCAGCATTCGGCTATTGACGTGCTCGGGCACCGCGAGAAGTGTCGTCGGAATAAGTCGACCGCATACAGATATTTGTACATCAAAATGTCGAACGTTTACGCGCTGTACTTCTCCATCAGCCAGTTTAAAATCCATTTTAGCTGTCGTGTACGGGTGTCCCCTATCAATAAGAATTTGATGTAGTTGCGCACCCGCAATACATCTGTTGGCACCAGTGTCGAAACAGGCCATACCATTTAAACCGAAAATTTTTATACGCACCATCGGTCTATTCGTACCTATGTCAGTAGAAGAATGAACAGTGGAGAATTCTAGGCTCTCCTGCACAGAAGGTGAAGGTTTTACTTTTGAGGGATTACAATTTGGACAGTTGCTTCGCACATACCCAGGTTGTTGGCAGCCATAACAATTAAATTTGCTCTTACCAGATCCTTCAGGAAGCGGTGGTGTCTTTACGATCGGAGCATTGTCTCTGCGAGTTTTCTTTCTGCAGTCGGCTTCGACGTGACCAAATGCCTTGCAGTAGTTGCACGTAAGCCGCATCTTCTTTTCGGCTCCCTCTGCAGAAGTCGTCTTGGCCGTGGTCGCTGTTTTCTTCGCGGCATACTGTCGCTGCGACGCTTCAATGTCTCGCGTTTTTACTAATAATTCTTGAAACGTGTTGAAGTCTGCGCGAGTAATGTGTTTGCGGATGTCACGGCGTAAAAGTCCATACATCATATCCAAATGCATGCGTTCCGGGACGGCGTATGGTAGTTGGGCCACTAGAGAACGCACGTGGCACACGAACAGTTCTGTGATTTCACCGATATCTTGCTCGCGCGAAAATAATTCCCGAAATATCTGCGGTGGTGGCAACTGGCGGGAGTAGGCATTTTGCAACACTTCAATTGCGCTATTCCAGTCTATTATGGTGCTTTTAATTCCTCTCCACCACGTTGCAGCGATCCCCTCAAGGAGGATGGGCAAGCCTCGCAGGGCGTTGCTATCACTTACGTTAGCACAGTCTTTGTATATTGTAATGGCATCGATGAACGCATCAACATCAGAGTCGTCCGATCCATTAAACCGTGCGGTGCATTTCGCAAAATTACCGGGCTGTGGCGCGACAGGCGGCGGACTAACACTTCCGCGCGTACTGCGGTCACTCGCGGCGCTTCCAATACTGGCAAGAAGTTCACGAAATTGCACATCCGTTAACGTAATGGTTGATGTGTCTGTTGAAGTACCCGTTTTTTCCATTTTGGGCGGCATTTTCACGAAGACAGCGCACTCAAAAGTCTAAGACGGTTAAAACGTTCAAAAAAACACAGTTTATGGCACAAAACGTGAAAATAACGCGAAAAGTCAAAATATCTCAAAAGTTATTTCCAGTAGGTCGGAATACAGTCAAAACTTTCTTCCACTCTACGGGTGATCTGTAATCGACGCTCACTTTTCGCGGAAAAACGTTCCAGTTTTGTCACTTCCACAATTTTGGATGAAAATTCTCAGTTCACTTATGTCACAGATGTTTATTATATCAGTAAACTGATAGCGTAGACAATAATTATGAGTCTGCTGGCCTCGAGTTCGGGCGCCATTTGTAGCATTTTATTGCAAAAAAATAATTTATTAAGATTTTCGTAGGGTAAAACAAACTACATAATTAAAAAACACCACACTATCCAAGACATATAGTTATAATATTGTTAATTTAAATCATTTAATAATATCAAATAAATGTAAAATAGTTTTTTGTATTTTGACGTTTAAACATTCAACAAACAATTAATAACAACATTAACCATAGCAACCCTTAACCCTTGATATTCTGTGCTTAACCCTTCGCACTAACAAACTTGGCACAGTGGCGTCCCGTTACACAATCAATTTAATCTAGAATTTTCAATGTGAGTATGATTTACAAAGCTTAAACAATATGACCAAAAGTCCGAATTAATAGATAAAAATTATTAGAGTTCAAAATCTAGTTCCGCCTAAACGTTTGAAATTGCCTGTAGTTTGTTTTTACAAAAGTGAACAGCATATATTTAAATGTAAAAAATATACAAGAATTCCGATATTTTGTGCGAATATCGATATTTTGCGCGATATATCGCAATTCAAATATCGATATAAAAATATCGATATATTTTTTTAAAGTATCGATATTTTCGAAATATCGATATATCGTTCCCATCCCTAGATATGACTCTTTGAAGACGAAGAAACTCAAACACGTTAAACAATCAAGATCTGTGAAAAAGAAATGATGTATTCTTCGGTAAGCGACGGATTATTACGAGAATTGTTGTAGAAGAGCAAAAAATAACGGCCAAATGGTACGTTGAGTTTTGTTTTCTTCAGTTCATTCAGTCTCTTCAAAACTTACAGCCACATTCACGCCTTGACACTTGGCGTTTGCATGAACATAATGCACCCGCGCATCGAGCTCAACTAATTAAAGAATTGTTGAATAATTCTAGACTACAAGTATTTGAACATCCTCCGTATAGTCTATTCTAGTGCTGCTATATATATATATACATATATATATATATATATATATATATATATATATATATATATGCTATATATATATATATATATATATAGCAAAAATTCAAAAGGTATGAAATTATGTTGGCAATGCATACTATCTTTACACGCAGATTTCCAGATGGCAGCACCGGAGATTTAAACATCTGGTGTGTAAGCAAACCGATGTTAAACATCGGTGATTTTTAATTTCACTCGTCTTAAAGTACTAGTGTGAAAAGGATAAGAGTTAACACTGCACAGTTATGCCGAACGCACCTAGAGTTAACATTGCATAGTTATGCCGAACGCATCTTTTGAAATCTGGTATTTACGGTAAATAATATTAATGTTTTTCTTACCGTCTAGATAAATCTACTTGCAAAATATTTCTGATCAAATCTTTGGCATCTGCAGAAAAATCAGTTGTAAATTTAAATTTTGCTGATGTTATTTTTTCATAAATTCTCATTGGTTCATCAGCTATAAACGGAGTATATCCAGCTATCATTTCGTACAGAAATACACCAAAAGACCACCAATCAACTGCTGAGCCATAACCCCTACTTAATATTATTTCTGGAGCAATATATTCTGGTGTACCACAAAGAGTATAAGTTCTTTCGGACACACGTTTACAAAATCCAAAATCAGTTAGTCTTACATATCCATTTGTATCCAAAACAATATTTTCAGGCTTCAAATCTCGAAAAATAAGATCCATATAATGCAAATATTCTAAAGCCAAACATATTTGAGCACCATAAAACTTGGCATCTTTCTCTTTAAAAGATTTACATCTAAAAAATTTAATATACATTATCGATTCAAGTTATTTTTGTAACAAATGAACAATTTAATCAGGAGTTGAGATATTTATGGAATTTAATTAAAAGGGAGATTAAAATATTGTTATATCTTGTCAATATATTTATTACCTTTATGGTGTATTTTATACGCTACTAACATCAGAAGTGGGATAGATAATGTTTGATTGCACCCTTTGCACTCTGTTATAAAACGGGCCTGAGTATTATTCGTTCATCAACGACCCATCTCTAATTGCAATGGTTAATATTTAAAACTTACCTTCTTAAATATGTGAACATATCACCTCCTGCCATAAAAGGCAAAACAAAATATATATTTGAATTATCTTTAAATGCAAACTCCATATAAATACAAAATGGAAATCTAATAGCTTCTAGGATATTTTTTTCATATAATGTATGTTGAATTTGTTTTTCTTTTACTATTTTCTGTTTTGGCATAATTTTTACTGCATAATATTTATTACTTGATTTAAGTTTACCTAAAACCTATTTTAAAATTTTACTAATAGCTAGAAACGGTCAGTTATATACAGAGTGTTTACAGTTTTCTTATTTCTTTTTAAATGGGTGATACTACGGGTCAAAAGATTGCGAAAAACCTTAAAACACCTTAGTAAAAGTTTTATAATAAAAGAGATATTAATTTTTTAAGTTTTTAATTTTTGGGGTTTTTCCGCCATAACTCTCCAAATATTTATCCAATCAAAAAAATGCATTTAAATAAAAGATTTGTCTTCTTATTCTTAACAATATTTGATATATAAATTTTTTCTGTTAAGTCAATAGGTATGTTCGATTTGCACCTTCGCGTTATAGGGGAAAAATTTTAAGATCGTAGCGCCACGCGGATTTTTTTGAAACCATTCTAAATCAGATACCACTTGACATTTACTAGTAAATAATAGCGAAAAGTGTATCAAAAAACGACAAAAAATAAATAATTGTTTGGGATTTTCTGATTTTGTGAAGTGACATTACTTGTAAACATCTAAAATACTACATTTTGTGATCTGGTTTTAAGTTATGGCGGTTTTCCATTGTCGATTATTTTAACTATATTGGGGGAAATAATAATTCCCGTGTTGTTTACCAAGGGGTAGAAATCTACAATGCTGGGCATATAATATTGTGTGGAGTCACTGAAAAAAACAGAGTTCATAAAGATTTATGCATTATGCCTACAAACTTGTGCATTACAAACCCACACACAATAACAGGAATTTTCAAGATATGCGATAATAAATACAAAATTGAAAATATTTTTTGTAGTCACTATCATTAAAATGTAATGAGCAAACTTTGATATAAGGGCTCACTTTTTTTCCAATTTTTAAATTGTTTATCTAAACATCGCGTCGATTCCTAACCTCTTGCTTTCCCAATTTTGTTTCGAACCGTACGGTGTCTGATATTAGTGGAAGCAAATGAAACGATATTTCCGGGTTTCTTCTTTTCAATGAATTGCACATAGGCACACAACAATATGTATTATACATTTTTCAATGATTATAATAAAACTTTAAAAACAAACTTCATACAAAACCAATACACAAAACGAAATGTTATCTGATGTACACAAGTTCATGAAACGCTCACCAGATGGTAGGGTACTTAGCTGCAAATCCCTATACTGCTAAACGCTAGCAGTAAAACGCTGCAGTTAGCAGTTTACTACTAAAAACTGGTAACATACAGCGAGTTTAATTTTCTGTTCGATTTGTTTATACGTAAAGAATAAGAAGTACGTCTGACGTAAATGTTAAATGTCAGAGAGATGTCGGATAACTTTCCAGGTTAAGAATCTTTTTACGATTTGGCTTCGAGATTATCTGGTCTGTCGAATAGGGTGACCAGACGTACTCTTTTTAAGAGTATTATACTCTTTTTTGAGTAATATTTTCTATACTCTTACTTTTTATAAAAAAAAAACCTGACTATACTCTTTTTTGATGGTCACTTGTTTTTATTACTTCTAGTTTAGAAGTGAGGACCTTTTTTTTGCTCATCACTTCTATTTCGGGAGTGAAGACCTTTTTTTTTGTTCGTCACTAGTATTTTTGAATGACGACCTCTGTTTTTTGCTCATTATTTGAATTTTTGGAGTGTAACCTTTTTTTTTATTACTCTTTTACTGTGAAAAATATCTGGTCAGCCTAGTGTCGAAAGGGTGAAAAATATTAGATATATTTAATGGATCTTGAAATATTATCAAATACTGAATCATCTGATTCAGATTTAGATTTTTCGAATTCGGATGATGAAGTTATGAACTGTATTTGCGAGGTTTACAAAATGCCCCAGGATAGAAAAACTGAAAAATTTTGTAGAAACTATTGTCCCAGGATATTCAAAAAAAGAATTTGTAAGACATTAGCCATCAAAGAATATAGTATAAATATCAAAACAAATATGCTAGCCATATTCCTGTCAAAAAGTCAAAACCAAAGTACCAACCATTTATTCTTTATCTATGGTACCAACTCAAAAAGGTAAACAAACACAGCCGTAACAAATAATCCGCAAGAGAAGCAGCTGTAACTTTTTCGCAGTAGCGTCATAAACTGGCAGTAAATTACGACAAATCGAACAGATTTGCAGTTACTGCGAAACAAAACGAACAGATTTTTTTAACGCGGCAGTAAACAGTAACTGCAAATGTGCAATGGGCAGTAATTAAAATTTTAAATTTTTAGCGTTAAAAATTAAAAATTCACACCTCTGGGTAAAGTAAAAATTGTTAAATAAAATCGATACTTACAACTTGGCCAAAAGATCCAGCTCCCAAAGTAATAACTAACTGAAAATCTGCAATTTTTAAATCATTTTCAATTTTCTTTTTATAGTTGTCATCAAATTCATTTCTTAATTTATGTAAATAATTATTATACTCTTCAAAAATTTTATTTTTAACTAATCCAGACTAAAAAATGTAATAAAATATAAAAAAAAAACTACTTGTTTTATTTTTTAACCGTGTCCTCCACAATATAGTATGGCCCATTAAATAAAAAGACTAAAGGAAGGAGGCTATATGAATTTTTACATACAAACTCCCGAGTTAGCCCATTAGTGCATGAAGTTCTAAATTAAGATGGCCCTGTACATGATAGGTAAGTATTATAAACTATTTTCCAACTACTTCCGAAGAAATTAAAACATTATCACAAATGACTTTTTCTTATGGGGACATTTAAACAGCAAAGTATACGGAGCAAGGCATCCAAATATTGATTCCCTAAAATATAAAATTATCAAGAAATGTGATAACTGATAGGCAACTGGCTAATGTGCGGAGAAATTTTTACGACAGATTTGATTTCTGCTAAACAGTGAATGGCAGTAAATTATTATTTTTCACTGTTGGGCATGTCTACCATCATAAACTGTCAGTTTTATGCGATAGCATCAACATAGATTTGATCGCCAGACAAATCAATTAAAAAATGACAGTTTATGGCCGCCTTAAGATTGTCAAAAAAGTTTTAAATTAAACGATAATTTGACAATTTTCCAAATTATTACCTTATCCGTCTTGAATTCTCTTTTTTGGACTCCAGTTAAAACGTCTTTATCTCCAAACATCGTTAAATCTAAAGATGATCCACCGATTCCTATTTTAATTAGTTTTAAAAAACTTTGTTGATTTTTCGTAACTAACAACAATTTTGTATATTTTAGTTTTGTTACGTCAAACATGAAATAACCCAAGCAAGGTCCCTTCTTGTGACAACCTAAAAGAACGAAATTCATATTTAGTTCCGCCTAAACGTTTGGAATAGCTTATAAGTTACAGTTTGTTCCAAATGGTTAGGCGGAACTAAATGGGAATTTCGTTCTTTTAGGTTGTCACAAGAAGGGACCTTGCTTGGGTTATTTCATGTTTGACGTAACAAAACTAAAATATACAAAATTGTTGTTAGTTACGAAAAATCAACAAAGCAAGGGACCTTGCTTGGGTTATTTCATTTTTCACGTTGGAATGTCAAAATTTAAAATTCCAACAAAGATACCATGGAAACGAATAACATATGTCAAAATTAAATTATTTTTTTTACATATTTTAATGACAAAAAAAATAAATAAATGGGAAATTTGTATTAAGAATGACACAAAAAATCAAAATATAAAGAAAATGACAATTTAAAATGATATTAACCTTAACCAAAAATGTTTATTGTAAGTAGGATTTACAAAGCTTAAACAAAACGGCCGAAAAGCACTATTTAAACGATGAAAGTAACTAAATTCCAAAATCTACAGTCTGTTGCAAACGGTTAGGCGGAACTAAATGGGAATTTCGTTCTTTTAGGTTGTCACGAAAAGGGACCTTACTTGGGTTATTTCATTTTTCACGTTGGAATGTCAAAATTTAAAATTCCAACAATGAAACCATGGAAACGAATGACATATGTCAAACTTAAATTAATTTTCTTACATATTTTAATGACAAAAAAATAAATAAATGGGATATTTGTATTAAGAATGACACAAAAAATCAAAATAGAAAGAAAATACATTTTAAAATGATATTAACCTTAACCAAAAAATATTTGTTGCAAGTATGAATTACAAAGCTTAAACAAAACGGCCGAAAAGCATGATTTAAACGATGAAAGTAACTAGATTGCAAAATCTAGTTCCGCCTAACCGTTTGGAACAGACTTTATTTATATCTGAAAATGACAGTTGCCATGCACAATAATATTCATCCACGGACTATTGCAAATGTAAACACAAAAAATCAAAATATAAAGAAAATGATATTAACCTTAACCAAAAAATATTTGTTGCAGGTATGATTTACAAAGCTTAAACAAAACGGCCGAAAAGCATGATTTAAACGATGAAAGTAACTAGATTGCAAAATCTAGTTCCGCCTAACCGTTTGGAACAGACTTTAGTTCCGCCTAACCGTTTGGAACAGACTTTATTCCAAATGTTTAAGCGGAACTACAGTCTGTTTCAAACGCTTAGGCGGAACTAGATTTTGCAATTTAGTTACTTTCATCGCTTAAATCGTGCTTTTCGGCCGTTTTGTTTAAGCTTTGTAAATCATACTTACAATAAACATTTTTTGTTTTAGGTTAATATCATTTTAAAATATCATTTTCTTTATATTTAGATTTTTTGTGTAATTCTTAATACAAATTTCCCATTTATTTATTTTTTTGTCATTAAAATATATAAAAAAATAATTTAATTTTGACATAGGTCATTCGTTTCCATGGTTTCATTGTTGTAATTTTAAATTTTGACATTCCAACATGAAAAATGAAATAACCCAAGAAAGGTCCCTTGTCGTGACAACCTAAAAGAACGAAATTCCCATTTAGTTCCGCCTAAGCGTTTGAAACAGACTGTATTATATTATCTGTCTCATTTTGTAATACGAAACTAACAGGGAAACTTCATTTTTTATGTTGTATATTTAAAATATCACCTTAGGGTGGTAACACCTTTCAAAATATTTGACAATTCATAATTGACATTAAATTACGTATATGTCAACTTACTAACACAAATTGTATAAAACACAAATTGACAAGCATTTGAAATATATTTTATGCAACCAGAACAGAAAATATGAATAAGCGAATTAAGATGAAATAAATATTTGTATACAATTCAAAATATTTGACATGTCAATCACAAATTTGACAGGTTAATTTGGTATCTGACATGTAGTTTTTGAGTGAATATAACCTCAGTATAATGCAACTTCACTAAAAATGTAAAAGCCAGATTTACAAGTTTACATGGTTTCAAAAAAGTCTATTTACACCACAACAGTCACCAAAGTAACCAGATTTAGTTTCGTATTACAAATTGAGACAGATTATACAAAAATTTTCATTTTAATAAGCTGTCAGGAGGAGTCTGTGTCAAATGTACTAAAACTGATAAGGGAAGTGTTCCCAACTTCGAAAAAATAAAAAAATAAGTGAAAAGTAGAAGCCGTGTTTATTGGATAACATTTCTAAAATCCGTAAATTAATTTAACTTATTCATGTAATATTTAATTCATTTTGAAGTATTTTGTAAACAATTTAATAAAGAACATTAATTAGAAACTAAATTACATCAATACATATGGTTTATTCATATATAATATTAATTTAGACCTTATTATTATAAACTTAGAACTACTAGTAAAATTTTGATACATGTCATTTATTGTTTAACCTTTAATAAACATATGTACATATTTTAAATAATTAATGTAAGTAGATATTATAATGTTATAAATGACATTTAAACTATTTATTATTAAAAAATGTTGGTTTTGACTACTGAGGGAAACTTTTTAAATATTTTTCTGTATTCCAGATTATTTTTGCGAAGTTTTTCAAAACCGTTGCTTACAATGAATCTTGATATAAGATGGTCAAATGTGATAAAAAATGAGGAACAAAGAAACACTGTCCGATGTAACACTATAAGGCCTGGATATCAGAACGAGAAAATACGTGCTGGGCACAGTGAAAAAGGTTTTCTTGCTGCGACTTACAATATTTGTAGTGCTACTGCGACCGGATTCAAATGGAAAGACATAATAAAAGTATTAGTTAACTAAATTAATTTTAATAATTAAATAATAAATGACAGTGCAATAAACTAGTGAAAAAGATACAGGTCTGGTGATCCTGCTATCCAAACAGCATTCTTTTTATATATAAATATGCATACCTAAAGTGTATCTTGGCCAAATCACTAGGCGTTTACTTAAAACTCTACCGGTGGATATGGTACATCGGCCAATCTTTACTATACCCCACTGAACATAACCTTATGTGCTGCCTCTATACAGAAGGCTTAAATTATCCTTAAAAAGGTTAGGTTAGGCTAGGCTTTAGCCAGAATACTAGTTATGTTAGAATAGTTTAGCTAGAATAAGGTTATATTGAGTGGGGTATAGTAAATCTTCCCCAGTATATCTATCGGTCGGTAAACAGCTACATGCTTATACACGCTCACCGAACTTGTTTTCGAATGCAGTTGATGTTCCCGGTATCTGCCGGTAGAGTTTTCGTAAACGCCTTATTGCAATTCTAAGCTTACCTTAATTTGGCAGGTTAACGGCGTATTTTTATTTTAAATTATTAAATAAACATTGTCATGACATGCCGTCACAAAAATTCGCATACCAATGTGTTAAACTATATATATTGTAATAAATACTTAAATTTATGCAGTGACAATATTCAACCGGTACGAGCATATCAGTTCTTAAAATATTGAAATACTTTCATACTGGTTGTTAAAATGAATAGTAGGATAACAGGTGCAGAAAAAGATTTCACTTAGTTTCTACTTTTGGCAAATGACCACATCAACAATTTTTAAAAATCAACAAATTGTATGATAATTATTAAAATAATTAGGGCTACAACTACAGTTAATTTTTTTTTTCTCGTCAGATTTTTTAGTGTTTTATTTATTTTTTTTATCTAACTGGTTTATTATTTTGAATATATGCCCTGCATATACGTACGATAAATGTTTTCAAATAATAAACATGTATGTAAAATATATTTTACATTGTAATAAAATGTAAGAAAAAGTTAATGTTTTTTTAGAATAATAAAGTGTATTGATTATTATTTATGAATGTTTTATTTCAAGGGAAGCGAAAATTAAGAGCGATGTTGGCCGTAGACCTAAATATTTTGAGAATATGAAAAATTCCAAATTTTAACATAGTTTTGAAAAGATTTGATTACTTTTTGAATATTTCTAATCGTATCAAGAATTTTGTATTCTGTTTATTTAGGTAATTTCAATCAAATATCTGATTGCGGTTATATGAGTAATGGTTTTCCACAAATAATTGATTACAAAAATAATCATTATTTAACAGTTCTGGTTAAATATAATTTATATGGAGACTATAGTTGTCTCACTATCCTCTTTTTCAAGTCGCTGTATGTATGTTATTTTAAATATAATGGATTTACATATTTCCTAATTTCCTTTTTATAATTAATATAATTCAGGTACATCCAATCCGCAGTTGTACAGTTTCTAGTTCCAATATAAAACAAATTTAATCACTTAAAGGCCTTTACCCGCGGACCAGAGTTTAAGAATCACTGACTACAAATTCATTGCAAAAATGTATAAAAATAAATCAGTTAAAGAGTTAAATGTTCTAAATTTCCATGCATATCTTGTAGACCAGGTTGTCGTAGGTAAAATTATATTCTACTGATATATCAGATTTAAAAATATCACTTATTATGTAAGGCATTTTTTTAATTAAATGTCTTTAATATTCGAGATATTTGTTTCGAATTATTATTGGCGTATTTATTCTTGGCCTCTAACACTTTTGAACTCCTTCAGTTTAATGTTTTTCTTAAACTATATTAATAATCTATATACAGTACCTAGACAAAATATTATAACCACTTACAAAAACAACTGTTTATTAAAAATGCCGACATATAATCATATGCTACTTTATTTATTTCTTTAACATATCGTGTATTTATTAAAAGATAAGCTATTTTAAACATCTTCAACTCTGTATTTTTATTTTGAGACTGATTTGCAAGAACAAAAAGTACCGATTTTGTCCTGGACAGGTAACTCGCCGGATCTCAATCCTATCGAAAATGTTTGGAACATCCTGAAAAGACTTGTTTATGATTTAAATAATACTAATAAACAAGTTAATAGATAATATTAAAAAAGTATGGCATGGCTCTTCAGAAATTGAAAATTGTATTAGGGCATGTATTGAGAGTATACCTCCAAGAATTGCGGTAATAATAAAAGCAAAGGGGGGCAACACAAAATATTAAAAAACATTTTATAAATGTACTAAAATAATTTGAAATAATAAAATACAAAATAAAAATAAAATTGGTGTATTACTATTTTGTTGATTTTGTGTAAAACAATGATTTTTTAAAACATCATAAGTGGTTATAATATTTTGTCTAGGTACTGTATTTGTTTTCTCTCCAATTCTAAGTATTATTCGCTTTACAATAATAGAAACGTATTTCATGGATTAATATGTTCTTACTTATATGTTCAATTAAAGTATTTAATTATAAAACAGATTTTAATTTGTAGAGCGCGCTATTTTGCGTGCAGTACAGCAATACTACAAAAAAAAAGTGGAAAAACATTTAACTTTTATCTAGTGGTAACATTGTAGAGGCTAAATCTGTAGAACTAAAATTTATTATTTGAAGGCAATCGTTAAAAATATAGTAGTACTACTGTAGGAAATATAATGATGTTATATGTGTTATAAGAGTACTATATTGGAATTTAATGGAACAAAACTTATGATAAAATCAATAATTTCATCATTGTTATCGTGTAATAGGGGGTACTATTCTACTTTAGCAAACCCACCTTACTGCACATGCGTGCAGTGTTACCAATAGTAAAATGTAATATTTCTTAATATATAAATAAATAAGTAATATTCATTTGAATTCTACTGCAATTATAGTTTTAACATATAAATGAAGTTTAAATCTAATATAATATTATTTATTTCCATTTTTTTTGTTGTAGTTATTATACATTGAATGGATATTTTTTTAAATTTTAATTTGGGTGGACAATGAACTGGCACCCTACCACGCCTGTGTCACTGGTATAGAAAAATTTCGACACGGCCCCCTTCACGCCGTCCCTGGATGCAGCATGTTATGTTTCACTTTGCCGCTAGGCGGCAGTAGTGTTGTGTAGTTCCCATTGGTTGTTCCCCTTCTATACCTCCATAGTTTATTTAAAATGGCTACCGAAGTTGACAGATTTTATATAATGTATCTCGAATCTTCGAATTTTCTTATTGTTATTCTGTTTTTGTGGTTTTCGTTCCACGACATGGTAAGTAGTATCATTCATTTTTATTTTATATATTTAACACGGCAAAAGTTACTATTTTTATTTTTTATACAAATGAAATGTTTACAGTAATAGTTTGAGTTATTGTCATGTAAATTGGTAAAATGTAATTAGAACTAGAACATTGTCATTAGTCAATTATTTTGTAGCGTATTTTTTTTTTTTTTAGATCTGTAATTGTACTGATATTTTGGATGGTACATTCAGTACATCAATTTTATAATTAAGAAAGGCTAAAACAATTCAAAATTTGACTTTGCTATTCATTTAATTTCCTTTTACCGACATTATTTTCAAGGCTTGAAATGTACCGGAGCGGTGTTCCAGATTGTACAATTTTGCTCTTTGAGCCCTAATTATATTGCCTATGAGCCTATAATTAATTTCTTAGCTTCGTGGGCAACTAAGTGTAATATTTACTGTGGAATTGGTCATGAGCTCCCTTTTTAACGATTAAAGTGGGCTTTTGCTAAACAAAATGATCAAAAGCTTAATTCAAATCTAGTTCTGCACGAAGCTAAGAAATGAGCTCTACGTAGGCAATCAATAATTAATCTGATATGTTAATATGATTGCTGACACATAAAATAAATTAGTTCCCTGAATCAGCCACACGGATTTACTTGACTTATTGACAAAAAGAATAATTGAATATTATTTGTTTCAGAGTAAAACGTCGAAATACTGTATAGTGCCTGGATGCACAAATTATGCCAATCAAAGTATGTTTACGTTTCCTAGGAACCAGGCCCTTAGGAACAAATGGCTGGAAGCCATTCCTAACATTGTGGAAGCACTGCCGCACTCTGTTTCGAGTAAGGGCTTTAGGTACTCAAGTCTAAAAAATTATAGAGTGTGTAGTGCCCATTTTAGAAGCGGCCAATTTTATATGCCGGAGCGAAAAAAGTTATTACCGCATCACGTGTCATTCTACAACAAATACCAGATTAGAATCAAAATCCACATGTCTTTAATCCATATTTTTGTTATAATATTACTCTCCCTGTAATATAGAGCATTATAGGATATTCTAAACGTTTAAGCGTAACTAAATGGAATTTTTATGTTAATTTTAAATTAAAAATATGTTTAATTATAAATTATCACGTGCCAACTTTTTAATTATTGAAGTGGGCTTTTACTAAACACAACGATCAAAAGTATCATTTAATCGATTACTAGTTGCCAAAATCTATAGTTTGTTTATTTGATTTAACCAGAACTAGATTTTGAAAATTAGTAACTAGTAACTTTTAACGTTTAAATGTGGCTTTCGATCATTTTTTTTAGCAGAAGCTCACTTAAATCGTTAAAGAATCAGCTCGTGACAACATACAAATAAAATCCATCTAGTTCCTCTGAAACGTTTGGAATAGCCTATAATTCCGCTTAAACCAAAGAAACGGGCTTTAGTTTTAAAGCTATGTTACATGTATGCTGTTCACTTTTGTAAAAACAAACTTAAAGGAAATTTTGATTTCAATAGTTTGCACCTTTGAAATTGTATGTCATGTTGGTATTGAAAAATGTTTATATCGTAATTATATATATATATATATATCTAAAAGCCTTCTACCATATATGGTGTAGGCTGAATATATCGTAATTATAATGATCATAACTAACAATTCTGAAGTCTGTTTTACAGCGTTTTTTTTTTTTTTTTTTTTTTTTTTTTTTTTTTCAATAATACACTATAAAAGTAACCAAAATAACCAGATCTGGTGTGTCCTTACAAAAGTGAAAACAATGTACTAATATTAGAAATAGTACTAATTATCAGAACGAATTTTGTACGAAAACAAAAAACTCATACGATATTTGAATGCATGTAAAAATAAAACATGCGATTATTGTTTCAATTTTTTTTTATGTATTTGTACATACATATATATATGTATTTTGGTTTCCTAAGCCATCTTCAGGAAGATTTATATTTGCCTTGTTTTAAATGTTTCAACGAGTGCATTCAACTATTATAATTTAATTAATATTATCCACTATTTTAATTGTAATATATTTTAGTATAAAAATATGTTTCTTTTATCACATCATAGATAACGGGCTAAGATTTTACTATAGCAAAGAGTTCGGTAACCTATCGCTCTTATGCTAAATATGGCTCTGTGACGAAGTCAACATGGCTGAGCGCCATAATGACTAGAGATAATAATAAGTGTTTTGATATTAATAATAATATTTTGATTATATTTGGTGGAACTTTTTATTGTATACTTCATCAGCTGAAATCAAACTTAGATGTATCGTATATTAGATATTTTTCTTTATGAAGGTTGTCGATCTCCGAACAATATTATTTATGTATCTACTATATTTCTATGTATGTTTTATATATGTGTATCTATAATAAGTAACAATAAAATGCTTGATTTTATATCCTTTTTTTATTTATGATCCCTTGCAATTTTTAGACTTGCATACATTTTTGTTTTATTAAAATTTTATTACAATTTTGAATTGTAATAACATTTTATATAAAACAAAAATGTATGCATGTCTTTAACAACTATTTTTTTTTTTTAATTTTGGGAATAATAATGATAGAAACATTCAAATTTCGCGGGTTAAGCGAAAGTTAGTTATGCAGCATGCTAATAGAGGGTACTAGTTACGCTGACAAAAATATTTATACAGCGAAGGCGCTTCTGGTGATATTCTGTGCACCCTACACCACCATGTTATAAACGCATGCACAATCATTCACAATTTTAATTGGGCTAATGTGAGGGTAAATAACAGTGATGGGCGCGTAAGTTACATGATGTAAGTTACCTCATTGTTGACGCGTAAACAATTGATGTAAAGTAAACACAAAAACTCTTGTAAACAATGGAAAAAACGTAAACAATGATTTAGACATGCGCACTTGTTTTGAATTACAGAACCTCATTTTCAATACATTTTTATACATAATAAAATTTTTATTGAAACGTTTTTAAATGAAAAGTAAGTATATAAAATTAGGACAAGCCAATATACATATTAGTAAAAATCGAATTTGCATCATTATACAGGTGATATACTAATTAGTAAATATGAATATGAAAAATAAAAACTTTTTTCTTTAAAAAATTCAGTCTAATTTTTTTAATAACAAAGTACATTAAATTTCACCTTTAAGAAAATCAGGCTATATTTTTTAATAACGAAAAGATTCATTGCAAATTTTGCATAACGCCCTATATTTTCTTTCATTTTCTATAATTAAAACAAAACCTAGTTCTTCAGAACTATTCCTTCTGTTCCCACCATTTTATTAATAATTTTTTTGTTTTGAACTGAATATACTTGTTCATTAACTCTCTATTATTCGTATTAAATAACTAAAACTAACCTCATTATTTGACAGTTTACAAAGTTTACATTGTTTACATTGTTGACAAGTTTACCAATTGTTTACATAAGTTTACACGTAAACGTAAACAATTAAAGTTTACGTGTAAACGCCCATCACTGGTAAATAAAGTACTGTGCACCTTAAAACAAGGTAATTAGGTTAGGATTAGTTAGTAAAAATCTAGGACAGCAGAAGCCGAATGGCTCAAAGTAAGCGTATTTTACAAAATAAAAGTACAGAATTACATCCTATACCACCATTTTCACAAATTCTTTTAAATTTATTTCGAGCTTTTCGACTTCTGCTGTCTTAGACTTTTAATAACTAAACCTAACCTAATTACCCAGTTTTTAGTTTCACAATACTTTATTTTCCCCCATATTAGTCCAATTAAAATTCTGTAGCATTTATAATAAAGAAGTGGTGTAGGATGTCAAATTATGGACTCTTTTTTTACTCTATAATCAGCTGTGAAAGTAATATTATTATATACTGTCATATTTATTTAATTAGATTTATTTAACTGAAAGTTAAGCATTATTGTATAAATAATTTTAATTCTATTGTAATTTTAGTTTAAATTTACTTGTTTTAATTTTACTATAGTTGGCAACATCGCCTGGTGGGTTTGCTAAAGTAGAATAGTGCCTAATAGGGATAACTTCTAGTAACTAGTAACTTCTAGTTACAGTTGGCAAAATTTCAGTGTTCCCAACTTAATTTCTTTTTTTTTTTCGGACCGGTGACCCAAGCCCGTCAGGAGCTCCCTGAAAACTTTTAAGATTACTATAGTTGGCAACACTTGCAATAGTAGAATAGTAGCGAAATGACACATGTCATGTACCGTTTAAAATTAAACCAATTTTTACCAAAAAACCTAAAAAGATTTTGTCACTTAAAAACTAGTGAACAATTAACCACATTAGTGCCTACAAAACCAGTTGAATCAAAAGTAAACCTCAAACTATTACCACCTAAAACAGAAATCGATCCAGCTTCGATCGCACTACTTGAAAGGTTATCATTAGTTGATTGTGCAAACAAACAAAGTATAAAAATATTAGAGGATGCAATTGAATTTGCCGATCAAATCTTACAAGTCGATACGAATGGTATTGAACCTTTAATAACTGTTCTTGAAGACAGACCGTTGAAAATAAGAGATGATGTGGTAACTGATGGAAATATTAGGGACGATATATTATTAAATGCTGGTTTAGTGGAAGAGGAATATTTAGTAGCACCACCTGGAAATATTCCGATTGAAGATAGAGAAAATTTACTTTACGAAGACATAAAATCCAAGTTAAAAGATGGTAAAATTTAAAGAAATTTTAGATTTAGCGATTAAATCTGGATATTTAATGCAAAGTTCGAAAGAAATTTATTTAGGTCCTCTAGGATGTTTGTTATGTGAAAATTTAAAGAACCACTGGTTAAACAATACAATTAACAACAATCGTGATATTAATATTTTGTATAACACTGAAAATTTGTTATTGGATACTTACAACTACGTTAAAGAATTAAATGGAAGTCGTTTACCATTTGGTATTGCGCAGATAGCTAAGGATTTGGACGGTAAAATACAAAATTCGGACGTTGCTGATAATTTTTTTAATAACGGAAAGCAGGTTTTTTTGAAGACATATATATTTGTTTCACCGTTGGTATCGGATCAGATGTTTTACACCTGGCAAAATCAACGGAGAATTTGGTGGAGAAAGATGTCTACTTTACCTAGCAGGTAATAAAACATCAGGGTACTAAAACTAATTTTATTTCATGAGGCACTTAAAATAAAGCCTGTTTGCAAATATAATGTATATATTCATATATATCAATATTCTAAGTCTATTATTCTTTTTTTTATAGATATACATTAACAGACATAAAAACTGACGAACAAGACAACCAAAGCGTAGAAATACAAAGTTCTTTTGACTGGGGAACCCATCTCTTAGAAAATATATCTCTAAAAACCAACAGCGAGATTGGCATCCCAGAAGACCTATTACAGATGAAAGATGGCCGAAAAAAATTCCGAGCCCATTGTATTACAAGTACAACTCATCTGTTTCCACTGTGTCTTAACATGCTCTGTGACGCTTATGACGATTTCCCATTCCAAAGTCAAAAGAGATGTGTTTTTAGATTTCACCGCAAGATAGCACCGTATAAGATTGGGTTTTCGGTATCTAATGCTAGTGCTAAAGATACAACCGATTTAAATGAATTAGCTACTTATTTGTGTCGATTGTTAAGGAAAGGTGGTTTTCCTGTTTTGTTTGTTCCTAATAATTATACGAATTTAGAATCACAGCATCTGCATTATGACCAGTTGGGAATTCCATATACTATTTTACTTAAAGAAAGTACTTTGAAAAATGGTATTTTACATTTGAGAAGTCGGGATACAACTCTTAGTGAACAAGTACATGTTAGTAATTTAGAAAATTATGTAAATCAGATTTATAGAAATTTTTAAATAAAACATTTTTTAATGTTCTTTTTCTTGTGTTGGTATATTATTGGATCTTTTATATAAGTGTTGAATGTTCTGACGAACAGAACAGTGGAGAAGAAAACATGTCCCACTTTAGAAAAGTAGGGATTTAGGCAGTATTATTAAGGTAAAGGTTGTCTCGTGATTTCTGACCAATCAGAGCGTGAGAAGGAATACGTCACACGTATGCGTAGTTCAAACTAAAATAACATACAGAATTAATATACATAGATGTTGCAAGTTTTTAAATATTTTTATTGACTATTGTCAAAATAGATATTTATTTCAAGATAGTTCTACTGAATAAATTATAAATAAAAATCTAAGGAAATTTTATACTGATTTATATAAAATTTAAGGTGATGTGTATTTGTATTATAATTAATAAATAACAATAAAATCGAATACAAAAATAATTTTAGGTACATTTAAATAAAAATTGCTATAATAATTAATAAAATTGGAAGTTATATTTGTTTTTAAAAACGTTTGAACGTATTTTAAAGAAATTTAGTACAATAGAGTAGAACCAGGATTCAAATATAGGCATGGTATCTCAAATATTCTTTCTAAGGGGTGTTTCTGGATTAAAACTAGTACTAAAAAACTTAAAATATTTCCTTTATAAACAGAACTATCTAACAGAAAAAACTATTCAATAAAAATTGTTTATAAGAAAACAAATCTTATATGTTCTATGCATTTTTTCAATTTGATGAATATTAGGGTAGTTACGGGGGGACACCCTAAAACTAAAATATTGAAATATTTCACTTATTACTCTCTTCACATCAAAAATGAATGTAAGAAAATTTATTTAGAACGAAGAAACATTCCTTTCGAAGAAAAAAGAAATTAAAACAAGTAGAAAATCAAAAAATTAAACGATATTTTATATGTATAGCAAAAAATCAAACTTCATGTGTATATAACATATACGATAAACAAAGACTGACGTCCCGTTAGCATACGGATGACGCGTAGCTTCGCTATTTACCCCCACCACTACAAGTTACGAGACTGGGATTTAGGTACTATTTGCAAACCCATCAGGCAGTGTTGCCAACTATACTAAAATTAAAACAAGTAAATTTGAACTCCAATCACATTATATACCAGTATAGGCTATTCAAACCTTTAGGCGAAACTAAATTTTGCAATCTAGTAACTTTTATAGTTTGATTCGAGGTTTTGACCACTTTGGTTAAGCTTTGTAAATCATACTTATAATAAACATTTTTTGGTTAAAGTTAATATCATTTTATACAGTAGTTTTCATTACATTTTTATTTTTTGTGTCATTTTTAATACAAATGTCTCATTTCTTAAATTCGTAAATGTTTACAAAAATTGATATACAGGCGATTTCAAACGTTTAGGCGGAACTAAATGGGAATTTCGTTCTTTTAGGTTGTCACGAGAAAGGACCTTGCTTGAGTTATTTCATTTTTCACGTTAGCCGAGCGGCGTAGCGTAGTTGTTCGAATCCCGTTCAGGCATGGAATTTTTCACAAATACAAAAATTGTTCTGGCTAATTGCAACAGCAGCAAAGGCCATTAAAATTAAAAAATAAAATAAATAATTTTTTCACGTTGTAATGTCAAAATTTAAAGTTCCAACAGTGAAACCATGGAAACGAATGACATATGTCAAAAATTAAATGCTTTTTTACATATTTTAATGACAAAAAAAAATGAATAAATGGGAAATTTGTATTAAAAATGACACAAAAATCAAAATATAAAGAAAATGACATTTTAAAATGATATTAACCTTAACCAAAAAATGTGATTAACAAAGCCTAAACAAAACGGACAAATGCACGATTCAATCGATGAAAGTAACTAGATTGCAAAATTTAATTCCGCCTAAACGTTTGAAATAGCGTTACAGTCTATTCCAAACGATTAGGCGGAACTAACCGGAATTTTCATTTTTGTAAGTTGTCATGAGCTATTTTTTTATATATTGAAGTTGGCTTTTCCTGAACAACAAAATGATCAAAAGCTTCAATCGGTAGAAGTAATTAGAATTGAAAATCTAGTTCCGCCTAAACCAAAGAAACAGACTTTATCTCCCTTATTATCGACTTAAGGCTGCGTATAACCCCTAGAGGTTACTACAGTCTGTTCCAAACGGTTAGGCGCAACTAAATGGGAATTTCGTTCTTTTAGGTTGTCACGAGAAGGGACCTTGCTTGGGTTATTTAATTTTTCACGTTGGGATGTCAAAATTTAAAATTCCAACAATGAAACCATGGAAACGAATGACATTTTATTTCATGAGGCACTTAAAATAAAGCCTGTTTGCAAATATAATGTATATATTCATATATATCAATATTCTAAGTCTATTATTCTTTTTTTTATAGATATACATTAACAGACATAAAAACTGACGAACAAGACAACCAAAGCGTAGAAATACAAAGTTCTTTTGACTGGGGAACCCATCTCTTAGAAAATATATCTCTAAAAACCAACAGCGAGATTGGCATCCCAGAAGACCTATTACAGATGAAAGATGGCCGAAAAAAATTCCGAGCCCATTGTATTACAAGTACAACTCATCTGTTTCCACTGTGTCTTAACATGCTCTGTGACGCTTATGACGATTTCCCATTCCAAAGTCAAAAGAGATGTGTTTTTAGATTTCACCGCAAGATAGCACCGTATAAGATTGGGTTTTCGGTATCTAATGCTAGTGCTAAAGATACAACCGATTTAAATGAATTAGCTACTTATTTGTGTCGATTGTTAAGGAAAGGTGGTTTTCCTGTTTTGTTTGTTCCTAATAATTATACGAATTTAGAATCACAGCATCTGCATTATGACCAGTTGGGAATTCCATATACTATTTTACTTAAAGAAAGTACTTTGAAAAATGGTATTTTACATTTGAGAAGTCGGGATACAACTCTTAGTGAACAAGTACATGTTAGTAATTTAGAAAATTATGTAAATCAGATTTATAGAAATTTTTAAATAAAACATTTTTTAATGTTCTTTTTCTTGTGTTGGTATATTATTGGATCTTTTATATAAGTGTTGAATGTTCTGACGAACAGAACAGTGGAGAAGAAAACATGTCCCACTTTAGAAAAGTAGGGATTTAGGCAGTATTATTAAGGTAAAGGTTGTCTCGTGATTTCTGACCAATCAGAGCGTGAGAAGGAATACGTCACACGTATGCGTAGTTCAAACTAAAATAACATACAGAATTAATATACATAGATGTTGCAAGTTTTTAAATATTTTTATTGACTATTGTCAAAATAGATATTTATTTCAAGATAGTTCTACTGAATAAATTATAAATAAAAATCTAAGGAAATTTTATACTGATTTATATAAAATTTAAGGTGATGTGTATTTGTATTATAATTAATAAATAACAATAAAATCGAATACAAAAATAATTTTAGGTACATTTAAATAAAAATTGCTATAATAATTAATAAAATTGGAAGTTATATTTGTTTTTAAAAACGTTTGAACGTATTTTAAAGAAATTTAGTACAATAGAGTAGAACCAGGATTCAAATATAGGCATGGTATCTCAAATATTCTTTCTAAGGGGTGTTTCTGGATTAAAACTAGTACTAAAAAACTTAAAATATTTCCTTTATAAACAGAACTATCTAACAGAAAAAACTATTCAATAAAAATTGTTTATAAGAAAACAAATCTTATATGTTCTATGCATTTTTTCAATTTGATGAATATTAGGGTAGTTACGGGGGGACACCCTAAAACTAAAATATTGAAATATTTCACTTATTACTCTCTTCACATCAAAAATGAATGTAAGAAAATTTATTTAGAACGAAGAAACATTCCTTTCGAAGAAAAAAGAAATTAAAACAAGTAGAAAATCAAAAAATTAAACGATATTTTATATGTATAGCAAAAAATCAAACTTCATGTGTATATAACATATACGATAAACAAAGACTGACGTCCCGTTAGCATACGGATGACGCGTAGCTTCGCTATTTACCCCCACCACTACAAGTTACGAGACTGGGATTTAGGTACTATTTGCAAACCCATCAGGCAGTGTTGCCAACTATACTAAAATTAAAACAAGTAAATTTGAACTCCAATCACATTATATACCAGTATAGGCTATTCAAACCTTTAGGCGAAACTAAATTTTGCAATCTAGTAACTTTTATAGTTTGATTCGAGGTTTTGACCACTTTGGTTAAGCTTTGTAAATCATACTTATAATAAACATTTTTTGGTTAAAGTTAATATCATTTTATACAGTAGTTTTCATTACATTTTTATTTTTTGTGTCATTTTTAATACAAATGTCTCATTTCTTAAATTCGTAAATGTTTACAAAAATTGATATACAGGCGATTTCAAACGTTTAGGCGGAACTAAATGGGAATTTCGTTCTTTTAGGTTGTCACGAGAAAGGACCTTGCTTGAGTTATTTCATTTTTCACGTTAGCCGAGCGGCGTAGCGTAGTTGTTCGAATCCCGTTCAGGCATGGAATTTTTCACAAATACAAAAATTGTTCTGGCTAATTGCAACAGCAGCAAAGGCCATTAAAATTAAAAAATAAAATAAATAATTTTTTCACGTTGTAATGTCAAAATTTAAAGTTCCAACAGTGAAACCATGGAAACGAATGACATATGTCAAAAATTAAATGCTTTTTTACATATTTTAATGACAAAAAAAAATGAATAAATGGGAAATTTGTATTAAAAATGACACAAAAATCAAAATATAAAGAAAATGACATTTTAAAATGATATTAACCTTAACCAAAAAATGTGATTAACAAAGCCTAAACAAAACGGACAAATGCACGATTCAATCGATGAAAGTAACTAGATTGCAAAATTTAATTCCGCCTAAACGTTTGAAATAGCGTTACAGTCTATTCCAAACGATTAGGCGGAACTAACCGGAATTTTCATTTTTGTAAGTTGTCATGAGCTATTTTTTTATATATTGAAGTTGGCTTTTCCTGAACAACAAAATGATCAAAAGCTTCAATCGGTAGAAGTAATTAGAATTGAAAATCTAGTTCCGCCTAAACCAAAGAAACAGACTTTATCTCCCTTATTATCGACTTAAGGCTGCGTATAACCCCTAGAGGTTACTACAGTCTGTTCCAAACGGTTAGGCGCAACTAAATGGGAATTTCGTTCTTTTAGGTTGTCACGAGAAGGGACCTTGCTTGGGTTATTTAATTTTTCACGTTGGGATGTCAAAATTTAAAATTCCAACAATGAAACCATGGAAACGAATGACATGTCAAAATTGAATTAATTTGTTTACATATTTTAATGACAAAAAAATAAATAAATTGGAAATTTGTATTAAGAATGACACAATAAATATAATTATAAAGAAAATGATATTAACCTTAACCAAAAAATGTTTATTGTAAGTATGATTTACAAAGCTTAAACAAAACGGCCGAAAAGCACGATTTAAACGATGAAAGTAACTAGATTGCAAAATTTAGTTCCGCCTAACTGTTTGGAACAGACTTTAACAATCTGAAATAAAATTAGTAGCAATCTATACATCAAATTTTGCACCGAATTATTATCTATATAATAGGATATTTTTAATTGTAGAAACATTTATTGTAAAAATATTATCGCTCAATAAAGTCTGTTCCAAACGGTTAGGCGGAACTAAATTTTACAATCTAGTTACTTTCATCGTTTAAATCGTGCTTTTCGGCCGTTTTGTTTAAGCTTTGTAAATCATACTTACAATAAACATTTTTTGGTTAAGGTTAATATCATTTTCTTTATAATTATATTTATTGTGTCATTCTTAATACAAATTTACCATTTATTTATTTTTTTGTCATTAAAATATGTAAAAAAATAATTAAATTTTGACATATGTCATTCGTTTCCATGGTTTCATTGTTAGAATTTTAAATTTTGACATTCCAACGTGAAAAATGAAATAACCCAAGCAAGGTCCCTTCTCGTGACAACCTAAAAGAACGAAATTCCCATTTAGTACCGCCTAACCGTTTGGAACATAATGTAACTTAAAAATTGACATTAGCCATTTTGTTCTGTAATTTTTAAATCTATTTGTGGGTTTCGAATAACTTTTATATTTATGTAGTTTTGTGTAGAAATGTTTACAGTTAAAAACAGGGCTGCGAACCGAACCGGGCAGATTTTCCGAACCGCGAACCGGAACCGACTAGATCTTCTAAAACCGGTTTAGTGGAACCGAACCGGCTTTGTGAACATGTTTGAATTGGTTCGAACCTGTTCAAACCATTATGTGCTGAGAGTATGTGCACTGTACGCATGCGTTCGAATGGCGAGCTCTGTGTATACAGCTGTCATTCGCTAATCGCTTTCTTCAATCAGTAGAGTTGTTCTGTGATTGTTTTGTCTGTTTTGTTGTCGAAATAGTTAAATATGCTAAAAATAGCTTAATAATTGATTTATAAGTTATTAAGCTGAAAATAAAGTATTAAAAACATTTATTATACCCCAAGAAAAAATATAATAAGTTTATTATAAACAAAATAAGCGTGAGATATTGTATGGTATTTAAAGTTAGTATAAAAAATAAAAACATTGTATATGGACAAGGCTAGAGAATACAAGAAAATTTAACTATGGTCTATTTCAAAGTAGAAAAAAGTAGATAGCGCTGCGAACCGAGTACGATTTACACTGATCAAATACAGTATAGCGGGAAATTTAAAATAAGTTACAACTAGGGCATGGGCGTAGCAACTGGGTTAGCAAGTAATTTTTTTTTTTAATATATATGAAAGGTTAATAAGATATTGAAATAAACAAGGCAGATAATACACTTAAAATACGTTATTTATACGACATAAATTCAGTTTAATGGGAAATTTGAAAAAGTTAAAAAAATATTAATTATAAAAATTATGTACTATATATAAAAAGAGAGATTTGGCTAAAAGAGTTTAAACAAAGCAATAAAACAAACAATATATCTTCAGAGCAAAAGTTTCTTATTTAAATAATTATTGTAAATAAAAATTAAAAATATATGTATATATGAAGGTCTAAAAATTATATCAATAACTTCTTCTTTGGGCACAATCAGCTGGGCTGTCTTTTAGCCTCACATTAGTCCTCTATCTTGATATGTTAATTGTCAAGTGTCAAAAAATATTTATGTCAGATAACCTAAAAAATATATAACTGCGTAAAAACAAATTACATGGAGAATTTTCTCCATAAAATCTACGCCAAGAATATAAATAAAAGTCTAAATATGTAAATAATAACAAAATATATGAGAAAAATTAAATAATATATATTTCCAATGTACGACACTGAACATCTGTCAACTTGGAATAAAAATAATATTTTTACAGTGTAATAGGGATGTCGATCTAAACCAATCCGAAGCAAGGACAAACAGCTCCTATCTTCTTACACACATTTTTCTACTTTGAAATAGATCATAGGTTATATATGAGATTGAATTTAACATAATTTATTGCCAAGTTATTCTGAAAAGCTTATATAAATATAATATATAAAAAAAAAAAAACGTGTATATGTTAAGATAAAACTTTCAACTTTAACTTAACATCTTTAAACTTCTTAAAAGTTAAAATTTAAAATAAAAAAAGATAAGTATTATAAGTAATAAAAATAATATACTTTCATAATTGCGATTGTGTTCTTATTTAAAATATTTATCCTGAGTCAAGATTCCTGAAAAAACTTGATTAGTTTTATTCGTTTTTAAATTTGATTAGTAAATTATACACCTAATTCTGTTTTTACACGATAGATACTTTCCTGAAGAATTCTCGGAGGTCTAAAACGTGGAGATTCATAAAAAAACTGGGGGGGGTCCAAAATCGACCGAATGCATGACCCTACTCTCATCCCATATGAGGAAGTAAAAATTCGTGTAAAAACAGAATCGGGTGTATTTTATTTTTTGAACCGAACCGCGAACCGATGTTATGAACCGGTTCAATAAATAAAAATAGTAAACCGAATAAAAACCGAACCTTAAACATTGTGTGAACCGTGAACCGGTTCGCAGCCCTGGTTAAAAATATTTTATTAGATAGATAAAAATTCTCTGCAAATTTTGATATATAGATAGTTATTAATTTTATTTCCGATTATTAGTTTTGTATAAGAAACTATTGAGAACTATAGGGTTGTGCGCCGCCTTAACAGCAAAATCATATTTGATAAAATAGTTTATAATAAGAAAACAAATATCTTTTGTTTTATTTCTTTTATCTGTTCAGCGCAGTTTTTAATATTATTTATTTAAAAAAAATTACACATAAATTGACATAAATACAAAATTAACATAATTTGTAGAAAATTCTGGTTTTCCAATTACCTTCCATCGACTTCATGATAAAAACAATGTTATGTATTTCTGCATTTATATTAAATTCAATATATTCCTATTCCTCAATATTGCGCTTAGTTGTCTCCCGATCTTCATTACTTTCCAGATTACTCAAAATATTTTTCTTTTAAAAGACCTTTTCTTCCCATTTTAATCGCAATGAACATCCATCTCATGCGCCTTTATTCTCATACCTTCTGAAATCTTCGTCGTCCATGTTTCAATTGTAATTCATTCTGGAATTTACTCTCCTCCATTCGTTTTAAAAGTCTAATTCTTTCTTCCTGCCTCCATTTCTTCCTTTCACCCACATTTTCATTTCTTAAAGCACTGATTTTAATTCGTAAATGTGAATATTTTTCTTTATCCAAAACTGGAGCAAGACGTGTAGCAATTAATTTAATATTATCATCATCAGTTTGAGGACCATTTTCGTTAATTTTTAATAGAACTTCATGTTGGTCAAGTTTTTCTGTAGTTTCGTAAGTATACACCAATTTTGGGAGCGAAGTTTTTGGTAATTGAATGTTTTTTGATACAGAGTAGTTATTGAGGGTGTTTGGACTTAATTTTTTGGACATATAAGGTCCATCTAATTCATAACCTAATTTTCTGTAATAATCCCTAGTTCCTACTCCTGAAATAACAGCAATTTTTTCAGATTGATGCTCGGTTAAAGCTATTTTTTCAGCCCATTCCATCAATAATACACCAAATCCTTGATGTTGAAATTTGGTAGGATCTTTACAATGGACCGGTACAGCACTTCCATAAACGTGTAATTCACGTATAATGGAACATCTTCCTTGTAATTCTGGACGGAATGTTCCATTTGGACATTGACGCAGGCGTAGAAGACCGATTAATATGTCTTGTTTTGGATCTTCGTAGCTTAAAAATGTTTCGTGGCCGCCATTTGCAATGTAGTCACGACGTACTGGTTCAACGTCGTAAGGACGAACTTTATTATGGATTTCATTTATTCCTACTTCACGAGTTCGGATATCACGACATTTTAAACCAAGATCTTTCATTCTTTCTAAGGCTAGTTCACGAAGATTGCCATGTTCAACTCCAGAACTAAAAAGAAGTAATTTTATTATTTTTATAAATTATTGTTAAGTGTGAATTTTCATACATATTAGGATTTTGTAGGTACAGTAGATATCGTTTATAACGACATATCGGATTTTGCAATGAAATTTCAAAATCTCGGCCAGAAATATAACTTTTTATACGTGAGACTTATCGCTTATAACAACATCGGATATTACGACGAAAAATGGCTTGAAATTTGGGTCAAATTATCTTTTATAACGACGTAACACCACTGCCTAACGCGAAAACACTGGCGAAGTACCGAATTGGCTAGGGGAATTACCGAGTTATGAAAAGGCAAGGCGAAACGAGACAGATAAAAATATTCATTCAGTGGTTAACTACGAGTTGATGGTACGTCATCGTCGTCGATATGGCGAAACGAAAAGCATTATTGTAATTTTTTCAAATATTGATGAAGAACTCGAAACGGAAGAAAATATGACGGAAGATGAAATTTTAACTGGGTCAGATCCGAATTTGGAATCAGAAATAACGACGAAGTGGAAATGGAAGAAACAACCGAATTCCAAACACCTGTTATTTTCAGCAGTTGAAACAATTCGGCATTTTTTCACGTTTAATAAAAATTTAAAAGATGCTAAAACAGATTTTGCATTGCCACATTTGGAAGAATTTATTGAAAAACACTTTTTAGAAAACCAAAAATCACGAAAACAAACCAAAATTACAGTTTTTTTATTTTTTATTTAAATATGTATACAGTGAACTCTCGATCTAACGGACTACTCGAGGGAAGGGGTGTCCGTTAAATGCGATTGTCCGTTAAATCCGAATATCCGAAAATGGTTTCTATATGTATTAAATTAAAAGTAAAAAAATAAAAATCATATATTATCGCGAATTTCGCGATATTTTTGCTATACAATGAGTTAGAACAATAACAAAGTAATATTTATTTATGAACAAAGTATAACATAAGAATTTATCTGTACAATATTTACAATACATAACATGAATGTAACGTGAACGTAGGTGTGAACGCGCTCACCCTTTGTTCTAATATATACATACATAATTTGTTGAAAATAACTGTGAGTAAAGAACAAAAAAATAATAATTTTTGAGATCTGAAAATTTTGTCCGTTAAATCCGAAGTCCGTTAAATCGGGGTCCGTTAGATCGAGGGTTCACTGTACATACAAATTAAATAAATAAATAAATACATACATATAGGCTATTCCAAACGTTTAGGAGGAACTAGATTTTAGATAAAAATCTATTTCGGCTTTATAAATCATAATCACATTGCAAATTCTAGATTAAATTGATTGTCATTATATAATGTTCTTTTCATTGCATTTTAATTTTTTGTCATTCTAAAAAAAAATCCCATTTATTTTTTTTTTTTTGTCTTCAAAATAAGTAAAAATGTTAATTTTTAAATAATTTTTTTTAATAAATGTCATTCGTTTCCATGGTTTCACTGTTGGAATTTTAAATTTTCACTTACCAACATGAAAAATAAAATAACCCAAGCAACGTTCATTTTCATGACAACGTAAAAGAACGAAATTCCCATTTAGTTCCGCCTAAACGTTTGGAATAGCCTGTATGTAAAATTATGTAAGTGATAAGTTGTTTGTAAAATAAGTTGCATTGATTTTTTTAATGTTTTGTAACACTTGAATATTGTTTTTGGTTGCTTCTTGCGCTCATTTAAATGTACTCTTTTCTAACATAAATAAAATGTACATAATTTTCAACATTGTATTTACAGTGTTTGGATGTAGCGACCTACGGTTATAACGACCGAATTTCATTGGTACCTTCAACGTCGTTATAAACGATATCCACTGTGTAAGGGTTTGGAACAAAATACTTAAAAGTGCCCCCTTGCTCCTTACTATGGGCGTCCATGCATATGTATATCATAATTTGAGAGAGCTAGAACTATTTTTCTAAATTTGTGATTTCTTACCTTACTAAGGGCATTGGGATATCTCTTTGTACTCTGTACACTCTGCACCAGGGGGGTATCAAGGACAGAATATGGGCTACAAGGTCCACTAATGTTGAGGGGGGGTAGCTCTTGTATCTTCCAGTTTTCCACAGTTCATACAGACCTGTACCTCTGATAACAAGTGTTGGGTAAATTTTAAGACCATCTGCTCTAAAGTCAGGATTCGAAAAAAATTCCTAAAATAAAATAAAATTAATAAAATTTGAAGTGAAGTGTGAATTTTCACACATTTCAGGGTTTTGTAGGTATTTAATAAGTGTAAGAAGCAAATATAATACTGGATGTCTATGGTCTATTTTAAATTAAAAAATCAGCTG
This sequence comes from Liopterus haemorrhoidalis, assembly GCA_963971575.1. NCBI lineage: Eukaryota > Metazoa > Arthropoda > Insecta > Coleoptera > Dytiscidae > Liopterus > Liopterus haemorrhoidalis. Next base: position 17,057,839 of record OZ020623.1, read on the forward strand.
TGGCCACCACAGGACCGACCGCCATCATAAAGTACTTGTATAAAATACATTCTAGCAGCAGAATAGAAATAACTTGGCCTAATATTTTCTAACAGAGATATTATTTATCATGACCATGGAAACGTTACATATAAGTATGAAAAAATTGAGAATTTGTCGAAATTTTTCGTTTTATCAAAAAACGTCTCAAATAAAAGTTATTAGTTATTGCATTTATAGCAACTTTTGTTGAATAAATTTTTTCGAAATATTTTTCTGTTGCTAAATATTCGCAAAAATATTAAAATCGACACGAGTGAACTCCCATTTCTAGTCAACCGATTTTTACCAAAAGTTGATCAACTCGTGTCATTGATGTCAAAAGCTTAAATATGCAGTTTCATAAAAATCCTTTCAGCCTAATTTGCTCTGCACGGGTACACAGACAGACGGACAGACAGACAGACGGACGGACAGACATACAAACCGACAGACATCATGCTAAAAATAGTCAAAACGTTATGTAGGGACCTCAATTCGTGGAGATCCATCGAAATTTGCTATAAATGCTATAAATGCAATAACTAATAACTTTTATTTGAGACGTTTTTTGATAAAACGAAAAATTTCGACAAATTCTCAATTTTTTCATACTTATATGTAACGTTTCCATGGTCATGATAAATAATATCTGTTAGAAAATATTAGGCCAAGTTATTTCTACTCTGCTGCTAGAATGTATTTTATACAAGTACTTTACGATGGCGGTCGGTCCTGTGGTGGCCACAGCTGATTTTTTTAGTTAGTTTGTTGTTTATTTAGCAGTATTGTGTTTAGTTATATATTTTCTTACAGATTTCTTATTGATTTCTATTTTAGACATTGTTAAGTACTACTGTTGTCAATCATCTTTCCTTCAATCAGAGGTAATTTCACAATAGTCAATTGAGAAGTGTCTCAGTAGTCTATTTATGTTAAAATTATAGTAAAAATATCATGTGATGCAGCATTGCTACATTTATTAAGATGAAAAAATAAAAAAGTGTTCTAAATAATATTTTTATTCTTTGAGGTTCGTTTCGTTCTAATTAGTTTTCATTCCGTTCTCAGTCCCTGGTAACTACACACTACATTCTTAATTTAAATAAACTATAATATAAAAATGTATTACTTACTTTAAATTGAAATACATCTCTATCTAAATCAACTTTCGGTAAATTCGGCATCATATGTGATACAACCTTAAAACCACAATCCTTTGACATCTTAAAACTCTCACAACAAGCCACCACAGTATGCCCACGATTAGTATCTCTAGCAATATCTTCGTACACTGACTGTACTCCGATTTCCAATCTCGTACAACCATAATTCAACATATCGCTCAGATGTCTTTTCTGACAATAATCTGGACGGGTTTCAATTGTTATTCCAACGCACTTGGTTCGAGAACGTTCAGAGTATTTTACTGCTTCAGACACCGAGTGACTTTTGTGACCAGAGAGTGCATCGTGGAGATTACGGATGAAATAGTCTCGGTAATCATCGGGAAGAGACATAAATGTTCCACCCATTACAATGAATTCAACTTTGTCGACTGTGTGTCCTAATTGTTGTAACTAAAATGAATTACGTATTATTAGTAATTTTGTTAACGTAATCTGTACTACTCCCTCCGTCCAAAAATATGGTAGGTGTAGGGCCCGCAGTTTCTAAACTGCAGCGCACTGAGGCAGAGCTCGAAAAATGAAAAAGGGGGGTTTCAGAGCACGAAGGACCATCTGACCTTAAAGGCGTCAAAAAACCTGTAACTTAATTGTATGGGTTCAAAAAAAAAACTCTGACATCTGGGATGGCAGGGAAGCGGTAGTTTCACCCGATATCGGCTCTAATAACGGGACTTGTACAGAGTGGTACTGTTAGCCTGGAACACCATGGGGATTATATGCTGGTGAAATGTAGTTCGGATAGGAGACAATACTTAACCAATGACTACCAACATCTATGATCAAACCCATATAATTAATTGTTATTCAAATCATACATGTGCGGTTGTAAAACGCACATGTGCTCATACATAACATAACCTAACTTAATGTATTATAACAACTTACGAGTAAAAAGCTAATACTTATCAGTAAAGTCCACACATGTGGAATTCTCTCTCTCAGTCCACAGCCTTTTTGACAAAAATATAATTCACAAAATAAAGAACCACACAGTAGCGTGAAAAATATATATTATTTCATAGATAGGTATTTTTCATTGGCAATACTGGAATCACACAACATCCGTACGTCGCATTCCACGGACTGCCCCCTCCTCCTGCTAGAGAGAACTATTCAAAATATTGCGCGGGGGCGCAACATCCCGGCGGCCGTGAAAACCCAGGTTTTCACAAACCTAAACACACAAAAAAAAATTAATTTAAAATCGGAAGTGGGTAAAGTTTGACCACAGGTCTCAGGAGAACGTTTGTAGCAGTCTTCACTTCCGCTACCCTGACGATGTTGTCTTTGCCAGGGATGACACGTACAACGCGTCCAAGCCGCCACTGGTAAGGCGGTAAACAGTCATCCTTTATAAGGACGAGGGTGCCTTCTTGTAGAGGGGTAGAAGGCTTCAACCATCGTTTCCTGCACTGTAGAGACAGCAGGTATTCGTTATGCCAACGTTTCCAAAAATCCTGGACGATTTTCTGCACCAGCTGATAGCGTGACAAGAGATTGGTTGGTTGTTCAGAAAGGTCCCGTTCTGGAAGAGCAACGCCAGCTTCTCCAATGAGAAGGTGATTCGGCGTTAGAGGCTGAATATCATTAGGATCATTCGAAAGAGGGCCAAGGGGCCTGCAATTTAAGATAGATTCAATTTGACAAAAAACAGTAGAAAATTCTTCGTATGTTAACACTTGACTCCCAACAGTACGAGCTACATGAAATTTGACAGATTTGATGGCTGCTTCCCACAGGCCTCCGAAATGAGGCGCAGAGGGCGGTATCATTTTCCACACAATACCTTCAGTTGCAAGTTTGTTAGCTATATGTTCATTATACTCGTCTGACGTGGTAAATCGCTGCAAGTCTGTAAAATATCGTTTCGCACCGATAAAGTTGGTGCCTGAATCGCTGTATAGGTGACAACAGCGTCCGCGACGTGCAATGAATCGCTGAAAGGCACGCAAAAACGCTTCAGTAGACAAGTCGAGAGCTAACTCCAGGTGTACAGCTCGAGTGGAGAAACATATAAATAAACACAAATACGTTTTCATAGTCGTATGTCCTCTTCCTTTGCGGGGGGTTACATAGAAAGGACCTCCGTAGTCAACACCGACAATTGCAAAGGGTTTCTGAGGAACGACGCGTTCAACTGGTAAATTTCCCATCTGTGGATTTTCATTTGTGGGTTTGTGTCTAAAACACGTGATACATTGATGCGTAATCTGCCGAATAACTCTTCGGGCGGAAAGGATCCAATACTCCTGAGATAGTAGGGCCTGAAGAGTGCGGGGAGTCGCATGCATGAACCGCTCATGATACTGTATCACAAGAAGATCTGTGAATCTATGCTTAGAGGGCAGAATGATCTGGTGTTTCCATTCATATGGAATTGTCGCATTTTGGAGACGGCCACCTACGCGTAGGATGCCCTTGTCGTCTACAAATGGGGCGAGTTTTTGAATCTGTACAGAACATAATTTTCCTTCAGCAATCAACCGTAGTTCCGTGCTGAAAGCTTGCTGCTGTATAATACGAATCCAAGTCAACAGAGCATTGTTGAGTTCAGCAACGCTCAGAAAGGGTAGAATATTTGAGGTGTGCAACCCTTTGCACTTTGTGAAGAACCGAAAACACCATGCCGTACGTTTCACAAGGGTGACTAGGGACGAGCATGTGTTCAACATAGTCTGTTCTTCAACATTTTGTACCACCAAGCACTTGGTGGCCTTTCTTTCAATCAAAGCCTCAGGTGGCGTAAATACCTGAGGGGTTGGCTGGCTCAGAGGCCAACTAGTGAATGGGTGACACAGCCAGGGGGGCCCATGCCACCATAAGTCATGAGACATGAGTTCAGAGGGCAAAATCCCTCTTGAAGCGCAGTCAGCAGGATTCTGACTGCCTTTGACATGATACCATATGTCTGGAGAAAATTTGTTTTGGATGTCAGCTACACGGTTAGCTACAAAGGTATTCCATTCATATGCAGGTTTGCGAATCCAGGAAAGTGCAACAATGGAATCTGAAAATGCGTAAGCCTGTGAAATAGGGCAAGACAAATTATTGACAAGATATGACATAATTTTTGCAAGTAACACAGCGCCGCAAAGTTCAAGACGCGGTATGGACAGCGTTTTCAGGGGGGCTACCTTAGATTTAGCCAAAAGTAGAGACGTCTTATATCCGTCTACAGTACGCCATCGCAGATATGCAACTGCAGCATAGCCGCATTCTGAAGCATCGCAGAACCCGACCAAAATAGGTTCATTAAAACAAATTTTCCGTGGAATGGCTATTTGTTGTAATACAGTGATTTGATTCCTGTATTCTTTCCAGAGGACTTGAATATGTTGAGGGGGATCTGAATCCCAATCAAGTCCCAATTTCCAAAGCTGTTGTAGCAGTTTCTTTGCAATAAATGTACTTGGAGCCAGCCAGCCGATGGGATCAAATATATGAGCAATCTCGGAGAGTATGTGCCTTTTCGTACATGGCGTGTCACGCGGTTGTACCTGATAAGAAAAGCAATCTGTTTCCGGGTTCCATACAATTCCCAGTATCTTAATCGAGGCATCCTCACCGTTCAGAAAGTTCAGCATCTTAGGCTCTCTCTCTAAAACAGGTATTGACTGAAGTACAGCTTGATCATTGCTAGACCATTTTCTCAATTCTAGCTCGGCTTTTGATAGTAAAGTCGTTAGCTGTTGTCTGAGTTCAAGTGCTTGTGCAACAGAATCCGCTCCCGTAATGACGTCATCAACATAACACTGATTCATCAAAGCTTGAGCAGCTAACGGGTACGTTGCGCCTTCGTCTTTCGCCAATTGATGTAGTGTTCTCAACGCTAGATAGGGCGCAGATCTGGTGCCATATGTGACTGTGTTGAGTTGGAAAATGTCAGGAGGACTTGACAGTTGATCAGACCATAATATCCGTTGATACGGGCGCTCATGAGGCAAAACTAAAATTTGCCTGTACATTTGCCGTATGTCGGCGGTAATCAAAACTGCATGACGCCTTGAATTTAATATAACTGCCACTAAATCTTGTGTCAGGGAAGGCCCTGCTAAAAGTTCATTATTTAGAGAGTTAGCCAAATTTGTTTCCTTAGAAGCATTGAAAACAACCCTAAGTTTGGTGGTAGAACTACTCTTCTTTATAACACAATGATGTGGCATGAAGTAACCATTTCGTATGTCTCTTTCATGAGACGGAACAATAGACATATGTTCTTGTATCCGATAATCTTGCATAAAATCAACATAACTCCGCTGTAATGTTGAATTAGCAAGTAGTCGCCGCTGCAGGGACCTATAGCAGGCTAAAGCAGCACTATATGAATTGCCAATAAGTGGCTGTGAATTTTTTAACAATAAAGGAACTACATACCTCCCCGTATCAGTGCGATAGTGCTGTGAGGAGTAAATCTCTTCTGCCTGTTCTTCCTCGCTTGTTTTCTGGCGTGATAAGGGCACTTCTTCAATTTCCCAAAACCGTTGGAGAGAATCGGTTATCGTGGTGTGGGTTGTGGCTAGAAATGCGTGTGTGTGAAAGTCTCTAGGTATGGGGGTAGGTCCAGATATGACCCATCCGAATATGGTCTCCAAAGCGCGAACAGTGCCGTGGCCTCTTGGGGTTCCCTTGACTATGGATGAATACAAATCGGCTCCAATCAGACAATCAATATGGCCCGGTTCGTTGAACGTCGGGTCTGCTAATTTAAGTGCTCTAAATTCATTGAAAAGATTTCTTTGCAGATGTGACCTCGGTAGATCTTGCGTAATCTTGTCAACGATGAGCGCAGTCGAATTGAAAACAGGCTTGGTTTTATGAACAGGTCGTAGAGCACAGTTAGTGAGTCCTTTTACTACGCTGACTTCTACATCGGAAAATCCGGACACGACAGTGTTGGTGGGGGTCAGTGGCAGGTTGAGACGTGTGCGGCAATCCTCAGTTAGGAAAGTAGACTCGCTACCGCTATCCAACAATGCCCGAATTGTATGCCAGCGATTTTTCTGGTCCCTTACCTCTAGTTGAGCTGTTCCCAGCAGCACATACGTAGACTCGCGTCTACCAAAGGATGAGCGGCTGCTCAACAGGCAAGGACTGTCAGGAGCACGATTAGTAGAGTCAGGCTTGGTGCCCCTTCCTCCAGTGTCCTGATTATTCGGCGATGCCCCTGTACTAGGATGCACCAAAGTGTGGTGTCGCTTACCACACACATTACACGTCTGAGAAGACTTGCAGTCAATGCTTCTGTGTGTAGATTGCAAACAATTGAAACATAAATTTTTCTCTTTAACAAAATTTCTCCTCCATTCCACTGATTGTTTCTTAAAGTTGAAACAACGAAACAACGCATGACCGCTTTTGCTACAACAAAGACATTTTTTCATAGCTGTCGAAGTGACATGTACATTCGTTCTCTTTGGCAGAGATGAACTAGAAATTGACTGCCATTGTTCAGCACCAGCAAGCGTGCGTAGAAAATTCTGCAGATCGGCAAGGTTAGGTAATTTTTCAGGAGTCAGTTTTATCTCAAATTTGTTGCGAATGGGGGGGCTGAGTTTAGTGCTCAGTATATACGCAACTAATTGACTCGCAAACTCCTCAATAATCGTACCTTGAGCTTCCAAAGCACCTGTGTGTTCATGTATTCCAGCAATAAATTTGCTGACCTTCTCATGAGAGGTCTTTTCTAACAGTGGCATTTCTAACAACGCTTGTATGTGGTGTGTGCAAATAAGTCTCTTATTATCATACTGTGATTTTAACATTTCGAGCGCTAAGTGATAGTTGGCGTCAGTTACCGGTAGATTTTTTATCAGACTCAAAGCGTCACCCTTTAGTGATGTTTTTAAATATTGAAACTTTTGTGAGGGTTTCAAAGTTTCATCGGAGTCTATTGTGCTAACAAATAAGTCAATAAACGGTGCCCACTCAGGAATTTTGCCGTCAAAGGTAGGCAAGTCAAGATGTTTTAGTCGTGACATATTCAGCGACTGAACAATCTGTGACAAATCATGAGTGTTAAGCATGGCAGTATCCAATCTGTCACTGCTATCTTTATCATGAGGGGAAGAGCTTGAATTTGTAAATGGAGGTTCAGAAATTAAAACTTCAATTTCAAATAATTTATCTACAAATCGTTGATAATCAGCTTGCAGACTCGTTATTTCCACCACGTCTCCAGCTGCTAAGGCAATTAATGAAGCATTTGTGGTTTCGAAATCGCGGAGGCGTAACTCAAGTTTAGCATGCTGCATTTTAACGGCATTGATATTCGTACCCTCTCGAGCTGCGTTCTCGGTTAAGCTAAATAAGTTATCAACATATTTTTCGGACTGTGTGAGCCTAGCTTTAAGCTGAAGTTTCTCTATTGTGTCCATATTGGCGAATGAGACACAAAATATTCACAAAGTGACAGATTCCGGCGGCCAGTGCCAAAACTCAGGGGTCACCAAGGGCGAATAAACTACAGTGATGTGCTGTGTACAACCACAGTGCGCAAATGATTGCGTGACAAGCAATCCAAAGCTAAATTGTATCTGTCGCTAGGCGACGCAATAAGCAGCACGCAGACGTATAAAGGGGGTCGCAGGTCAGGGCGACACATATACGCAGCAACACAGACGTATAAACGGGGTCGCCGGACAGGGCAACACATATACGCAGGAACGCAGACGTATAAACGGGGTCGCAAGACAGCGCGACACATATACGCAGCTTACGGCTGTCACTGGCTAATGTCTTACTTAACTAAGTAATAAATAAAAACCCAATGGGGGGTCTTACTCTACATAAGTTGTCAACGATGTTCAACTCCACTGATTCACTCAAACTTTGTCGGACTGGCTGGCTCCGGTGGGTCTTTACGACAGATTCCAGTACAAGTTCGCAGAAGTTGATTCCAATGATCGTGGCTCGCAACATCAAATAATTCATCCGTGTCTTTGCTGGTACCGATCCAATGTGTGTATCCAACTCCCAAGGACCAAATATAGGCACGTAGTGGACCAAATGTAGTAAACCGGCACTGCACTTCGATGTAGATGATGCTGGACCTTTGTTTATCCGGCTCGAAGCTGACCAAAATGTAGGGCCCGCAGTTTCTAAACTGCAGCGCACTGAGGCAGAGCTCGAAAAATGAAAAAGGGGGGTTTCAGAGCACGAAGGACCATCTGACCTTAAAGGCGTCAAAAAACCTGTAACTTAATTGTATGGGTTCAAAAAAAAAACTCTGACATCTGGGATGGCAGGGAAGCGGTAGTTTCACCCGATATCGGCTCTAATAACGGGACTTGTACAGAGTGGTACTGTTAGCCTGGAACACCATGGGGATTATATGCTGGTGAAATGTAGTTCGGATAGGAGACAATACTTAACCAATGACTACCAACATCTATGATCAAACCCATATAATTAATTGTTATTCAAATCATACATGTGCGGTTGTAAAACGCACATGTGCTCATACATAACATAACCTAACTTAATGTATTATAACAACTTACGAGTAAAAAGCTAATACTTATCAGTAAAGTCCACACATGTGGAATTCTCTCTCTCAGTCCACAGCCTTTTTGACAAAAATATAATTCACAAAATAAAGAACCACACAGTAGCGTGAAAAATATATATTATTTCATAGATAGGTATTTTTCATTGGCAATACTGGAATCACACAACATCCGTACGTCGCATTCCACGGACTGCCCCCTCCTCCTGCTAGAGAGAACTATTCAAAATATTGCGCGGGGGCGCAACAGTAGGTATACATTTTGGTTTTTTTCTTATCCGAAAATATGATATATACTTACAATTTTAATTAATTAGAATGATTTTATTTATGAAATAGTTCCAAATATCTAGTAAAACAAAGAATAATACAAAAAGTTTTAATTTAACAAGGACGTGGCTGCCTCCACAGCTTGTATGAAACATGATAATGTTGTTTGTAATCGTCCCTTACGTTGATGTTTTGCCTTATTAATGTGTGGAATCTTATAGGAATTCCCTCCTTTTGCTAACATGGTTGCTTCTAGACAAGTTTGCAATGTTACAAAAACATTATCAAGGGTTTAATGCAGTGTTTCCCAAAGGGTGTACCGCGGCACATCAGTGTGCCGCAAAATTTTCCAAGTGTGCCGCAAAATTAAAGAAAATAAATCAGCTGTGGCCACCACAGGACTGACCGCCATCACAAAGTACTTGTTTAATTTATGCTGCTTTATCAAAAAATATCTCAAATAAAGTTTTTAGTTATTGCTTTTATAGCAACTTTTGTTAAATAAATTTTTTCGAAATATTACTCTGTTGTGAAATATTCGCAAAAATCTAAAAACGACACGAGTAAACTCCCATTTCTAGTTAACTGATTTTTACCAAAAGTTGATCAACTTGTGCCATTGATGTCAAAAGCTTAAATATGAAGTTTCATAAAAATCCTTTTAGCCTACTTTGCTCTGCACGTGTACACGGACGGACAGACAGACAGACAGACAGACCGACACACAGACAGATAGACCGACAGACATACTGCTAAAAATGTTCAAAACGTTATGTAGGGACCTCAATTCGTGGAGATCCATCGAAGTCTCGAAATGTCAAAATCGGTATGATCACAATACCTCCCTTATATAAGTTGGCGGTCGGTAAAAACCTAGCGTTATAAATTTCTTCTTCTATGGCTACGTAGGTGTGCCGCGAAAATTTTCTTCTTTGGAAAATGTGCCTCGAGAGCAAAAAGATTGGGAAACACTGGTTTAATGTATTAAATGCATTTTGTACGCATTCAATCAGTTCGTCGATTGTATTCGGTGTAGCTGTATGTTGTAAGGATTGTATATAATTGAAAAATCCAAGATCCAATACATTAAAATCTGGACTATTTGGCGGTTGTGTTTTAAGTAGATTTGGAACTTCTTTGCAATTCAACACAATTTTGATCAAAATTCGCCATATTATTAGAACAGCGGGTGTCACTTTAAAATACGCGTTTTTTCCTGTGAATTACTTTTGACAAATGTAAAACTATTTGCGCTCCATTTGTTTATTAGTTAACTAGCAACCACTTATTTAGAAATAAAAACAAAAAAAGATCAAGATAATATTACTTTCGTTAATCCCACATTTTTTAAGTAATGTATACCATATTTTCGGATGATGGGAGTATAAATTATTTGTTTTTAGTTTATTAAAAATACTTTTTCAAATAAAATACTAAGTTCGAAAATCAAATATTTATTTGTTCTTATCCGCGATTGTTAAATCTGCAACATAGCATTACGTTTTTTTTACTGTCCTTAAATGCTATCGTATATCATCTTGTTTACGATTTTATTATATTTTTGTAACAAAATTATTATGTACCACGTGCACACACGCAAATATGCATTGGGAAATATTAAGAAATATTTGAAATTAAATATATACTACAGAAATATTTGAAACAATAAGAAAATATTCTAAATACTAGAGAAATATTTGAAATAATAAGAAAATATTCTAAATACTAGGGAAATTTGAAATACTAGACTAATATTTGAAATATTAGGAAATATTTCAAATATGTACTAGGAAAATATTTTAAATAATGAGTAAATATTTGAAATATCAGGGAAACATTGAACAGATGCAGGGTGATAGTAAGAGGCTGTAAAGGAGCCAATTACCTTTGAATATCAGTCTAGAAATAGAACACAAGACTTCACAAATAAAATAGTAAGTTCGATTCTCTCAGGAAGAGTATCAGTCTGTCTATGAGTACTCGTCACCTAAAGCAACTGACAGGTCATAGCACAGACCTAACCTTTCCCTGATATGCTCGAACTGTACAGATGAAATATCAGGGAAATATTTACTAAGGAAATATTTAAAATATTAGGAAATCTTTGAAATACTTCTCAAAAATTTCAAATACTTAACATTTTCAAACAACAAATATCAAATACAAATACCACGGAGAAAGTATTTGCAAATGCAAATACCAAAAACCATGTAAATACCACGAGCATTTTTTTGAAGTATATGAAATACAATATTTGAAATACCAGAAAGTAATTGAAATACTTTTTCAAATATTCCAAGCTGAGACTACCACTACATACATACCAGAATAGAGAAATTATTATGTATATCATCCATGCCAAATTACTAATGGGTTAACGATGATTTATAACTTTTAAGATACATCATTAAAACTACATACCTGTTCTACTCTATGTCGAGTCTGTAAATATGGATCATATCTAGCTCGAATAGCTCGCATTGACGTTGGCTCGTAACCAGTATAACTTTGAGTTGAATACTCAAAATCTGAATCTGGTCCACCGGGACAATATATACAAATGTTTCCAGTCATATTAATATGAGGACAACGATGCGGTTTACACATTACAGCTACAACAGATATCTGTAACAATTTGAAAATTTTATTTATTCGTACATCCGTAAATAATCATACTATAATCATTTGATTATTCTTATTACGTTAAATTTTAGCTTGACTTTACTATACATTGCACAACAGCAGTGCAACAGCCATCATAGTAAAGTTGGGCCGTTTGTTTTTATATCAAATATAGTTGTTGGATCTATACGCAAGTTTAATCGAGTACAACTTACCCCAGAAGCTGACCTAATAGGTTTCGCCATAAGTTTAGGAACTAAAATCTTTTTATAATTCAACGGCACTGCAGCAATAATATCCACAAGCCTTGGCGAAGACTTCAACCCATATTTAGATGTTATTTTGTTTTTTAATACATTTAAATTAACATCTCTTTTCTCTTCGTGGGCTTTTATTAAATGTTGCACAACTTCTGCAATAGTAATAACCTTTCTTTCCTCAACCGTAAGATGGGCAAACTCTATAAAAAAGACAATTAATTAACAGTTCTATTAATTATTGAGGTAAATTTACCATTTGCTTTTCCCATTTTTATATGTCACTTTTTTTAACACGTTTTTCCAACAAAAACGTATGTTCTTGTTGGTTGGATTTAGATCTAAATAGTTAGGTCTAATATTGAAATTAGGAGCGTTTTTTGTTTAGATCTATATGATTCGGATTGTTTGAGAATGCCAGGTAGTCTCCCCTTACGTCTCTATTTGTTTGGGTGACAGCAACACAGCAAATGGCGTCGTTGCGTAGGAAGGTGTTGCTCTTCTGACTTGCGAAAATAATGAATGAAACTGTATTAATTGCTAAAAAAATACAAAAATCAGTGTTAATTAAACAAGTGTTATGTGTTAAATATGTTGAAGTACTAAAAAGTTGAGTGTTTGTGTTTATTTTGAATTCTTGATTTTTAAATGTAGCATAATAAAACTTTTAAAACAATGAGTGAAGAAATTGACTTAAAAGATAGTGGTGAGAGGACAATGTGGGCACCTTTAGATAATATGACTCCGATAACAACACAACACATGAATATGCCACAAACACCGCAAGGACCCCCAGCTACGACAAACACCTTTCCTGAATATGATTTACCGTTTGAATTAACACAACAAGGATGGTTCAAATTTTGGTCTAAAAGAGAAAATAGACCATATTTTTGGAATAAAATGACTGGTGAATCATTATGGGAGATGCCGGTGATTAAACCGCATTTTGATCCAATAACAAATCCGTTAGGAATTGGAATTTCAACCGAAACACCACCTCCTCCACCAAGACCTCCGGTGAATGTTGCTAAAAGACGAGCATCTGAAGAATGTGGGCAAGCTTCAGCATGTAAAAAATTTATTTTAGCTGGACCATGGGAATTAGACATCCCAACAAACGTTATTATTTACGAAAGACCTTTAAGTAATCTTATGCATTCTCATCCTGATATAGAAGCTTTTCGATGTAGTTTAGCAGCTAAATTAAGACAGTGTTATCAAGAACTTTGTCATTCTCGTGAATCTATTGACGCACCTAAAGATTCTTTCAATCGTTGGTTAATGGAACGTAAAGTTATAGACACTGGAAGTGATCCATTATTACCAAGTAATTGTTATCCGGAAATCTCAATGTCTATGTATCGTGAAATTATGAATGATATTCCAATTAAATTAGTAAGACCAAAATTTACTGGTGATGCTAGAAAACAGTTATCACGTTATGCAGAAGCAGCAAAAAAAATTATGGAATCTAGAAATGCTTCTTCGGAAAGTAGGAAAGTTGTTAAGTGGAATGTTGATGAGACTTTTCAGTGGTTGCGAAAGACAGTTGGGGCTACATACGATGATTTTCAAGATCGGCTAGCTCATTTGAAGGTATGAAATTGTTCTTACGAGTAAACTTTAGATTAAGTTTTTATAGTGGTGTTCCCAATAGCACTCAAATATTCATTCTATTGAAAAAATGCAGGGAATAAAACTTTTTTTATGGTTTTTGTATATAATTGGTTTAGTAATAAGTAATATTGATAATTATTTACGAGAAGCTTTAAAAAATTATTTATAAATAAAGTTTTCAATATACCTGTAATGATTTTTATTATTGTTTTTTATGTTTTTATGTACATTGGCATATTTAATTTTGTAAATTATGTTATGATTTTGTCAAAAAAAATATATATATACTTTTACATTAACTATATATTTTGTATATTTTGATGCTCTTGATGCAATTTGATCCAATTGTGATATTTTGCCCTAGGTAATTTTACTGTGATTCTTTTTATTTATTCTATTTTATTTTATTTTATTTTACTTATTTTATTTATTTATTTATCTACAAATTTTTTAATAATTTCTACTACTTAGTTTAAAGTTGCTTTTCAAGGAAACACTATCTGTTATAGTTTTTAGAATTGTATGCCTTTAAACAAACAATATCAAAAGTGACGTCAGCAGCACTATCGCCGGTGAGCTTTTGTCGAACTAGTCTATGCCTGGGCCACACTTGCGTTATAAGCTTCGCCGATAATTGCGCGCTATATAAATTCGTGCTAAACTGCATCTATCGATATCGTGCTAAAACGCTACTTGTGGCCATACCTGCGTTTTCGCAATATTTATTTTGCTGTAAATTAAATAAAATTATGGTGTACAGTCTGTTCCAAACGGTTAAGCGGAACTAGATTTTGCAATCTAGTTACTTTCATCGTTTAAATCGTGCCTTTCGGCCGTTTTGTTTAAGCTTTGTAAATCATACTTACAATAAAAAAATTTTGGTTAAGGTTAATATCATTTTAAAATGTCATTTTCTTTATATTTTGATTTTTTGTGTCATTCTTAATACAAATGTCCCATTTATTTATTTTTTTTTCATTAAAATATCTAAAAAAAATATTTAATTTTGACATATGTCATTCGTTTCCATGGTTTCATTGTTGCAATTTTAAATTTTGACATCCCAACGTGAAAAATGAAATAACCCAAGCAAGGTCCCTTCTCGTGACAACCTAAAAGAACTAAATTCCCATTTAGTTCCGCTTCACCGTTTGGAACAGACTGTATATCCATCATAACTGCATCATAAAATTATTTTTTACATTTAATTTTACAAATTCAAACATAATCTTACTTGATTTTGACACAAATAAGTTGTAAAGAAATATGTATAACATAACCTCAAATGATGCCGGATAAACAACAATACGCGCCAACAGAACATACTACGCTCTGCGCTAGTATGTTCTTATGCCTGGGCTACACCTGCATCTATCGTCGCTAAACTTCGGTTTAACGTGACATACACGCTAATGTGGCCAGCTACTATCGGTTTGCGTTCACAATATTAGCAGTGCGCGCCACTAGACACATGACGATAACTGAAGTGGCGGTTTTAGAGCGCACATCAAAGGAACTTAGCGCAGAGCGTAGTATGTTCTGTTGGCGTGTATCCGTTGTTTATCCGGCATCATTTCAGGTTATGTTATACATATTTCTTTACAACTTATTTGTGTCAAAATCAGATAAGATTATGTTTGAATTTGTAAAATTAAATGTAAAAAATAATTTTAGGGTGCAGTTATGATGGATATACACCATAATTTTATTTAATTTACAGCAAAATAAATACGCTTGTACCTTGTAAACGTAAATAAAGTGTAGCGGCGAAAACGCAGATATGGCCACAAGTTGCGCTTTAGCACGATATCGATAGATGCAGTTTACCACGAATTTGTATAGCGCGCAATTATCGGCAAAGCTTATAACGCAAGTGTGGCCCAGGCATTAAAGTTCCTTTGATGTGCGCTCTAAAACCGCCACTTCAGTTATCGTCATATGTCTAGTGGCGCGCACTGCTAATATTGTGAACGCAAACCGATAGTAGCTGGCCACATTAGCGTTTATGTCACGTTAAACCGAAGTTTAGCGACGATAGATGCAGGTGTAGCCCAGGCATTACAAATATTTCATTTGTACATTGCCGGAGTATACTGAATAACTTTATTTTCAATGAAGACGACGTACCAAGTGCGAAATTCTATTATGTTAAAATAGAAAATCATTCTATTCAACAATTAAAAGGGTGATTAGATGTCGAGCACTACAAAAAAATAAAATAAACATGGTTTTAATAGAGAAGTAAGGTTTAAATGCACATCGAATTTTTATAATAATAATAATAAATTATCTATATTATTTTACTAAAAATTATAAATTCGTTTACGAAAAGTTAAGTTCGTTCTACATTATACTTTTTTCAATACTATCCAACTCTGACGTCATTTCAACTTTTGATACTACAGAATATAGTGGGGAAAAAAATAAGAGACAACGATATCTTCCATCTTTTATTACTTTGTGATGCTCTTCACTGCCAACTTAAAAAATTCAAAAATTCTAGGTTCAGGTGACAGACAACAGTTTGGTTATAGACATAGAAGCAATTCTATTACCCAATTTATAAATACTGTTTAATTGTGCTAAGTTTATATTTAATTATATTTTCTAAATAAACTTCTTATCAAATTAATAAACTTCTTAAGGTTAAGTTGTAAACAAAAACTAAAAAGTTGGTAGTTGGTACGACTGAGAAGTATACAACTGTCATCCAAAAACTTGACCGGAGGTAGTTTTGAAAATAGTGCAGTTTGTAGTGTAGCATCGAAAGTTGGAAGGAAGTATTGTGTTTCACATTATACTTTTTACGTCAATACTACGCAAACAATGTGTAGTGCTTCGCAAAAAAGTACAATATAAAACGGACTTTACTTTGTTCGTATCAGGAAAGCAACTGTTTGTCAGAATAGTTGGTCTGTCGCTGATGGTCACTGTCGCTACTATCGATTTTAAATTGGATATCGTCTGCAAGAGTTCATATACACATAATTTATGCAAGGTCAAGATCGGAAATCCCTTCGTAAAATGTTTATAATCTATTATTGTTTTCCTAATTCTGCTGTCCTAGATTTTTACTAACTAAACCTAACCTAATTACCTAAATTGATCGTATTTACTAGAGTTTATTACATTTTTTTTAATGTGCTAAGTTTGGGGGAAAATAAAGTATTGTGTACCTAAAAACTAGGTAATTACGTCAGGTTTAGTTAGTAAAAATCTAGGACAGCAGAATTAGGAAACGATAATAGATAATAAACATTTTACGAAGCGATTTCCGATCTTGACCTTGCATAAGTTATATGTATATGAACTCGTGCGATATAGTCTATTGTCAGGAAATACTCTTATTTGATTGGCTAAATGTAAAATATGTACAAAGATCTGCAGAACGTATTAATGTTGGCGTGAATTAACGCTGGAAAGGTCACGCTGAGGTTTGAAAATACTGACTTAACATTCGATCGTAACTATGTTGAGCGTTATCTACCGTCTTCCGGGTGTATTCTGTAAGAAATGCGTTAAAATTAGCGTCAGGTTAATATTTTTATTTTAACTCCATGTCTAACGTCATTATCAAAAAATGCTATTCTGTAAGAGCATTTGTTAAGGTAAGCGTTAATACAATATTTATTAACGCGAGGCGTTAACTCACCTTGTAGAGAGGCTAATATTAACTGCACACGCATGCGCTGTTACGTTGAATTTTAACAGGAGTATTTATTTAGTGAATGGTGTTGAATTAATTATTCAGTGGCGAAATTTATTTTAAAAATGGAACAGAAATGTTTGGTCCTCTGATACTCATTATAACTGGTTTCCACAGTGTATTAAATAAAAATATAACTTTATTCAACTTCTGTTTAGTCAATTTATATACTACATTGTATTATAACAGTTTATCTAATTTTTTAATAATATGTGAATTATATGTTCATTCTATTTTTAAAAAGGTGTTCGGTGATATTAATTATTAAATTTGATTTATTACGCTATTTCTACCCTGGAATAACACTATTGTGATCGTCATTATCAATCTCATCAATTGTTTCTTCAAATAATACGCCATTAAAATGTACTGCGATATTTTGAAACACGGCGGAGGCATAAGTGAAGTTTTGTAGCTTTCAGATGATTATAATTTTAAGTTCTGTGTCTCAACAAAAACCAAAACTGCTCACAAATTCTCCATTTACTTCCTTTCTATACAATTACTTGAACTTGCGTCTGGGTTACTTGTATAACAAAAATTATGAAACTTCATTCTTATCTCTACTGTAAAGAATTCACTTTAAAAAGTAATAGAAAGTTGATTAATATTCCTACCGTCTTGTGTTTTTTTTTATTTATTTATTTTTTTTTTAAATAACACCATTATCTTAAATAGGATCAGCCATTTTTGCAAACTAAACACTAGCGTTACTTTTAAAGCCACCGTTTCAGCAGGCGCTTATTGTAGAACGTTAACTGGCTATCTTAACGCCGCCGCGCTATAATTTTAACACATATATGTTTAGCACTTACGAATAGCATTTAGGTTAAAAATGGTGTTAAAAAAATTAACGGCAGTTTCTGACGCTTAGATTTTAACATCATGCTTAGAGAATAGACCCGCATGTAACTTAACGCCAGTTTTCAGAATCCCACTGATTATGGAATTTTAAAGAAATGTTATGAAAATAAACTAATAAACAGCTTAGCAAACAAAGGTCATGAAAAAATCTGTAAATGATTCATGAAATTAGAAACCCTATTGTTCCTTTAGTATTCCTCGAAAGAACGTAATTAAATAAAATCTATAAGTTATTAATTTGCAATTATCTGAGAACAGACAATGCATTGTAATGGTAATCTTAAAGTAAAGTTATATTATTACTACTATGACTAAGCTGCATTAGTAGATGCATTTATTGCAGCAATTTTTTAAAATACATTAGAAAGTTGAAATTTGGCATGCTTATACAACTTTTTGACCCACATATAGGAAAACTATAGACAGTTCAGAAAAATAAAGCGCGGGATAAATATAAACAAATATGTTTAAAAAAAAAAATAGTAGTAAATATTTTAAAAAAATTTTGAATGGCATACCAATTGAAACCTCTTAATGCGTGGATCAACAAACAAATTTTTATTTTTGAAAAATCATTTTTTTTTTATTGAATTTTGGCCAAAAATGTGTCAAAAAACTTTTGTCCCTCACTCTATCTCTCAAAGAGATTGATCTAAAAATCTAAAAAAATCTCCGTAATGAACATTGACGGGAACCGAAATAGTTCAACAGGAATTTTTGATCAGATAAATTTTTCAAAAAATGTCAATATTTTTGTGTCGTTGATAAAAAAAAAAAAAAAAAAAATTATTGTCTGGTCACATCAAAAGAAAGCTCTTAAGACGTAGATTATGGAATAATTGATGATAGTTTTTTGAAATTCGTTTCTTTTATCACGTATTTAGCCAAAAATGTGCAAAAGTTCTTGTCCCGCACCCGTTTACCAAAGAGGGTTAAACCAAAAACCTGAAAAAATTATAGGTAATGTTTATAGATCTGACCCGGAAACGCACGGGAGGAATTTTTGATCAGATTGTGTTTTTGGAAAATATGGCAGTTTTTGTGTTGAAAAAATTAATTATTTTTTTAATTCATGGTTAAATTATGGCTAATAATGTTATGGATTTTTTATATTTATAGCTAAGATAGTGCGTCTATTTTTTTTTTTTAATTAAAAATATTAAATAAGTTATATATTTTTTTAATAGTTGCGAACTGAGTTATTCACTCCACATCACACTACACTCTACACTGTAAAATATTTCTTATTAATTAATTAATTAAGACTTAAATACAAAGAAAATGCAGAAAAAAACGCTGGGATTTTTGGCAAATTATTTAAATATTGTTTTAAAAAAAATAAATGGAAGCTCTGGGTTCTTAAATAACGAATAAAAGTGATCATCAAATAAACTGTTGATTTTGATGTGATAAATATACCTAGACATCCAGTATTATGTTGACTTCTTACACCTGTTAAATACCTGCAAAACCCTAAAATGTGTAAAAATTCACACTTCACTTTAATTTTTTTATTCAACCATTCAAGCACCACCCCTATCGCCATTCTGAGCTCGCCATTTTATAATACTAACCATATTTTTATATATTTTTTAAATAAATTTATTTTTCAGCAACAATGTCAACCACATCTTACCGAAACAGTGAAACCATCTGTCGAAGGAATATGTTCAAAAATCTACAGTTTATCCTCCGAACATGCCCGAAAAATAAAAGACAAAATTAACTCGATATTAAAGGAAAATGGTTTAGCTGAATTACCACCACCGGTTCCTGTTCCAAACACTAGAAAAGTATGGTGTTATCCTGTACAACTTGCAGTTCCGTGCCCGAGATTACCCGTCGTTGAGTATTTACCAGAAAGAGATCAGGCTATGTTACGATATCATGGCGATACAATGGTTATCAACACTACACATCTGCAGAAATTGGTACTGGTTTTATTAATTTGATTTGGTTTTGGATAATGGGAAAATTTAATAATGGTTTTTGAGCTTACAATTGGTAAATGTTAAATATAATATTTTAATATGGATTAAAATTTTTAGAAATAGAGTAGACTTGCGTTATACCCTTTTCACACTAGAACTTTGCGCATGCGTGCAGTGTTGGCAATTGAGAACTGGCACACTCGGATACGCAGTCTGGTGGTCAAATATTGTACTAGGCGCCTGTAGTACTGTTTGAACTTATTATAGTTATTATTCTAGTGTTGATTTTTTGTTAGAATGTAAAAAGTAACTGATACTATGCGAGTTTGTTCATTATATTTGTCGCAGAAAAACTAAACTGCACTAATATATTAATAATAATAGCAAATAATATTAGCTGCTTCTGTCCAACTCAAACTAATTTTATTTCATGAGGCAATGAACATAATGCACTTGTTTACAAACATAATCCATATATTGTAAATTCAGATGACCGACACTAAGATGTACCACATAAAATTAAATACCCGGCATTTAACACCTTCTCAACTACAAATTACACTTCAATAAATCTACTGAAATTAAACTTTAAATACTGTAATTTGATGCCCACCTTCTGTTATATACCTCAATACATGTGTAGCACGTAAAAATTAAAAAATTTCGCAAATATTTACTCGCATTTTCATAAAATAAAAATGTACTGTGCTTAAATTAACCTGTTCGCTGTTAGCATATTGACAGCTGAATACTAGACACGACAGTCATATTGCCATGGAGTTACAGCTCCGCCAACGGTAGTATCACTTCTCAATAATAAAATGTAATATATAAATTTTAAAAATTTAAATTTAATATCAATTTATTAAATTAGTTTATTTAAAAGAAATATAGAAATAAGTAATATTCATTTAATTTCTATTGTGTTTATAGTTTTAATATATAAATGTAGTTTAAATTTAATGTAGCAATATTTATTTTCACTTTTTGCCGATCGTCAACATATATAAGGGAGGTATTGTGATCATACCGATTTTGACATTTCGAGATTTCGATGGATCTCCAGGAATTGAGGTCCCTATATAACGTTTTGTCGGTCTGTCTGTCGGTCTGTCCGTCCGGCTGTCCGTCCGGCTGTCCGTCCGTCGGTCTGTGTACACGTGCAGGTCAAATTCGGCTAAAAGGATTTTTATGAAACTTCACATTTAAGCTCTTGACATCAATGGGACGAGTTGATCAACTTTTGGTAAAAATCGGTTAACTAAAAATGGGAGTTTACTCATGTCGGTTTTAAGATTTTTGAGAATATTTCACAACATAGAAATATTTCGAAAAAATTTATTTAACAAAAGTTGCTATAAAAGCAATAACTAACAGCTTTTATTTGAGACATTTTTTGATAAAGCAGCATAAATTATACCAGTACTTTGTGATCGCGGTCGGTCCTGTGGTGGCCACAGCTGATTTTTTCTGTTTTAGTTATCATCCATTGTATGGATATTTTTAAAAATTTTAATTCAGGTGGTCAATGAATTGGCGTCCTACACCACCATGTTATAAACGCATACACAGCGATACACAATTTTAATTGGGCTAACGTGAAGGAAAATAAAGTACTATCTAAAAAGGTAATTAGTTTAGGTTTAGTTAGTAAAACTCTAGGACAGCAGAAGCCGAAAGGCCCAAGTAAGCTTAAAGGAGTTTGTGTGAAAAAAAAAAATAAATAAATAAGGTATACACTTTACAAAATAAAACAACAAAGAAATAAAGGTAAAACTACAAAATTACATCCTACACCACCATTTTCACAAACTTCTGCTGTCCTAGATTTTACTAGTTAAACCTAACCTAACTATCCAGTTTTTAGGTGCTCACTATATTATTTTCCCCCATATTAGTCCAATTAAAATTGTGTAACATTGTTTATGCATTTATAATAAAGAGCCAACGGAGAGGCCGAGCTCGTTAAATCGCTGTTTTGACTTGTAACAACAGTCTGAATTGTGAGGTTGCTAGTTCAAGTCTCTGTTGGTGATATTATTCGGGCGGGAATAATATGTTTACATTACTCCCATTTTCACAACCATTTACCCCACATCCAGGTGTAAGAGCTCGCCCCCTGGCACCGGCGATTAGCCTCGTTGCAGAAACAGGTCGATGTAAAATAAATAAAAATAATTAAAATATAATAAAGAAGTGGTGTAGGATGTTAAATTATGGTCCCCCATTTTTACTCTTTAATCAGCTGTGAAAGTAATATTATTATTTATTATTAAATACCAGCATATTTATTTAATTAGAATTATTTAACTGAAACTTAAGCATTATTATATAAATAATTTTAATTCTATTGTGATTTTAGTTTAAATTTACTTGTTGTAATTTCACTATAGTTGGCAACACTGCCTGGTGGGTTTGCTAAAGTAGAATAGTACCGAACTTTAAGCTAGGATGTTTAAGTTAGGCTGACTTTAAGAGCTAGTGTGAAAGTGTGCGACCTCGTTTTAATACAGCCTAACTTAAAGACAGAGATTTACGACTCAAGTTATATTACGTGATACGCGTTGCCAACCTAATATTTAAACTGAATTTGTGCTGTCAATATTTAATATTATAGACAAGAATACATTTTTTTTTCTTCGCCAAAAAATTACACTAGGCTAATGGAAGGTTACTAATGATAAATTTATTCAAATTTACCCTAAAGTGTAACTTATTACCTATAGACCTATCAACGGTAAGTCCGCCCTGAGTAGGATCTGGGCAGGTTGTGTCAAAAGGTTTAAATGGGTGAAATAAGAACAATGATTCTTTTTCTCACGACCGGTTGTAAAACCGACTTTATGTACCTAGTTTTTGACATATAAAGTGTCACTTTATAGGGAAATTTTTGAACTTTATTTCCTCAATAAATTGACAGATGTAAAAAAGATGAGTTCCATAATTATTTATTATATATTGTAAAAAATATTACTAGAATTTACAACATTAATATAGTGACTTCATTTACCAAATTACTAATTACATTATTAACTGACTCAAAATTTATGCTTTTTGAAGTTGAAGGTTCATTTCCAAGTAAAATAGTACTGGTTCTGTGTAATTACCTTCACTCTTATCACAACATTTTCTGAAATCTGTATATACCTATTCATACCATCTCTTTGATTGTGTAGGCAATAATTCGGCAGTTGCCTCCATTGCAACTGACGCAATATCTGGTTGTGTCCCGATAACGTTCTCGTCGCCATCACCACTGTTTATTTCCATTTTTAAATTATTTATAGTGTTATTGAGTACATTTTAACAAATCTTCACAATGTATAAATTTAAAATACTTAGGCCCGGTCTTTCCACCTTCAGATAAAGTCCCAGGTAACTATCTGACAGATAAGGTTATTTGTAACTTCATCTGCTGAGTAAATGTCAATACCAGTCAGTGAATCCAATACGTCAGTCTCATTATCCGTTAGATAACTATCCGATAGCTACATTTGTATAGAAAGAAGGGATGACATTTACTCAGCAGATGAAGTTAAAAATAACCTTATCTGTCAGATAGTTACCTGGGACTTTATCTGAAGGTGGAAAGACCGGGCCTTATTCAATATTGGCACATTCAACGTGACATAAACAAATTTTATTTTTCATAATATAAACAAGTATTTGAAAATTATATGAAATCAAATTTCAAATTGATTAAATAAATTTTTGCATGCATCTAGATAAATAAATACAACCTCAAATGTGCAAAAGTTGACAATTAACATAATTTTTTTTTGTAGGAACATCTTTACCGATACAGTTGTTTTGATGATAAAAAATTCGAATTATTCATTCCGAGGGTATGGTCTTTACTCAAAAGATATCACACTTTCCTAGGAACAACCTCGAATGGTATGGAAGCACAAGATACGCAGGCTTCTCTGCCAATAACAGTGTTCGAATGTCTACATAGAATGTTCGGAGTTACTTTCGAATGTTTCTCGTCACCGCTCAACTGTTATTTTAAACAGTATTCTTCAGCTTTTGCAGATACAGATTCGTACTTTGGATCAAGAGGGTGAGTAAAATAATATGAAGTTAAATATCTCGCTTATGATAATTAAAGTATCTAGATAAAAAAAGTGGTGTATAGGGGGTGTGGTTGTATTAAGCCCTAGCGTTCCTTGAATTAACAGTGGTAGTGTTAAAATTGTTATAATGTTATCGCTCAATAATAATAGATATCAGACAACAATTTTCTGTAATTTTTTAAATATATTTGTGGGTTTCAAATAACTTTTATATTTATATAGTTTTGTGTAGAAATATTCAAATAATACGTCAACATTTTTTTTAACATGATTGTTTATAGCAGCGATTCCCAAACTACGCGAAAATATTCCAATATTCCTCCACCTGCGTTATTTAGAACAATGTCTAATTTAGTAAGGAAAAATTTAGTAGAAAAAAACCATACGTCCCGAATTGTCCGGGACAGTCCCGAATTTCCACCTTGCGTCCCGAATATTTCAGAGGCAATATTTGTCACGAATTCAGGTTTTTTGTCCCGAATTTTAGAAAAGGTACTTAATTTCAATATTTATTTTTAATATATTTCAACTAAAATTATTTTTATTTTTTTAACAAAAAAAAAAATATATATCTACCGAAAGGGTATTTTCCTTGAAGAACAGCTTTTGGACAAATGACAAGACTCAACTTGATGTAGGCACATTAAAAGCAATATTATTGATTAAATTACAAAGAAAATTGTGCGGATTTTATAAAATGCTTCAAAGCAAAAAAGATCTACTCAAAAAGATCCACAGTTCGAAAAAATATAAAAAGTTTTCTACTATGAATGAGTAAATTTTGAACTTATTTAAAAAAATACGGTAATTTTAATAATATAAGTTAATTATTTGTGATTGGAAATTTTTATTTATTGTATATAATTTGTATTTAAAAAAATAAAATAAACAATTATATTTGAAGAATCAACATATTTTAGAACGTAGGTAGAAATATATCTTTCTGTTTGTTCGCTTAAAGAATGTAGAGTTCGAGGGGGCGCTGAGTAATTTTTTTTTTCTGAAAAAGGGGCTGTAGTGCAAATAAGTTTGAGAACCACTGATGTAAACAAATACACAAGTGACAGTTTACTGTCACTCTCGAGTGTTTTGCCGCATATGGCGCTGCGATCTTAAAAAGTTTCCCTTATAAAAAACTATGTGCGCTTAAACAAAACTGAACCGTATTTTATACCCTGATTTAATCCCTTGCTTATAATTGATTTTTTTTTTCAGTCCGTTCCTCCAGTTGACATCAGTGTCTGGTTCTTTTGAATGTAATCCTCCATATTGCGAAGAATTAATGGAAGCTACGGTGAATCATATGGAACATTTATTAGCTGATTCGGCAGAGCCATTGAGTTTTATAGTGTTCATGCCGGAATGGAGAGAACCAGCACCAAATGCTTTACTTAAACTCGAAGCTAGCCATTTTAAACGGAAACAAGTTGTTGTACCAGCTTTTGAACATGAGTACAGACATGGGTACCAACATGTTTTAAACAGGTAAAAATATTTTGTTTATTTATTATTGTCTATATTAATAAAATTAGAGGCTATATTATTTTTTTTTTCGGCCTCATATTTGGTTTCTACACGTTTTAGATGATTATAAAGCAATATCCTCAAGAAAACCAGTGGCGAAGGGAAACCTCCGCTAGACTTGCCCTCCCATAAAAAAATATTAAAAAAAAAAATGTAAATTAAAAAAAATAATATTTAGATAAATCTTCAAAAATACATCAAATTATGTTCTATACAAATTTTTGTCCAAGGCTTGCTTTACTAGTTACGAATTAATTATCATGACCATGGAAACGTTACATATAAGTATGAAAA
Source organism: Liopterus haemorrhoidalis (assembly GCA_963971575.1). Lineage (NCBI taxonomy): Eukaryota > Metazoa > Arthropoda > Insecta > Coleoptera > Dytiscidae > Liopterus > Liopterus haemorrhoidalis. Next base: position 17,083,715 of record OZ020623.1, read on the forward strand.
AATTGAGACTTGGAAAAATTTTAAATAATTTTACCAAAATTTTTCGAAATTTTTCGTTTTATCAAAAAACGTCTCAAATAAAAGTTATTAGTTATTGCATTTATAGTAACTTTTGTTGAATAAATTTTTTCGAAATATTTTTCTGTTGCTAAATATTCGCAAAAATCTTAAAATCGACACGAGTAAACTCCCATTTCTAGTCAACCGATTTTCATAAAAAACAATAGGGTTCTTCCTATTTAATAGGAGAATTTTTTAGTACCAGAACGAACTCTTTAAGTTAAACCGTTTTTGAGTTATCGTGTATACACACAGACAGACACACACACACACACACACACACACACACACATACGGACGGCACTTCGAAAATAGGTTTTTTGGATTCCCTGGACCATGAAACGTGGTCATCCGTCAAAATCTCGACATCGAAAATTTTCGCGATTACAATACTTGCCCCTTATATATTAAGGTCGGGCAAGTAAAAAATGTTTGGGCGACCATATCAAAAACAATTCTTTTTACCGACCGCCAACATCGGTCCGTGGACACGTGCAGAGCAAATTCTGCTAAAAGGATTTTTATGTAACTTCATATTTAAGCTTTTCACATCAATGGCATGAGTTGATCAACTTTTGGTAAAAATTGGTTAACTAGAAATGGGAGTTTACTCGTGTCGGTTTGAAGATTTTTGCGAATATTTCACAACAGAGATTTCTCTGTTGTAAAATTTCGAAAAAAATTATTTAACAAAAGTTGCTATAAAAGCAATAACTAACAACTTTTATTTGAGACATTTTTTGTTAAAGCAGCATAAATTAAACAAGTACCTTTTGATAACTGTCAGTCCTGAGGTGGCCACTGTTGTTTTTTTATCATCTAGTAATGGCCAACAAGTAAATCTTTTTCGATCTAGGCCGATTCACATCTTTTTTGGCCGCTGGATGCTAGAGCTATCTATATGTCATTTCTTAAGTTACAAGATCTCCATGATTACACGAAAACAACTGACAACCGAAGAACATAAGCGTCATTATTAGCTGATGCCGGAGCAGATACATTAACATTAAAACGTCACGGGCGGGTGGAAATCTTCAACTGTGGCGGAAGGCTATGTTGAAGACTTCCATTTCAAGTAAAATAGCAATTGCTAATCCGATTCTAAAAGATAACAGCAACTCGTCAGACAATAACGGAGCTGGTACAAGTAGGTACTACTACTTGCACCAGCTCTACCAATGCACAGTTTGTTTCAAACTGTCAAAATAAAGAAAATATACAGAAGAATAATGGAACTACGAACATTTATAACTGTAATAATTGGCCAATAACCATAAATTATCCAATATAAATAAATAAATACATTTTATTACATAAAATTTGTTTTGGTCGCCCAAAAAATATAATGTACACCTTTGCCAAAAAGATCTTCTTCGGCTGAGGCCTTCAAACAGATGATTTTTTTCATCTTTGATAAAAATTGAATCGAAGAGTCGGGAGTCAATAGTTTTTCCGACTTCTGACTCCTTCAAAAAGCTTCAACTTTTCGATTCCCAACTCCGATTCTGCATCCCCACTGAATAATATGTACTCCCTTCGTCCGAAAATAGTATACCTTATTTTAGATTTTTTTCTTGTCCTAAAATATGATACATTTACAATTTTAATTAATTAGAATGATTTTATTTATGAAATAGTTACAAATATCTTGTAAAACAAAAAATAATACAAAAAGTTTTAATTTAACAAGGACGTTGCTGTATTCTCAGCTTGTTGTTGATGTTAGATAAACATTATCAAGGGTTTAATGCAATAAATGCATTTTGTACGCATTCAAACAGTTGATTGTATTCGGTGAAAATGTATGTTGGAAGGATTGTATAGAATTAAAAAAGCCAAAATACAATACATTAAAATCTGGACTATTTGGTGGTTGTGATTTAAGTCGATTTGGAACTTTTTCCTTGCAATTCAACACAATTTTGAATAAAATTCGCTATTTTGTTAGAACAGCGGGTGTCACTTTAATTTGTCTAAAATTCGCGTTTTTTGTCTGTGAATTACTTTTGACAAATGCAAAACTATTTGCGCGCCATTTGTTTATTAGTTGCCTAGCAACCACTTATTTTGAAATAAAAACAAAAAAAGATCAAGGTAATAGGGGAAACTTTTTAAGATCGCAGCGCCATATACGAAAAAGCTGGAACACTCGAAAGTGACATTAAACTGTTACTCGTGTATTTGTTTACATGGTGAAAATGAACACGTGTTGTATTTTGCCTGTTTTCCGAGCTTTTTTTTTATTTAAAGGTAATCTACGATTTACAAGATATGTAATGTGTATTTTTAATTATTTTTTATTTATTAATTGTGTGTCAATATAATAGCAAAAAAAATATGGTAAATATATTAGTAAAAATTAATATCTCTGCCTGAAAAAGTAGAAGGGCCTTTTAATATATGATGATTTAGGCAAATTTTGGGTGGGATAAGTGCTTTTTTTCAGTCTTTTCTTGGACGTAAAAAATCACTTTCCATAAAATGTAACGAGCAAATGTGCATACATGGGCTTGGATTTTTGCCCATTTATAGTTTTTGTGCATAAATACCTACGATCCACTTTCTTTCTGCCTCTGCTGGCCAGATCTTTTACAGAAATAGAGTATGCTTCGTAGCCAGAGCTTTAGCAAACGTGTCCTCACTCTAGAAAGATAAGTTATAAGTGATGAACAAAAAAAAAAGTCCTTACTCTACAAATACAAATGATGAGCAAAAAAGAGTATATTGAGAGTTTTTTTTATATAAAGTAAGAGTAAAGAGTATACTACTCTAAAAAAGAATATAATACTCTAAAAAAGGAGTACGCCTGGTCAGCTTATGCAAACGTCGTTTCAATTGATATTTTTTTAGATTTAGGTAAATTATGGAATGTTTAAGAGGGATTCTTCCTTATTCACGATTTACATTGCGGCACACAACAAAATTTATTATTTTTTCCATGATTCACAAAAATAAAACACAAACAACAAAAAAACACGTATTTCTCCATTAAACAAAACAAAACAATGTCAGTGTCGTATCTTCCGCAAATTGCCACCAGATGTCAGGGCGCTTAGGAAGTTTCCCCTATATTACTTTCGTTAATCCCACATTTCTTTAAGTAATGTATACCATATTTTCGGACAGAGTATGTACTAAAGTATTTGACTAATACAATATATAAAGCTTGTCTGTTGTATGTCTTTGTTCTATTCTATAAGTGAACGAAATTTTTCCTTCTCTAATGTTTTTTTTTTTTTTTTAGGAGCGAATTAAACGTAAGATCATCTCACGCGACTTTAGTAGCCTGGTTACAAAATAACGCCGGTTATCAACGTTGGGGTCCGACAGAAGAACGTGTAGAAGCCCTTCTCGAAGCGTTCAGACCCGGACGAGAACGTGAAAGAGACAGACAGGAGCTATTATCCCCCACACGGCAGCCCGAGAACCAAGGACCTTCTGATCCAAAGCCAGTGCCTGTTCCTTTAGCACTTCACTGATCTAGGACGGATGTCGAAAATTGAAATTAAGAAATGGTTGCAAAGTAAAATTAGAGAATTAAATGGTTTTCATTGTACATTGAATGCATGTCCATAAAATGATTCTTAAATTTGTATCACAAAACTAACAGTATTTTATATTGTGATGTAAGTGATTTTAAAATTAATTCAGAGATATAATAAATTTTATTTATACATTTACGATTTTTATGACAAAATTAATGTCTAAAATAAACTATGATAGTTAATAACCAATTTAAATCGGTTTTATACAGTTCAATTTATTGATCCATTTTTTTATTGATTAATTGATTTTTTTATAACCTTAAATAAAATGAACACTTTACACACAAAAATTTATTTATCAATTTTTTTGGAAACTTTTACATTACCAAACGTAAATCATGTTAACAGTTAAAATGAAAATATTAAAAAAACTTATAAAAGACGAGCTGTGGTCTATGCCTTATTGGTATAGTCCGTTCAAATGTTAGAATGCAGTACAGAGCAAATGGAGTATAAAAATAGTTCTCTTTTATATTAGGTGTGTTCGTTTCTCTACTTTGTGTCTACGGTTTACGGCTGCGTCAAAATTTTCTGTTCGTTTGAATTGGCAGTTTACAGAAAAGTCACTATATGTTGTTCATTTCGTTAAAAGAACTTGTGGCAGTAAGAAATCTTACAGCAACTTCTGATCCAATTGAATGGAAACAAATCGGCAGTAAATTGAGAATAATTGAAAATGTGTATTGTATTTATGATTTATTTAGTACATATACTATAGCAAAACAACGTTTATCCAAAATATATATCATCTTTATCTGTATTTGAAGAATTACCACAGTATATACAACAGTAGTTTCTCTCCGGTATTTTTTTGTACCAACATTTTCATGCGCATGCGCGAGCCCGTTCAGTATGCGAACTTCTCCGAAGTTATACGAGTCAGGACGAAACAGTAAATTTCAAATCTTTTAAAAAAGCGACAACCAAATTATTTTATCTATGAGCGTCAGTTGACAGCAGAAGAAATATTTGATTGACAGAAATTGACAGCAGAAGAATTTGAGATTACAAATTTTTTGAGACCAAGACCACGAAAATTTGCCCCATCAAAATCAAACGAGCCGAAAACAAGTGAAACTACTGGTATATACTGTGGAATTATTCTAATAATCAGATTTAGACAATAATAATAACAGTTCCATTGAGAAACTACGATTGAGAACAGACGCGCACCCAGAATTTTGCAGCGTTTTGCAGTAAAATGACAGGTAGCGAAACGAGCAAACCTTCTCTCTAATGGGTTTTACCAATAACGTTATCCTTTTTTTTCATGGCTACGTTGCCGTCTGTAAAACATACTAATCTGTGAAGACGCGGAATTGACCTGTTTTTTTTTTTTTTGTTCATTTAACAACTTTTACAACATTTGACAGCATCACTTGCAAGGGGGAGCACTTACTTATGGGGCGCGCACCTCGGGCCTCTGAAAATGTAATGTGGGGCTCCAATAGAGGGTCTAGTAAGACAGAAAACCCCAATTTCTCGTCACATTTAAAACACTTAAAAACCTGTGGGGGAGGGGGCTTTTGCTTCTTACTGCGCCCATGACAATAGATGACATGTGTGGAACATTGGTTACAGTCGGTGCTGGTTTTGCCGGTCTGCATGAAAGACTACAATAGTTAAAGTCTAAGCGTATCTGAACGCTTCTCTTCAGACAGGATATTAAGGGACAGTGCAATAAAAATTTCTCAAAATTATTTTAAGGGCATAAATTTTGTAAATAGATAACTACATTGAATTATTATTCGTACTATTTCTTGTACTAAATCATGGTATTGCATTACATATTTAATTTTAAATATTAAATAAATAATATCAATGTATTTATCTTTTATATATACCACAATGTGTTCTATATATCTATGTATATAAAGAATTTTAGTTTTAGCATATATATTTTAATACGTTTAAGTGTAGATATTTATATATTGAGAGATTCACGAGTTATTGGTCTTTTAGAGCATGATCTGTTTTAAAAACTAGAGAAATATTTATCAGCCAATGTCATTAAATAAAAAGACTAAAGAAATGAGTATTACATGCTATTTAAAAAGACCAAGAGGGCCTTTTAAAATGGTGGACAATAGTTTTCGGCTGTACGTCACTACGTAGAGCCATTTATTAAAATAATTGTTATCGGTAGAAAAAGAAAAAATACCCATCTTGATATTTTCAAAAGAAGCTAAAGATATGAGATACAAACAATCAATAAAACACTATTATACATCTGTAATTTATTATTATAAAATTAATGATACACACAAGTAAATAAATACATACAGAACTTATAGCAGACACCATTGTCCATAACGTGTATGTGGGGATTGATCAAAATCTCATTCATTCAATTACATAATATGAATAGAAAATACTTAATGAAAAGTACTTTTTACCGACTGTCAACATAGATAAGGGAGGTATTGTGATCATACCGATTTTGACATTTCGAGATTTCGATGGATTTCCACGAATTGAGGTCCCTACATAACGTTTAGACTATTTTTAGCATGATGTCTGTCGGTCTGTCTGTCCATATGTCTGTCTGTCTGTCCGCCCGTCTGTCTGTGTACACATGAAGAGCAAATTCGGCTAAAAGGATTTTTATGAAACTTCATATTTAAGCTTTTGACATCAATGGCACGAGTTGTTCAACTTTTAGTAAAAAACGGTTGACTAGAAATGGGAGATTACTCGTGTCGATTTTAAGATTTTTGCGAATACAGTCTGTTCCAAACGGTTAAGCGGAACTAGATTTTGCAATCTAGTTACTTTCATCGTTTAAATCGTGCTTTTCGGTCGTTTTGTTTTAGCTTTGTAAATCATACTTACAATAAACATTTTTTGGTTAAGGTTAATATCATTTTAAAATGTCATTTTCTTTATATTTTGATATTTTGTGCATTCTTAATACAAATTTCCCATTTATTTATTTTTTTGTCATTAAAATTTGTAAAAAAAAAATAATTTAATTTTGACATGTCATTCGTTTCTATGGTTTCATTGTTGGAATTTTAAATTTTGACATTCCAACGTGAAAAATTAAATAACCCAAGCAAGGTCCCTTCTCGTGACAACCTAAAAGAACGAAAATCCCATTTAGTTCCGCTTAACTGTTTGGAACAGACTGTATTTCATAAAAGAAAAACATTTCGAAAAAAATTATTTTACTAAAGTTGCTATAAAAGCAATAACTAACAACTTTTATTTGAGACATTTTTTGATAAAACGAAAAATTTTTTGATAAATTTTCGAAATTTTTTTTTTAACTATTTTTTCATACTTATATGTAACGTTATATATCTGTTAGAAAATATTAGGCCAAGTTATTTCTTTATACAAGTACTTTGTGATGGCGGTCGGTCCTGTGGTGGCCACAGCTGATTTTTTAGTCTTTGTATTTTGCATTTTTGCTCGGCCGCAGACAATATAGCTAACCATTTTGACAAGATACCAAATTTCAGGTTAAATGCGTAATTTTATATTACATTGTATAATAACTAAAAACTATTTTAGCCCTGTCTTTTATTTATGAATTATGTATATATTTTAAATTATCAAAATAAATGTTAATAATCACTTTTTAATACAAAAAAATATTGGCAGCCATTGTGGTCGTTGGAATGACACAATTTCCGTCAGAAAAATTTGTATGTAACAATTCAAAAAGCCTCCTTCCTTTAGTCTTTTTAATCAATGTATTAAGGTTATATTAATTGAAAAATTACAAATCTCAAATTGTCATTAATGTCAATTATTTGTCAAATGTTTTGTAAGGTGCCATTTCAGAATTACCACTCTAAGATATTTATTATAAATGTACAACATAAAAAATTAAGTTTCCCTCTTAGTTACGTATTACTAAATGAAACATTATATTGTTCCTGGTTTTGGGGTCTGCAAATCTTTTTTATGCCCTTGTTGGCTGTTTTTAGGGTTTTGTAGGTGTGACCAAAAAACCCTTATACTGTCATTTTGTCGGCTGTCTGTTCGGTAAAAATTGTAGCCAAACGGCTAAACCTAGAGAGTTGAAATTTGGCATGCTTATACAACTCTTTGCCCCGAACATACGAAAAATACTAAAACATCTAAAGAACATACCCCCTAAAAATACAAACTAATATGTGCTCATTGAAAAAAAAAAAAAGTTTTTTTAAAACTCTTAGTAGGGTGTCAAATGAAAGCCCTATCAAATGAAACGTGGATTAACGATCAAAATTCTATTTTTGCAAAATAAATTATTTTGAGACGAATTTTACCAAAATTGTGCAAAAAAAATTTGACCCACACCCTGTAGCCCAGATGATTTAAACTAAAAATCTGAAAAAAATTTAAGCAGTGTACATTGGTGAGAACCGGAATAGTACAGGAATTTTTGATCAGATTATGTTTTCGGAAAATAACGCATTTTTTGGTGTTTTTTTGTTGACGATGTACAAAAGTTATAGTTATGTTACTAGAAGGCGTATCCCGGTCTAATGGTTAGCTTGCTCGCTTGCTACGCAGCAAACTAGGGTTCGCTCTCGGGCAAAGGAGACAATTTTTTTTTTTTTTTCATTTTTATTTTGTTTAAATTATTTTGTCAAAATTGTTTTGTCCCACACCTGTAGCCCAGATGGTTTAATTGGTGTGAACCGGAATAGTACAACAGGAATTTTTGATCAGATTGTTTTTGGAAAAAAACGCATTTTTTGTGTTTTTTTGGCTAATAATGTACAAAAGATATAATTATGTAACACGCTAGACTAGAAGGTGTATCCTGGTGTAGTGGTTATGGTGGATTTCGATCCCTGAGAGAGGAGACAATATTATTTTTTGTTTTTTCTTAAAACAACCAATGGAAGCCATGGAATTCAAAATCTTAATGAACCTTGCTATATATATATAAAAAAAAACTACACATATTTAGAAACCAAATAAATGGTATTATGTATTCGAATTAAAATTAACAAAAAAATATTTTAACATAAAATTTGTTTTTACAGCTCTTAAATTTACAGACGACAAATTATTTTTAAAATATCGTTCATTTTGCCGTGATTACTACAAAGCAAAATTTGTCCCACACCTCAGCATGCCTTCACTTATTATATACCTGCGAAACCCTGAAATGTGTGAAAATTCACACTTCACGTCAATTTTTTGTTGTTGCTGTATTTGAAGTTAAAGCATTTTTAACTCGTGAATCTTTTTTTTAATAATAAACGTATTAAAAATAACGGAGAAAAATGTACAATGAAAACCAAAATTTTATAGGCTAATATAATAGCAATCTTTTCTTAAATTATCAAATTTGTACCTGATTTTGTAATTGTGGTTAAATTTTTGGAAAAAGTATCACAATTGACATAATTTTAAACTAAAAAAAAATTCGATATTCATTTGTAAATAATTCATATTCATTAAAAATTGAAGCTTTTACGACGCTTATAAAATCATTTTTTATGTATCTCGAATAAGAATATCTAAATATATTTTACTTTTTAGATTTTATTTTATACATTTTACATAGTTCTTTTTGTGTAAGGCTTTATGTGTTTAATTGTGTGTATTTTTTAAATAATACTACATTATTTTTTCATTATCGTTATTAAATACCTTATTGTGTGTTTTAATATATTAAGCAAAATATTGCTTATATGCAATAGTTAACAATTTATATTTTTAGTTCAGTAAATAATTGTAGTTATAGTACTAAATAAATATAATTCAAAAAGATTATGTTGTTTTTATTTTAGTTCAGACACAAACGCTTAGAATTTCTGATGATTGAGTTTTCGTTTTTGATATATAGATGGCAGTGTATGTACATTTCTTATTATATTTATGCAATGTTCCGTAACTGCACACCTAACTACTGCGGTCGCGTTTACGGTAAAGTCGTGGTAAGTTGTGGTTACCGCGATATTTCCACGGTTAGTTTGGTTACAAAAAAGTAACCAAAATCAGTAACCGCGTTCCGAAATCTAACAATTTTCCTGAAAAGGTTAATATCGTACACTTTCGGAACGGGCAACTTCAACCGCGGTTACTTTCGTCGAGTAATGGAACATTGTAATACAAAGTGTAATTACAGTAGGGTGACCATTCGTCCCGCATTTTGATTTGGTGTCCCCAGGGCCGAATTTTGCTCTGTACTTATATTTGGGAGGTGAAGACCTTTTTTTTGTCTGCTCTTTACTTATATTTCGGAAGTGACAATCTCTTTTTTGTTCCGTCCCGCATTGCCTTCTCCAATAAAATGGTCACCCTAAATTACAGGTGCTTTACTTTTACAAGTAAAAATTCTTAGCTAAGCTTACAAGTTCAACAAATGCCTTAACAAGGGAAAGGGGGAGGAAACATCTTTTGTAATCTTATAAATGGAACGCTCTTACGACTTAAGGATGGTTTCCAATTGACGTAGAATTCTACGTCTATGTGAAAATATAAATAATTGAGAAGTGACATTACCGGTGGCGCCACTTTGCTCCAAGGTAATATGGCTGTTGTCTCTAGTACTCAGCTGTCAATATGCTTATAGCGAACAGGTTAATTTAAGCACAACACATTTGTATTTTATGAAAATGCGAGTAAATATTCGCGATTTTTTTTTAATTTTAAGCGTTACACATGTATCGAGGTGTATAACAGAAGGTGGGCATCAAATTACAGTATTTAAAGTTTAATTTCAGTAGATTTATTGAAGTGTAATTTGTAGTTGAGCAGGTGTTAAATGCTGGGCACGTAATTTTATTTGGTACTTCTGAGTCTCGATCATCTGAATTTACAATATATGGATTCTGTTTGCAAACAAGTGCATTATGTTCATTGCCTCATGAAATAAAATTAGTTTTAGTTGAACAGGAGCAGCTAAAAGTTAACAATGCAACTTGCAGGTTCAAGCATATTAGTGCAGTTTTGTTTTTCTGCGACAAATGTAATGAACAAACTCGCATAGTATCAGTTACTTTTTAACTCAAAATATATTCCCATGCCTTCCTCTTGTCCATAACCAAATCTTTGCCCAATCTGGATTTAATATTAACTTTCCCTCCATTTTTCTTCAGAAAGGAAAAAACTAAGATGCCTATTTTTGTCCTGTCTTGAATGACAGCCAAAAACACTACAACTTGTTCTATTTTTATAGTTTTTCACAACGTCTATCAACATTCTAACAAAAATTCAACACTAGAACATATGTAATAAGTTCAAAAAGTACTGGAGCATCTAGTACAATATTTAACCACCAGACTGCGTATTCGAGCGTGTCAGTTCTCAATAGGAAAATGCATGCTACGGTTTCCAATCAGACGTAGAAATGTTCACGTAGAATATTCATATTTTTATATTTCACGTCTACGTTTTTACGTCCGGCAAATAATATAGGAAATAATAGGAAAGGATGATAGAAAATGACAAAACATGTCGTAAGTAGATAGATAGATCCAGTGAATATTTGTTGAGATCACGGTATTGAAATAAGGGAAATAAATAATTACCATGGTTAGATTATTGTTTAATAATTAATCTTCTTCAGCCCATAAAGTCCATACGTCCCACAGTAGTCTCACCGAGCCGTAGTTTTCACTACCGTACTGCTACTTTTATGTTGGGCACGGGCCTTTCAGTAATGAATATATATTGTTTAATATATAATAAATAAACTAATTGTGGTAACTTTTCGGTATACCGAGCCGCAGCTTGTGCACTGCACACAGGCGACGCAACAAATGGGCGGAATTTAGGGACGATTCTATTGAACCCTACTAGTAGAGGGCGATCTTATGAAAGCTTGCGCACGGGCGACATTCGGTTCGATTCTAGAAAAACCGGTCGTATGTATGTTTGCACACGGGCGGCTGACACCAATCATTGATTGCAAAATTGGTCTAAACTACCATTGTGCTTTAGATATTCTGTGTTTATGACGTTGTTAGCGAATAATTAGCATAACAGTAACAATTAAAATTGCTAGCATTGCTAAATCGTCGTCCATATTATTTGACGAATACAAGTTATTCAACACTTTTTAAGAAACTTCTTTTATAAAGAAGTGAACTTAAAGAGTTTTGACACGATATTCTAAGTTTACTGGAAACCAAAGCAAGAAAATCTACGTTCTACGTTTTATTTCTACGTCTACGTCAATTGGAAATCATCTTTTAGATCAGTGTTTCTCAAATGAAAACGTACCGCGGACCAGTAAATTATTAATTTTTTTACCGCGGACCCCTAAAAATAAATGTACTATTAAACAAACTGTACCAGGTCTACAAGTATGAAATGCGGATTATTTTTAAAAATAAAACACATTAAACTCAAAAGAACAGTAAAAGTTTATTTATTCAAAGTATGCTCCATTAGAATTTATACATTTTTCCCATCTTTTAGGCAATTTGTGAATACCTCGCCAGTAGAACTCTTCCCCTTTCCCCGCAAACCATTCATCTAGCTATTCTTTCACATTTTCATATGAACAAAAGTGCTGCTCGGCAAGTGCGTGAACAATCGATGCGAACAAGTGGGAATCTGAAGGGGCCAAGTCTGGTGAGTAAGCGGCATGGGGTAGCACTTCCCACTTGAGTGCCTCCAATGTGTTGCAAACTGCTTTTGCCTTATGTGGTGGAGAGTTTTCGTGAAGAAAGATTACCTTGTGCTGTCTTCTTTCGTATTCTGGTCGTTTTATGAGCAGCGAATGGTTCAATTCGATCAGTTGTTGTTGGTAGCGTTGGGTATTAACTGTTTCACCAGGTTTTAAAAATTCATAATAGACCACACCCTTTTGGTCCCACCAAGTACAGAGCATTGTCTTTTTGCCAAAGCGATTCGGTCTTGCAGTTGATGTGGATGGTTCACTCATGATTTTTTGCGTTTGGGATTTTCAAAATAAATCAATTTTTCATCGCCAGTAATGATATGATGCAAAAAAGACTTTCTTTTGTATCGTGCAAGCAAAATTTCACAATTTTTTTTGCGTTTTTCCATCTGCCTCTCATTCAATGCATGTGGAACCCATCTGCCGACTTTCTGGATCTTACCCATCGATAGGCGATTGGAAACAGCTTGTTGACTAACGCCTAACTGCTCTGCTAGTTGTTTTTGTGATTGACTATCGTCTTCCTGTAGCAATGTTTCCAATTTTGTATCTTCATATTTTTTTGGAGGTTTTCCATGTTCTTTGGCTGTAAGATTAAGTCACCATTTTTGAAACGCCGAAACCATCGTTCACACGTATCTTGCGATGGAGCATATTCACCATAAGCTTCTCGAAGCAGTCGGTATGATTAGCAGCAGTTTTTTTCAAATGAAAACAAAACAGTAGTACTGTCCGCGAATGCTCTTTATTTGGCACAAAATTTGACATTTTTAACACAGTAAAACAAAACTATATGATCACTTTTCAAATTATAACCTATACGCATTTGACACTTAATGATAACTTAACAAAACGCCATATGTGTTGAAACTTTGAACTATACACTCTGTTTGCGCGGCAAGTTTGAAAAAAATCCGCATTTCATACTTGTAGACCTGGTATATGTAAACTCTTCATATATCTTAGTAATAAAAAATCACTGAAAAATTAACAAAATACAAAGAAAATGAACAAAAGTTCATAAAATAAATGAACAAAAAATCTCAAAAATAATAATTTATAAGCATTTCGCGGACCACTATATTTTGCTAAGGACCACCAGTGGTCCGCGGACCACCGGTTGAGAAACACTGTTTTAGATTAACTTAGCTAAGCTAAGTATTGTAGTAAAAGGAAAGCACCTTATATATTTAATACTTCTATATTGTTCATCATTGATTAGGGTTACCAACCGTACTCTTTAAAGAGTACATGTACTCTTTTTGAGCAAGTAAAATTATGTACTCTTACTTTTTCTAAAAATCCAATAAATGTATTCTTTTTTTAAAATTTTCACTAAAAATTCAAAAATTTTAAAATCAGTTAAGGAGTTTGATGGAAAGAAAAGAAAAAGAATTTTTACCATTAAAGTTGAAACATATATTAAAGGAGGAAGGGAATGCAAGTTCAGTAATTATCGGAGAACTGGTACATGTTTATCAAAGGGGTATATTCAGTGTTGTAATAGATACATTTGAAAATATATCTAGATACAGATACAGATACTTGAGGAAAAATGTATCTAGATGCAGATACAGATACAAATGTTAAAAAGTATCTAGATACAGATACATTTTTTTTAAAAATGTATCTAGATACTTCAAGATACTTTTAAGATACTTTCGAAAAATGAAAACACCACATAAAAAAGAAATAACTAGAGCAAGGGATATATTTGTTCACAATAAAAAATAAGTTATGCACTATTATTACTCTTAAAATAAACACAAATAGCCTTTGAAGCTGTGTGTCAGAAATATTAACTAACTATATATCTATGTAATCTTTAAAAAAATCACTTTATATTCCAATTTCAGCGGATATCTCGAACATTTTTTATTCGCTAATAAATTACTGATTATTAAATGAGTATTTAGGATGACAAAAATAAAACAACAATTTTATTTATTATATTTTTCTTTATTTAATTCACATTTATAAAATTAATTCTTATTCTTAGATTAGATAATTACTTAATGGTTGTTTTACTTAACCGTTGTTAATAAAATTATTTAATTTTTTTTTATTTATTATTTTTTTAAATTTTTTCAGAGCTGGAAATACAATTACACTTTATTAAAATTTTATAGATAAAAATAAATTAAATAAATAAATAAATTATAAGTTTGAGAATTATGATAAAATACAATTAATTAATTACATATAGAACTTGTATTTTATCAAAATTCTCAAACTTATAATTTATTTATTTAATTTATTTTTATCTATAAAATTTTAATAAAATGTAATTGTATTTCCAGCTCTGAAAATGGCTTACGCCGAAACTAGTTAGCTAATAATTTTTTTTTTAAATGAAATAATTTTATTAACAACGGTTACCCAAACAACCTTTAAATATAGTTACTAAACGTGTTTTTTTATTATTATTATTATAGTTTGCTAAGTAAATTGCCAGGCTGCAAGGGTTATACGCATTTCAAATGCGAAACATGTGGTGTACATCTTTATCTAAAATTCAAATATCTGAATGATGCTAAATGTATGAAACTTGAAAAATCGTAAGGACATATTTTGTAAAAAGACCTTGAAAAAGACAAAATAGGAAAGTATCTGAAAAAAGTACCTGAAATACAGATACTTAGATACTGATTGAAATATCTAGATACAGATACAGATACATATTTTAAAATGTACCTAGACACATTACAACACTGGGTATATTATAATTAAATACGTGGACAACTTCATTTAACGAATATGAAATTTTCGATTGGATCCTGTTAGAAGAAAAACCTTCCTGGGAAAACATCGAAAAATGAACCACATATCTTTCAGAAAAAGGGTTAGACATAAATGACTCGCTGATTTTTGACCAGGCTATAAATTTAAACAATTTTATTGATAAAATGAAACACAATGAAGAATTTTCAAAACTGTCAGCTGATTAAAAATGGATTAAATATTTTGAAGAAAGACATCAAACAGCATCTTCAGAATTCCGAAAGATGTGTTCATTTTTTTTTCGCGCACAACGCAAATGCGGAAAGGATTTTCAAAGCATGATGAAGAATATTTGGACTGATGAAAGAAATAGATTCTTACCAGAATCAGTAAAAAACTTACTAATGGTACAATTTAATTTTAAAAATTTTAACTGTGAACAATTTTTTAAATATTGTGTGGACAATAAAAAATTGTTAAAAGAAACGAGAAGCAAAACCAAATATGATTTTGCTGATCGTTCGTGAGTAAATTACGTTTTGTTCATCGTATAATATGTTTTGTAATAAGTATATTGATTATTTCGATTTTTTAAATACATGTATTTCGTATCAGCAATTTTTTATTTATTAAATATATAAATGACTATTGACGGAAATGATAAGACGATAATTAGTAGGTACGTGGGAATTGCAATATAAAATATGGGTACGATTTTTTTAAAAGAAATTTACAGTTTTGGGCTGGTCCGAGTTGGTAACCCTAGTCATCATAGACGAGAACACTTCTTCGCCAAACAGAGATAAATTCCTTGGACACGTAATGCGATACACGCGTCTTCAGTTTAGACTATAACAAAAATTATTATCAAATCTATATTAATAAAATTGCAGGCTATATCTGTTTTTTTATTTTTTTCGGCCTCATATTTGGTTTTTACACGTTTCAGATAATTATTATTTTTGTATAACATTAATTAATTGCATCGGTCTTAAAAAAGAAACGTTCGATGCGAAGTCCGGCAACCTAGCGGGTCATTCTATTTCGCCGCCAAGTCCAGTCCAACATCGAGAAAATGTATGATTTAAAAATGTTTTAATTATTCTGGCATTATGCGCTGGGGCACCACCGTGTTGAAACCACACTTCACCTGGAATATTTAGTGCATTTATCGCAGGTATTGCTCTATTTTCTAAAAAATTCAGATATTTTTGGGCAGTAAGGTTTCCGTCTATAAAAAAAGGACCAGTGATATGCCTTCCTACTAAACCTGCCAAAACGTTCACCTTTTGACCCGTTGTGTACTGGTAGTATTACATAAATGTAAATTTTCCCGACGCCAATATCAGCAGTTTTGAGAATTAACCTCACCGTAAATGTAAAACGTAACCTCATCAGTAAAATTAACTTTATTTACATTATTTTCATTATTATTAATCCTCTCCATCATTATTTCGCAAAAATGATTTCTTTTCTCATAATCGTTCAGCAATAATTCCTGATGATTTTGAAATTTATGATTTAAAATATTCCTTATTAAGGAAATTGTAAACGGTGCTCTTAATTAACTAGTAAAAAGTTGACAATTTCTGTTCTATTTTAAAATAAACGCATTTTATATTGATGTTAATCAATTGTTGTTATAGAAACAAAAGCTCTATGTTCTATGATAAAATAAACTCACGGTTAGGGTTTCCAATTATCCGACATTAATGAATATCCGGATATCGAATATAGAAAATTTAAAATATTCGGATACATCCGGATATCTGGATAACAAATAAGAAATTAAAGATAATAGATTGAATCTAATATTCATAGTGTTTTATCACATTTATTTAATTTAATTTAACTATTTTAATTATATACATTAATAATTCATCAATAATAAAAACAAAAAAATTTAAATGAAATTGAAATAAGACTACAACCACAAAAAAAAAACAATTTTTGTCTGTCTGTCCGAGGTTCACGCAAAACGGTTTGACACATTTTTACCTAATTTGGTATGAGGATAGAATAGAAGCAGGATAAATCGCACTCGTGTACCCGCTTTGGATTTAACAATGCTAAATTGGTATTATTTAAACAGTAGCTAATCTCTTGAACGTGATTCGGGATACATTACTCCTCTCCGTCTCCATAATCCATTTTAACAAAACACTGAGATATTGGTAGCGCATGCGGTTTAGCGTTCTCCTAGACCTTCCCGCACGTGGAAATGTTGGACCATGCTCGGTGCTCGGGTATGGTACCGCTGCCGCTGCCGGTGCATCGATCCTGAGTCCACGTGCCTAGGGCCTGGTCGTTGCCCTCAGCTGCAAGTGAAAGTTCTCAAATGTGTGCCTTATTGATTTGATGCGTTACAACGAATTCCACACAGTTCTTATTATCTGTTGTATTCCATTCAACTGGAAAATATCTTAAGAAAGATGTGTAATATTTGGTGAAATAAAATACACTGGATATCGTTTATAACGACATCTGATATAAGGACATATCGGTTTTTGTGACGAAATTTCAAAGTCCCAGCCAGAAATATATCGTTTTATACGTGAGACTTATAACGACATCGGATATTACGACGAAATTAATATAACGACAAAATATCAGCTGTGGCGACCACAGGATCGACCGCCATCACAAAATACTTCTATAAAATACATTCTAGCAGCAGAATAAAAATAACTTGGCTCAATATTTTCTATCAGAGATATTATTTATCATTACCATGGAAACGTTACATATAAGTATGAAAAATAGATATAAGCTGTTCACTTTTGTAAGGACAAACTAGATTTGGATATTTTGGTGATTTTTATTGTGTATTACTGACTTTTAGAAACTTGGTTATATTGTAAAAAAGGCTTTACAGTTTTGGGTTATATTTGTATTATTTTAGGTATTATATTTACAAAATATTTAAGATGTCACTATTCAAAATGGCATATGACATATGATATTTTTTTAAATGACATATTTATAATCTGACTTTTCAAATTATTTTCCTGTAATACCAACATGACATACAGTTTCAAAGGTTATCTGTTGAAAACAAAATTTCCTCTTAGTTTGTTCTTACAAAAGTGAACAGCTTATAATTAGAAAAAAATTCGAGAAATTTTTCAAATTTTTTTCAATATATGCCTCAAATTAAGTTTGGTAGTTATTGTTTTTATAGCAACTTACGTTAAATAAATTTTTTCGAAATATTTTTCTGTTGCTAAGTATTCGCAAAAATCTTAAAATCGTCACGAGTAAACTCCCATTTCTAGTCAACCGATTTTTACCAAAAGTTGATCAACTCGTGCCATTGGTGTCAAAAGCTTAAATATGTAAAAGTACTTGCATAAAATACATTCTAGCAGCAGAGTAGAAATAACATGGCCTAATATTTTCTAACAGAGATATTATTTATCATGACCATGGAAACGTTACATATAAGTATGAAAAATTGAGACAAAAAAAATTTCGAAAAATATTACAAAAATTCTTCGAAATTTTTCGTTTTATCAAAAAACGTCTCAATTAAAAGTGATTACTTATTACATTTATAGCAACTTTTTTTAAATAATTTTTTTCGAAATATTTTTCTGTTGCTAAATATTCACAAAAATATTAAAATCGACACGAATTAACTCCCATTTCTAGTGAACCGATTTTTAGCAAAAGTTGATCAACTCGTGCCATTGATGTCAAAAGCTTAAATATGCAGTTTCATAAAAATCCTTTAAGCCGAATTTGCTCTGCACGTGTACACAGACAGACGGACAGACAGACAGACAGACAGACAGACATCATGCTAAAAATAGTCAAAACGTTATGTAGGGACCTCAATTCGTGGAGATCCATCGAAATCTCGAAATGTCAAAATCGGTATGATCACAATACCTCCCTTATATATGTTGGCGGTCGGTAAAAATTGCTTGAAATTTGGGTCAAATTATCTTTTATAACAACGGATCTAACACGAAAACGCCGAGGAAGTTCCGAATTGGCTAGGGGAATTACCGAGAAAAAGCAAGGCGAAACGCGACAGATAAACATATTCATTCAGTGATTAATTACGAGTTGAAGGTACGTCATCGACGTCGATATGGCGAAACTAAAAGCATTAATGTCATATAAATGTAAATTTTTCAAATAATGATAAAGAACGCGAAACGGAAGAGGACAGTAGCGCACCCAGGAAGGAAATAAAAATAAAAACACAAACACACTAATAAATAGAGATAAGGATCTTTTTTTTAGCTCGTCACTTGTATTTTAGAAGTGAGGACCTTTTTTTAAGTCATCACTTTGTATTTCCGAAGCGAGGACCTATTTTTTAGGTCGTCACTTGTATTTTAGAAGTGAGGACCTTTTTTTAAGTCATCACTTTGTATTTCCGAAGCGAGGACCTATTTTTTAGGTCGTCACTTGTATTTTAGAAGTGAGGACCTTTTTTTAAGTCATCACTTTGTATTTCCGAAGCGAGGACCTATTTTTTATGTCGTCACTTGTATTTTAGAAGTGAGGACCTTTTTTTAAGTCATCACTTTGTATTTCCGAAGCAAGGACCTATTTTTTAGGTCGTCACTTGTATTTTAGAAGTACGGACCTTTTTTGTTTTAGGTCATCACTTGAAATTTAGAAGTGTGAACCTTATTCAGGATTTAAATAATTTTGTTATCCGGCCCCCTCCGAACAAAAATTCCTGGGTGCGCCACTGGAAGAGGATATGACGGAAGATGAAATTTTAGCTGGGCAAGATCTGAATTTGGAATCAGAAATAAACAACGACGAAATAGAAATGGAAGAAACTACCGAGTTCCAAACACCTACTATAAAGAATGCATTTTCAGAAGTTGAAATAATTCAGCATTTTTTCACGTTTAATCAAAATTTAAAAGAGGCTAAAACAAATTTTGTACTACTACATTTTGAAAAAATTATTGAAAAAATCTTTTTAGAAAATAAAAATCCCAAAAACAAACCGAAATGACAGATTTTTTTGTTAAAATTTAAATATGTATACTTACATACATACGTATGTAAAATTATGTAAGTGTTTTTTTTAAATAAGTTGGATTGCTTTTTTTTTAATGTTTTGTAACACTTGAATATTGTTTCTGTTGATTAAGCTTCTTGCACTCATGTAAATGTACTATTTTCTAACATAAATAAAATGTACATATTTTTCAACATTGTTTTGAAACATTTTTGGCAAAAATCGAGTAAAAAAACTCTATTTCCAATATAGGTAAAAAAAAAATATTTTTTTTTCTATATGTGGGTTTTCAGCCGTTTGGCTACAATTTCTAATATACAGACAGACACGTGAATATCGTTATAATGTTTTTTTGGTTGTTATACCTACAAAATCCTAAAAATGGTACTGAAATGGGGGGAGTGAGGTGAATTAAAGAATAAAAAATTGATGTGAAGTGTGAATATTCACACATTTCAGGGTTTCGCAGGTATATAATAAGTGAAGGCGGTATGCTGAGTGTGTAGGACAAATTTTACTTTGTAGTAATCACGGCAAAATGAACGATATTTTTAAAATAATTTATCGTCTGTTAATCATATAAGACTGGTTATTAAATTTACGCTCTTAAAAATTAAATACAACATTTGTCAAAATATAACTAGAATTTTGACAAAATAATTTCAACATAATAAAAATGCAAAAAAAAAAACGGAAAAAATAAAATTCACTCCGTACTCGAACTCGAAACCCTTCGTTTACCCGCAGTGCTCTAACCCATTACGCTATCGAATGCATTGCATATGAGTGTCTTACATTGGTATAACTTTTGCACTTTGTGAACCAAAAACCACAAAAAATGCGTTATTTTCCGAAAACATAATCTAATCAAAAATTCCTGTTGTACTATTTCGGTTCACACCAATATACATTACTTAGAATTTTTTTAGATTTTTAGTTTAAACCATCTGGGCTACAGGTTGTGGGACAAATTTTTTTTTGCACAATTTTGGCAAAAATCGCTTCAAAATAATTTATTTTGCAAAAATAAAAATTTGATCGTTAATTCACGTACTAAGGGCTTTCATTTGATACCCTACTCAGAATTTAAAAAAAATATTTTTGTTTTCGATGAGCACATATTTGTTTATATTTTTAGGGGGGTATGTTTTTTAGATGTTTTAGTATTTTTCCCATGTGCGGGTCAAAGAGTTGTATAAGCATGCCAAATTTCAACTCTCTAGGTTTAGCCGTTTGGCTACAAACTTTTACCGAACAGACAGACAAACAGACAGACAGACAGACAGACAGACGACAAAATGACAGTATAAGGGTTATTTGGTCATACCTACAAAACCCTAAAAAGGTTTTTAAAAATCATATTTAGTCCATTTGACTCATGAGTAACGATATAAGGGGCTTTTGATGTACCTACAAAACCCTAAAAAGTAAGATAACAACATTTAAAAAATGGGGAGGAGACGAATCGAAGTAATGACCAAACCAGTGGCGAAGTGACACCACCGCTAGACTTGCCCTCTCATAAAAAAAATAATAAACAAAAAAAAATAGTTTTTTTAATTTAAAAAAGTTTTAGGTAAATCTTCAAAAATACATCAAATTATGTTCTATACAAATTTTTGTCCAAGGCTTGGTTTACTAGATATGACTTTTTTTAAATTTTAAAGTTTAATAACTTCCGTTTCCGTTTTGGATTTGCATAAAAAACAATAGGGTTCTTGCCAATTAACAGAAGAATTTTTTAGTACCAGAAC
This sequence comes from Liopterus haemorrhoidalis, assembly GCA_963971575.1. Lineage (NCBI taxonomy): Eukaryota > Metazoa > Arthropoda > Insecta > Coleoptera > Dytiscidae > Liopterus > Liopterus haemorrhoidalis. The sequence goes on from OZ020623.1 coordinate 17,105,363, forward strand.
GAACTCTCTAAGTTAAACCGTTCTTGAGTTATCGTGTATACACACAGACACACACACAGACACACACATACACACAGACACACACACATACGGACGGCACTTCGAAAATAGGTTTTTTGGATTCCCTGGACCATGAAACGTGGTCATCAGTCAAAATCTCGACATCGAAAATTTTCGCGATTGCAATACTTGCCCCTTATATATTAAGGTCGGGCAAGTAAAAAATATTTTGAATCTATTTGGCACATGAGTGATCTACAAAAATAAAAACAGTCCCTGGAATAATTCTCTGCCCCTTTTCCACTTTTATATTCCAGGTCGTCAAGGATGAAATGTGTAGTTAATAATATTGCGAACTTTAACAGCTTATCATTTGACATTGGCTTAATATTTTACAGTTTTGTTTTTTTTTTTTTTGTTGGATAGGTACACATCTCGCCTGTTTAAAGAAATCATTGTATGCTCCAAAAAATATCAAAAACTTTTTTAAAATTAATTTTGTTGAAAATGGAACGGTCGAAAATTCGCATTATTATGAAGTATGAGTTCTTACGTAGAACTACGGCATCGCAGACCGCGCAAAACATTAATAGAGTATTTGGCTCTAGTGTTAATACGCAGCAGACAGTATCAAATTTTGTACAGGTAACCAAAATCAAAATAAAAAAAAAAAAAAAAACTGGCTCATCGATGACAGCAGAAATATACTGCAGCAAACTGGACGAAATGATGCAAAAACTTAAAGAAAAACAGCCTAGATTGGTCAACAGATCGACTCCCATCTTATTGCATGATAACACTAGACCATACTCTGCACAAATGACTGTGGCAAAACTACAGGAATTGGAGTTGGAACTTTTTCATTATCCTCCATACTCACCAGACCTAGCCCCCACTGACTACCACTTCTACCGCAATTTGGACAACTTTTTAATAGGAAAACAGTTTAATTCCGACAATGCTGTAAAACTGGCCTTCCAAGTATTCATTGACTCTCGTCCGCCAGGGTTTTATACCACCGGCCTGAACAACCTGCCGCTTAAATGGCAAAAGTGTAAAGACAATATGGGTGCATACTTTGATGAATAAAATAATTCTTTATATTTGTAAGTTATCAACTTTGCCTTTTTTTCTTCAAATTTCAGCCTTGACGATCTAATAACTAGTACCATGAAATAAAAATTGTGGTGTATATTTAATTAATTTTTAATTCTCGAGTAATTACCTTCCCCTTCCATTATTTTGTGTTACATTTATGGATTTTTTCCAAAATAACCCTTTATCAAAAATTCACTAAAACTCATGAATCCAAATTCAAAATCGATAAAGTGCGTATATTTATTTCGTGCGTAACATGATGTGCGTAATATGATGCGCGTAGATATATTTTTCATTGAATTTTGTGTTCTGCGCAACATGAGCTCGCATCCACGTGTTGGTTTTCTTTCGGAGGTCCTCGACCTATCGACCTATATTATACAAATCCCGGTTAGGACAGGGGTACACCAGCCTGCGTAGATTTTGTGCGCGTTAGGGGTTCATGCGTAAACCGGTAGTACTAAATAAGTGGTTATGTCAACAAAGCGATTTTCGATTTATATTATTTATGTTTTCATCAGTTACGAAAATAATAAATATAGGGATGGAATAAAATTGTCATTCCTAGATGAAATGCAGGCAGAACTATAGATGGCAACGATTAATCGAACGATTGAAGTAATTACTTTGTTTCAGTTAGTCAATTAATCATGTGATATTTTTGGTTTCGATTAATTAGTAATTAATCGATTAATTTATCATTAGAGTCCGGCAAATATATGCAACGGTACTTTTAGTAGGTGTTTTTCGATAAAAAGCGGCACATGTGTTATCTGTAGAAATAAAATGTAATTATATATATTTGTAATGTGCCCTGCTGACAAATGGTGTAGCGTATAAAATTTGAATATCTTATCCAGTGGCAGACTACGCCTTCGCCGGGCCCAAGACATTTTTGATTTACGGGCCCACGGGTCAACCTATGTTTTTTTAAAAAAGGTCCTTACCTTCCAAAACCAAGTGAAGAGAAAAAAAAAGGACTTCACCTCCCAAATCCAAGTGAAGAGCAAAAAAAAAGGATTTCACCTACCAAATCCAAGTGAAGAGCAAAAAAAAGGACTTCAACTCCCAAATCCGGGCCCTAGACAAATGTCTTTTTTGTCTAAGGGGATAATCCGGCCCTGATCTTATCAAAAACTGACCAATGGCAAAGGAGTGACTGGAATAATCTCGGATATAATCCCAAAATAATGAGGTGTCGTTATTAAGATAAGAATTCATTGCGGTACAAGTGTTTTATTCTTTTCTTTTTTGTTGGTCTTTATTTCCAAATAGTAAAAAATTGAAAAATGAAAAAGTTTATAAACGAAATTATTTATTATTAATAAATAGTATACAATTTTAATATCAATAATAATAATAGTAAGAAATTATTCGACTTGGTGTGTGTTGTAGTGAGTTTTTTTTTTTTTTTTTCTTTTCTCAGTAATAATAATAATAATTAATAATAATATTTATGAAATTAATAATTTTTTAATTATTTAAAGAAATCATTAAATATTTTTCTAAATTTTCATCAGAAAAATTAGTTCTTTTCGATGTATATACTTTCTTGAAAAAAGAAAAAGACCTCTCTACATCAAAACTTGTTATTGGTGCATAATTATAAAAAGTATATATTTCTTTATATTTATTAAATATATCTTGATTTGATAATAACTTGATAGAAAATTGTAGTAATACTTGTAGGTCGGGATTTTTATTAAATATACTATCAATTTTTGCAGACAAGTGCAAACCAACCTCGCCGGGAACAGATTTCAGTTTGTTTACTGTCCAATAAATAATATTTAAAGATTATGACAACGGCCGGTTTTGTTGTTCTAAATTTACTATGGTTGAAGGAAGAAATTCAAAATTAGTCTTTATGAACTTTAACTCTTCATAAATATTTGGTTTTTGTATAATATTTTTTGATATTATAATGCTTTGAGCATCCGGTTATATAGTATGCTAATATCAGGGCGCTTTATAAGTAAAAAGAAGTTAAAAATTATTACAGAATTATTCGTTCAAAATAAAGTTTAAAATAGTACGCCTATGGCAAAAGTACCGTTGCATATATTTGCCGGTCTCTGTTTATTATTAGTCGATAACTTTATTTAATTTTCAACAAATTTCTTAGTTGTATTGTTGAAAGACTGGTCGGTAGATGACTTTTCTCTCTTCTTTCAATAAAGTCCCTAGGTTACTAGGCCTTCAGAACATTCGTTCTCGCAAATTTGGAGAATTAAACTCAACCACTACTCATTTCTACACAATATACTGCTATAGTTTGCGTCCAGTCAGTTCAAATACTCACTAGCGAAACGCAATCTTCCAACTCGATAATTTTCCAGAAAAGCCTGGCAAGTTACAGGGTTTCTGGATACAAGCCCTTGTTTCCTCAGTCGTCTTTGGACAGTTCGTGATAAAATTGCCGAATTTCTTGGAAATAACGTGCGAGGAAAGTTAAGGCCCATGATTGCGCAGAATAATTACAATAAGAAATCAGTCGTTTCGAGTTTGTGGTTTATGGATGATTTGAACCAGTTATTTTTTATGTAGAGGCCAGTTCGCTTATGGCGCTTTATAGCGTAATTAATAGAGTTTTTAGCTACATCCAAAACACCAGCGATATTCCAATACTGCGGCCATCTTCATACAATGGCGCAGCTCGTACGGCTTTCGGATATATTTTAATTTTATTGCACAGAAAGCACTTGTAGAATTTTAGAAATCTCTAAGATGGGTAATTAATGGCAAAATTTTATTTCAACGATGAGTTATTTGTGTTAAAACTTACCTACTTAATATGCGATATTATATAGTCTTCCTTCAAACGGGCATTATTTACTGTTGTTTAATTAACAACAAAAAATATTTGTTTATGCAGACATTTTATTACCCCTCATTAATTATATTTTCCTAATAAAACAGTTAAATAATTTTTTATCAGCCTATAAAATACAATATTAAGATAGTCCCATTTTTTTTTTGTCGGCCAGCGTACTTATTTTTTTTTTTTTTTTATTTCATAATCGATTAATTGATTAATACTCAACTTCACTCTAAAAAAGTTTAAAAAAAGGTTTCTTTTAGTGTACCGTGAACTCCCTCGCTTTTCGTGTTAATTATTTAGACTTCTTTTTTGGTTAAATTTAGTGTAAAGTTTACACTTACATACTGGTTAAATTATAGTGTTAGAAAATAGTGTTAAAGTAGTATTAATTTTAACACTGAAAAAGGAATATTTAATAAAAATAACACTATCTGAATAAATGAAGATTTACACGGTAATTTGGTTAAAAATAGTTAACCATTTACTATTTTTAAATGAAAATTTAACACAAAAATTTTAACCAAACTGAGAATGAACTTTAAAGCCGCATTCAGATCTCTTAAATCAATAGCTTATAGACTGTAACTGATACTCTGTTGATTGTCACTAGCAACTTTGTCATATGGTAAAACGTGAAACCGTTCAGACATCTAAATTGAATACGTTGTTCGTTGGGGATTGTGAATAATTTTCTAAACTTATTGAGAAGTGACATTACCGGTGGCGGCGCTGTGCTCCAAGGCAATATGGCTGTTGTCTCCAGTGATGGGCGCGTAAGTTACATGATGTAAGTTACCTCATTGTTAACACGTAAACAATTGATGTAAAGTAAACACAAAAACTCTTGTAAACAACGTAAACAATGTAAACAATGATTTAGACATGCGCACTTGTTTTGAATTACAGAACCTCATTATCAATACATTTTTATAAATAATAAAATTTTAATGAAACGATTTTAAATGAAAAAGTAAGTATATAAAATTAGGACAAGCCAATATACATATTAATAAAAATCGAATTTGCCTCATTATACAGGTGTTACATACAAATTAGTAAATATGAATATGAAAAATAAAAAACTTTTTTCTTTAAAAAATTCAGTCTAATTTTTTTAATAACAAAATACATTAAATTTCACCCTTAAGAAAATCAGCCTATATTTTTTAATAACGAAAAGATTCATTGCAAATTTTGCATAACGCCCTATATTTTCTTTTATTTTCTTTTATTAAAACAAAACCTAGTTCTTCAGAACTATTCCTTCGGTTTCTTCCCACCATTTTTTTAATAAATTCATTGTTTTGAACTGAATATACTTGTTCATTAACTCTCTATTATTCGTATTAAATAACTAAAACTAACCTCATTATTTGACAGTTTACAAAGTTTACATTTTTTACATTGTTGACAAGTTTACCAATTGTTTACATAAGTTTACACGTAAACGTAAACAATTAAAGTTTACGTGTAAACGCCCATCACTGGTTGTCTCTAGTACTCAGCTGTCAATATGCCATTAGCGAAGAGGTTAATTTACAGTACATTTTTATTTTATGAAAATGCGAGTAAAAATTTGCCAATTTTAATTTAATTTTTAAGCGCTACACATGTGTCGAGGTGTATAACAGAAGGTGGGCATCAAATTACAGTATTTAAAGTTTAATTTCAGTAGATTTATTGAAGTTTAATTTGTAGTTGAGCAGGTTTTAAATGCCGGGCACGTAATTTTATTTGGTACTTCTGAGTGTCGGTCATCTGAATTTACAATATATGGATTCTGTTTGCAAACAAGTGCATTATGTTCATTGCCTCATGAAATAAAATTAGTTTTAGTTGAACAGGAGCAGCTAAAAGTTAACAATGCAACTTGCAGGTTCAAGCATATTAGTGCAGTTTTGTTTTTTTGCGACAAATGTAATGAACAAACTCGCATAGTATCAGTTACTTTTTAACTCAAAATATATTCCCATGCCTTCCTCCTGTCCATAACCAAATCTTTTCCCAATCTGGACTTAATATTAACTTTCTCTCCATTTTTCTTCAGAAAAGAAAAAAATTAAGATGCCTATCTTTGTCCTGTCTTGAATGACAGCCAAAAACACTATAATTTGTTCTATTTTTATAGTTTTGCAGAACTTTTATCGACATTCTAACAAAAATTCAACACTAGAACATATGTAATAAGTTCAAACAGTACTAGAGCGCCTAGTACAATATTTGACCACCAGACTGCGTATTCGAGCGTGTCAGTTCTCAATAGCTTGTGAATTGTTTTAATGAGACAGACATATACACATTGGCTAACTCAGTCCATCAGAGACACCCTAGATATTGTATGCCTTTACATAACCTAGCAAACTGTCATCTTTTTTTTTTAATTAAATTTTTTTGGTCTATTGGCTAGTAACCAGTTGTGTATACAATGTAACAATAAAATTATAAAAGATATAATATATATATAGGGTTGCCACCTCTTCGGATCTGACCCGGAGAGTCCGGGTTCTACAGGTTTGTGTCCGGGTTCCGGGTTTGATCCGTATTTCTCCGGGTCGCGTGAAATATAAACATCCAACTTTTTTTTTATATAATACTGACGGTTTGTTACACGTTTTCTGTCTTTCCTGCACTTCAAGTATTTTCTGTATTTCTGACCCCTGCTCTGCAAGTGATTTTCTGAATATCTGCGCCTCCCTTTCTACGCTTTTTTAATTTTCTTTTCTTATTTTATGAAGCATATATTGTATATATAATAAATATTTACCAGGTCTACAAGTATGAAATGCGGATTTTTTTTTAAATAAAACACATTAAACTCAAAAGAACAGTAAAAGTTTATTTATTCAAAGTATGCTCCATTAGAAGTTATACATTTTTCCCATCTTTCAGGAAATTTGTGAATACCTCGCCAGTAGAACTCTTCCCCTTTCCCCGCGAACCATTCATCTAGCCATTCTTTCACATTTTCATATGAACAAAAGTGCTGCTCGGCAAGTGCGTGACCCATCGATGTGAACAAGTGGTAATCTGAAGGGGCCAAGTCTGGTGAGTAAGCGGCATGGGGTAGCACTTCCCACTTGAGTGCCTCCAATGTGTTGCAAATTGCTTTTGCCTTATGTGATGGAGCGTTATCGCGAAGAAAAATTACCTTGTGCTGTCTTCTTTCGTGTTCTGGTCGTTTTATGAGTAGCGAATGGTTCAATTCGATCAGTTGTTGTTGGTACCGTTGGGTATTAACTGTTTCACTAGGTTTTAACAATTCATAATAGACCACACCCTTTTGGTCCCACCAAGTACAGAGCATTGTCTTTTTACCAAAGCGATTCGGTCTTGCAGTTGACGTGGATGGTGAGCCTGGGTTCACCCATGATTTTCTGCGTTTGGGATTTTCAAAATAAATCCATTTTTCATCGCCAGTAATGATACGATGCAAAACAGACTTTCTTTTGTATCGTGCAAGCAAAATTTCACAAGTGTTTTTGCGTTTTTCCATCTGCCTCTCATTCAATGCATGTGGACCCATCTGCCGACTTTCTGGATCTTACCCATCTCTCGTAGGCGATTGGCAACAGCTTGTTGACTAACGACTAACTGCTCTGCTAGTTGTTTTTGTGATTGACTATCGTCTTCCTGTAGCAATGTTTCCAATTTTGTATCATCATATTTTTTTGGAGGTTTTCCATGTTATTTGTCTGTAAGATCAAAGTCACCACTTTTGAAACGCCGAAACCATCGTTCACACGTATATTGCGATGGAGCATATTCATAAGCTCCTCGACGCAGTCGGTATGATTCAGCAGCAGTTTTTTTCAAATGAAAACAAAACAGTAGTACTGTCCGCGAATGCTCTTTATTTGGCACAAAATTTGACATTTTTAACACAGTAAAACAAAACTATATGATCACTTTTCAAATTATAATCTATACGCATTTGACACTTAATGATAACTTAACAAAACGCCATATGTGTTGAAACTTTGAACTATACACTCTGTTTGCGCGGCAAGTTTGAAAAAAATCCGCATTTCATACTTGTAGACCTGGTACTTAAAATCCATTCACGATGTTTCTTTATCTGAGTAGGCTATGGTAGGGTAACAGTTTTGTTGGTAGCCACGAAAAATAACTAAACATGTGAAAATAAAATATCAAAAAAACTTTATGTATTTATAACAGAGTTTTATCTATTTAATAGATCTATTTAATATGAGTTGATAATATGTTCAAGTATATTAATTGAACATAAAAAATCAGCTGTGGCCACCACAGGATCAACCACCATCACAAAGTACTTGTATAAAATACGTTCTAGCAGCAGAGTAAAATAACTTGGCCTAATATTTTCTAACAAAGATATTATGTATCATAACCATGGAAACGTTACATATAAGTATGAAAAAATAGATACTTGGAAAATATTTCGAAAAAGTTTTTAAAAATGTTTAGTTTTATCAAAAAATGTCTCAAATAAAAGTTATTAGTTATTACATTTATAGCAACTTTTGTTAAATAAATTTTTTCGAAATATTTTTCTGTTGCTAAATATTCGCAAAAATCTTAAAATCGTCAAGAGTAAACTCCCATTTCTCTTCCATTTAAAGTTGATCAACTCGTGCCATTGATGTCAAAAGCTTAAATATGTGGTTTAATAAAAATCCTGTTTGCCGCATTTGCTCTGCACGTGTACACAGACAGACAGACAGACAGACAGACAGACGGACGGACGGACAGACGGACGGACGGACGAACTGACAGACGGACAGACAGACCGACACACATCATGCTAAAAGTAATCAAAACGTTATGTAGGGACCTCAATTCGTGGAGATCCATCGAAATCTCGAAATGTCAAAATCGGTATGATCACAATACCTCCCTTTTATATGTTGGCGGTCGGTAAAAATATATAAATAAGATGTCATTAAATTGGAAGAATGTCATTATTTTTTAAACTCAAATTTTATACAACGAAAAAAAAAAAATATCATGGCTTACTCAGATGAACAATGGATTATTTAAACTAGTGGTGTGCAGGCTATCCGTATCCGCGGATGATCTGCAAAAAATAAAAATCCATACTCGGGTCCGTATTCGTTTTTCTAAGGCGGAATTTAAGCAAATAACTTATAGAAAAATTTAAATTAGTGTTTATATAAGCTTGCATCTAAAAATGCCCAAGGTGGAGTATTTTTTTTTTTTGCCTTTAGACAGGTGTTAAGTCGAGCATCACATAATTTTCTGGTGGATTTCGAAACTGCATTTAACCTGTACTGTATTCTAACAACTGAACGGTCTATAGGAACAGCGCGATATATCAAACTATCGCTTCAAGGTCTCTGTACTTAGGTACATGGAAGATCCGTATCCGTATCCACGGATCAGAAAACAAATAATCCCTATCCGTATATGTATCCACAGGTCTGACTTTTATGTGATCTGACATATCTCTATTTAAAACACAACTTTTTTTTTGCTCCGGGTCAGAGTAAGGCCTTAGATGGCAACCCTAAATATATAAGTAAAAAATTGATGTGAAGTGTGAATTTTCACACATTTCAGGGTTTTGCAGGTATTTAGAAAGTGAATGATGATTATTTTGGATGCGAAAACAAATTTTATATTAAAATATTTTCTTTGTAAATTTTAATTCGAACGCTTAATACCATTATTTAGGTTTCTAAATATGTGCAGTATTTTTTTTTTTTTTATATATAGCAAGGTTCATTAAGAATTTTAAAAATTGCGCCTATGGCTTCCATTGGTTGTTATAAGTTCCGCCCCTCTGATTTCGTGTACATTGAAACAGAATTAAATTATAATTTAAACAATTTCCACTGGCTATTAAATTTACGCTTTTAAAAATTAAATGCAATATTTGCCAAAATATAACTAGAATTTTGAAAAAATAATTTAAACAATATAAAAATTAAAAAAAAAAAACAAAAAATAATTTAGTCTCTTTTCTCCCAGGGTTCGATCCCTTTCGGATCGGGTTACTTGTATGAAAACTCAGCGTGAAATATCACTAGACCAGCACACACGTTCCAGTGTGGCGTGTTACAAAGCTATAACTTGTGTACATTATTAGCCAAAAATCACAAAAAATGCGTTTTTTTCCGAAAACCTAATCTAATCAAAAATTCCTGTTGAACTATTCCGGTTCACACCAATGTACATTACTTAGAATTTTTTCAGATTTTTAGTTTAAACCATCTGGGCTACAAGGTGTGGGACAAAAAATTTTTTGCACAATTTTGGCAAAAATCGCTTCAAAATAATTTATTTTGCAAAAATAAAAATTTGTTCGTTAATCCACGTACCAAGGGCTTTCATTTGATACCCTACTCATAATTATAAAAAAATATATTTTTTTTTCGATGAGCACATATTTGTTTATATTTTTAGGGGGATATGTTTTTGAGATGTTTTAGTATTTTTCCTATGTGCGGGTCAAAGAGTTGTATAAGCATGCCAAATTTCAACTCTCTAGGTTTAGCCGTTTGGCTACAATTTTTACCGAACAGACAGACAGACAGACAGACAGACAGACAGACAGACAGACAGACGACAAAATGACGGTATAAGGGTTTTTTGGTCATACCTACAAAACCCTAAAAATGATATAAAAATATAAAATAATACAAGTATCCTATTAATGCACATAATCTATCTTAATGTCTAACTATATTCGCATATTATTAAAATATAAAAATTCGTAAATAATTTTGAAAAAGTTGATGTTATTAGAGAAAAGAATGAACTTTATAGAGGTAGGTAGGGAAAATAACATTTTGTTGACTGAGTTGACTTAACATGGAATTTCTATTATACTTCGGACAATCAAATATTAAATGAAATGTAATCATTCAAATCAAACAAATCTTGCTCAAAATTACAAAGACGGACAGTAAATATGATCAATTTAGGTAATTAGGTTAGGTTTAGTTAGTTAAAATCTAGAACAGCAGAATTATTAAAACGATAATAGATAGAAAACATTTTACGAAGCCATGTAGTTGGTTTAAAGATACACAGATGTAGGACTATTCGTAACCCACTAATTTCTAACTGCTCTAAACGGTACGTTGAACGTTAAAACAATGTATAAAAACATAAAGCACAACGTAACAACGATCAGTCTACAAAGTGTTAATTTAAAGAGCTCTGAATTCAGCTTTACACTTATGAACTTTTTGCTGTGTATATATAACCATCTATCCAGCAATTATTACTTTCTTTTTAAGTCCTACTTGACAGATAGAAACTTTTCAGTTAAATATAATGATGCCCTATCAATTTACTATCCCATAACATCTGGTGTTCCCCAAGGTAGTGTACTTGGGCCATTCCTTTACCTACTGTATACTGCAGATATACCTGAGACAGACGACACTATGATAGCTGCATTTGCTGATGACGTTGCTCTACTATCAACAAACGATGATCCTAACGAAGCTTCTGCAAATCTTCAAAGACATTTAAACCTTATAAACGATTGGTACAATAAATGGAGAACTAAAGTAAACCAGTCTAAATCTGTCCAAGTCACGTTTACAACCAGACTCAGTACTTGCCCACAAGTAACAATCAACGACATTCCAGTTCCCATAAAAACTGAAGTGAAATACCTTGGATTGCATTTAGACCAACGATTGACCTAGAGTAAACACATACAAGCCAAACGTAAGCAGTTAGACCTAAAATTTCGCCAAATGTACTGGCTTCTTGGTAGGAAATCAAAATTATCAGTTTCAAATAAAATTTTGCTTTATAAGACCATACTCAAACCCATATGGTCGTATGGACTTCAATTATGGGGATGTGCCAAGCCGACCAGATTAAAAATAATACAGCGATTCCAATCAAAAACGCTTCGAGCTTTAGTGAATGCACCTTGGTACGTCTCAAATAGAATAATCCATGAAGACCTCAAAATCCCTTTCATCACGGAAGAAATTCATAAAGTTGCCAACAAATACCATGACCGACTCATTGGACATGAAAATGAACTTGTGGGTAATTTAGTAAATGACCTCGACAACAGAAGGTTAAAGAGACTTTGGCCAAACGACCTACCGCAACACTGAAGACAGTGATATATAAGGAGAAACGTCACTGGATGTCTCCCTTACATGCCGACTACTTTCATCTCATTTACATAATACTCGCAATGAAGTAGATTGTAAATTAAAAATAAATCAAATCAAAAAAAAAAAATATATAACCATGATAACCATAGATGTCAACTAAAATGGCGTCACATTTTTCAATTATTTTTGGTAGTTCTTGCCATCTTTTGCCCGCCTGGCAAATTAATCTGAGCTCCCCGGCCTTTAACGGAACTTTCATCCCCCTGGTTATACCAACGAAACACTGAAAAACCAATGTTTCTTTTGTTTGAACCTTGCTTTTAAACTAAATATATTAAATCTAACATGAGGGTAAAACTTTAATTCATTTATACTTTAAATTAATTATATAAGTTTTCCATTGTTTCTAACCCTTATATAAAACAATGTGCCTCCATCTTGTTTTCCATTCTATGCATTCAAAAACATATTGTTCAGTGTTTTAAAAACGAGGTCAACGCCCTCTTTGGAACCAAACAACACCCTCGAGCAATGTTTATTATCTCTTTGCTTAAATTGGAATAATATTTGATGAATCGGTCAAAAACCCTCGTATTTTTTTCACGTTAATAAAACACAAAATGGATCACAGTGATAACATTGAATATTTAAATTTGAAATTATTTTTTTAAATGAAATTTGAGGGTGAATTGTCATTATTACCTGTTATATAGGGTTGCTTAATAATTTTTGACAAGGGATTTGTTTTTATTTATTAAAAAGGGTAGGTTTTTTAAATGGCATGTGTAAACGAAAATCTAAAATTGAAATTTTATGATATTCTCTTCATCTACAAGCTATTTTAGCAGTATAAAATTTTTGTAAGATTAAACTATTAAAATAATAGAAAAAAATAGTTATTCTTGCACTGTAATTTGTTATATTTTTTACTGTAATTATTATATAATTCTCTTAAAGCATTATTTCATTTTAATTCATTCTTGTCCATTTTATTCATAAAAATCTAAAATTAAATTTGCAAACCCCTGATCTATAGGCAACACACGTAAAGAATACGTTGTGCGGAATGCTTAATAATTTTCGCAACTTGATATCTGAGAGCTTAACGTTAAGTTAATCTATTTAAATAATATGCGTTTCTGTTTAAAATATGGACCAGATAGATATACAGGCTATTCCAAACATTTAGGCGGAACTAACTGGAATTTTCATTTTTGTAAGTTGTCTTTTATGGTTTGAAATAGGCTTTTGCTAAACAAAATTATCAAAAGCCTCACTTAATCTCTAAAAGTAACTAGAATTAAAAATCTAGTTCCACCTAAACCAAAGAAACTTTAACCAAAGACTTTATGCTGTTCACTTTTGTGAAAACAAACTAAGAGGAAATTTTGATTTCAATAGTTTGCACCTTGGAAATTGTATGCAATGTTGGTATTAAAAACTGTCAATTTGACATATGTCATAATAAAAAATTGTTTTGTAAGTATTTAATAAGTGTAACAAGATAACAGAATGCTGGATGTCTAAGACATTTTTTTTTTTTTTCTATAATCACATCAAAATCAACAGATTTTGATAAACATTTTTATTCGTTATTTAAGTCCTAAGAGCTTCCATTTAATTTGTAGAAAATAAATTTAAATAATTTGCGAATATTACGTCTTTAGAAAATGTAAATTAACAAATTCTAGTGATTTTTTTTCTGTACACCAAATGATCGCGAGGTATTGGGATCATACCGATTTTGACATTTCGAGATTTCGGTGGATCTCCACGAATTGAGGTCCTTACATAACGTTTTGACTATTTTTAGCATGATGTCTTTCGGTCTGTCTGTCCGTCCGTCTGTTCGTCCGTCTGTCCGTCCGTCTGTCCGTCCGTCTGTCCGTCCGTCTGTCCGTCCGTCTGTCCGTCCGTCCGTCTGTGTACACGTGCAGAGCAAATTCGGCTGAAAGGATTTTTATAAAACTACATATTTAGGCTTCTGACATCAATGGCACGAGTTGACCAACTTTTGGTAAAAATCGGTTGACTCGTGTCGATTTTAAGATTTTTGCGAATATTTCACAACAGAAAAATATTTCGAAAAAATTTATCGAACAAAAGTTGCTATAAAAGCAATAACTAACAACTTTTATTTGAGACATTTTTTGATAAAACGAAAAAAATTTGAAAAATTTTTCCAAATTTTTTTTAAGTCTCATTTTTTTCATACTTATATGTAACGTTTCCATGGTCATGATAAATAATATCTCTGTTAGAAAATATTAGGGCAAGTTATTTCTACTCTGCTGCTAGAATGTATTTTATACAAGTACTTTGTGATGGCGGTCGGTCCTATGGTGGCCACAGCTGATTGTTTATTATATTTTTAATATCAAAAAAAGCCAACACTACCTTAGTCATAAATACAAAAAATAGGGGTGGGACAAGAACTTTTTTGGCATATTTTTAACTAAAACCGTGTTAAAAGAAACGAATTTTAAAAAACTAGTTTTCGTTCCTCAATATACTGTTTAAGAGCTTTCTTTTAATCCACACAATAATTTTTTAAATAAAAATTATTTTTTTCAACGCCACAAAAATTCGATAAATTTCGAAAAACTAATCTGAACAAAAATTCCTGCTGAGCTATTCCGATTTCCATCAATGTACATTATGGAGATTTTTTTCAGATTTTTAGATCAACCCCTCTGGAAGATACTTTTTTTACATATTTTTGGTAAAAATCCCATAAAAAAAATTGATTTTACAAAAATAAAAATTTACTTGTCTATCAACACATTAAGAGATTTTATTTGATATCCCACTCATAATTTAAACAGCACAAGGAAATTTTTTAAATTACATTTAAATTCTGCAATATACTATAAAAGTCCCTTACGGTGGCTTATCGAGCTATTTGTAGCTCGGAGCAAAAAAATAATAATTAATAACGTTTTACTTTCAAGTCGTATTTTCAAGTGAAGAGATTAAAAGGTCAACTGGCAAAGCTTATGAAAATCATTTTCTGGCTATGATGTCAATCCAAAGAAGTCTCAAATAATTCCTAAACTATTACAGCAGGTGGAATTCCTATTTTATTTCTCTAACAAGAAACTCTTTAAACTATTTTAAGATGTTTACAAATATTTCAATTAATTTCGACGCAGCTATTTTCATCCCATCAAAATAAATTTGAAAATGTTTTGAATCTTTCAAACAATTATAAAGAAAAAAACTTCGAGGATTCAAAACTGGTATTAAAACAATAAATTTTCTGAATTATTAAACTTATATAAGATATAAATAAGGATTAATAAGGACAGAAGGATTATTTAGGATTAAATTACAATTATTATGCGCATTTTATTAACTTACTTCTTAACTTAATTTAACAAAGAACTTCATATTTGTAGCGTTGTGATGTACGTCAAGAAAAGATTGTAAAGATGTCGACTGTAAGCTGGCTGCGTTCGTTCGGGTAAACAGGTGTAAAATTGAGGTAATAAAATGGCACAATGGTACTTACCCAATGAGGTAGTATAACATGGAGACTGAAAGAGGGGACTTGTTATGAAGCCAACACCTCTGTAGGTGGGGTGACGGGGGTTGCCCCTAGGAGCTGTGCGGGTTGCTTACATCAATGTTCAATCAGCTGATGGTTCGGCCGCCATCTTGTGACGTCAGTTCTAAAGTTTGATACTCAGAATTTCTGTGTTTTTAAATTTAAATTACTGATTTTTAGGGTTTTGTGGGTATGACCACAAAAAAACCCTTATAATGTCACTGTTGTGTCTGTCTGTCTGTCTGTACGGTAGAAATTGTAGCCAAACGACTGAACATAGAAAGTTGAAATTTGGCATACTTGTACAACTTTTTGATCCACATGTAGGAAAACTATAGAGAGTTCAAAAAAATAGAACGTGGGATAAATATAAACAAATATGTACTTAATAAAATTATAAATATTTTTTTTAAATTTTGAGTGGCATACCAAATGAAACCTCTTAATGCGTGGATCAACAAATTTTTATTTTTGAAAAATCAATTTTTCATTAGGTTTTTTTCCAGAAATGTGTCAAAAAACTTTTGTCCTCCACCCTATCTTCCAAAGGGAGTGACCTAAAAAAAATCTTCGTAATGAACATTGATGGGAACCGAAATAGTTCAACAGGAATTTTTGATCAGATAAATTTTTCGAAAAAAGTAAATTTTTTGTGCCGTTGATAAAAAAAATATATTTTTTTCAAAATTTATTGTGTGGTATCAAAAGAAAGCTCTTAAGACTCTAGATTACGGAACGATAGATAGTTTTTGGATATTCGTTTCTTTTAACACGAATTAAGCCAAAAATGTGCAAAAGTTCTTGTCCGGCACCCTTTTACCAAAAAGGGTACAACTAAAAATCTGAAAAATATATAGGTAATGTATATTGATCTGAGCCGGAAACGTAAGAGAGGAATTTTTGATCAAATTGTGTTTTTGAAAAATATGGCAGTTTTTGTGT
The DNA here is from genome assembly GCA_963971575.1 of Liopterus haemorrhoidalis. Classification (NCBI taxonomy): domain Eukaryota; kingdom Metazoa; phylum Arthropoda; class Insecta; order Coleoptera; family Dytiscidae; genus Liopterus; species Liopterus haemorrhoidalis. The sequence continues at coordinate 17,121,861 of OZ020623.1, forward strand.
TTTTGAAAAAATATATTTTTTTAATTCATCGTTAAGTTATGGCTAATAATGTTATGGATTTTTTGTATATATAGCTAAGATAGTGCGTATAGTTTTTTGGAATTAAAAATATTAAAAAAATATATTATTTTTTTAATAGTTGCGAACTGAGTTACTCACACCACACCACACTCAACACTGTACAATATTTCTTATTAATCTAATGAAAACTTGAATACGAGGCAAATGCAGAAAAAAACGCTGGGATATTTTGCAAATTATTTAAATTTTGTTTAAAACAATTAAATAGAAGCTCTTAGTTCTCAAATAACGAATAAAAGTGATTATCAAAAAAAAATGTTGAATTTGATGTGATAAATATACCTAGACATCCAGTATTATGTTGACTTCTTAAACCTATTAAATACCTGGAAAACCCTGTAATGTGTGAAAAATCACACTTCACTTCAATTTTGTAATCATCAAACTATATAGTTGTAAATAAATTTGTTCATATTTAGTTCTGAAGTACCAAACTAATTATTCGTTGTTTTTTCGTCCAGTTATTTGGAATAAAAAAGTATTTTTATATTCAGTGTTTATTGCTGCTTTTTTCTCAATATTTTTATTCGTATGGCCGTGAATTTTAATGTAACCTACATTGGAAAAATGCGACAGAAGAGTCCTTTAGAAAATAACATATAAAAGGATAACTTTATAGAAAGAAACTTTTAAAAATATATTTGTTGAAGCATATGATTTGAAGTGTTAGAAAGGAAAGAGCAACAGTAGAAAGAAGAAAACATCGTTAAGACCTTGGTCAGAGTTATAAAAATGTAAAAAATTGATGTGGAAACTCTGAAAAATTTCAGGGTTTTGTAGGTATTTAATATTTAACTAAATAATAATTTTGGTTATAAAGTACTTCGGCGTCTTCGAACGCTCAATGCTTTCTTAAAGTGGGAAACAGAATGCACCGAGTTCTACGACGCGTTGACGCCGTACGTACGGCGCTATCTGTCAGGAGAAAGTTAAACCCAAGCTGTCGTACGCAAGTGCACAGAATGAACAACGTCCTCCGGCGTTCGACCGCCGGTGATACTGAATGTTCGTCAACTTCCAACTTTTGACGCCGTTGAACGTTGACGCAGAACACCTAACCTCAGCTTTTACTGAATGGTAAAATGTTTGTATGTATAAATAACTTGCATACAACATAAATAACATCACACACAAGTCTTCATCATCCATTATACTTTTAATAAAAGAAAGCGCACGTATAAACACAGATATAGGTTGTCAAGTGACACTTGACGGCGTTAAAAATTATTGCATTGTGTGCAGGCGAAAATTCTCAACGGCGCTACGCAACGCTGTCGCAAATGACGCCGCGCTGACGCTGTAGCGCGCTGTGCATTCTGTTCCAGGCTTTAGTCACATTGGCGGAGTATTACTAGTGATGTATATCACGTGCAGCAGAAGTGTTTGGCTTCCGCAGCAAAATATACTCCTGTTACACTTCATATTTAAAAAAAAAATAAAAATTACTCTCGTTCCTTAATCTACGTGAGAGCTTTTTTTTAATACCACACAATAAATTATTATTTTTTTTTTTCAACGACGCATAAAAATCAAAATTTTTTGAAAAACTAATCTGATCGAAAATTCCTGTTGAGCTATTCCGGTTCCCATCAATGTATATTATTGAAATTTTTTTCAATTCTTTTTTCTAAGAAATAGGGTGGGAGACAATAGTTTTTGACATATTTTTGGCGAAAAACCCAGAAAAATGGATTTTTCCAATAAAAATTCGCTTGTTTATCTATACTCACTCAAATTTTTAAAAATATATTTTTTTTCATTAAATATATATTTGTTCAGGGGCGTATTTAAGGGGGGGCTGGGGGCTGCAGCCCCCCCCCTCCTAACAATTTTTAAATATGTACCCAGCAAACATTTTTATACGGGCCAGTACTGGTAAAGCCAGTACTGGGGAGTATGTCCCCGGCATTGAAAGTAATGGGCCAGTACCCCGGTGTCCCCGTGGCCGTTACTGGCCCATTGATGTATCAGTTGCCGGCCCGGCAACGGTAAAGTGCAAAATAATCGCATTAGTTGCAAGATTTATTTCTGATGGTTTTAAGTAAAAAGTATGAGTGAAGAAGAGTGCTTATAAAATGCTGGTAAAGTACTTCGTATAGGCGGAATGCGAAAAACAAATGTGAAGTACATTATTAATACTGGCGTTGCACTTACTTTTGGTGCCAGTAATTTACCAGCAGAAAAGCAGTTTGCCAGCATTCGGCCGTTAGTTGAATGTTTGCTGGGTAGTTTTCATTTAAAAAATGGAAAATTGTGATACCATTATTTTTTACATCGTATTATGATATTTAGTCAATGTTAGTGTTTTATAATTTAAATAGGGCTACCATACGTTCCGGTTTGATCGGGACATTCCCGGTTTTCAGCCCTTGTTCCGATTGGTATACAAATATGTCGGTTAAATTTACTAGTTTTTTTGATGTCTTGATTTTTAAGATTCAGATTTTTAATTGAATATTCAATTAAACCACAAAACAGTAGCTGAACTCGAGTTAATAAGAGTTTAATTTTATTTACTGTGATCTTTGTTAGTACATGACTGATATTCTTTATTATTTGTTATTTTTCGTTAGTTATATTATAAGAAATAATTACTTTTAAATAAGTTTAATTTCATTTATTGTGATTTTGGCTATGACTGATTTTCTGTTAATCTTTGACAATAAATAGTTTATTATGAAAGAATTTTTTTTTATCCTATTCCACAAACATCCTGGGTGGGATATCATTCACAACTTCTTTAAAAATTAGCCCCCCCCTTTAAAAATTTCTGGATATACCCCTGTATTTGTTTATATTTATTTCTTGATGCGTTTTTTGACTTATCAATATTTTTCCTATTTGTGGGCCAAAGAGTTGTATAAGCATGCCAAATTTCAACTTTCTATGTTTAGCCGTTTGGCTACAATTTATACCACACAGACATGAGTGACGTTATGAGGATTTTTATGGTGATCATACCTACAAAACTGTAAAAACAAGAGATAATTATTGGAAGGCGCGCACACAGAAAATGTGTCCTGGGGGGGAGTCCATTTGGAAATATTCGTAAAATAATACAAATCTATTATTGTTTTTTTACGGAGAGGGTGTGGATTTATATATTTATTTAATTTTGATTATAATTTAATTACCGATCGCCAACATATATAAGGGAGGTATTGTGATCATATCGATTTTGACATTTCAAGATTTCGATGGATCTCCACGAATTGAGGTCCCTACCTAACGTTTTGACTATTTTTGACCTGCCTGCCTGCCTGCCTGCCTGCCTGCCTGCCTGCCTGCCTGCCTGCCTGCCTGCCTGCCTGCCTGCCTGCCTGCCTGCCTGCCTGCCTGCCTGCCTGCCTGCCTGCCTGCCTGCCTGCCTGCCTGCCTGCCTGCCTGCCTGCCTGCCTGCCTGCCTGCCTGCCTGCCTGCCTGCCTGCCTGCCTGCCTGCCTGCCTGCCTGCCTGCCTGCCTGCCTGCCTGCCTGCCTGCCTGCCTGCCTGCCTGCCTGCCTGCCTGCCTGCCTGCCTGCCTGCCTGCCTGCCTGCCTGCCTGCCTGCCTGCCTGCCTGCCTGCCTGCCTGCCTGCCTGCCTGCCTGCCTGCCTGCCTGCCTGCCTGCCTGCCTGCCTGCCTGCCTGCCTGCCTGCCTGCCTGCCTGCCTGCCTGCCTGCCTGCCTGCCTGCCTGCCTGCCTGCCTGCCTGCCTGCCTGCCTGCCTGCCTGCCTGCCTGCCTGCCTGCCTGCCTGCCTGCCTGCCTGCCTGCCTGCCTGCCTGCCTGCCTGCCTGCCTGCCTGCCTGCCTGCCTGCCTGCCTGCCTGCCTGCCTGCCTGCCTGCCTGCCTGCCTGCCTGCCTGCCTGCCTGCCTGCCTGCCTGCCTGCCTGCCTGCCTGCCTGCCTGCCTGCCTGCCTGCCTGCCTGCCTGCCTGCCTGCCTGCCTGCCTGCCTGCCTGCCTGCCTGCCTGCCTGCCTGCCTGCCTGCCTGCCTGCCTGCCTGCCTGCCTGCCTGCCTGCCTGCCTGCCTGCCTGCCTGCCTGCCTGCCTGCCTGCCTGCCTGCCTGCCTGCCTGCCTGCCTGCCTGCCTGCCTGCCTGCCTGCCTGCCTGCCTGCCTGCCTGCCTGCCTGCCTGCCTGCCTGCCTGCCTGCCTGCCTGCCTGCCTGCCTGCCTGCCTGCCTGCCTGCCTGCCTGCCTGCCTGCCTGCCTGCCTGCCTGCCTGCCTGGCACGAGTTGATTAACTTTTGGTAAAAATCGGTTAACTAGAAATGGGAGTTTGCTTAATATTTATTACCAGACACTGACAGTTAACACAAATAACAAAAAACATTTTTAAAATCGCTGAAAAATGGTAACTAGATTATTATATGAATGCATTACTTGATACATACATGTAACAGTCACCTATCAGCAATCCGACTATAGTATCTATTTTTCATACTTATATGGTATGTAACGTTTCGATGGTCATGATAAATAATATCTCTGTTAGAAAATATTGGACCAAGTTATTTCTACTCTGCTGCTAGAATGTATTTTATAGAAGTACATTGGGATGGCGGTCGGTCCTGATTTTTTTTATTAATAAGAAAGGTGATTTTTATTTTCAATTGCTTAGTTTTTATTAAATAAGTATACGGTTTTTACATTCCTGAAGGGAGAGGGGATCCAGACCCGAGGATCACCCCGTTATGTGCGCGCCTGTTGAGACAGCAAGAATTTAATTACAGATTTAAATTGAGAAAACGATAGGAAAAAAATATCACTTATGTGGGTAATTCTAACTTTGACGTATTATTTGTTTTGAATCACACCTTATATCCAATTGCTCATGAATCGTTATTTGTATTGTTCAAATGGAATAATAGGATCGTTAACAGTGTATACAATCGTCCTTTATCATTGGTGCGTAAACAAATAAACAAAACTAAAAAGTACATTTTGATAAGAAACTACGCTCTAAATTCAAAAGATCAATACTGTACCTGTTACACAAAAGTTATTTGGGGTACTACGTAGTAGAACGCGCGGGAAAATCAGTAACGCACGTCAGTTGGTAGCAAGGTGACCATAATTTGAAAATTCCTGAGGAGAACCCCTCAACAAAATGCCTACCCAAGAAAAATGTAAAAATATCTAGTTACATATTTTATAAATATTAGAAGGTTGCATTGAAAGTCGCTAGTTATACTAAAAACACAAGAATACATGTGTTTTTAGTCTGTCTGTCTGTACGGTAGATATTGTAGCCAAACGGCTTAACATAGAAAGTTGAAATTTGGTATGCTTATACAACTCTTTGACCTACATATAGGAAAAATACTAAGAGTTCAAAAAAAAAAACACATCCCGAGATAAATATAAACAATTATGTATTAAATAAAAAAATAAATATTTTTTTAAAATTTTGATTGGCATACCAAATGAAACCTTTTAATAAGTAGATCAACATGCAATCAATTGTTTTTAGGGGATTTTAGCCAAAAATGTGCTAAAATAGTTCTTGTCCCGCCCCCTTTTACCCAAAGGGGTTAAAATAAAAATCTGAAAAAATTATAGGTAATGTACATTGACCTGAACCAGAAAAGTACCAGAGGAATTTTTGAACCGATTGCGTTTTTGAAAAATATAGCCGTTTTTGTGTTTTTGACAAAATTCATTATTTTTTTAATTCATGGATAAATAATGGCTAATAACATTAGGGATTTTTTTGTATTTATGGCTTTTTATGAAAATAATATATAATATTTTTTTTTTTAACAGCTAAGAACCAAGTTTTGAACCCCACACCAACACATTGTTAATAGAACAAATATTCGTAGACATCCAGTATTATGTTGGCTTCTTACACTTATTATTATTTTTTTTTTGTGCCTTATATAATTCTACGCTACTGGTAAAAATGACTGACAGAATAGATAATTTGTCAAGAAGGGGAAAGTTTTATGAAAAAAGTAAATCTTTTTACGAGTAAATACAAGATTTTCTACGGTGAAAATTTAGAAATGAGATAAGAAAATAAGAAATAAGATCTTGAAAACTTTTCTCCACAAAATATATTACTAGGGTTATTTCATATATAATGCACAGGTTGGATGGGTTGGATGACGCAACAACCGTGACAATTATTCCAATTGTAGTTGAAGGCTCGGGGAAGAAGCTTGTGTTTTGTTTTCATTTATAACGTACTCTGTTTTTAACAAACGCGAGCTAGAAATAGGGCCTGCAGGAGTCTCCGGTATTGTGACTGTTGACGATTAGAGGTCGTACATTTAGATTGAAACTTTACGTGGCAAAAACCTGACAGAAATCCACAGAGTTGAAACCACAGACCAATGCGTGGAGAAGTCCAGGTTCACCACGACCAAAAAAAAATTCGAAAAGCTCAATCAAAGGTCAAACAAATGATAATAATAATAATATTTATTATGTTCAAAAATATTTAACATTTATACACTCGTCAATATTACCAGTGTTGTAATAGATACATTTGAAAATATATCTAGATACAGATACAGATACTTGAGGAAAAATGTATCTAGATGCAGATACAGATACAAATTTTAAAAAGTATCTAGATACAGATACATTTTTTTTATAATGTATCTAGATACTTCAAGATACTTTTAAGATACTTTCGGAAAAATGAAAACACCACAAAAAAAAGAAATAACTAGAGCAAGGAATATATTTTTTCACAATAAAAAATAAGTTAACGCACTATTATTACTCTTAAAATAAACACAAATAGCCTTTGAAGCTGTGTGTCAGAAATATTAACTAACTATATACCTATGTAATCTTTAAAAAAATCACTTTTTTATTCCAATTTCAGCGGATATCTCAGATATTTTTTGTTCGCTAATAAATTACTGATTATTAAATGAGTATTTAGGATGACAAAAATAAAACAACAATTTTATTTATTATATTTCTTTATTTAATTCACATTTATAAAATTAATTCTTATTCTTAGATTAGATAATTACTTAATGGTTGTTTTACTTAACCGTTGTTAATAATTTTTTTTTTTTTATTTATAATTTTTTTAAATTTATTCAGAGCTGGGAATACAATTACACTTTATTAAAATTTTATAGATAAAAATAAATTAAATAAATAAATAAATTATAAGTTTGAGAATTATGATAAAATACAAGTTCTACATATAATTAATTAAATTTTGGAAAACATCCTTTTATTTTTTTCCTTTTTTTTTAAATAAAAAATAAAAAAAAATAAATAAATAAAAGAATGTTTTTCAAAATTTAATTAATTACATATAGAACTTGTATTTTATCATAATTCTCAAACTTATAATTTATTTATTTAATTTATTTTTATCTATAAAATTTTAATAAAATGTAATTGTATTTCCAGCTCTGAAAATGGCTGAAGTATGTTTTTACTCCCACCAAGCAAAAAAGAGTTTACTGGTCGCTGATTGGTTAATTTAAACTTAAAATTCAAATATCTGAATGATGCTAAATGTATTACCAACTTGAAAAATCGTAAGGACATATTTTGTAAAAAGACCTTGAAAAAGACAAATTAGGAAAGTATCTGAAAAAAGTACCTGAAATACAGATACTTAGATACTGATTTAAATATCTAGATACAGATACAGATACATATTTTAAAATGTACCTATAGATACAGTAACTAGATACTTGCACAGTATCTATACCTAGATACATTACAACACTGAATATTACAATCTGAAATTTAAATAAATATACATAGACTTTTAAAATTTAAAGGTGTCAAACAAGAGACTAATTCTGGTACCGAATCTCATTCAAATCACTAAAGTCATTTTAAAGATATCAGTGGAGTAAAATGCTTTGGCAGTTAAATAAGTATTGGTTACTTTTTCAAACTTAGAGAGTCTTAAATTCTTGATGTGGGTTGGAAGAACATTAAAAAATTTAATTGCAAAGTAATTAGCACTATATCTAGACCTATCCAGTCTAGTATAGGTAGGACGAATTTCGTTCTTATTTCTCGTGTCGTGCCTATGGACCGAGGAATGAGGTGAGAACTCACTAAGATTTTCACGGACGTACAGTATACAATGAAGGATGTATAATATACGGTAGGATTAAGATTTATAGTTAAACAAAACTACGTTTACAGTCCGATCTGTATCTTAAATTAGCTAAAATACGAATTGCTCTACGTTGAAGCGAGAGTAAGAGGAGAGTGACCCCAGATCAAAAGGGCATACGTTAACTGGGATTGGATGGACGCGAAGTAGTAGGTTTTCATCACTGTCAGAGATGCACATCATTTAAGGTTAAATAGACAATAGATATTCGAACATAGTTTCTTGGCTAATTTGTTTATTTGGAGGTCCCAGGTTAGCTTACAGTCAATAACAAGTCCTAGAAATGTTACCGAAACTGGGGTGTTTATCTCCTGTAAGTTTTTAGTCTAGAATACCATGTTCTGAGTCTTGTTGTTATTCATGGTCAACTTATTAGCAAGGAACCAATAGTGAAAGGTAGACATGGCCAAATTTCGGCCATCCATAAGTGATGTAATCGAACTGTTGCGAACAGAATCGGACCCAGAATTGACCCCTGAGGTACTCCATGGTTAATTTCTAGCATCTTGGAAGTATCGTTGTTAGAATTCACGAATTGTTTTCTGTTGAAAAGATATGACTGGATGAGTTTAATGCTATCCAGAGCAAACTTGTAAAATTGGATTTTTTTTATTAGAATCTTATGACACACACAGTCGAACACCTTACTAAGATCAAGAAAGCTACCAGAGCAATAAACACCTTTGTCGAAGCAGTCGGTAACGTAATTCATGAATTGTAGAATTGCGCTTGTGGTAGATTTGCCAGATCTGAATCCAAATTGTTTGTTAGATAATAAATTGAAATTCTCTAGGTGACTAATCATTTGATTTTTTAGTACCTTTTCAAATAATTTTGACAGAATTTCGTTCTTATTTCTCGTGTCGTGCATATGGACCGAGGAATGAGGTGAGAACTCACTAAGATTTTCACGGAAGTACAGGATACAATGAAGGATGTATAATATACGGTAGGGTTAAGATTTTTAGTTCAACAAAACTACGTTTACAGTTCAATCTGTATCTTAAATTAGCTAAAATACGAATTGCTCTACGTTGAAGCGAGAGTATGAGGAGAGTGACCCCAGATCAAAAGGGCATACGTTAAATGGGATTGGATGGTCGCAAAGTAGTAGGTTTTCATCACTGCCAGAGATGCACATCATTTAAGGTTAAATAGACAATAGATATTCGAACATAGTTTCTTGGCTAATTTGTTTATTTGGAGGTCCCAGGTTAGCTTACAGTCAATAACAAGTCCTAGAAATGTTATCGAAACTGGGTTGTTTATCTCCTATAAGTTTCTAGTCGAGAATACCATGTTCTGAGTCTTGTTTTTGTCCATGGTCAACTTATTAGCAAGGAACCAATAGTGAAAGGTAGACATGGCCAAATTTCGGTCATCAATAAGTGATGTAATAGAACTGTTGCGAACAGAATCGGACCCAGAACTGACCCTTGAGGTACTCCATGGTTAATTTCTAGCATCTTGGAAGTATTGTTGTTAGAATTCACGAATTGTTTTCTGTTGAAAAGGTATGACTGGATGAGTTTAATGCTATCCAGAGCAAACTTGTAAAATTTGATTTTTTTTTATTAGAATCTTATGACACACACAGTCGAACGCCTTACTAAGATCAAGAAAGCTATCAGAGCAATAAACATCTTTGTCGAAGCATTCGGTAACGTAATTCATGAATTGTAGAATTGCGCTTGTGGTAGATTTGCCAGATCTGAATCCAAATTGTTTGTTAGATAATAAATTGAAATTCTCTAGGTGAGTAATCATTTGATTTTTTAGTACCTTTTCAAATATTTTTGACAGACTGGGTAGAAGAGAGATTGGGCGAAAATTATTGAGATCGTTTAGGTCACCTTTTTTATGAACTGGAAGTACACGAGCAACTTTACGGGAATCGGGAAAAATGTCGGTCAGAATCGCTTTATTCATGAGCTTGGTTAAAGGTGTTATAAACTGATAAAAAATGATGATTTTTGTTTATGATTACCAAGAAATCATCCTGGAAAACAAAATTCCATAGGGAACAAGTGTCACAGCAGTGAATTATTGTGACTTTATGCAAAAATTGCGTAGAAAAATGCAGAAAACCCGACCTCAGTTGCTCGAGGTTGGGCTATTCATTCAATGCCGTCACCAAAATACTGCGTGAATATAGTTGGAAAGTGTTACCTCATGCTCCGTACAATCCGGACATGAGTCCACCAGAATTCGACTTAATCCCAAAGCTGAAAAAACCTATGCTTTGACATTGTTATCGGTCTCTGGAAGAGCTTAATGCTGCCGTTATCCGAGTCATTCGACACATGAACAGAGATGGTGTCTTGGATGGAATAGTAAAGCTTCCCAAACGTTGGGACTCGGATATTGAGAAGAAGGGAGAGTGAAGCTTTTGCCTTCGCGTCTGCCAAATCTGAAGAAGCTGAAATTTATGGCGATATTCTGAAGTGAAATGTTAAGTCGTAAATCGACGGTTACATCCGAGGTTGAACACACATTTCAGGGTTTCGCAGGTATTTAGTTAGTGAATGATGATTATTTGGCATGCCAAAACAAATTTTATGTTAAAATATATTTTTGTTAATTTTAATTCGAATGCCTAATACCATTATTTAGGTTTCTAAATATGTGCAGTATTTATATATATATATATATATATATATATAGCAAGGTTCATTAAGATTTTGAAAATTGCGCCAATGGCTTCCATTCGTTCTTTTAAGTCATAAGCCCTACCCCTCTGATTTCGTATACATTGAAACATAGAATTAAATTATAATTTCAACAATTCCCACTGGTTATTAAATTTACGCTTTTAAAAATTAAATGCAACATTTGCCAAAATATAATTAGAATTTTGACAAAATAATTTAAACAAAATAAAAATGCAAAAAAAACAGGAAAAATAAAATTGTCTCCAGACTGGAAGCGAACCCTAGTTTGAAACTTAGGAAGCGCGAAGGCTAACCATTAGACTATGAAAGCTGACTGGTTTACTGTGTTACATAACGTATTAAATATTTTACATCGTCAACAAAAAACCAAAAAATGCGTTATTTTCATCATTATCAAAAATTCTTGTTGTACTTTTCCGGTTCACACCAATGTACATTTTTTCTAGCGAGTTATTTTTTCATGTCCTGAAAGAAAAAAAAATCGCAAGAGACCAAATCTGGAGAATAAGGTGCATGAGGAAGCAGTACGTAGCGCAATTCGACCAATTTGGACCTTGCAATTGCAGACGAGTGAGCTGATACATTGTCCTAGTGAAACAAAACTTTTTTCGTCGACAATAGGAGTCACTTCTTCATCAATTCAGCATGTAATCGCACCAATAAAGCAGCATTATATTAGCCTGTGGTTGATTTCCTCCCAAAAATAGTAACAATGATCTTCCCTGACAGTTGACATAGATTACATTGTTTACGCGATGTTTACATGTAAAGTAGACGAACCAGAGCCGGCGCAAGCCCTTTTGGCGCCTGGGGCAAACACAGCCAAACTGCGCCCTTTTAATAAAATGTGCAGTCCGTACCGAAGAAGGGGATTGGAGCTATGTGCCCCCCCAATTGTTCAAGGACAACAGTATCAACAAAAATAAAGAAATATTATTTTAAAAATTTTCGTCAAGAACTTCTCATCCGATTTTCACTTTTCGCTTTTCTTTTTTCTGTCTATAGTTACATACATCATCTGGTCAGGTTTTCAGTTGTATTTTACTAAAGTCGTTTCAGTTATTTCAAAGTTATAATGAAATTTGTGCGTGCGAGTGGAATGAAATTAATGTTTTCCGTTCATATTTAACGCATTTTCTTGAAATTATCAGTTACAACATAGGTTTCGTCAGTGACAAAGTAGGTACACAATTCATGCACTATTCAGAAGTCGCAGTGTCACCCCCTGAAGATAACTGGCGTTGTCTTGCGGAGTCTATGCTTCTCGAAAGGGCAATTCTATACAGAGCCGGCCTTAGCAACTCTGGCGCCCCGGGCGAGATTTTTATGACGCCCTCATAAAAAAAAATAATAATTAGGAAGGTCTTTACCTCCCAGATCCAAGTGAAGAGCAAAAAAAAGGGTCCTCACCTCCCCAAATCTAAGTGAAGAGCAAAAAAAAAGGTCCTCACCTCCCAAATCCAAGTGAAGAGCAAAAAAAGGTCCTCACCTCCCAAATCCAAGTGAAGAGCAAAAAAAAGGTCCTCACCACACAGATCCAAGTGAAGAGCAAAAAAAAGGGTCCTCACCTCCCCAAATCTAAGTGAAGAGCAAAAAAAAGGTCCTCACCTCCCAAATCCAAGTGAAGAGCAAAAAAAAGGTCCTCACCACACAGATCCAAGTGAAGAGCAAAAAAATGGTCCTCACCACACAGATCCAAGTGAACAGCAAAAAAAAAGTCGTCACTTTTAAAATACAATTGATGACCTGACTATCCGCCGCCCTTCCTGCCCCCCCCCCCTCCTAAGGCCACTTTGATAGCACGTTCACGTGTCAAACAACGTCTTGCTAGTGCATAATAATACAAATAAAAACATTGTTTTTTAAGAGGCTCTTTGTAAAGTAATACTGTTCAGTTTAATCCTGACTTTCACTTGTTTACAGTATTATCTTTTGTCCTGTCACCTACTTAGTTAATTACAAGTAAGTATGTTGTAAGTTCCCAAAAAATGTAGATCAATAATAACGAACTGTCTCCGAGCGAAACCGGGCGAGGCAGCTAATAAGTACATATATTTATACAGAAATAAAAAATTATATTTTTGTTCCAAACAAAAATAAGTGAAATCATCTTTAGCAACCCCCCTTCATAAATTCCTGGATACGCTACTGTAGATGTGTATATTTGAGAACTCGTTTTTGCGCCGCTAACAGCGTGGCGCCCTGGGCATGTGCCCCTCTCGCCCCTGCCTTTCGCCGCCACTGAGACGAACCCAAAAAACGCGTAGAAGCCCATCTCTGGTTCTAGCGACCCTTTCAGCGTGCTAGCGGCCCAAAAAGATTCGTTCACTTTAAGAATCACTACTCTACGTCATCTGACGACATTCGTTAAAGATACCATTAAATTTATCTGTAAAAGTTAATTTTAAACCACTTTTTAAACTTTTATTAAGATTACAAATAATAAAAATTATTAACTATTGCCTTGAAATTTTTTTTATGATAACATAATCTATATTAACTTAGTCCTTTCCACTTCTTAAACTGTGTCCAATGATTCTGAATTTTTAAAAATTTAGATTTATCTAAAGTTTCAAGGATTAGAATTATCAGAATTCCGCAAAAAAAGAGATCTCGTTTTTGCGCCGCTAACAGCGTGGCGCCCTGGGCCTGTGCCCCTCACGCCCCTGTCTTTCGCCGCCACTGAGACGAACCCAAAAAACGCGTAGAAGCCCATCTCTGGTTCTAGCGACCCTTTCAGTGTCCTAGCGGCCCAAAAAGATTCGTTCACTTTAAGAATCACTACTCTATGCCATCTGACGACATTCGTTAAAGATACCATTAAATTTATCTGTAAAAGTTAATTTTAAACCACTTTTTAAACTTTTATTCAGATTACAAATAATAAAAATTATTAACTATTGCCTTGAAATTTTTTTATGATAACATAATCTATATTAACTTAGTCCTTTCCACTTCTTAAACTGTGTCTAATGATTCTGAATTTTAAAAAATTTAGATTTATCTAAAGTTTCAAGGATTAGAATTATCAGAATTCCGCAAAAAAAGTAGAAGTCTTATCACGTAGATGCCATCGTAGATAAGATCAGTGATCTGTTGAAATGACTCATAATGGGGTGAAGAAATCGATTGGTTTTCGTATAGGTTTTGGCATTGGGCAAACTGAATTAAAGATTTGTACAAAATATAATGTTTTCTTGTAGTCAAAGACAGTGGCGGTTTTTTCTTTGGTTTGCAGGTACGCGCAAAAAACGAAAAAATATTTAATTTTTCGTAATAACGAAATATACGAGGTGTGTAAATTAAGTAACCGGACTCGGAACATAGCGTTTGATCTGGCAACATTTGGAACGCGGGACTTGGAGGGGTGGCAGGTGAACATGTGATACGCCTTCAGTACGAGTTTGAACTCGCTAGAGTAATTTTGTTGTCCGTTGCGATTTTTTTCGTGAAACAGTTTTTCCTAGTGCGTTCTAAAAATGAGTGACATTCATTTCGAGCGATGTGCTATCAGGTTTTGCTTCAGAGTTGGGCACAGTGCAACGGAAACTTTTGCAAAACTTCAGCAGGCCTAGGAAGACAGTGTTTGGTCAAGGACCCAGGTTTTTTGGTGGTTTAAGGCATTTTCAGCAGGAAGAGAGTTGATTGAAGATGAATCACGCAGTGGAAGGCCTTCATTTTCAAGAACCGATAAAAATATCGACAGAATCCGGGAGCTTGAGCGTTCAGATCGTCGGTTGACAGTCAGAATGATCGGGGACGAGTTAAATTTGATTCACACTACCGTTCATCAGATTTTGACCAATGAATTGAGGATGAAAAAAATTTCAAGAAACGAGTTTTTGGCCAGTAAAAACATTCCTGTGGCTCCTCAGCCTCCTTATTCGCCTGACTTCAGTCCTTCTAATTTCTTCACTTCTTATTCTATTATCCGAGTTCCAGCACTGCTATGAGGATTGGAAGAACGGTCTCCAGCGCTGTGTGGCTTCCCAAGGAAGTTATTTTGAAGGAGACAATATTGAATTGTAATTCTATTAGAATAAAAAAAAATTTATTAAAAAATCAGTCCGGTTACTTAATTTACACACCTCGTATTCTTTATAATATATAATTTACCAAAAACACTGAGCTCTTTCTTTTCTATTCCTACCGTAATATAAGTTGGCAAGATGGTTTGCAATCAGTACGCAAACACATTAAGCTGTGTTTACAACTCTAAAATTAGTCGATTATGCACTGTACGTTGTGGATAAATTTAGTAGACAGTTTTAACGTTTAAGGCAGCTTTCACTGCCATAAAAATTAATGAGTAACGAATGTTGTAGTATAGACCGGTCTAATATCTATGTTTTTACAAACTATGATGGAATAAATGCATTTATATGACTTATGTGATAAAGTTATATAGTACGTCTCGTACTTATGTATGACTCCGAAACATGGTCCTTAACAAAGCGAGATCGACAACACCTCATAGTTTTCCAAAATAAAATATTAAGCCGAATCTTTGGTCCCATTCATATTAATGGTGAATTGAGAATCCGTAAGAACAAAGATATCCGAGAACTGTACTCAAGGCCGAGTATCACACAAGAACTCAGAGGTAGACGATTACAGTGGATAGGACACGTGATGAGGATGAGAAGGACAAAATGGCTAGGAAGATTTGGGAGATAATATTGAATACTCGTCGATCAGTGGGTAGAGATGGGACCTCACAAAAATGGAGAGATCAGCTAACGGAAGATCCAACAAGTATAAGTATACAGAGCACATGGAAAGACTTGAAAATGAACAGATCAAGATGAAGGACTTACGTGACTAAGGTCAAAAGTCACCCGCAGGGCCGTCTTAGGTAGGGTGACCATTCGTCCCGCATTTTAACATTTTGTCCCGCATTAAGATGCGTCCCGCAAAAGTCCCGCATTTTAACATTTTGTCCCGCATTTTGTATTTGGAAGGTGAGGACCTTTTTGCTCCGTCCCGCATTGTCTTCTTAAGAAAATGGTCACCCTAGTTAAGACTAGGGTGACCTAAGGGCCATGCAGGGGCCCTTGGGCACACAGAATTTAAGGCCCTTTTAGAAAAAAAAAAAAAAAAAAATGTGATTGAAAACATCAGTGTGTACTTTTATTTAGTGACCTTATTGGTTATTATGGATAGCTTTATACAAATCAATTATAAAAGAACTGATTATTATTTCGCAGTGGCGCACCCAGGAATTTTTCTTGTGGTAGACAAAAAAAAGTGAAGATATAAAAAAAAGCTCCTCGCTTCTGAAATACGTGATGACTAAAAAAAAGGTCCTCGCTTGTAAAATACAAGTGATGCGCAAAAAAAACGTCCTTACTTATAAAATACAAGTGATGAGCAAAAAAAGGTCCTCATCTCTACTTTTAAATCCACATCGATATATTTACCTAAAATTATAATGCTTAAAAATTAAAAAATTTGGTGTTTCCATCCTTCTTGCCCCCCCCCTCGGGTGCGCCACTGCTATTTTGAGAATTGGACTTACGTTAATGATGATGTTTTCTTCCGGGATTTCTGTTGTGCAAAACCTTCTATTATGTCTTCAAAGTCTAATTTTTGAATGATATCACTTTCTATGCACATAACTGACAAATTAGTAAGTCGTTCTTGTAACATAGTCGTTCGTAATTCATTTTTATTCTTTTTAGCCGTTAAAATGAGCGCTCTCCATTACAATTGGAGACCATTAAACAAAGAAATATCCTTGTAGCAACTTCCACATTCGGGAAAAAATCTTCTAATTTATCTGCTTTTATCAGAGTATGTAAGGCTGAGATACTCATTTTTAGGGTTTTGTAGGTATGACCAAAAAACCCTTATACCGTCATTTTGTCGTCTGTCTGTCTGTCTGTCTGTCTGTCTGTCTGTCTGTCTGTCTGTCTGTCTGTCTGTCTGTCTGTCTGTCTGTCTGTCTGTCTGTCTGTCTGTCTGTCTGTCTGTCTGTCTGTCTGTCTGTCTGTTCGGTAAAAATTGTAGCCTAACGGTTAAACCTAGAGAGTTGAAATTTGGCATGCTTATACAACTCTTCGACTCGCACATAGGAAAAATACTAAAACATCTAAAAAACATACCCCCCTAAAAATATAAACAAATATGTGCTCATCGAAAACAAAAATATTTTTTTAAAATTATGAGTAGGGTATCAAATGAAAGCCCTTAGTTCGTGGATTAACGATCAAATTTTTATTTTTGAAAAATAAATTATTTTAATGCGATTTTTGCCAAAATTGTGCAAAAAAAATTTTGTCCCACACCCTGTAGCCCAGATGGTTTAAACTAAAAATCTAAAAAAATTCTAAGTAATGTATATTGGTGTGAACCGAAATAATACAACAGGAATTTTTGATCAAATTATGTTTTCGGAAAATAACGCATTTTTTGTGGTTTTTGGTTCACAAAGTACAAAAGTTATACCAATGTAAGACACTCACATGCAAGGCGTACGATGGCGTTATTGGTTAGAGCACTGGTGTCGTAAGCTAAAACTCGCTGGTAAACGAAGGGTTTCGAGTTCGAGTACTGAGTGAATTTTATTTTTTCTGTTTTTTTTTTGCATTTTTATTATGTTGAAATTATTTTGTCAAAATTCTAGTTATATTTTGACAAATGTTGTATTTAATTTTTAAGACCGTAAATTTAATAATTATCTTATTATATGATTAACAGACGATAAATTATTTAAAAATATCGTCCATTTTGCCGTGATTACTACAAAGTAAAATTTGTCCTACACACTCAGCATACCGCCTTTACTTATTATATACCTGCGAAACCCTGAAATGTGTGAATATTCACACTTCAACTCAATTTTTTAATAAAAGTAGTAAAATTGCAGTAAAATTGCAGTAAAATTGCACTAAAAATTGAACTCCTCTTTTTCCGTGTAAACGACGACCTCGTCATTTTGAGGCCCCCATTAAGCCGGGGGCCCTGCGCTCGTACCCCATGTGCCTTTATGGAAAAGACGGAACTGGTCACCCGACTAACAGTGCCCAAAGAAGAAGACAAATCTTGCCAACTTTAAAAAAAAAATCGGCCTTTTCACCTAAACACCTAAACACCCTTTTTTTTACTTTCATCTGTGTTTTAGAATATCATTAAAGAACACTATAAAATGTGTTTACAATTTTCCTTGTGACATTTTTTTTTCAACGCATGGTCAGTGTCTCAATAGGAGCTACGTGCTTCTTGCCATGTAGCTTTGGATATTGGCCTAGCTCTTAAATGGTGATCTCTTGCGTAAGAAAAGAACACGTTTCGATTATAGGCATATAATTTTTACTTTATTTATGTCTTTAGTAATACATATGTAAATTATGTTTATAGCTTTAATTTTTTGCTAATAAAATTATGTCAACTGTAAATTTTTATACAATTTTATTTATGTTTTATGTTTGTTTGTCAAGATCAAATATTGAAATTAATTTTTGATCCACTTCTACCGAGCCAATTTTTTAGAATTTTTGCATACATTTGCATTTCAGATGGCAATACAATATTTCGGCCCAATACGGAGGCGTTGAATGAACCGATTTAAAAAATTGTTTTAGTGGTGCATTTATTACATCTTCCTGAGTGATATAGGCTATAGCAGGGCTGTTCAAACTTTTTGTATTAGGGATCTACTTTTTACCGACCGCCAATATATATAAGGGAGGTATTGTGATCATACCGATTTTGACATTTCGTGATTTCGATGGATTTCCACGAATTGAGGTCCCTACATAACGTTTTGACTATTTTTAGCATGATGTATGTCGGTCTGTCTGTCCGTCTGTCTGTCTGTCTGTCTGTCTGTCTGTCTGTCTGTCAGTCCGTCTGTCTGTCCGTCCGTCTGTCTGTGTACACGTGCAGAGCAAATTCGGCTAGAAGGATTTTTATGAAACTTCATATTTAAGCATTTGACATCAATGGCACGAGTTGATCAACTTTTGGTAAAAATCGGTTGACTAGAAATGGGTCGATTTTTAGATTTTTGCGAATATTTAACAACAGAAAACTATTTCGAAAAAATGAATTTGACAAAAGTTGCTACAAAATCAATAACTAACAACTTTTATTTGACACATTTATTGATAAAACGAAAAAATTTTCGAAATTTTTTCTAAGTATATATTTTTTCATACTTATATGTAACGTTTCCATGGTCATGATAAATAATATCTCTGTTAGAAAATATTAGGCCAAGTTATTTCTACTCTGCTGCTAGAATCTATTTTATATAAGTACTTTACGATGGCGGTCGGTCTTGTGGTGGCCACAGCTGATTTTTTAAATATATTGTTACCACGATCGACCAGAATGCGTAGCCGACCACTGGGGGGGAAGGGGAGGTTATATAGTACCCTCCCGAGGGGTTCCTCCATTGGGAAGAAGATTTTGTAAAAATTCATTACATATTGCAATTTTAAAGCTGTTTTTCATGTAAAAATAACTTAATTCGCTAAACGAAATTTACAAAAAATTGATGTGAAGTGTGAATTTTCACACATTTCAGGGTTTTGCAGGTATTTAATAACTGAATGATGATTATTTGGGATGCCAAAACAAATTTTATGTCAAAATATTTTTTTATGAATTTTAATTCGAATGCCTAATACCATTATTTAAGTTTCTAAATATGTGCAGTATTTTTTTTACATAGCAAGGTTCATTAAAATTTTGAAAATTGCGCCTATGGCTTCTATTGGTTGCTTAAATCATTAGCCCCGCCCTCTGATTTCGTATACATCAAACAGAATTAAATTATAATTTCAACACTTCCCACTGGTTGTTAAATTTACGCTTTTAAAAATTAAATGCAACATTTTACCAAAATATAACTAGAATTTTGACAAAATAATTTAAACAAAAGAAAACTGAAAAAAAAAAAAACAAAAAAAATAAAACTGACAGGATTCGAACTCTAGTTTGCAAGTTACCTGTTTACAAATTAGAAAACCAATGACTAAACGCACATAGCTATGAGTGCTGATGTATTGACTTGGTTACATAGCGAATTAAATATTTAACATATTTTGGTTAAAAACACAAAAAATGCATTATTTTCCGAAAACATAATCTGATCAAAAATTCCTGTTGTAATATTCCGGTTCACACCAATATACATTACTTAGAATTTTTTCAGATTTTTAGTTTAAACCATCTGGGCTACAGGGTGTGGGACAAAAATTTTTTTGCACAATTTTGACAAAAATCGTGTCAAAATAATTTATTTTGCAAAAATAAAATTTTGATCGTTAATCCACGTACTAAGGGCTTTCATTTGATACCGTACTCAGAATTTAAACAAAATATTTTTTTTTTTCGTTGAGCACATATTTGTTTATATTTTTAGGGGGATATGTTTTTTCGATGTTTTAGTATTTTTCCTATGTGCGGGTCAAAAAGTTGTACAAGCATGCCAAATTTCAACTCTCTAGGTTTAGCCGTTTGGCTACAATTTTTACCGAACAGACAGACAGACAGACAGACAGACAGACAGACAGACAGACAGACAGACGACAAAATGACGGTATAAGGGTTTTTTGGTCATACCTACAAAACCCTAAAAAATGTTTATGAAGATTCTTCAAAGGCCCTCCAAGGCTGAACTTTTAACCCGACGGTTAACACATTGATCGCCAACGAATTTTATGCATGATGATTAGAAAATGGTTCTTTGTTTTTAAGTTTTGTAGGTTAGGATATGTTAAGATAAGGTTTTTTTTTTCGGTATATTTTTAAAAATTAGTGGCTTTTTGATGTGCCATCACCAGTCTTCGTCACGGAAAATTTAGGAAAATTATACATTATATTGCGGCAGGCTATCATCTTGCCAATTACTTATCTCACTCAAGCAAACGTGAGCAATTGTGCGGACAATTACTTTTCGCGCGTTTTATCATTAGTAATTTTGATTTGAATTTCTTTGCACCCATGGCAATGAATTTATTGAAAAAATAAGAATCTATTATATAGCGTTTACATACAACGTTTATTAAACATTTCAATACGACATTTGAACGTAGGCAAGCTTGTTACTTGTTATAACTTTTACTTTATATTTATAAAATGTATTTTGAAGTACATGGAAGCAAGAGAAACTAAAGATCTACTTAAAATCACGCCGTGGTCGACCGGTTCGTGATCGACTGGTTGGGCAGCCCTGGGCTATATCAATGTTCCCCAATGAAAGAGGCGCGACCCCCTGGTGTGCCGTGAAAGCAAATTAATGAACCGATTTGAAAAATTGTTTTAGTGATGCATTTCTTAGACCTTCCTGACCACAGAGGCGCGATCTTCTGGTGTGCTGTGAAATCAAATTAATGAACCGATTTAAAAAATTCTTTCAGTATTGGATATCTTAAACCTTCATTTAGATCAATGGAACATAAACTCAGGGATAAAAAATTTCGAAATATCACCCGTGTAGAAAATTGCCTGGTCAATTATTTTAAATAAAAACCAGAAAACTTCTATAGAGAGGGTATCGAAAAAATAATACAACGTTGGGAAGCCGTAATAAATAATGATGGTTTAGTATACTATACCAGTGGTTCTCAATCCGTGGTCCGCGGAACACTAGTGCTCCGTGAAGCCACTTTAAGTGTTCCGCGAAAAAATCAAAAACACAATTAAAAATTGTTGCAAATAAAAATCAATTCAATGTAAAATAATTTTGATTGGATAAGAAATCCGTTTCTTTCTTCTGACTTCTCCACTTTTACTCTGAATGAAGAAGAAGAACTGATGTCGCTCTCTTCAGATCCGAATGACTATTAATAATAAAGATGTCTGGCAAAATAGGCAGTTAACACATTATTATTATTTTCCACGTCATATCTTTGCGAAGCAGGATTTTCAACGATGGTTAATATTAAAACAAAAAATTGATGTGAAGTGTGAATTTTCACACATTGCAGGGTTTTGCAGGTATTTAATAACTGAATGATGATTATTTGGGATGCCAAAACAAATTTTATGTGAAAATATTTTTTTATGAATTTTAATTCGAATGCCTAATACCATTATTTAAGTTTCTAAATATGTGCAGTATTTTTTTTACATAGCAAAGTTCATTAAGATTTTGAAAATTGCGCCTATGGCTTCTATTGGTTGCTTAAATCATTAGCCCCGCCCTCTGATTTCGTATACATCAAACAGAATTAAATTATAATTTCAACACTTCCCACTGGTTATTAAATTTACGCTTTTAAAAATTAAATGCACCAAAATATAACTAGAATTTTTACAAAATAATTTAAACAAAAGAAAACTGCAAAAAAAAACAAAAAAATTAAAATTGACAGGATTCGAACTCTAGTTTGCAAGAACTGTTTAGCAAATTAGAAAACCAATGACTAAACGCACATCGCCATGAGCGCTGACGTATCAACTTGGTTACATAGCGAATTAAATATTTAACATATTTTGGTTAAAAACACAAAAAATGCATTATTTTCCAAAAACATAATCTGATCAAAAATTCCTGTTGTACTATTCCGGTTCACACCAATATACATTACTTAGAATTTTTTCACATTTTTAGTTTAAACCATCTGGGCTACAGGGTGTGGGACAAAAAATTTTTTGCACAATTTTGGCAAAAATCGCGTCAATATAATTTATTTTGCAAAAATAAATTTTTGATCGTTAATCCACGTACTAAGGGCTTTCATTGATACCCTAATCAGAATTTTAAAAAAATATATATATTTTTTTTTTTTTCGATGAGCACATATTTGTTTATATTTTTAGGGGGATATGTTTTTTAGATGTTTAGCTGTGGCCACCAAAGGACCGACCGTCATCGTAAAGTACTTGTATAAAATACATTCTAGCAGCAGAGTAGAAATAACTTGGCCTAATATTTTCTAACAGAGATATTATTTATCATGACCATGGAAAAGTTAGTTAACAAAGGCCGTTAATAAAATAAAAAAAAAAAAAAAAAAATGGAAAAGTTACATAAAAGTATGAAAAAATTGAGACTTGGAAGAATTTTAAAAAATTTTACAAAAATTTGTCGAAATTTTTCGTTTTATCAAAATACGTCTCAAATAAAAGTTATTAGTTATTGCATTTATAGCAACTTTTGTTCAATAAATTTTTTCGAAATATTTTTCTGTTGCTAAATATTCGCAAAAATCTTAAAATCGACGCGAGTAAACTCCCATTTCTAGTTAATAGATTTTTATCAAAAGTTGATCAACTCGTGTCATTGATGTCAAAAGCTTAAATATGCAGTTTAATAAAAATCCTTTCAGCCTAATTTGCTCTGCACGTGTACACAGACGGACAGACAGACAGACAGACAGACAGACAGACAGACAGACAGACAGACAGACAGACAGACAGACAGACGGACGGACGGACGGACAGACAGACCGACAGACATCATGCTAAAAATAGTCAAAACGTTATGTAGGGATCAATTCGTGGAGATCATCGAAATCTCGAAATGTCAAAATCGGCATGATCACAATACCTCCCTTATATATGTTGGCGCTCGGTAAAAAGGCGAGAGCCTGAGAAATTTAGAAGAGGAGATGCGAAGGAGATAATCATTTATTCGTCCCAATATTGCTGAAATCTGCAAAGATCAAATATGAGACATTTTTTTAAGTATTGTTATTTTAAGTAATTTTTAAATAGATATGTTTGCATATATCAATATCGGTATTTTATTCTTTTATAAAAGTAACACTTTGAAGAACCCCGCCAATCCCGCGCCTGTTAGAACAAGTGTGCCCTTTTTTTCTGTGCCCGTTAGAGTTTAGTGTTCCCCGATTTCAGAAAGATTGAGAACCAAGATACTATACTATAGTATATTATGCAACGAGCTATTATGAAATGGCTATTCCATGCAAGTTTCATACTATGCTTTTTCCACGACAGGGGGCGAGCTCCTACACCTGGATGAAGGGTGAATGATTGTGAAAATGAGAGTAATGTAAACATATTATTCTCGCCCGAATAATATCACCAACGAAGCAGGCTTGAACCACAGACCGGACAGACGTACTGGGTTTCCACCAGTACAAACCGCACGACTAAATGAGCTCGGCCACCACGTTGGCAAAAACTAACAATAATTTGACAGTTGCTTTCAACCTATTTATTATATTACCTAGCAACGGTCATGTACATGTCATACGGAATGTAAATTCAGTTAAAATAACAATACTTCCTTCAACTAATTAACTGACTGATTAAGACCAACTCTATCAAAAATATATTCGACAATTATATTATTTAATTTTAATCCGGTTTCCTTTACAAATTCAAAAATTTGACATATGCTTTCAACCTATTTATTACGTTGCCCAGCAACGGTTGACCATTACTACTTGAACCTGTTATATAATGAGCTCAACCTGTTATGTAATGAGCTCATAACATGTCAGCTGTGGGTAATAAAAAGAAGTGGGGAACGTGCTACATTTACTAATCACTGACACGCCTGTAATGAACGTATATCAATATAGTCGTGGAAAAATATATTTAATAATTATATATAGTAAAACTTTCTGGAAAAAAAATTGGTAGTATAAAATAACTATATACTCTAAAAACTGCACAAGAACACAGCTAATTCAATGTTATAAAAAACTAATTTTTCACCAAATTGTCAATTACTGTGTTTTTGCAAAGTGCAGCCGAAGTTCTTCAAAATTATTATCAGATCTAAATAAATTTTAAAAGGGTAGAAAATGCCTGTGTTATCTATACGATTTAGTTTTAACAATTCCGAATAATTAGTTTATCGGATATTCATATTTTCTCCCTTGCTCGTATTTTATCTGATTCTATTACGCACAAAATTTGGTGAAGTAAAGCAACGATTAAGCTCGTAGGCCTGCACACTGCACACAGCCAGCATTGAACAAGGTTCGGGGAGAGAGTGCATTGACCTCTCGATTTTAGATTTCGTTGAGGTCCTCCCGAATCTAGCTAACATTTTCCTTTCTCTACAACACTAAATATATTACCGTCTCAACTGAAAATATTGAAAAACTAGCTGGACTACCATATACTTCGTACGGTTTTTAGGGTTTTGTAGGTATGACCACCAAAAAACCCTTATAACATCCTATAACGTGCCTGTCTGTCTGTCTGTCTGTCTGTACGGTACAAATTATAGCCCAGCGGCTTAACATAGAAAGTTGAAATTTAGTATGCTTATACAACTCTTTGACCCACATATAGAAAAAATACTGAGAGTTCAAAAAAACACTTCCCTAGGTAAATATTTAATTAATGAAAAAATAAATATTTTTTAAAAATTATGTGCTTGGTATCAAATAAAACCTCTTAATGCGTGGATAGACAAGCAAATTTTTATTGTTGAAAAATCTTTTTTTATGGTATTTTCGCTAAAAATATGTACAAAAACTTTTGTCCCCAACCCTATCTTTCAGAGAGGTTGATCTAAAAATCTGAAAAAAGTCTCCATAATGTACATTGATGGGAACCGAAATATTTCAACAAGAATTTTTGATTAGATTAGTTTTTCGAAAAATATCGATTTTTTGTGTCATTGAAAAAGATAATAATTTAAAAAAAATTTATTGAATGGTATCAAAAGAAAGTTCTTAAAACGTAGATTAAGGAACGAAAATTTGTGTTTTTAAATTCGTTTCTTTTAACACGATTTAAGACAAAATTTTGCCCAAAAAGGTCTTGTTCCGCCCCTTTTTACCCAAGTGTGTTAAATTAAAAATCTGAAAAAATTATAAGTAATGTACTTTTGATCAGATTTCGGTTTTGGAAATATTGCAATTTATGCGTTTTTTACAAAATTAATTATTTTTTTAATTCATGGCTAAATTATGGCTAGTAATGTTATGGATTTTTTGTATTTATGACTAAGGTAGTGTATGGCTTTTTTGGTATTAAAAATATAATAAAAAATTGTTAATAGATAAGAACGAATCGCGAACATTTGGTGTGCAGAAAAAAATCACTAGGATTTTTTAATTTACATTTTCTAAAGACGTAATATTCGCAAATTATTTAAATTTATTTTCTACAAATTAAATAGAAGCTCTTAGGACTTAAATAACGAATAAAAATGTTCATCAAAAATCTGTTGATTTTGATGTGATTATAGAAAAAAATAATTGTTATACACATCCAGCATTCTGTTATCCTGTTACACTTATTAAATGCGTTTTTTACAAAATTAATTATTTTTTTAATTCATGGCTAAATTATGGCTAACTTAAGATAAAACTTAGATAAAAATAAATCGCTTATGGTAGTGAAATACTTATAAAACAAATAGCACATTTTAATAGTGCGAAATACGTTTTGAAATTGAAAAAATATGAAGTGTAACAGAACTATATATTGTGGCGGACGAAATCTACGTCAATAGTATCCCTCCGCCAATGTAACTTAGGTTACATTATAACTAAAATTGTTATTTAGTTAAAATTTAGTTAAATCAATATATATTTATCATTTTCTGTAATTTGTAAGTGGTTGAATAATAAAATTAATTTAAATCTTTATAGAGAACGTATATTTAATATGAACCCGCTATAGAAGCTATTTATGAATATATTTCTTATTAATTTAATGAAGACTTGGGACATGCAGAAAAAATCGCTAGGATTTTTTAATTTTACATTTTTTCCTGTGACGTAATATTCGCAAATTATTTAAATTTAGTTTAAACAAATTAAATTGAAGCTCTTAGTACTCAAATATCCAATAAATATTATTTTCGAAAATCTGTTGATTTTGATGTGACTATAGAAAAAAAATTGTCTTAGACATCCAGCATTCTGTTGACTAATTACACTTATTAAATACCTACAAAACCCTGAAAAGTTTGAAAATTCACACTTCACATCAATTTTTTAGAATATAACTTATTTCTCCAGAGCAATCGCAATTTGGTGATTGCTATACAAGAACTCGTATAGGAACAAGAACAGTTCCTACAGTTACTAGTTATTTAGTAACTTGCAATATAGGAATTGTGTTACAGAATAGACCATATTAGTGTGACTTTATATTATAGAACTAGCAGTGTACCCGATGCTTCGCTACCGGAAAAAATACAGCCGTAGCCGGTTTAGACCGGGCCCAAGTCGGAATGGGTTCAAATTAGATTTGGTGCGAATAGTTTTAGTATGGTCTAATTATATATTTTTTGTTTTACTCTACCATTGTATAAATATGTGCTTGTTCACAAATAATTTAAGTGAGATAATTCTTTAGCGTTTTCAAGGCGAAATGTCATATTTCTGGAGGCCACAAACTGTTTTAAAGATGCTTATACTAATTCTCCCATCGGAGTGTCTCCCGATCTCCGTCATATCCCGTGAAATCTTAAAATTTTGGTAAAATAGTAGACAGAGTAGGTACTATTTTTTCTGTTGTATGCAGGTCTAATATAGTTTTCTTTAAAACTCCTTTATCAAAATCGTCTATATTTCTTTTCGTACGATCCTTTTGTACACTTTTTCTAGGTGAAGAAAATTTCGAGGGTTCACCATGCTAGATTTTGTTTCTTTTTTTTTTTTTTGAAATTCTTGTTACGCCTGTTGCAGCAGCCACTCAAGCAAAACTGATTTGAAAGGAATAATAGGTTCCCCAGCCTCATTAAAGTCAAAATATAAGAAACTATTTCGCGACTTTGGCTAGTAATAGCGCGACCATTTAACTTACTTTCAAAAGGCATATTTACTATTGCTAGATTTTCTACCGACTGTACTCAGAGCGATGTTGCCCGCACGAACTACCGAGATTAAATGCATCCCCACTCCTACATATTTGAGACATTTACGATTTTGACCGAATACTCCCGATCTCAATACAATTGTACAACCAACTATTGAAGGGAAATTCCCGTGTTCTCACTGACGGTTTAATAGATATTCCAATGGTCCAATATAATTAAAAACAAAATTATTAATTTCCCGATTCTAATGGGAATTTTTTGAGATTTTCGATTTTTCTAGTTATGATGAAGGCATTTTCTACCTGTATGCCAAATTTCAACTCGGTACCATATCTGGAAGTGGGTTAGAATTTCCGGACATATCCACAAATATTCTCTTTTATATATAAAGATAATAAAGATAATGATTTTATAAATATATAAATAAGGATTCGGAGATATATTTATAGGTTACGTTTTTAAATAATATGAAAATCGAAATATCTTTAGAATTTATCTAATTAACACTAAGTAATCATTAATATTTTGTTATAGAATGCATAATGGTGTATTGTTTTTCTTCAAATTGTAACCATTACAGCTACATTTTTAATTGCAAATATTTTTCGTTTTTTCACAGATGATAATGAAAAACAATAATGGATAAAATAAAAACAACATATTGTTCCTTCAATCCATTTAGATATGGCATACACACTTATTGCTATGTTACTTGCCATACTAACGATTATTAACGTAAAATTTTCAAAATTAACCTGCAAAATAATATTGTTCTGCAAAAATAATGACATATTAAATTATAATGTATAAAATAAGAATTTTAATAAATAAATATTGACTTGTAGTTTTGATGTGAAGCATTCTCTTACTTTGAAAACTTAATTTATATTTCCAAAATACAATTTAACAAAAAAACAACATGCTAAATTCAAATAAAAGGAATCCAATCGCGAGGCGGCAGCACTGAATCCCATATTGTGACGTAGTTACTAATATGGTCTATTGGGCTGAATATCTCCACCAAGAGTGACTATGAATTCAATTAATATTACGTAAATTTCCCATACATAATCTATTTTCTATTTTTAAAACGCTTCAGACAAAATAAGAATTTTCTTAACAGTTGTTTTACCAACTGTTAACCGTAGTATAAAGATCTCTTATACAAAAATATCCGTAGTTACGCAAGAAGTCACAACATATCTCTCACTGATCCCAACAATGTAAGATGCAATGCACTCTGGGTCCATCAGTGTTCCCTACACGTGTACCAGAGAGGGGTCAATGAACCTTCCCCCTTCCCCTTGATCAATAACTGCCGAAAATGCGTTAGGCCTGCGGGAACAGGCCTGTCCCGGACCATGTGACTCTAAACAGGTGGTACCAACTGGGATCAAATTGCAGGTGAAGGGTACACCTGTAGAATAAGCTTTAAAAAGATTACGTTTCTTACGAAATTATTATTTGATTTTTAATTTTAAAAATGCATTTGATTTAATCAGTTATGATCATCAGTGTCCCCGATTGTGTTTACACAAGACAAAAAATCAGCTATGACCACCACAGGACCGAGCGCCATCACAAAGTACTTGTACAAAATACATTCTAACAGCAGAGTAGTTATTATTGTAAAAGACCAATACGTATTATATTACGTTGACAATTTCATAATTTGTATTTATAATTTACGATAACCATGGAAAAGTACCTGCACACATACAAAAACAAAAATGTCTCAAATAAAAGTTGTTAGTTATTGCTTTTGTTAAATAATTTTTTTTTTCGAAATATTTCTATGTTGTGAAATATTCGCAAAAATCTTAAAAACGATTTCTAGTTAACCGATTTTTATCAAAAGTTGATCAGCTCGTGCCATTGATGTCGAAAGCTTAAATATGAAGTTTCATAAAAATCCTTTAAGCCGAATTTGCTCTTCACATTTACACAGACCGATGGACAGACAGATAGACCGATAGACAGACTGACAGACATCATGCTAAAAATAGTCAAAACGTTATGTAGGGACCTCAATTCGTGGAGATCCATCGAAATCTCGAAATGACAAAATCGGTATAATCACAATACCTCCCTTATATATGTTGGCGGTCAATAAAAATAAACTGACGGACATACAGATGGATATTTGTTGTTAAATAGCAGATTTACAAAATATTTTATTAAGCGGGAATTCGTTAACCGAGGTACGCACATAAAAAATAACCTCAATTGGGTCTTGCATGAGAGAAAAACAGACTGACGGACATACAGATGGATATTTTTTATTTAATAGCAGATATACAAAATATTTTGTTAAAGCGGGAATTCGTTAACCGATGTACGCACATAAAAAGTAACCTCGATTGGGTTTTGCATATTAGATAAACAGACTGATGGAGATACAGTGGGATATTAGTTTTTTAATAGTAGATTTACAAAATAATTAAATAATTTGTTAAAGCTGGAATTCGTTAACCGAGGTACGTCCGTAAAAAGTATCATATCATTCATTTGGCAATATTATAATCATATATACAAAATTTCATCAAAATCCGACCAGTAGATTTTGAGTTTTGCTTGGACAAACAGACAGACAAATTCTAAAAATTGATGTGAAGTGTGAATTGCAGGATTTCGCACGTATTTAGTAAGTGAATGATGATTATTCGGGATGCCAAAACAAATTTTATGTTAAAATTTTTTTTGTTAATTTTAATTCCAGTGCGTAATACCATTATTTAGATTTCTAAATATGTGCAGTATTTTTTTGATATAGCAAGGTTCATTAAGATTTGAAAATTGCGCCTATGGCTTCCATTGGTTGTTTTAAGTTATATGCTCCCTCTGATTTCGAATACATTGAAACATAGAATTAAATTATAATTACAACAATTGCCACTGGTTATTAAATTTACGCTTTTAAAAATTAAATGCAACATTTGCCAAAATATAACTAGAATTTTGAAAAAATAATTTAAACAAAATAAAAATGCAAAAAACAGAAAAAATAAAATTGTCTCCGACTGGAAGCGAACCCTAGTTTTCAATTTAGAAAGCGAAAATGTTATCCATTACACCATGAAAGCGTATTGGTTTACTGTGTTACATAATATATTAAATATTTACATCGTCAACCAAAAATCACAAAAAAATTCGTTATTTTCCGAAAACATAATCTGATAAAAAATTCCTGTTGTACTATTCCGGTTCACACCAATGTACATTACTTAGAATTTTTTCAGATTTTTAGTTCAAAGCATCTGGGCTACAGGGTGTGGGATATTTTTTTTTGCACTATTTTGACAATAATCGCCTCAAACTAATTTATTTTGCAAAAATAAAATTTTGGTCGCTAATCCACGTACTAAGGGCTTTCATTTGATACCCTACCTAAAAAAATTTTTCGATGAGCACATATTTGTTTATATTTTTAGGGTGATACGTTATTTATATGCTTTAGTATTTTTCATATGTGCGGGTCAAAGAGTTGTATAAGCATGCCAAATTTCCGTTTGGCTACAATTTTTACCGAACAGACAGACAGACAGACGACAAAATGACGGTATAAGGGTTTTTTGGTCATACCTACAAAAGCCTAAAAATGGTCTAAGCTATCTATATTAAAGCTATTTAAGTCAAAATATTACAGTACACCTGTTTAATTATCCGAGCAATATAGGCTCCATATGCACGTTAAATAAAATACTATTATTTCTGAACTTTTATATTTTTTTTTTCGATATCACATGCTAATAATGGAAAATTTTGATCTACCTATGAGTAACAATAACATTTTTGTTTATTTTTTTTTTTTGCCGCGATTCTAGGAAATGTTTTGATAACTTGCTTGCAAAAACAAGTTCTATTATTTAAAATTCAAGTTGATTCAAATAACCTAAGAGAGGGTCTGTTTAACCCTTCAGTGCGTGACGTTAAAAACTTGTTTGTAGCCAAAGCAAAGGTTTAGTAACCCCAAAACCATGGAATTTTTTAATGATAAAGGGTTGGAACTACATTCTAAGGCGTAAAATGACTAAGCTGTTTTTTAAATAAGAAAAAATCAGCAAACTTCAAAATGTGGATCAGAAATATGTTTATAAATTTGTATGAGCAGAAAGTCAATTATTAGTTTGCTATTATATTGAACTAAACATACATTCAAAATGTTTCAAACTAGTTCGTTATTTTCGCTGCTCGTACGCTTGAATTGCTGAAGAAGGTTGCCATATGAACTGACCTAAAATTCCATTGTTAAATAAGTGCAGCTGGAGCTCATCGATTGCTTGGGAAAACTTATGGTGAATGTACTCCATCGGAAACAGTATGTAGAGATTGGTTTCGGCGACTCAAAAGTGGTGATTGTGACGTTCACGACAAACAACGGCCATTTGAAAAAGTTCGAAGATGAACAACTACTGAACTCTATTGAAAGAAAACCTTGCTCAAACACTTATAGAATTGGCTCAACAGTTCCAAGTCGTTAAATCAATCATTTCCCGACGTTTGCAAGCCATGGGAAAGATCCAGAAAGAAGAGATATGGCTGCCACAAAAATTGACCGAAAATGCAATTGCTAATCGTTTAATCATCTCGATTTCTTTGCTTGCAGGTGATAAAAAAAGAGTTTCTTGTGGCGTTTCGTGACCAACAATGAAAAATTGATCCATTTCGACAAACCAAATCGCCAGAAATCATGGGTTGATCTTGGTCAACCATCAACGTCCACGCCAAAGCAAAACATCAACGGTCACAAAGCAATATTCTCTATTTGATAGGATATGGAGGGTGTCGAGTATTATGAGTAGAGCCCTGCGCGGATAATCTTTTCTGTATCCGCATCCTATTCGCATCCGCACATCCATGATCCGCATCCGATCCGCATCCGCAGCTTTTGTAAATAACAAATCCGCATCCGATCCGCATCCGTAAAAATATCCGCACTATCCGCACTACAGGTTTTGCTGTCAGTTTGGAAAGAACTAACATATTTCGCCTGTTTAGGTAATCTCTGCTCTAAAACGCTACTGAAAATTTATTACTAACCTAACCTAAGGGACCCCAAAAGTTTTAAGGCCTAGATGCACTAATAACTTATTTAAATCTAGAGAGAGATAACAATTTTGGGGGGCCTAAGAGTTCTTTTTCGTAGGGAGTAAGTGGCGTGCTGCTTTTTTTAATATT
The DNA here is from genome assembly GCA_963971575.1 of Liopterus haemorrhoidalis. Lineage (NCBI taxonomy): Eukaryota > Metazoa > Arthropoda > Insecta > Coleoptera > Dytiscidae > Liopterus > Liopterus haemorrhoidalis. Next base: position 17,154,588 of record OZ020623.1, read on the forward strand.
GAATTTAAAAAAAAAATCAGAAAAGTTACTTGATAGAAGGTGCTTCATATTTTTAGGATCAAGTAATTCTCTTACGCCATTTCGCGCATGAGTTAGGCGTTGCAACTTTTTCAAATAGTAACATGTGTCATTTTTCAAATTTTTGGGATCTGCAAGACTTTTTACTTCGTGTAGTATAAAAAAATTGGCAGGTTACATAATAAAATTTTCGAGAAAAAATTATGTAGGTAAATTTTGGTATTTAAATAAAACTTACTAATCAGTTTTATGTAAAAAAAAACCTTTATCAGATTTAAAAGCCAGAATTAGAGCAGAGGTAGGAAGAATTACGTCGAAAGTGTACCAGGAAACTTTTGTCCAAAATATTATTTTCTATAATATATTCAATAATAAAAAGAAAGTTAAGTTGATTGTCTCAACTCAGTCTTGATCATGGACAATTGTCTTAATAAAAATAACATAAAGTGAGATTGAATGCTACAAAATATCATGTATATACAGACAACCGAAAATATCCGCGGACTGCGTAGTCAGAACACAATTGCTTGTTTCTCCGAAAGTAACCGAAGATTTAATGTTCACGCGGATATTGCGGATAAGCGGATATGACATTTAATCCACAGCCGACCCGCATCCGCATGGTTTAAATGATAATTTATCCGCATCCGCAGAAAAGTTGCGGATATCCGCGGATTATCCGCGGATACCCGCGGATTTGCAGGGCTCTAATTATGAGCAGTCAAAACCAAAGGAAACAATCACCGCCGAACATTACCGACAACAACTGGAGTGTTTGAATGATAATTTGATGCGAAAACGACCATCAATTGCGTCAAATCTTCGGAAAGTGATTCTTCTCCATAACAATGGTCGGCTCCATATTGCTTTAGCCGTGAAATAGACACTGATGGAAGACGAATTGGAGGTTCTCACTGGGAAAACCTCCTGGGTACTGATCCAGTCTATTCTCTCTGCGGAGAAGTCGAAAATTGGGTTGCTGAATGGATTGGCTCAAAAGACAGACCATTCTTTCGTCACGGAATTCAACTTCTGCCAGAAACGTGGGAAAAAGTCATAGCTTTCGAAGGCAAATACGTTGATTAATGTATTCACGCATTTTGTTACCGAAATAAATATTCAAATAACTCAAGAAAATATCGATTTTCAATGCAACCTCCTGATATATATTTTGTTACAAATTACAGGTTCATAAACTAATTGATTTATAATTTATGTTTTTGTAAATAAAAAATATGTTGCGTCATATGTTGACGATAGAAGACCTAACCAAAAAACATTCATATTTGGCATTGAAAACGAGCGTAAAAAATCTAACAATACATATAACGCACAGTACTAAATTAATAAAAAATATATAACAAATATACTAGAAATATCGTATATTATTTGAAATGGTTTTTAACCTTTGTTACTATTTATACCAAAAATATTTATTAAGATTAACAAATTTATATGCATTTTTAAGTGGCTTTCTAAATCTAAACACATTAGTAAATAAAATAGATAAATAATTTTTTTGTTCCAATATGTTAATAATAGTAATAAAGAAATAATAACTTAATTTAAACAACAAATAAATTATAAATTTGCGTTTCGCAGGCTATAAATTTAACACCATAAAAAGAGCATCTTGCTTTATGGTGTTGAAGTATGGTAAACGACCGACAGAAAAAAAGCAAGCCTAATAGCTATCCAAAACTCTTGACAAATAAAATTATAACTGTTGTTTTTATTTTTCATTAATATACAGGGTGGTGAATTCACCTGTCGGCCATAGCGATTTAACATGTAAAATAATAAATATGCTATTTCCTTCTTCCCTAATTGTTTTAGAGAAAAAGTGCAAGAGATAAAATTTATTTAGAATTAAAAACTCTACGGTGAGTAAACTATCTTCTAACTATTTCTGAGGAAATTAAAAAAATATAAATTTCATAATGCATTCTTAGAAAAATATATATACCAAATTGTTAATAGTAAGAAAACAAATCTTTTTGTTCAGTGAATTTTTAGATTAGATGAATATTTGGGGAGTTACGGGGGGACCCTAAAACTTAAATCTAAATCCTAAAACTTAAATCTATATATATTTCCCTTATTATTGACTTAACAGCAAAATCATATATAACAAAAATAGTTAATAGTAAGACAACAAATTTTTTAGGCATTCTTTCATTTAATTGAATATTTGGAGAGTTATGGGAGGACAAACTTTTGAAATATCTTCCTTATTATTGACCTAACAGCAAAAACGTATATAACAAATATTGTTTACAATAAGAAAACAAATCTTTTTTGTTCTATATAGTTTTTCGATTGGATGAATATTTCGGGAGTTATGGGGGCAATTATTATTGACCTAACAGCAAAAACGTATATAAGAAAAATTATTTATTATAAGAAAACAAATCTTTTTGTTTTATATACTTTTTCGACTGGATGAATAATTGGGGAGTTATACCCTAAGGATAAACTTTTGAAATATCTTCCTTATTATTGACCTAACAGCAAAAACAAATATAACAAAAATTGTTTGTAATTAGAAAACAAATCTTTTCAATTATTTCCCCAGTATTTTAAATATTTCCCTAGTATTTTAAATATTTCCTTAGTAAATATTTCAAATATGTATATCCTAATATTTTAGATATTTCCTAGTATTTCAAATATTTCTATTATTTCAAATAATTCCTAGTATTTTAAGTAATTCTGGTATTTCAAATATTTCAAACATTTAAATTATTTCATTTATTTTTATATATTTTCCTACTATTTTAAAATATATCCGTATTATTTAAAATATTTCCTAATAATTCCAAATATTTCCTTATTATTTCAAGTATTTTTTAGTATTTCAAATAATTCTTGTATTTCAAATGCATTTAAAATATTTGAAATACAGTGATGCCTCGCATAACGAACGCCTCGCATAAAGAACGCTGCGCAAAACGAACTTTCCGTTCGACCGTTACGCAACTCGCACAACGAACCTCGCTTCTCACAACGGACTGCGTCGTATTTCATGTCGCCGCTCGAACGGAGGTAGAGGAGGAGGATGTGGAGGAGTATATTGAAGAACACCAAGAAGAGCTGACAACTAAAGAGCTACAAGCACTTCTGGCCCAGCAACATGATGAAGCTCAAAGGGAAGCTTCATCTGACAACGAGGAGGAGCAATCCAATCAACCAATTTCAACTGCTGCCATCAAGGACATCCTGGTCAAATGGGAAGAGGTACAGGCAGTGGCGCACCCAGAAAATTTTCTTGGGGGGGAGGGGTATACAAAAAAAGGAAAGATATAAAAAAAAAACTCCTCGCTTCTGAAATGTGATGACAAAAAAATAAAAAGGTCCTCACTTTTCCCACTGTAAAATACAAGTGGTGAGTAAAAAAAGAAAAGGTTCTCACTAATAAAATACAAGCCCCCGTCCCCCTAGTCCCCTGCCCCCCCTCTGGATGCGCCACTGGGTACAGGAGTTTACCAACACTCACTATTCAAACTCAGTTGAGGCCAACAGGACCAACGATCTCCACAATGACACCCTTGCCCGTTATTTCTGGCAGGTGTTGAAGAAGAGGGAGACACAGACAAAAACTTGGAAAAGTTTTTCAAGAAGCCAGCAGCCAAGAACCAAGAAGCAAAGAATGGAACAAGGGGATTTGACCTTGCAAGCGTCGGTAGACTCTCCTAAATTTGACTCTGACTAAACAAAAAAAAAAAAAACAATTAAGAGACCTGCTGCAAACGCGTAAAACGTGTGTTTCTGTGTAAATCTGCGCACTTCTTCATTTGATTACCCATTTTTCATCTTTTTTATGTTACAGTACGATATTTTATGCTAAAGAACGAATTAAATATTTTAACATGTATTGTTATGGGAAAACGCGTTTTACATAACGAACTTTTCGCATAACGAACTTGCTCCTCGAACGGATTACGTACGTTATGCGAGGCTATCACTGTACATTATTTCAAATACTTTTAAATAGTATTTGGTATTTCAAACTTTTTGATCGGTATTTGGTATTGGAAATACTATTATTGAGTATTTTGTACAGCTCTGCATATAGGTCACTTAGAAAAAAATTAGCCCCTTCCTTGATAAAATCAATCTACATTTTAACTTATTGAAAAAAACACTTGGTCCTTTGTGTAAACATTTTGAGTAGCAATGTTATTTTATTTGGGATATAAGCAGGGCCAACTGGTAGGGATTGTGCAAGCGTGGGTTCAATGACCTGCCAGCCATCAAAGCCCAAACAGTTCGACAATTCTTAGTTAGGACAGTCATGCAACTGCGCTAACCTAAGTAGGGGAGCAACGAATTCGGGGATGCCTGCGTACGTGCGTGGATATAATTTATTCTGTTGCCTACCACGCAAAATATATTATTTCTATGTACATAACCGATCGTTGTAATAGGGATATATTTGATTTGTTCGAAGAAAATTATTTTAAATAACACGATAAAATTGATGTGAAGTGTGAATTTTCACACATTCCAGGGTTTGTAGGTATTTAATAGGCATAAGAAGCCAACATAATACTGGATGTCTAGGTATATTTAACACATCAAAATCAAATGTCAGTTTTGTTGATTATCAGTTTTATTCGTTATTTGAGAACTAAGAGCTTCATTTTTTTTTTTTTTTTAACAAAATTTAAATAATTTACCAAATATTCCAGCGTTTTTTCTGCATTTGCTTCGTATTCAACTCCTTATTAGATTAATAAGAAATATTTTACAGTGTTGAGTGTAGTGTGGTGTGAATAACTCAGTTCGCAACTATTAAAAAAATATAATTTATTTAAATATTTTAATTCCAAAAAAATTATCTTACGCATTATTTTAGCTATAAATCCATAACATTATTAGCCATAATTTAACCAAGAATTAAAAAAATATATATTTTTTTTTCAAAAACACTATCTGATCAAAAATTCCTCTCGTACGTTTCCGGCTCAGATCAATATACATAATCTATAATTTTTTCAGATTTTTAGTTTAACCCTTTTTGGTAAAAGGATGCGGTACAAGAACTTTTGCACATTTTTCGAAAAAAATATCTGAACAAAAATTCCTATTGAACTATTTCGGTTCCCATCAATGTTCATTACGGAGATTTTTTTAGATTTTTAGGTCAATCCCTTTGGGAGATAGGGTGGGGGACAAAAGTTTTATGACACATTTTTGGCAAAAATCCAATAAAAAAAATTGATTTTTCATAAATAAAAATGATTTTTGATCCACGCATTAAGAGGTTTCATTTGGTATGCCACTCAAAATTTTAAAAAAATATTTATTTTTCTATTATGGTAAATACATATTTGTTTATATTTATCCCGCACTGCATTTTTTTTTGAACACTATGATTTTCCTATATGTGGGTCAAAAAGTTGTACAAGCATGCCAAATTTAAACTTTCTGTGTTCAGCCGTTTGGCTACAATTTCTACCGTACAGACAGACAGACAGACAGACAGACAGACAAACTGACTGACAGAGACATATGAGTGACGTTATAAGGATTTTTTGGTGGTTCTACCTACAAAACTCTAAAAAGAGCAAAATTGACCTGCATTTTATGTTTTTCTAGAGAAAATTTATAGTTCGACACATAAAGCATTTATTATTTGATGGCCGTAGATATATCCATTTATGCTGTATCGCCTTAATGTTTTTATTATGAATAAACAAAATACAACAAAAAATAAAGAAAAAATTATAATGACAGGTTACAATAAAGAAACAATTTGTCATCTAAAATTTGTACAATCATTTCTGTCAACAGATTTTACTATATTTGTTATAAAAAAATTTAATAACCATATTTTTAAATTAAATAGGATTTTTTTAATTTACGATATAGGTATGATAGCTTATTATTCATGTTCAATCAAAATATTGTATAAGCTAAAAAAGTATCGAAATATCGAAAAATTACGTTTGCGTAAACTCGAAATGGGGATTCGCGTTCCAACTTTAACATATATTATTAAATGGAAAGTAATGTCCTTCTCGAATGGACACTACGAGTAGAGTCAGACTATCTACCAAATGGACGTTTTTTACCGACCGCCAACATATATAAGGGAGATATTGTGATCATACCGATTTTGACATTTCGAGATTTCGATGGATCGCCACGAATTGAAATCCCTACATAACGTTTTGATTATTACCAACCGCCAACATATATAAGGGAGGTATTGTGATCATACCAATTTTGAAGTTTCGAGATTTCGATGGATCTCCACGAATTGAGGTCCCTACATAACATTTTGACTCTTTTTAGCATGATGTCTGTCGGTCTGTCTGTCTGTCCGTCCCTCTGTCTGTCTGTCCGCCTGTCTGTCCGTCTGTCTGTCCGTCTGTCTGTGTACACGTGCAGAACAAATTCGGCTGAAAGGATTTTTATGAAACTTCATATTTAAGCTTCTGCCAGCAATAGGGCACGAGTTGAACAACATTTGGTAAAAATCGGTTGACTAAAAATGGGAGTTTACTCGTGTCGATTTTAAGATTTTTGCGAATATTTCACAACAGAAATATATTTCGAAAAAAATTATTGAACAATAGTTGCTATAAAAGCAATAACTAATAACTTTTATTTGAGACATTTTTTGATAAAACGAAAAAAAAGTCTGTCTGCCTGTCGGTCTGTGTACACGTGCAGAGCAAATTCGGCTAAAAGGATTTTTATGAAACTTCATATTTAAGCTTTTGACATCAATGGCACGAGTTTTTCAACTTTTGGTAAAAATCGGTTTACTAGAAATGGAAGTTTACTCGTGTCGGTTTTAACATTATTGCGAATATTTCACAAGAGAGAAATATTTAACAAAAGTTGCTATAAAAGCAATAACTAACAACTTTTATTTGCGACATTTTTTGATAAAGCAGCATAAATTGCGCTCCTGTGGTGGCCACAGTTGATTTTTTTTAATCGTCATCGGCGAACTGAATTCTCTCCGATTATACAAAATTTATAATAGTTAAAAGTTTATAAACTTAAGATTATTCTTTTCTTTTTGAATCAAATAGAGGGTGTATTATTTTTTTAACAATTTTTTACTCTTGCTATTATTGCGTATAAGTATTGCGTTTGACGTTTTTTATATTGCGAGTAGTACGCATCAGCTGAAACGTCATTTGAGCGTTAGTCATCTTGTGACAATAGGGCAACGCAGAAACACTTAATAAGACCCTACCGAAAACGCCGAGCGTCAGGTCAATGCCCTCTCCTGCATCCCACCAAAATGTTCACTGTTTTAGATAGTGCAGTTACTATAAAACTTTTACACACTGAACTACAAAAATAACAGCAATAATTGCATTGAAATTGCAACAATAATTGCATTGAAATTGCAGCAATAATTGCATTGAAATTACAGCAACAATTGCATTGAAATTGCAACAATAATTGCATTGAAATTGCACCAATAATTGCATTGAAATTACGGCAAGAATTGCATTGAACTTTCAGCAAAAATTTATGCAACTATTGCGATTTTAGCAACATTATTTCTGAAATTTCAATGTAATTGTGGTAGTGCAAAAACTAAAAATTTGCATTGAAATTGCACTACCAATTACATTGAAATTTCAGAAATAATGGAGCTAAAATCGCAATATTTGCATCAATTTTTGCTTTGACAATAATTCAATGGAAAATGCAGTAATAATTGCATTGAATTGCAGTAATAATTGCATTGAATTGCAGTAATAATTGCATTGAAATTGCACTAGCAATTGCATTGAAATTGCAGTAGCAGTTGCATTGACATTGCTGAAATAATGGTGTAAAAATGTATGAATACAAATTTGTAGAAATATTTGCTTGTAAACTACAACAATAAATAAACTAAAAATTTAATAAATAAAAAACAATAATTAAATGGAAATTGCATCAATATTTGCACGAATATTGCGGCAATAATTGCATTGAAATTGCAGCAACAATTGCATAGATATTGCAGTAGCAATTGTATTGAGCATTAAGTATGAATAAAAAATTGTAGAAATGTTTGCATGTAAACTACAATGGAAATTGCAACATTACTGCACGAAAAATTCAGCAATAATTGCTTTGAAATTGCAGCAACAATTGTATTGCGCATTGACATTGCAGAAATAATGGTGTAAAAATTGTAGCAATGTATGTAACTACAAAGATAATTAAATGGAAATTGCAGCAATAATCGCATACAAATTGCATGAAAATTACACGAAAATTGCAGCAATAATTGTATTGAAATTGCAGCAAGAATTGCATTGAAATTGCAGCAAGAATTGCATTGAAATTGCAGTAGCAATTGAAGCAAGTACTGACATTGCAGAAATAATAATTTAAAAATTGTATCAAAATTGTATCAATATTTGCATGTAACTACAATAAAAATTAAATGGAAATTTCAGTAAGAATTGCATTAAAATTTCAGCAATAACTTCATAAAATTGCAGCAATAATTTCAAAAAATTGCAGCAATAATTTCATAAAATTGCAGCAATACTCGCATAAAAATTGCAGCAAAAATTGCATAAAAATTTCAGCAATAATTGCATCAAAATTGCATCAAAATTTCAGCAATAATTTCATTGAAATTTCAGCACCAATTGCATTGAAATTCAATTACAATTGCAATATTTAAAACTCTAATTACAAAAATCCAAGTATCGCCCCTCTGTATTATTGTCTGCGGACGCCCCTATATGGATAGGGGCACCGTAGTCTTTCACTTTTCAAATCAACAATTTAATAAAAATTTGACAATAATTTTTATCACCGAAATCATAATGAAAAATGCAGCATTATTTGTTCGGATATTGTAAGAATAATGGCACAAAAATGTATGGAAATTGCATGGAAATTGTTGCAACAAATGTATTAAAAATGCATGAAATTGCAGCAAGAGCTACACGTGTCCTTTTAGACACATATTTTTGTTCTCTTTCCGTATAGACAAAAAAAATGACCATCATAAATTTATCTAAGTCGTAATGAAAAATTGCAGCAATATTTTTTCTGACGTTGCTAGGAAATAAGTATAAGATACATATATCCTTGAGAGAATAGTTTTTTCCAAGGAGTTTTTTCAAACAGATCAGATCGAAGGTCGTTGCCCTTTGTCAGGACCCCAATAAATTCCTAATAACTTACGGGAAAATCAAAACTTTTCCCTCACAGTATCCAGGATCAATAAAATTAAAATCCACCACAATCCCTTGTGTATAAAGAAATGATATTTCTATAGAATTTCCATGTGAGGCAAAACTTTCACAAATTTACAAAATATGCATCTCCCACTTTTTTTTAAATTCTATTACCTTGATTTTTTTATGACAATATATTTGTATACAGGGTGTTTTTGGAACTATTTAAGCATTGCCAACTTCTTTATTATAAGAAATATGAAAGAGGTTAAATTAGAAAAGATCGAGTATTTCACTCTGAAACTATAGTCTATGTCAGGTAAGATCTTATTAGGGTTTTGTAGGTATGACCAAAAAACCCTTATACCGTCATTTTGTCGTCTGTCTGTCTGTCTGTCTGTCTGTCTGTTCGGTAAAAATTGTAGCCAAACGGCTAAACCTAGAGAGTTGAAATTTGGCATGCTTATACAACTCTTTGACCTGCACATAGGAAAAATACTAAAACATCTAAAAACATATCCCCCTAAAAATATAAACAAATATGTGCTCATCGAAAAAAAAAATATTTTTTTTAAATTCTGAGTAGGGTATCAAATGAAAGCCCTTGGTACGTGGATTAACGATCAAATTTTTATTTTTGCAAAATAAATTATTTTGAAGCAATTTTTGCCAAAATTGTGCAAAAATATTTTTGTCCCACACCCTGTAGCCCAGATGGTTTAAACTAAAAATCTGAAAAAATTCTAAGTAATGTACATTGGTGTGAACCGGAATAGTACAACAGGAATTTTTGATCAGATTATGTTTTTGGAAAAAAAAGCATTTTTTGTGTTTTTTTGCTAATAATGTTGAAATCTTATAATTATATAACACATTAAACTGTAACGCGATCTTGGTGCAATGGTTACGGTACTAGCGTTCTGCCCAAGAAAATGAGTTCGAATCCCACGAGAAGAGACAATATTATTTTTTATTTTTTTTTTTGCATTTTTATTTTGTTAAAATTATTTTTTCAATGTTCTAGTTATATTTTGGCAAATGTTGCATTTAATTTTTAAAAGCGTAAATTTAATAACCAGTGGAAATTGTTGAAATTATAATTTAATTCTGTTTGAATGTATACGAAATCAAAGGGAGGATCTATGACTAGAAACAACCAATGAAGCCATAGGCGCAATTTTCAAAATCTTAATGAACCTTGCTATATAAAAAAAAAAAAAAATACTGCACATATTAAGAATCCTAAATAATGGTATTAGGCACTCGAATTAAAATTAACATAAAAATATTTTAACATCAAATTTGTTTTTAAAGCTCTTACATTAAGAGATGATAAATTATTTTTAAAATATTGTTCATTTTACAGTGAATACTACAAAGCAAAATATGTCCTACACTCAGCATTCCGCCTTCACTCAATATTTTTAGATTATATATCTATCTAAGAGGAATTTTTTCAAAATTTTATTGAACCTTACTATATATAAAAAAAAAATACTGCACATATTTAGAAACTTACATAATGGTATTAGGCATTCGAATTAAAATTAACAAAAAAAAAATATTTTAACATAAAATTTGTTTTGGCATTCCAAATAATCATTATTCACTTACTAAATACCTGCGAAACCCTGAAATGTGTGAAAATTCACACTTCACATAAATTTTTTTTCTAATAGATACCAGTTCGTCTCGATGAATGACGTAGATTTTACATATAGAAAGGTCAGTTTTGGAGTATCTCAGGCCGGAATTTTGGGCACGTTTTTTTCCATTGTTTATTTCCTCCCAAATTGGCTTACTGAAAGTGTCAAAGTTATACTTTACGTCGATGACACTACCATCCTGACAAGACATACGTGTATTAACGATTTGGTCCGAAATACAGAACTGGAAATGGTGAAAGTTGAATATTGGTTCATATCAAACCGACTTTCCCTTAATAACAACAAAATTCAACAAATAATTTTATCGCTTAACCGCAATATTAATATTAATATTCAGTTTGGGGGGCCAATCAAATTTCTTGGGATTTATATCAACAGTCAACTTAGCTGGCATGATCACATTAACTATTTGGAAAACGTTCGTAAAAGGGCAATCTATGGTTATGACATCGAAATAAAGGCTCAGTCATCTCAATGGAAGCTTCAAAATTAACCAAGATCCAAAAAAGCTCAAGAAAAGTTCTTCTCACTGTTTTCTTCGATTATCGTGGTATTCAGATCAATTCTGTAAAAAGTTACTGTAATAGTTACCGTGTAGTAACGTTACTACAAGATAACTTTTTTAGTGACTTTGATAGTAACTTTAAAATTTTTCGTATTCTGTAATATCCAACTGTAGTGACGTCGCTATGAAAGTTATATCTAATACAATGTTCCGTAACTGCACACCTAACTACCGCGGTCACGGTTACGGTAACGTCGTGGTAAGTTGTGGTTACCCAGTGGTTACCTGAAAACGCGTTTTTGTTACGGAACGGTAGTCACACCTCACAGTTGATAAAACAGACCTCTGAACTGTCATTTTATGGACGTTATAGGTTATAAATATACTCTAACAAACTTATTAATAAAAATATTTGTTTTATTAGTACTTATTTACAATGGCACATTATATAAGAACATACATGATTTTTCCCGATATTATTTTTCACGACAACGATCAATATTACTAAAAATCAGTTACTTACACTCATTCTTACTGTTTTAATTATAGACTATAGTAAAATAATATTATAATTTACTACTTGCACTACAAAGAAACGATTAATTCCCTCCACTTAACTCTCGCCTTATAGTAATTGTTCTGAAATTCCCGCCTTTTGTAATTTACATTAGATTTGAAGTTTGTAGTGGGAGGAAATAACCACAATAACCGCGATGTTAGAACCTCCCATGAAGCTGGATTTTTTATTATTTCGATGCATTTTTCTTGTTTTGTTATTACTTCCATACGTCTCATTTTATAACCCTCCCCCCTCATGAAACTATTTTTCGTCACAGAATAGAGCTTTTGTTAATTTTTTTTTTAAAACCCTAACTATTTTTTTTAATAATCTTAAAAAAGACTCATCTTAAAAATGAGGAATTGGAAAACACTTTTTGATCTTTAATATATTTCATTTCCTACAATATAAACATTTACCTACCCTCATACATACATATTTTATATATATTTCATTTATATAATTTTCTTTACTAATCTTCTTCATTTTCTATTATATCTAAAAATTACACTTAAAATCAAATGCCCGCCATTTTTATCTTCATAAGAACTAAGTTATTACTTATAAACACCAACATTTGGTAGTTACTATGATAGGAACTTTTATAGTAACATGTTACTAAATATTGTAGAAACTTTTGTCTTACGGAATACGAAATACCCCTAAGTTACTATGATAGTAACTGATCTTGCTTATAGTGACAAATTTAGTTACTATGCTCATAGTAACTGAGTTACAGAATTGGCTTGATTGCGTACCATGAATTTATATGTTACAATTACTAAAGAATACTATTTGAGCTTATTGCGTCGACTGCGTGAAGCAATTCGTAGAAAACGGCAAGATTTATGGAAGAACAACTCTTGGAACTTGCACCATGATAATGCACTAGCTCATACTTCATTGCTCGTTCGAGAAGACTGGAAGTCTGGAAAAAACGGTGGCATAAGTGCATTATATCAGATGGGGACTATTTTGAAGGGGACAATATAAAAATTGATGAATAAATATTGTTTTGTAAATTAAAAAATTGCGCGAACTTTTTGATTATACCTCGTATATTGTATATTTCGATACAATTGAGAGAAAATGTGTATGTATTGAAAGTTCATTGTCGCAGTCTCGTCTGCAAAAATGATTGTTCATTGCATCTACTTTCACGTCTGGCATATATATTTGGCTGCAGGCATTGTCGGATGTAACCTTAAAACAGTTACAGCGTTTCCGTTTTTCTCTTTAGTTATTTGCAGTACAAGGTTACCTGAATTTACATTGACCAACTGAAAATGTACCGTTATTCAATGAATTTAAATGTATTCGTACACAAATGTACCCTTTTTAAACATATGCTTTACAAAGTAATATATTTACTGTTACAAAAAGTTGGTATTAACATGAGTAGGGGACTTCTGGGGCCCCGGGGAGAAACTTTCTTTGCGGGCCCCGGGTAATGATCAATTCTATACTTCTATACCCGGGGCCGTCAAGAGGGTGAAAACTAATTCTTTCAGTTAGGACTCTGGATAATATAAAAATGAAGCGGGAATTTTTATTATAATACAGGTGAAAATGCAACTGATGACCTAAAAAAAAAGGTCCACACTTCCAAAATACAAGTGATGAGCAAAAAAAAAGGTCCTCACTTCCAAAATACATGTGAGTGACGGCCACGCGCCCCTGGCACTTGCCTCGATGCTAGGCCATCCCTACGGCTCTGCCCAGGGCCCTGGGGCCCTGGGTATTTTCCCCGGCTACCCCCCAATTGTCGGGCCCACCTTAAGCATAATGTACCTTAGTACACTTTTATGTTCCTGACCTACTCTATCATCTAGGGCAGTGCTTCTCAAAGTAGTGGTACGCGGACCAGTACCGGGCCGCGAGTGTTAAACTGCCGGTCCGCGGCGAGTTTCCTGAAAAGAAAAAAAAAAACAATAGTATTCGCGACTATAATTACTGAAACGGCGCACTATCGCCTTCTGAACTTTTGACACGAAAACTGATAGTCATCTATCAACGCATGTAAACATTATTGATTTATAAACAATTTTTGGTCAAATTTACGTTTTTCTGCTGTATACAGTTATATTTGAATTATAACCGAGTATTAACAAAGTTTACGAGTTTCCGAGTTTTAAAATTAATATATGTGAATCCATTTTATGAAAACATTTGCTGTTTGTAAATGAATATTTTCAGAGGTTATAATGTTGGTGCCAGGTTATACTCACAGAGATAATAAAATATTATACTTTGAACTAAAAACATTTATTTGAATACAGTGGTACCTCGGTTTTCGTTGACTTCGGTTATCATCGGCTTCGGTTTTCGTCGATTTTTCGCGATAATTTTTGTCTCGGTTTTCGTCGGTTGAGTCGGATTTCGTCGGCGTACCGCGACCCACGCGCTACGCAGTGTTGCGTTGTTTCTCGTTGTGTGAACATCTAGCCCGCCCGTCTAGCCAAACAATTCCATTGCTTTTCAGTGTTAGTGTTTTAGTACTTTTTTTATTGATTGCGATTCACATGAAAATAAATGCCTCGGTTAGATTATCCACGAAAACCGAGGTACCACTGTACTTAAAATCTACACATTTCTCTAGAAATTTTATAGAAAGAAAACTGGTAATATATTCTAGACAAGAAAACTGTCAAATATTTGCAAACTAACACGGAACACCCACATGTAATAACAAGGGGTTTTAATTATATTAACAATAGTTCATATAATTAACACCCCTTTAGTCAACATTAAATGATTTTCTTGCACATGTGAGACAGAGAAATAAAAAATTCAACGTTAAAAGCTTGTTTAAAAACATCTGAACTGTAGAAATTCATTCCATCAATAAATAGAAACAAAATTTTAGAATAATTAATAATCTTTCTTTTTTACTTGTAGCAAAATATAAGTATAAATGGTGCATTTACAAATTTTTAAGGCATTTTTCTCGTTGGTATTAAAATTAAATCGCAGAACTAATCAAGACACTTTGTCATACACTATAATTTTTCTAATAAAATTCATCTAATATTGGAAGATGTTTTTCCTCTGAATGACAACCATACACACAACAAGGACTATTTTATCTTTTTTTTCTTATATTTATCACTTTATTCGTTGTAAAAAGGAGTGAGAATAGACAGAAACAAAAAAACACATGCTGAACTATACGTAAACAACAACAGCATACTTTTTAGAAATGTTCGCTTTATTTCCGCTAGAGGGACACGCGTTAATTTGAGTCACCAATAATATATGCCACAAATATGGTACCAGTCCGTGACACATTCGAAATAAAACTTGCCGATCCTCCATATTTGATAGTTTAAGAAGCACTGACCTAGGGGCAGAGCCGCAATAAGAAAAACTTGCGCTAGGGGCAGAGCCGTGTTTTGGCGCCCTTGGCAAATAAAAGGTTAGGTTAGGTTAGGTTAGGTTCATTTCTCAAAATTCAAGTGATGAGCAAAAACAAAAGGTCCTCACCTCCCAAAATCCAAGTGACGATAAAAAAAAGGTGATGAAGTTCGTGCAATTTTTTAATTTACTAATCAATATGTACTTATTCATCAATTTTTATACAGTCCCTTTCAAAATAGTTTCCATCGGATATAATGCACTTATGCCACCGTTTTTTCAAAACACGCGTTCAGCTTCTCCGGAGATTTCGCTTTTATTTCTTCAATGGTAAAACGTTGTCCTTTCATTGTTTTTTTTTTTTTTTTTCATCTTTGGGACCAGAAAAAAGTCACATGAAGCCATATCTGGTGAGTAGGGTGGGTATGGTATCATTACGGTGCTATTTTTGGACAGAAAATCTCGAACAAGCAATGAAGTATGAGCTGGTGCAATTTCCAGGAATTGTCCTTCCATAAATTTGCCGTTTTCTATCAGTTGCTTCACGTAGCTGACGCAACAAACTCAAACAGTATTCTTTAGTAACTGTTACACCTTGCGGTAAAAATTCATGTCAATACCACGATAATCGAAAAAAAACGTGAAAAGAACTTTAACATTCGGTCGAACTTGGCTTTTTTGGGTCTTGTTTTATTTGGAAGCTTCCATTGAGATGATTGAGCTTTTGTTTCGATGTCATAACCGTACACCCACGTCTCGTCACCCGTTATGATGCGCTGGAGCAATGTTGAGTCATTGACGACATCATCTATCATTTCCTGAACAAGTTATTTACAACACATTTTTTGTTCAAAATTTAACAATTTCGGAACAAATTTTGCTGCCAATCGCCTCATGCACAAAATAGTGAAAATTTGCGCATAAATCATACGATGTACCAACTTCTTCCGCAACCTCTTTAATTGTAATTTTTTCTTAACTTCCACCACATTTTTTTGAAATGTCATTGCTAATCGTTGAAACATCTCGATTTCATTTTCAAAAAAAACAGATTCTTGTGGCGTATCGTGATTGGGGATGAAACATGGATTTCGACAATCCGAAGAACAAGAAATCATGAGTTCCTGGTCAACCATCAACGTCGACACCAACATTTGCAGTCGAAACATCTACAGTCACATTTGGTGGAATATGAAGGGCGTCGTGTATTAGTAGCTGTTAAAACAAAAGGAAATAATCACCACCGAAGATTATCGCCAACAATTGCAGTGTTTGAATGATAATTTGATACAAAAACGACCATCAATTGCATCAAATCGCCAAGTGATTCTTCTCCATGACAATGCTTGGCTCCATGTTGCTATAGCCGTGAAACAAACACTGATAAACCTCGAATGGGAGATTCTCCCGCACCGAACGTATTTTCCGGACTACCATCTGTTCCGATCGGTGCAACACGCTTTGGAAGTGGCACATTTCCATAACTACGGAGAAGTCGAAAATTAGGTTGCTGAATGGATTGGCTTAAAGGACAGACCATTCTTTCGTCGCGAAATTCAACTTCCGCCAGAAAAGTGGGAAAAAGTCATAGCTTCCGAGGGCAAATACTTTGATTAATGTATTCACGTATTTTGTTGTTGAAATGAATATCCAAAACCGAGGTACCACTGTACTTAAAATCTACACATTTCTCTAAAAAAACAGCTTTCAATGCAATCTCCTAATATATAAAATTACGGTATAAACAACAAAAATTTTGAAAAACTTAATATCTGTATATCTAATTTCCTGTAGCTCCTAAGTGAAGCAAGGGGACTCTACGAAGCATCGCCTTCTGATTCTGTTCTTTGCAAGGGCCTTAGTTACTAGCCAAGATTTGCCGGCCAATTTCTTGAGAATGACCTTCGCCAGGTGAATAGGGTGGTTGCGGTATCATTACGGTGCTATTTTTGGACAGAAAATCTCCAACAAGCAATGAAGTATGAGCTGGTGCAATTTCCAAGAATTGTCCTTCCATAAATTTGCCATTTCCTACAGGTAATTACAGGTCAACCTCTTCTGCGCGCTCCTTGAGGGTTCCATTCAAGTATCTGTATGTATGGTAACGCAAAACTTTTTATCGCCGCTTTAAGTTGAAAAATATTACTCCATAAATTTTAATATTTTGATAAAAAATCAAATCGTGGAAAATTTCTAAGGTATTTTTTGTGAGTCACTATTTTACCCTAACTATATCAGTATTCACCGTATTTAGTAGGTTAACGACCTATTGAATTTGGCAAATTTTAACATAAGTTTCGTTAATTATATTTTATAATTTGATGAATTTTAAAAGTTAGGGGAACAATTCGTCACGCCAGTATTACCTTACGGTGCTAAATACATATATTTCTCAACTTCAAATAGATTAGGTACGATAATATGAAGTTAATAACACGGCAGTGGGTTATACCTGTTTTATCATCAGTTATTTCAATAACAAATAATTAAAAACATCCAAATTTAACTTAAAATATGTCAAATCTATGAAAAAAAAATATATGTATATATTATTTTCTGTATTTTAATTACAGTAATTTGTACTATTTTATATTGTAAGTAGTTACGTGCTGAAAAGCTCAAATATACCTCATTGATGTGCACCAAAACAATGTAACTAACTTACATGCTGAAAATATGCACCTAAATGCGAGTACTGTTTGCCTATGTACTTAAATCATGTCTAGCGCTGTGTCCATCGCTAGCCTTGTCTGTATTCATTCTATGTTAAACCGTCGGTCGTCCAAAGTAACAGCGTTCAGCGACATACAGTCCAATATGCTTGCCAGGTAAGCGATCGCTGGCCCGCTTCTTGCTAATTCTAAGCTTATAGTCGTTTTTTTATTTTTTCTATGTTCAGCCGTTTGGCTACAAGTTCTACTTAATAAACAGATGGACACATGAATGACGTTATAAAGGTTTTTCGATCATACCTCTTAATAATAACATAGTTGTATTAATATTTAAAAATTCCATGAATT
Organism: Liopterus haemorrhoidalis; assembly: GCA_963971575.1. Classification (NCBI taxonomy): domain Eukaryota; kingdom Metazoa; phylum Arthropoda; class Insecta; order Coleoptera; family Dytiscidae; genus Liopterus; species Liopterus haemorrhoidalis. The sequence continues at coordinate 17,172,869 of OZ020623.1, forward strand.
TTTATTAGTTTTTTGAACCTGAAAAACGATATTTTTTTAAAACAAATAAATATTAAAATACTCAAAACAAAATAAATTATTCAGTAAATAGATAATATAATTACATGCCAAATAATATTGCCAATAAGTTCATAGACCTTTTTACGTCACATTTAAAAATGGGAAATATTCAAATAAATTTAAAAATACGGGTAATTCAGAAGAAATCTTACAAACTTAAAAGGAGTATTCCTTGAAAATGTTTAAACAAAATCCTCTTATTCATAACCCAGATTTAATTTTAACCAGTAAAATTAAAATAGACTAATTTTAATTAGTAGCATTTCTTAATATGTTCAATAATAATTAATGCATCTTATATCCTTCCTATTACTTCTAGTACAGGTGTTAATACTGAAATGATGTTGAAATCTGAAATAAATATTAGTTAAACTAAACGTTGGCAGATGTCACCGTGTTACGTAATTTGGCAGATGGATAACAGTGAATTCTTTTGCCCTTAGGATTTGGAAAACTTCCTATGAGACATATGTTTAAAATAAAATGATGTTATCTGTTTATTTAAAGGGTCATTGAATAATAAATTAAAATTGTACCTTGAAAAGACAGTTGTAAACAACAACACAATTATCTGTATTATGTGCAAATGAACGTAAATTAACGAAAAATTTAAACTGCAAATATATAGAACTGTTTTTAAGTTTTAGGCAGGGGTGGACTTGAACTGTTGAGTCCTACCGAGTGATATGAACATAGGGAAATAAATTTAAGATCGTAACGCCGCGGTGGTCAATTTTGAAACGTAGGTAGAGGGTACTTAATGTTATTGTTACATAGCTGCGAAAGTAAAATTATAGGAATAAATATATTTTACAATATTTTGTGAACCTGTTTTACTATTTTATCAATAAATAAGTATATACAAATGTTTATAAAGCCATTTTTCGCATGACAAGTATCTAAAAAAAAAAAAAAAACTATATTTTGTGATGTAGGTTATGGTGATAAAAAAATTTATAGTGGATTATTTCCAGTATATAGATGGAAATAAAAATTCACGCGTTGTATATGAGGAAGTGTAAGCAAATTTTCAACCAATGGCCCATCTTTTTCCAAATTTTTCTTTTCTAATTTAAGCTTTACGACAGTTTACAACTTCCTCGATTCCAAGTTTTGTTATTAATTTAACATTGTCTGAAATAGGTGGAAATCTGTGGAACGATAATTCAGGGTTTCTCTTTTTCCTTGACTTGCACATAGGTACACAACAATAAGATCTATCCATTTTATTGGACTTTGCCAAAACAAATCGACATAAACAAACTTAAACAGTATGACTAATTCCAACGACTTCTACTTTGAAGTAAGTTGTTAAAAGTTCACCACTTAGAATCTCTCTTATCTGGAAATGCCGATATTTTAAATAATCCACTACGAAAATTTTATTGCCATAACCAACAACAATCACAAAATATAGTTTTTAATTTTTTTAGAGACGTGTCATACAAAAAAATGACTTTATAAACATTTGTATATACTTACTTGTTGATAAAATAGTAAAACAGTTTCACAAAATATTGTAAAATGTATTTATTCCTATAATTTTACTTTCACAGCTATGTAACAATAACATTAAACCCTCTACCTACGTTTCAAAATTGACCACGTGGCGCGATAGTCAATCGATTTTAAATTTATTTCTCTATATTAAATACTTCTACGAGGTGTGATCAAAAAATTTGTGCAATTTTTTAATTTACAAAACAATATTTATTTATTCATCCTTTTTTATACTGTCTCCTTGAAAATAGTCCATCGGATATAATGCACTTATACCACCGTTTTTTCCAGTCTTCAAAACACTTCTGAAACGCAGATTTTGGTATAGCGTTCAGCTCCTCAAGCGATTTCGCTTTTATTTCTTCAATGGTCGTAAAATGTTCTTTCATTATTTTTTTCATCTTTGGGAAACACATCACATGGGTTAAAAAGTTTCGGTATTATTACGATGCTTTTTTTGGTCAGGAAAATCTCGATCGAGCAATGAAGTATGAGCTGGTGCGTTTTCATGATGTAATTTCCAAGAATTGTCCTTCTATAAATCTTGCCGTTTTCTACGAATTGCTTCAAGCTCAAATAGTATTCTTTAGTAACTGTAACACCTTGCGGTCAAAATTCATGTCAGTTCCATAATAATCGAAAAATAAAAAAAAATAAAAAAAAAAAAACAATGAGAACTTTAACATTCGATCGAACTTGGCATGCTTTTTAGGGTTCTGCAGGTATGACCAAAAAACCCTTATACCGTCATTTTATCGGTCTGCCTGTCTGTCTGTTCGGTAAAAATTGTAGCCAAACGGCTAAACCTAGAGAGTTGAAATTTAGCATGCTTATACAACTCTTTGACCCGCACATAGGAAAAATACTAAAACATCTAAAAAACATAACCCCCTAAAAATATAAACAAATATCTGCTGATCGGATTTTTTTTTTTTTTTAATTCTGAGTAGGGTATCAAATGTTATCCCTTTGTACGTGGATTAACGATCAAAATGTTATTTTTGCAAAATAAATTATTTTGAAGCGATTTTTGCCAAATTTCGTAAAAAAAATTTTGTCCCACACCCTGTAGCCCAGATGGTTTAAACTAATAATCTGAAAAAATTCTAAGTAATGTACATTTGTGTGAACCGGAATAGTACAACAAGAATTTTTGATCAGATTATGTTTTCGGAAAATAACGCATTTTTTGTGTTTTTTTGCTTGACCACTTAAAATATTTAATAACCTATCTAACACAGTTAACCAGCATGCTTTGATAGTGTAATGGGTAGCATGCTCGGGTTCTAATTTGCAAACTAAGAGGCAATTTTATTTTTTCTGTTTTTTTTTGCATTTTTATTTTGTTTAAATTATTTTTTCAAAATTCTAGTTATATTTGGGCAAATGTTGCATTTAATTTTTAAAAGCGTAAATTTAATAACCAGTGGAAATTGTTGAAATTGAAGACACGAAATCAGAGGGGCGGGGTTATGACTTAAGGGTGCGCACAACTGTATAGTTTCTTATACAAGACTAACAATCTGAAATAAAATTAGTAACAATAATATCTATACATCAAAATTTTCAGCGAAGTTTTATCTATCTAATAAGACATTTTTAATTGTAAAAAGAACTGTCATGTAATTGTAAATAAACAAATTGCATTATAGATGCCATCTTGTAAACTATTCGACGCATATTTGTGTACTATGCGGCAAATTGTAGCTAAACCTTCATTCTACAAATATATTTCATGATATTTTGCTCTATTGTGAAAACTAATTATAGTTATTGTACCTGGTAGTCTACTTTTGCCGCCACCTCGAGTCTGCCGCGGTTCTCAATATAGATGCTGGGATAAAAATGATTATTTAGGTGTAAAGAATACTTGTACTAAGTGACGATGCATTATCATCAAATATAATATTTATCGACGAAGGTTCTAAACTATAAACAATCATGTCCAAAAAAATGTTGACGTGTTATTTGAACATTTCTACACAAAACTATATAAATATAAAACTTATTTGAAACCCACAAATATATTTAAAAAATTTATGTGAAGTGTGAATCTTCACACATTTCTGGGTTTTGCAGGTATTTAGTAACTGAATGATGATTATTTGGGATGCCAAAACAAATTTTATGTCAAAATATTTTTTTATGAATTTTAATTCGAATGCCTAATACCATTATTTAAGTTTCTAAATATGTACAGTATTTTATTTATACAGCAAGGTTCAGTAAGATTTTTAAAATTGCGCCTATGGCTTCCATTGGTTGCTTATATCATATGTCCCACCCTCTGATTTCGTCAAACATAATTAAATTATAATTTCAACACTTCCCATTGGTTATTAAATTTACGCTTTTAAAAAATAAATGCAACATTTATCAAAATATAACTAGAATTTTGACAAAATAATTTAAACAAAATAAAAATGCAAAAAAAAAACAGAAAAAAGTAAAACCAACAGGATTCGAACTCTGCAACGTTCGCACTGCAATTTACAAAGTGCTTTACGAAACCATCTGAGCTACCAGAGTTTCTTATCTGAAGCGTTACATAGCGAATTAAATATTTAACATATTTTAGTTAAAAACACAAAAAATGCGTTATTTTCCGAAAACATAATCTGATCAAAAATTCCTGTTGTACTATTCCGGTTCACACCAATGTACATTACTTAGAATTTTTTCAGATTTTTAGTTTAAACCATCTGGGCTACAGGGTGTGGGACAAAAAATTTTTTGCACAATTTTGGCAAAAATCGCATCAAAATAATTTATTTTGCAAAAATAAAATTTTGATCGTTAATCCACGTACTAAGGGCTTTCATTTGATACCCTACTCAGAATTTTAAAAAAATATATTTTTTTTTGATGAGCACATTTTTGTTTATATTTTTAGGGTGATATGTTTTTTAGATGTTTTAGTATTTTTCCTATGTGTGGGTCAAAGAGTTGTATAAGCATGCCAAATTTCAACTCTCTAGGTTTAGCCGTTTGGCTACAATTTTTACCGAACAGACAGACAGACAGACAGACAGACAGACAGACAGACAGACAGACAGACAGACAGACAGACAGACAGACAGACAGACAGACAGACGACAAAATGACGGTATAAGGGTTTTTTGGTCATACCTACAAAACCCTAAAAATTACAGAACATTGTTGTGTGATACCTATTATTAAGTTATTGAGCAATAACATTGTTACAATAATTTTTTATACAATTAAAAATATCCTATTAGATAGATAAAAATATTGTGCAAAATTTGATTTATAGATTGTTACTTATTTTATTTCAGACTGTTAGTTTTGTATAAGAAATTAATAATCCTGGGGGTTGTACGTAGCGTTAAAACAACCAAAGGAAGCCATAGGCGCAATTTTCAAAATATTAATTAACCTATTTAAGAATGAACATATTTAGAAACCTAAATTGTTTTATATCTGTATTCATATTAAACAATATTAGTTTAATTAATTATTTATTTAAATAATTAAAATACACAGGATGACATACGATGATTAAATATCATAGATAAAGAAGGAAATAGATGCGAACTGCCGTTATATTTTTTTAAACCAAATTAGCGCTGTAGTTGTTGGGTTATGGAACTAAAATTGGTAGGGGAGGAAAGGGTTGGGTTTTCGCGGGTATTTCAAATGCTTCAGTGGATATAGTTATAAGCATAATTAAATGTTATTATAAAATGAAACAATTATTATGATTTATTTTGTCTATTTTTAATATTATTAACGACAACAATATTAAAAATAGACAAAATAATTCATAACAATTGTATCATTTAATAATAACATTTAATTATGTTTACAATTAAGAACAAGCAGTTAGGAATTATACAGAAACAGAAAAACAATAACTAGCAGAAATAATTATTTATTAATTAGACTAACATATAACATAATATTTACTATAATACTTAATACTTAATATTTATGGACACTTCCATGGACAAGCCATCCAATTTTGGATTTCCAATGTTCCTCATCCACATTTTATACAATTCTGGTGCCACACGTGTCTTCGGATTTAGAAAGCGATATCTTGTAGGTTCACTAATATCACACCCCAAAACAAAGAATTTAAGACCCATTTTTCGAATTAAACAATGAAATAACAAAATTACAGAAGACGATTTTGACACTAATTACAGATTTTGACGCTAATGACAGAAGCCGTAACAGGCAACATCCTGTCATGCGCGTAGCTATAGCGACTGGTAGCGACTAGGGCGCTATTCGTGTTGGGTTATGGAACGTAATATGGTTTTCGTTTTGCCATTAGAGTTTCACCCCCCTGTTAAATATTTATTTATATCATTGTTTTAGCAACGGTCACGTGGTGCACACCCCGCCAACCTAGTATCTGAAGTACTAGTTCATAGATACAATGTCATCAACATGACATATAACAATTACAAAACATAAATAATGGTCTTAGGTATTCGAATTAAAATTAACGAAAAAAATATTTTAACATAAAATTTGTTTTGGCAATCCCAAATAATCATCATTCACTTACTAAATACCTGCCAAACCCTGAAATGTGTGAAAATTCCCACTTCACATAATTTTTTTTTGGGTCTTTGTTCTGTTTGAAGCTTCCATTGATATGATTGAGCCTTTGTTTCAATGGCATAACCATAGATTACCCATTTAAGAACGTTTGCCAAATAGTTTATGTGATCATCGAGCTAAGTTGACTGTTGATATAAATCCCAAGAAATTTGATTAGCCCCCCAAACTGAATTGGAAACTTCTATTGAGATGATTGAGCCTTTGTTTCGATGTCATAACCGTACACCCACGTTTCGTCACCCGTTATGATGCGCTGGAGCAATGTTGAGTCATTGACGACATCTATAATTTCCTAAATGACTTCTTTCCGACATTTTTGTTCAAAATTTAACAATTTCGGAACAAATTTTGCTGCCACTTGCCTCATGCACAAAATTTGTGAAAATTTCTTCGCATGAACCATACGATATACCAAATTCTTCAGCAAACTCTCTAATTGTACTTCGACGGTTATTATTTTTTTTTTCTTAACTTCTACGTTTTTTTCCGATGATTGAAGTGTTGGGTCTCCCAACTCTATCATCATCTACAACTGAGTCACAGCCATCTTGAAAGAGTTTATGCCATTTGTAAATCGCTCGTTCATTCATACTCGACTCACCAAATGACTTAATATTTCTACTTTACATCACTTAATTTAACATTCCAACAAATTTAGCGTGCTTATTTGGGTTTATTTGGAAGCTTCCATTAAGATGATGCCTTTGTTTCGATGTAATAACCGTACACCCACATTTCGTCACCCTTTATAATGTGTTGGAGCAATGTTGAGTCATTGACAACATCATCTATCATTTCCAGAGCGACTTCTTTACGACACATTGTTCAAAATTTAAAAATTTTGAAACTAAATTTGCTGCCACTCTTCTCATGCCCAAAATATTTACAAGCAGTTATGGCGCAGTTTTGTTTTACTTGCCATAGGCGCCAAATGTACTCGTTACGTCTCTGAATAGACCACAATGCTATCACAAATGCATCTTAAATGTTTATGTAACATAGCAGGTAAAAGAGGTCTTTTATAATTATTGTTTTGTGTAAAATTTGTTTAAAAAAACAAACTTCTGACGCAAATAACGACCTTTGGTATCAACATATTTTTAGTTCATAATTATTTATCTGTAGAATAGCTTTTTTGCACAACGTTTAGGTAGATACTTTAATAAGGTTATATGAGTAAGGATACTATTGATACGATACCAGTATCGATATGTTTCATTCAATATCGTGATTTTAGTATCGATACTAATCTTCCGATACTTTATTAATATCAGTACATTTGACCCAATATCGTATCATATTTATGTTCAGCAAGAGTTCATATACAAGTTTTGCCAATGAAAAATCGGAAATTCCTTCGTAAAATGGTTGTTATCGTTTTCCTAATTTTCCTAATTCTGCAGTCCTAGATTTTTACTAACTAAACCTAAGCTAATTACCTAGTTTTTAGGTATACGAGTACTGTACTTTATTTTCTCCCAAAATTAGCCCATTAAAAATAATGTAATAAACTCTAGTAAATACGTCAATATCAATTTAAGTAATATCTTTATTAATTATATTTAGTTTAGTTAGTAAAAATCTAGGACAACAGAATTGGAAAAACGGTAATAAATAATACATATTTTACGATCTTACACAAAACTGGTGTGTATATAAACTCTTGCTAGGCTCTACGGCCTCGTCTAGATCTTCTCTTCATGAACGCCTCTTATTTATTAGGTCTTCCATGAACGAATCTTCCTCGCCTACGTTGTTTGTAGGTGTCCAATTTATTGGATTCCTAGGTCATCTGTCACTTTTCAGTTATGTATTATTATTATTATTATTAAGCCATAAAACCCTTTAGGGGTATTGACCTCTCCTACCTTTTACATATTAAGTAACAAAAGTTAAAATAGCATCTTGACATGAAATAGATTAAAATAATTTTACAATAGTATAAAATACAACAGGTTTACAATGCTCTAAAATTTGATCTACTCTTGACTTGTAAAATAGTGATAAATAAAATAGAAAGTTACAGTAGTGTAAATCACATGCTAAGTATCACAAATTAGATTATTATAAAATTAAATTAAAATTAAAATAAATAAAATTAAATAATATGTTGAAACATAATAAAATAAAAATGCAAATAAAATTAAAATTAAATAAATATAAAAGAAATATATAAGGATCACAATCATAAAATAACCCAGGATTGGAATAAGATTAGATTCACAAAATTAAAATGTAAGGTGAACGATAACATAAAATTAAAATATTGAAATTTAAAATAACATTATTGTCATTTATCAAACAACAGGAATTAGTTATGCGTTTTTAGATTTCTTTAGTGGATCGATCCTGAAAGGATAGTAAAGAAAAATTAGATTGAAAATGTAATCAAACTAAATTAATCATTCCTTATTCAATCAATAATGGATACAATCATAAATCCTTAACTAAATGATAATCATTAGTGTCAAATCATTAATTTTCAATCATTTTGAGATATTTGGCAGAAAAATTTGAATCGCTTGGATAAATTTATACATTACATATACGTATAATATTCCTAAACCTAAATTCTCAGTAATTTTCGGCCGTCTTGCAGCTTTCGACAGAGCATTTCATTTTGCCACTCTACTGACCTAAGAGGAGTAACATATTTGTTAATGTCTTCTTCAAATTTTTGTTGTGGCAATGCTCCGGCTCTAATTGTTCTTGATTTTTGAGAAACAGCTGTACCTTTAGAATCAACGTTTTTTAAATGCAATAAATGCATCGTTTCCGTCGTCTTTTAAATATCGTCTTTTAAGATGAGATATAAAATTCGATGAACTATTTTTATATCCTTTAATTTCCACTTTAGGTTGGCATTTACCACATTGAGCAATGAACTTATTTTGCCCTACATGGCATTTTTCAGCTAAATATTGAAATATATTGAATATTGAAAAAAACGTATCATCTACCGTTTTCGATTTAAATAAAACATTTCTTCTCCTGATGCTTCAGATATTAAAAGAGTCGATGCAGCAAAACTTTTACGAAATAGTTAACACTCATGTTAGCGAAAAAATGCAAATATATAATTGTAAAATATATCACTCAAATTTTTCACAAATTAAATCTGCGTCAGACGTCTACAATGTATAAATACTAAATTCCAATGTACAGTGAGAGTGAAAAAATCAAATCTCAATCAAGATTTTAGTTTCAATCATAACTAAAATTTTAATCATAATAATGAGTAAATATTTAATTTAGTTACCAGTGTGAATAACTGCATTATGAGTGATGTACCTTACTCATTAATCAAGTCTTGAAATTAAATTTTTAATCTTAATCCTCAATCATTAGTTTGATTGCAATTTGCCCAACTCTGGTCCTAGGTATGAGAATTCAGGTACTGATTCAAGATGATGGGATTCTAAGGCAAATGGGGTGTGTAGGTTCTGGTTGGTTAATATTTTTGTTTTTTCTCGGTTAATTGTCAACCCTATTTTCTTGCTCTCGCTATTCAAGTCATCGATCATTGATTGCAGTTCTTCGTAGCTGTCAGCAAATAACACAATATCGTCTGCAAAACGAAGATTGTAAAGGTACTCTCCGTTAATTTTTAACCCTTTGTGTTTCGCATCGATATTTTTAAAAACTGCTTCACGCCTCTCTTTATATTTATGGTTGGACCTTCTAGTTGAAGTTTAAGTTTTGCTGTGCTATATATATAGTTTATTATTCTTATGTACCTGTAATATATAGATATATGTTATTTAAATTATAAATTTATATTGTTGTAATGTTGGGACATGTATGAGAATGCCCGGACACAGACTGTAGTTACTTACAGGGAGTCAGTCCGAACACGCTCCATTGAACAGGTGTATATTAAAAACTAATAAAGTTATTGTTTAACTAAAATTATTATTTATTTATTTAAATAATACCACAGTACCAAGGGCCGCCCTTAGGCGGGGGCAAGAGGGCACCTGCCCCAGGCCCCGCGCTTCGACCGTCAAGTAATAAAATAATAAAATACATTAAAAATATTATTAAATTAAATTAAGATTTATAAATAGTTGGAAAAAAATTATATTTTCATTGAATATAAGTATGTGTACTTTGTTAATAGTTAATAATATTAAAGAAAATATCGTTATTTAATATATATATATAGATGGGGCCCCGCAAATTCAGTTTTGGGGCCCCGCAATTCCAGTTTTGCCCCAGGCCCCGCAAATGCTAGGGGCGGCCCTGACAGTACCTGTTTGATAACTAATCTATGCCTTGGATTTTTAATGCCCTCCATATATAACTGTGTTCTATACAGTCGAATGCCTTGTAAAAGTCAATAAAGCACATGAACAAGGGTTTTTGGTATTCGACGTATTTCTCTATTATTTGGTTAATAGTTTGTAGGTGATCTACCGTAGAATAACCCTTTTTGAAGCCTGCTTGTTCCGGAGGTTGTTTATCGTCTAATAGCGCACCTATGCGTTGGAGTATTATTTTAGTAAATAGCTTGTATATGACTGGTAACAAGCTAATTGGACGATAATTGTTTATATCGTCGCTTCTTCCTTTTAAGGGTTTTGTAGGTATGACCAAAAAACCCTTATATCGTCATTTGTCGTCTGTCTGTCTGTCTGTCTGTCCGGTAAAAATTGTAGCCAAACGGCTAAACCTAGAGAGTTGAAATTTGGCATCAGAGCCGCAGAAAGGGGGGGGGGCGGAGGGGGCGATGGCCCCTAGCGCACTAAGGAAAGGGGCGCCACATTGCGAAGGTGAGGACCTTTTTTTTTTTGCTCGTCCCTTGGATTTTGGGAAGTGAGGACCACCTTTTTTTTGCCAAGGGCGCCAAAACACAGTTTTGCCCCTAGCGCAAGTTTTCCTTACTGCAGCTCTGTTTGGCATGCTTATACAACTCTTTGACCCGCACGTAGGAAAAATACTAAAACATCGAAAAAACATATCCCCCTAAAAATATAAACAAATATGTGCTCATCGAAAAAAAATTATTTTTTTTTAAATTTTAAGTAGGGTATTAAATGAAAGCCCTTGGTACGTGGATTAAGGATCAAATTTTTATTTTTGCAAAATAAATTATTTTGACGCGATTTTTGCCAAAATTGTGCATAAAAATTTTTGTTCCACATCCTGTAGCCCAGATGGTTTAAACTAAAAATCTGAAAAAATTCTAAGTAATGTACATTTGTGTGAACCGGAATAGTACAACAGGAATTTTTGATCAGATTATGTTTTTGGAAAAAAACGCATTTTTTGTATTTTTTGACTAATAATGTACACAACTTATAGATACGTAACAAGCTAGAATACAAGGTGTATCCTGGCGAAGTGGTTATGTCTCTGGATTCTTACCCAATTAAATCAATTCGATCCCTGCAAGAGGAGACAATATAATTTTTTTTTTTTTTGCATTTTTATTTTGTGTAAATTATTTTTTCAAAATTCTAATTATATTTTGGCTAATATTGCATTTAATTTTTAAAACCGTAAATTTAATAACCAGTGGAAATTGTTGAACTTATAATTTAATTCTGTTTCAATGTACACGAAATCAGAGGGGCGGAGCTTATAACAACCAATGGAAGCCATAGGCGCAATTTTCAAAACCTAATGAATCTTGCTATAAATAAAAAAAAAAAAAAAATACTGCACATATTTAGAAACCTAAATAATGGTATTAGGCATTCGAATTAAATTAACAAAAAAAATATTTTAACATAAACTTTGTTTTGGCATCCCAAATAATCATTATTCACTTACTAAATACCTGCTAAACCCTGAAATGTGTGAAAATTCACACTTCACATAATTTTTTTATATAGTAGAACGATAGTAGATTGTGTCCATTGCATAGAATGATAGTAGATTCAGGCATGTGTACTACAGGTATCCCCCTTACTTACGACCTCCTAACTTACAAACTCCCATATTTACGACCAAATTTTATTTAATTTTTTTATAAGCACCATAAAACGTAAAAAACAAGCAAATGTTGGTCAAATTCACTTGCAATGCTACAGGTAAAATTATTTTTATGACAAACTATGTACTTCAATTACGCCCCTTTTTATTACAAGCATCCTTTCTAAGCATAAAAGCCACAGGACTCGGAAAATCCAAGTTTGTATAAAATAAAAATGATTCCTATATGCAATGTACGGTTTTTTTAAAATTCTATATTTCTATGATTTCTAACGTTTCTTGCACTTTAACAGTCTTCAAATAAAAATTGTATTTTTTTCTCCAGATAAGACCAATTTTGTTTATTTTTATCGCCGTTTTTCAAGTATTTGCAGTCAATAACTTGGGATTTAACATATATTGAAGTTAAAACCATTATTGGGGGGGGGGGTAAGATATGTAAACATATTTTGAAATTTTGTAAATTCCCCGACTTACGACCAAATTCGACTTACGACCAACCCTTCGGAACGGAACTTGGTCGTAAGTCGGGGGATACCTGTACTTTAATGCCCATACTACTTTAATCTATTTATTATTGTAAAACAATTAGATTGTTTATTAGATTATAAGGATAAAATGTTTTTTTTACGTTTTGTAGAAAATATATTCATTTTTATTTTCGATCCTTAAAAATATCGATATATTTTTTTTTTCGATACTATACCGGTATTGCTAATTTTTATTCGATATTGTCAATACCCAAATATCGATACTTTCTCAGTATCACATATCTATATATATAAAAGGCAGTGTCCTGACTGACTGACTCACTCATCACCGCCCAGCCCGAACCCCTGGGCCTAGAAACTTGAAATTCGGAGGGTATATTCCCTTCATGACGTAAGCACCCACTAAGAAGGGATTTTTCGAAATTCCACCCCTTTAGGGCCGATGGGATATCGACTTAGTTTTTACTTACAAGTATTACCCATACAAATGCCGAAAAACCAATTTCGGGATTTTGCCCTAATCAACCCCTAAAGGGGTGAACCTGCAATCGGGGTGGATTATACATCCCGTTGTATTTCCTGTGTTCGTTTAGTTGCAAGATTACTTTTTGGCACATATGTGTCTTTTTAATATATCTCGAAATGGTATTGACAGTTTTTTGAAATTTCACCCCTAAAGGGTGAAAAGGGGTGAATTGTGATTTTAAGGATTCTTTAATATCTCTTAGGACCAATAAGATATCGACTTGCTTTTTGCTTACAAAGATTACCCATACAAATACCGATTTCAGGATTTTGTCCTAATCAACCCCTAAAGGGGTGGATCTACAATCGGGGTGAATTATACATCCCGTCGTAATTCCTGTGTTCGTTTCGTTGCAACATTACTTTTTGGCACATAGGTGTCTTTTTAAAATATCTCGAAATGGGTTTGACAGTTTTTTAAAATTCCACCCCTAAGGGTTGAAAAGGGGTGAATTGTGATTTCAAGGATTCCTTAATATCTCTTAGGATCAATAAGATATCGATTTACTGTTTGCTTGCAAAGATTATCCATACAATAACCGAAAAACTTATTTCAGGAATTTGTCCTAATCAACCCCTAAAGGGGTGGATCTACAATCGGGGTGAGTTATACATTCCGTTGTATTTCCTGTGTTCGTTTAGTTGCAACATTACTTTTTAGCACATAGGTGTCTTTTTAAAATATCTCGAAAAGGTTTTGATAGTTTTTTAAAATTTCAACCCTAAAGGGTGAAAAGGGGTGAATTGTGATTTCAAGGTTTCCTTAAATCTCTTAGGGCCAATAAGATATTGACTTGACTTTTGATTACAAAAATTACCCATACAAATACCGAAAAATATATTTCCGAATTTTGTCCTAATCAACCCCTAAAGGATGGATCTACAATCGGGGTGAATTATACATCCCGTCGTATTCCCTGTGTTTATTGAGATATAAGGTTTCTTTTTGGCACATAGGCGTCTTTTTAAAATATCTCGAAATTGTTTTGACAACTTTTTTAAATTTAACCCCTAAAGGGCGAAAAGGGGTAAAATGTGATTTCAAGGATTGTTTAATATTTTTTAACACCAATAAGACATCGACTTGGTTTTTGCTTACAAAAACTACCCTTGCAAATGCCGAAAAACCAATTGTTTGATTTTGTCCTAATCAACCCCTTAAGGGGTGGATCTGCAATCGGGGTGAATTATACATCCCGCCGTATTTCATGTGTTCGTTTAGTTGCAACATTACTTTTTGGCACATAGGTATCTTTTTAAAATATCTCGAAATAGTTTTGACATTTTTTTAAAATTACCCCCTAAAGGGTGAAAAGAGATGAATTGTGGTTTCAAGGATTCCTTAATATCTCTTAGGACCAATAAGATATCGACTTGCTTTTTGCTTACGAAGATTACCCATACAAATACCGAAAAACTTATTTCAGGATTTGGTCCTAATCAACCCCTAAAGGGATGGATCTGCAATCAAAGTGAATTATACATCCCGTCGTATTTCGTCTGTTCGTTTAGTTGCAACATTACTTTTTGGCACATAGGTGTCTTTTTAAAATATCTCGAAATGGGTTTGACAGTTTTTTAAAATTCCACCCCTAAGGGTTGAAAAGGGGTGAATTGTGATTTCAAGGATTCCTTAATATCTCTTAGGATCAATAAGATATCGATTTACTGTTTGCTTGCAAAGATTATCCATACAATTACCGAAAAACTTATTTCCGGAATTTGTCCTAATCAACCCCTAAAGGGGTGGATCTACAATCGGGGTGAGTTATACATTCCGTCGTATTTCCTGTGTTCGTTTAGTTGCAATATTACTTTTCAGCACATAGGAGTCTTTTTAAAATATCTCGAAAAGGTTTTGGTAGTTTTTTAAAATTTCACCCCTATAGGGTGAAAAGGGGTGAATTATGATTTCAAGTATTCCTTAATATCTCTTAAAACCAATAAGATATCGACTTGCTTTTTGCTTACGAAGATTACCCATACAAATACCGAAAAACTTATTTCAGGCTTTGGTCCTAATCAACCCCTAAAGGGATGGATCTACAATCAAGGTGAATTATACATCCCGTCGTATTTCCTGTGTTCGTTTCGTTGCAACATTACTTTTTGGCACATAGGTATCTTTTTAAAATATCTCGAAATGGGTTTGACAGTTTTTTAAAATTCCACCCCTAAGGGTTGAAAAGGGGTGAATTGTGATTTCAAGTATTCCTTAATATCTCTTAGGATCAATAAGATATCGACTTGCTTTTTGCTTACAAAGATTACCCATACAAATACGGAAAAATATATTTCAGGATTTTTGTCCTAATCAACCCCTAAACGGTGGATCTACAATTGGGGTGAATTATACATCCCGTCGTATTCCTTGTGTTTGTTGAGTTATAAGGTTTCCTTTTGGCACATAGGCGTATTTTTAAAATATCTCGAAATGTTTTGACAACTTTTTTAAATTTAACCCCTAAAGGGCAAAAAGGGGTGAAATGTGATTTCAAGGATTGTTTAACATTTTTTAGGACCAATAAGATATCTACTTGGTTTTTGCTTACAAAAACTACCCATGCAAATACCGAAAAACCAATTTTTGGATTTTGCCCTAATCAACCCCTTAAGGGGTGGATCTACAATCGGGATGAATTATACATCCCGTCGCATTTCCTGTGTCCGTTTAGTTGCAACATTACCTTTTGACACATAGGTGTCTTAAAATGTGTGTGTTAAAATATCTCGAAATGGATTTGAGAGCTTTTTAAAATTTCACTCCTAAAGGGTGAAAAGGGGTGAAATGTGATTTCAAAGATTCCTTTATATCTCTTAGGACCAATAAGATATCGACTTGGTTTTTGTTTACAAATGTGACCCACGCAAATTCCGAAAAATCTGTTGCAGGATTTTATCCTAATCAACCCCTAAAGGGGCGATTCTACAATCGGGGTGAATTATACATCCCGTCGTATTTGTTGTGTTCGTTTAGTTGCAACATTCCTTTTTGTCACATAGGTGTCGTTATAAGATATCTCGAAATGGTATTGACAGTTGTTTTTAAATTTCACCCCTAAAGGGTGAAAGGTGATATCAAGGATTTTTTAATATCTCTTAGGACCAATAAGATATCGACTTGGTTTTTGCTTACAAAGTTTACCCATGCAAATGCCGAAAAACCTATTTCAGGATTTTATCCTGAAGAACCCCTAAAGGGGTGATTCTACAAATCGGTTGAATTAAATATTCCGTCGTAATTCATGTGTTTGTTTAGTTGAAACATTCCTTTTTGGCACATAGGTGTCTTTTTTAAATATTTTGAAATAATTTTGACAGTTTTTTTAAATTTCACCCCTGAAGGGTGAAAAGGGGGAATTGCGATTTTAAGGATTCTTTTATATCGCTTAAGTATAATAAGATACCGACTTGGTTTTTGTTTACAAAGACTACCCATGCAATTGCCGAAAAACTTATTTCAGGATTTAGTCCTGATCAATGCCGAGAGGGGCAAATCTACAATCGGGTGAATTATACATCCCGTCATTTTTCCTGTGTTCGTTTAGTTGCAAAATTACGTTTTGGCACATAGGTGCCTTTTAAAATATTTCGAAATGGTTTTGTCAGTTTTTTTTTAATTTCACCCCTAAAGGGTGAAAAGAGGAGGTGTGATTTCAAGGATTCCTTAATATCTCTTAGGACCAATAAGATATCGACTTGGTTTTTGCTTACAAAGCTTACCCATGCAAATATCGAAAAACTTATTTAAAGATTTTATCCTGAATAACCCGTAAAGGGGTGAATCTACATTCGTGGTGAATTATATATCCTGTCGTATTTTATGTGTTTGTTGAGTTATAACATTCCTTTTTGGCAAATAGGTGTCTTTTTAAAATGTCTCAAAATGGTTTTTACAGTTTTTTAAAATTCACCCTTAAAGGAGTAAATGGATATTTTTTATTCGATAGAACGTTCCTTTGACATAGATTAGAAATTCGGAAAGTTGATTCCTTCCATGACGTAAGCACCCACTAAGAAGAGATTCTTCGAAAGTCGAGTTCTAAGGGGCTAAAAGGAGGTTCAAATATAATTTCACCCAAACAATAATTTTTTTAAAAATTTATGATTTCATCACTGAACTCACTCCAAACGGGTTGAATTATACTACCCGTAGTTTTTCCTGTTTGTCGAGTAATAACATTCATTTTTAGCATATACGTGCCTCTTTTAAAATACCTCTCTCAAAATCTTTTCAAAAACAAGTATTTTGACTTTTTTTTTAAGTTTCATCCCTAAAGGGGTAAACTGGTATTTTTTATTCGATAGAAAATCCAATATTAAGACATGAAAATCGGAGCTTACATTCCCTCCATGACGTTAGAAACCAATAAGAAAAGATTCTTCTAAATTCGACTTTTAAGGGGTGAAATTGGGGTGAAATTTGATGTAGGGATGCCTCGATATCTCTTAGGCTCAATGAGATATCGACTTGGTTTTTGCTTTCAAAGGTTACCCATACAAATGTTTAAAACAAATTCACGATTGTGCCCTAATCAACCCCTAAATGGGTGAATATGCATTCGGAGTGTATATAATCGGGAATTATAAAAACCTTTGTATTCCCTGAGTTATAACACTTTTATTTTGGTACATAGGTTTTTACTTAGAAAGTGTTTGACAGTTTTTTTAAATTTCATCCCTTAAGGAGTAAATTGGTATTTTGTATTCGATAGACAAAGAGACATGAAATTCGAGAGAAACCCTTCGTATCTCATGTGCTAATGAGACCATCAATATACCGTAGCGAAGCACGGGTTTTTAGCTAGTCCCTATATATGAGTCGAAAAATACGAGGTTTACTACTTAAATTACGCACCGCAGTTAAGAGGTCGCTAAAAACCGTTTTTGACGCACGTACGGTTAATTATTGAGTTTTTATATATATATATATTTTCTGCATGTTTGGATCTCCGAATTCGAATAAAAAATCATTTTTATATGTATTTATTAATTCAGGATTTCAGAAATGATACGTAATTTATGAGTTAACAAAAACTTGTTTTGCTGTTTTAAATTTTGCAAACAAAATAATTATTTAAACATTAAGGAAGGTAAGTCATATTTATCAGTCGAGGACATTTTTGCGCCCGAGTGATAGCGAGGGCTAGCAATTGAGTCCGAGATTGGTAAATATTTAACTCCCGAATTGTTTATAATATTTTTTCCACTCTCAAAGTTATTTTTAATTGCATAATTTCTTTTTGATTAATTTATTTAAGATATTTGAATAAAATATCAGTATGCCTGTGGCCGGTTGCTATGGTTTTCATCAAACAATGCGTGAATATTAAAAGCGCTGTGTAAATAAAAATTTAGGTTTTGTTTCATACTTTTCACATACTTCTCCGGGGGAGTTCAATTTTTACTTACATCCCATTGTTAATAGTAACCAAAGCTTTCTCGGTAATGTGTATCTACTTCTATCAAACCAATGTCAT
The DNA here is from genome assembly GCA_963971575.1 of Liopterus haemorrhoidalis. Classification (NCBI taxonomy): domain Eukaryota; kingdom Metazoa; phylum Arthropoda; class Insecta; order Coleoptera; family Dytiscidae; genus Liopterus; species Liopterus haemorrhoidalis. The sequence goes on from OZ020623.1 coordinate 17,191,455, forward strand.
AACAATGTACTTACTATGTAGAGAGTTGAAAAAATTACCTTTGCCTTCAAGCATTTGTTTTCATTGTATCTCTTGACCAGAAAGTTACGCCTTTAGAACTGTTTTTAATTCTTACGGGTAGTTTTTTTAAGGAATAAGATACATTTTTTTACTTCATAATATTTTCTGATTGTTATTCTTTGAGATGCAAATACTAAATGTCATTAATTTAATATCGTTCTACAAATGTAATTTCGAATTACAGAATATTACATTTAAATAATAAACAATGAAGTTTTTTTCACCATCAAGGCCAAACTATTTGTTTACCTACTTATATTAATTATTTCGACTTTTTGTTTATACAATTAGGAATAATATGTTATGAATATATATTTACAATTTAATTTGGCAAGAAAAGGCGTGACTAAGTCAAATTTGGATATGGTAATTAAATGAGAATTAACTTATTATTTGTTGAGACGGTCAAGCATGGCATTGATGTTATAATGGCATTGGCAATATAATAGGTTCGTCTTATTACATAACGTGACCTAAAAGATTTTTTCGTCTTCATTAAAAAGTTTTAAAATTGTTTGTTTAAATATTTGATGGTCGAACACTGCTGGTACCAACAAACGTAGTAAAACAACTGACAAAGGTCTCATATGGACCAAGGCCGCACGCTAATTGAAGAAAAAGGCTCAGTAAAAAAGAATTCACATTGGTATAGATTCGGGAGTTTTAAAGAATATGGAAAATTATTCAAAAATTATGAGAAGTCGCGTTGGTCTTCAATTTCTAAAACCGACAAATACAGTAGGTGGCCAAATTATTAGGAACAGTACACCTCCCCTGCAATTTTCAAATTTAAATGCATTTTGTGAAAAAATAAATTGTTTTTAAATCATTTTTCTTCTATATTCTTGTTGCTGGTATCATTATTATTTTAAAAAGCGGGAGGTCGCCAAAGAAATCATCACCACCAAGGGGCAATTAATAGAAACCCTTATCAGAGAGGGGCATCACAGCCCCAATCTCCGACACAACGCAAAAGCCTGCATAGAAAGCATGCCCAAACGCCAAAATATTAAGATTTTACTTAATTTGTTAAATTAGCACATTTTATACAAAAATAAATGGTTATAAATAAGCAATTATGTCGTTTTATATTTTAAATAAAGCACTCTAATGAATAAAAATAAATACGAGACCCAAAGCCACTTATTTCCTAACTAAATTCATTTGAAAACTACAGAAAATCTGCACTGTCCCTAATAATTTGGCCACCCACCGGTAGGTTAACCAAGTTCGTGAATTAATCCCTACCAATCGATGATCGGCTGTTAAAAAGAAATCAGAGGAAGTATAGTGCGTTCTTTAATTCGGAGGAGTAAATTCAAAAGTTAGATTAATAGTATGTATCGTAAATACCAAATTTCAACCAAGAATGGGATTTTTCGTCCCGAAAATACAAAATTGCTGAATAAATGTCATTTACGGAATGCGGTTCAATCAAATCAAATCTTCATTTTTCTCGATTTCTTACTCCACTCCACTTTATTATGGCGCGAAACTGTCCTATGTTCAAGCAATCCATGATAAATTCATCATCATCATCGCCTTGGTGGAACTGTTTAAAATATGGGTCATATTGTTTTTAAATAGGAGACCAATCTATATTTGCCGCTCTGGGTAGTTGCCGTGTTTGTGACCCCCTAGATCAGAACCTGCTGAGAACCACTATTTTAATTAATCATTGCTCGTCTAAAACAAGCTTTACCTATTACAACACAGGTTTAAAATAAAAATACAATAGATTTAGAAATATAAGCACATCCGTATTTATCATAAATTCTACTAGGACAACTCACAACAGGAAAAATGAATCAGAAAGCAAAAGTCCTTCAATTGATTCATTTATTTAAAAACTGTGTTCTATATAGATTAGTTATCAGGTATGATTCTGACGCGATAGATAAATTTTTGTGTAATACTTTTGTATACATTGTCTATGAACCTATTCCACGAAAACTGGCTGGTGTGCAATAAAGCAGGGTTTCTCAACCAAAAACGTATCGTGAACCAGTAATAATTGTTGGTTCATTTTTTGAAATAAAACAGTGTTTTTTTTTTTTTTTTTTAATTTAATGGCCTTTGCTACTTTGGCAATTAGCCAGGACGATTTTTATGTGAGAAAATTTCCATGCCTTAACGGGATTCGAACCCGAGACCTTCGCAACGCAGAGCACATGTGTTACCACTACGCTACGCTGGTCGGCACAAACAGTGTTGTAATGTATCTAGTTACAAGTATACAGTAACTAGATACTTTTTGAAATATGTATCTGTATCTGTATCTAGATATTTAAATTTAAATATCTTGTATCTGTGTTTCAGATACTTTGCTCGTTAATTTATTTTTATGCCGTGATATGATAGTTTATTAATTATAAATTGGCATCATGAATATTTTATTTTTGCTTTAAGCAAAATTCAATTTGAAAATCTGATATTTACATATTAAATTTATATAGAATGTCAAAAAAAAAAAAATATATATATTTCACTCATTTTTCATAGCTTTTGAACGGCCTTAAAAATAGTGGGTATTATATGCAACACTGAAAAATGGGTCATTAGTTACGAAAACTAAGTTTTTGAATAAATATTGTTGGTATTTTGATGAGCAATTTACTAAAAACGTATGAAAAATTATATCCACACAAGTGATTTGAAAGTGGACTGCGATTTTGTGAGGTCTTGGACAAGACAAATTAAGGTCCTTCAAAAGTATTCAGTGATTTAAAGTACACTTAAATAATTTTTTTTTTTTTTGAGGCATTCCGTCACTTCAGGCCTGGCTCTAGTCCGCCTCACCCAAGAGCCGGGCATTCTAGCGTGGATATTAAATTTATTTCCTTATTGAAATCAGTAAGGTAAGTAGGTGTTTTTCCCAAAGGACATATATAAATTTTCATATAAATTTAATTTGTAAGCGTCAGAATGTCAACTGAAATTTTGTTTGTAAATTAAATTTGTATGAAATGTCAAAAAAAATCACATGTTTCTTATCAGAATTTTTTTATTAGTGATCAAAAATAAGGGCTAAAATTTGATGGAAAGGAACATTCTCTTAACAAGAACATAGCTGCGTATCTAGTTAGTACATAATACATACGTTATTTAGTAAAAAATTATTGCTTAGAATAGTGTTTTACCTTGAATTTAGTGGGCTTTTTGTGACATCACGGTTATTTTTGAACAGCAATTTTTGAATTATAATGCATTGTTAATTGTTAGCTATTATAAGTATTTCAATAAAAATGAATTTCTTAAACATGTTTTTATATGATGTTTTAATTTTTCAGTGTTTTTCCAAAAGTATCTAGCTGTATCTAGATACACAAATTTTTGGCATATATCTGTAACTAGATATTTTTTATTATTATGTGTCTGTATCTGTATCTAGATATTTTTTTTGCTGTATCTATTACAATACTGAAAACAAATATATTTAATGTGTTACTAATTACATTTATTTTATTTGTAAAAAATCATAGAAAGTTTACAGAAAATAAACAAAATATAAATTATTTACATAAAAAATGTGCGTAAAAAATTAAAAAAATAAAAACGCAAAAAGACACATACAAAAACTTACGCGGACCACAAAATTTTTTCTGCGGACCACTGGTGGTTCGCGGGACACCTGTTGAGAAACACCTGTTCTCATCCAATCTTCTTTCGAAATCATCATCATCATCCTTCAGCTGTTCGGATCCACTGCTGGATATAGCCACCTCCCTTAACAATTTCCAGTTTTCTCTGTCTTGAGATTCTTGTAGCCATTTCGTAGATATACAATTTAGGTCATTAGTCCAGCAAGTGGACGGTCTTCCCCGGCAACGTTTATCTGCCCATGGTCTTCACTCGAGAATCCGTTTGGTCCATTTGTCGTCTGTTGTTCTAGCTAGATAGCCTGCCCATTTCCATTTCAATTCAGCTATTTTTACAAGGATGTCGGTTAGCTTCGTCTGTTGACGAATATCAGCATTTGTATTTTGTCCCTCAGCGTTATACCGAGCATAGTTCGTTCCATGGCCCTTTGAGTTACTTGAAATTTCCTAGCAGAAGCTTTAGTCAGTGTCAGGTTTTCCGCATCGTAGGTTAAGACGGGCTTAAACACATAGTTCGAAAGCTTTATTTTTAAGACACATTGGGGTAACATTTTTAAAAATATTTATCAGTTTACCAAATGCTGTTCATCTTTATGATATTTCTCTTGAAGGTTCTCGCGTTTGATTGTCAGTGTTTGGGTGTCGCTAATCACAGTTTGTGTCGTAAATGAGTTTTTTACATTTTTATAGTTTTGTAGGTATGATAAAAAAAAACCTTATAACGTCACTCATATGTCTGTCAGTCAGTTCTATAGATATCGTGGCCAAAATCTGAACTTAAAAAGTTGAAATTTGGCATATTTGTACTACTCTTTTACACACACATAGGAAAACTATTGAGGGATAAAAACGCATCGCGGGAAATATAAAAAAATATGTATCCAACGAAAAAAATAAATATATATTTTTTTAATTTTGAGTCGGGCATCAATAGAAATCTCTTAATTCGTGGATAAACCCACAAATTTAAATTTTTGATAAATAAATTTGTACTGGTGTTATCGACAAAAATGTGTCAAAATTCTATTGCTCCCCACTCTATTTCGCAGAGGGGCTGATGAAAAATCTCAATAAAAAATCTCAATAATGTACATTGATGGGAACCAGAATAATTCAACAGGAATTTTTGATCGGATTAATTTTTCAAAAATATCGTATTTTTTGTTGATATATTAATTATTGTTTTTTTTTTTTTTTATAAATTTATTGTGATATCAAAATAAAGCTCTGAAAAGGCAAATTAAGTAACGAAAACTAGTTTATTATAATTTCTTTATTTTAAGAAGATTTTTGCCGCTTGAAAAAACTTTTGTCGTGGTTGTTAATATAAAAATTGGAAAAAAGTCTAGTACCACAAAATTTTTTGACCTACTAATTATTTCGAAAGTTATCGAATTTTTTGTAACACCGGTGCTTACAATATTTATCTGAATGCCTAGAGTACAGGGAAGATGTACTCAGTACGTTTGTAAGTCTCTGGATGGAAGCTTGCTGATATTGACTTGATATATAATCTATTTTGCAGAATATATGTACTAGGTATAATATTTTTTGACCTTTTCGGTCAATTTTCTGACACTTTCGGTCCATTTTAGGATCCTATCGATCAATTTTAGGACCCTTTGGTCAATTTTCGGACTTTTTATGTCAATTTTCGGAACCTTTCGCTTATTTTCGGACCCTTTCGGTCAATTTTCGGACTTTTTGGTAAATTTTCGGAAACTTTCGGTCACTTTCGGTGAATTTTCGGACCCTATCGGTTAATTTTCAGATCCTTTCGGTCAGATTTTTAAGCTTTCAGTCATTTTTCGGTCCTTTTCGGTCAGTTTAAATTAAATTACTCATAGTAAATTTTTTAAATACCAATAAATTAAACCCCTAATTCACGAATTAAACAAATTGTGTTACATTTATCGAAATGGGTTTTAGATTTTGGAGCTAATCTGGTCGCCATAAAATTTTAGAACGTCCATCTTTGACTTTTTATTTTATTTTATTACTTATAATTCTGCATTCCTAAAAAAGGGCTGTCCATTTTATTAGAATATAAAGTATAAGCACGTGGATTATTCTTTCAAAAGTTATCAAAATTCTTGGTATAGTATTTACAATAGGAAATGGCCGGTCTTGTTAAGAAACTTAACAATGCGATTAATTATAATTATTTAATGCTTTTTTAATAATTTTTTCAATACAAGTCAAAATCACGCCAATTTCTTTCCTAAATTGCATCATACTTCAAGTAGCGTCTCGAGTTGACTGACAACATAGCATCTCTCGTTCACACCAACTCTCACACACTAGCTCTCTGATTGGTCTATGTATTTTGGTGGGGGAGACAATTTCTTTCTCATTTCTCAAGCAACGCTTGAATTTTGAACGTTTATTTATTTATAATTCGTTCGAAATGCGCTGTTGGCAAATATAATTTAGACATATTTTTTTGTAAATGGTGTTTTTGATTTTTTTGTCGATTAAAAATTAAATTATTGTTAAATATTAACTAATTCATAAATATTGTCAATAGATACATCATTTCCACTATTAATATACTGGGGTGTGACTAGGGATGGGAATTTATTTTTGAATATCGATATATGCGCGATTCGATACATCGTAAGTGTGATATCGATATTCGATATATATCGAAGTAAAAATATCGATATTTTCGATATATCGAAATAACTAACACGTAACATGTAAGATATATAAATTACATATTTTTTGGTTGGCTAGACGGGAAAAGAAGTCGCCAGTTGACAGACAATCACTTTACAGTTGGTACTCACCCAGATACCAAACAAATTTCTAATATTATCCTTGTTAACTACTCTCTTAATTATATATATATATATATATATATATATCTATATGCTGTTCACTTTTGGAAGGACAAACCAGATTTTTTGGTTACTTTTATAGTGCATTACGGTCTTTAAATATCAAATACAAATATTCCTTACACTGTAAAACCGACTTTAGATTTATTGGTTATGATCATTATTAAGAAAGTGACATTTTTTATAATTTTTTAATACCAACATGACAATTTCAAAGGTGCAAATTATTGAAATCAAAATTTCGTCTTACAGATTATTCCAAACGATTAGGCGGAACTAAATGGAAATTTCGTTATCACGAAAAGGGAACTTGCTTGTGTTATTTCATGTTTCAGGTTTGGTATGTGAAAAATTAAAATTCCAACAGTGAAACCATGGAAACATATGACATATGTCAAATATTTTAATACATTTTTCCATATTTTGAAGACAAAAAAATTAATAAATGGGAAATTTTTATTAAGAATGACAAAAAACTAAAATGTAATGAAAAGGACATTTTATAATGACAATCAATTTAATCTAGAATTTGCAATGTGAGCATGATTTTCAAAGCTTAAACAAAATGACCAAAAGTCCGAATTAATTGATAAAAATTACTAGATTTCAAAAATTAGTTCCGTCTAAACGTTTGGAATAGCCTATAGTTTGTTTTTACAAAAGTGAACAGCATATATTTAAATGTAAAAAATATACAAGAATACCGATATTTTGTGCGAATATCGATATTCTGCGCGATATATCGCATTTCAAATATCGATATAAAAATATCGATATATTTTTCTAAAGTATCGATATTTTCGATATATCGATATATCGTTCCCATCCCTAGGTGTGACACACCCCATTTGGTCAAGCTTGGGTTAACTAGTGTTCCATACAGAACAATTCAACGTATCATTGTTCGTGGCAAAAATCAGCAGCGAAAACGATCCGATTTACAAGTTTTCAAGAAAATAGATAGTTTTATGTCTAAAACAATAATAAATAAAATATACGACTTTTATTCGAAAAATATAGTGTCGACTGTGCATCTTTTAACAAAAAAGTTTTGAAGAAAACGGAATAGAATTTCCATACAAAGTTAGCCATATGTAACTAATATGGAACCAATTAAAAGGTAATGTGCGCCGGAAAAATACAACACCGACAGAAAGTGGCATTGTAGTAATATTAATTAAAGATGAAACAAATGCAATAAGTAGTGATTTGTGGAAAAAATGTGTAGGACATGTAAAGACAATTGATACAATTTTTTTTATAAATCCACCAAATAAATCTTCAATAATTATTAATTTAATTGACAGTGGTAATGACACAAACTCTGATACTGGTATAAACAATGATAATAGTGATAATGATTAATATTTTAATAATTTTAAATTACCCTAAATTGGCAACTTTTAAAAAAAGAATGATTTTTGTTTGTGTAAATTTGAAGTATTTAATATAGACTATAAAGACTTTAAAGCAAAATGATTTTTATACATGCTTATATTTATAATTCAAATATAGCCAGCCATAAGCCTAATAAAAATGTGAAAAGGAGTGTTATGTGAGTATATACAGTTCACTGTAAATAGCATATAAGAAAACACGTTTATTTTAAATAATTATTACGGTCCTGTCAACAACTATTAACAGAACCATAAATTCAGCAGGTATAATGGTTATACTGTCAGCCATTATTGGAATCAATAAGTTAGGGTGGCCATTTCGTATTGCAAATACTATAATATATGTATACCATCAATTTGTTATCACCTATTAAATATCTACAAAACCCTGCAATGTGAGAAAATATACACTTCACATAATTTTTTTTCTGTGCCCTTCCATTATAAAGTGCTACTACCTATCGGAATACCTTCAAAATAATCATGATTTGCAGTGTCAATATTTTCTTCAAAAGAAAAGTTCACACTTAATTAATACGATTTATTATTAATTTTATGACGTAATTCCCGTGACATCGTGGATCACCTACAATCATTTTACACCTCAAAAACTACAATGAAGGTTTGTAACATTATTTTTTAAAGGATATTTTTAAAAGGTCAAAATGTGTGCACGTGTAATCTCACCATGTGTATCAAACCATTGAGTTTATGAAAGTTCAAAACAAAATAACTAAGGGAAATGTTAAAAGCCCTTCAGCGAAGTACAAAACAACGCAAATAACTTATTTACGATACTCTGTACAAATAAGTTAATTCTTAGTTAATTGCCACAGCAGCAAAGGCAATTCAATTAAAAAAAAAAAAAAAAAAAAAAACGCAGCACTACTTTGTTTACTGTTTGAAAATAAATACCTTTTTTATACCTTTCAAATATTAGCAAATATTCGGGTCTATTCTGTATAGGCTGACCAGATTTTTTTTACAGAAAAAGAGTATACTAAAACAAAAATGTCACACTCCAAAAATACAAGTGACGAGGAAAAAAAAAGGTCTTCACTCAAAAATAATAGTGACGAGCAAAAAAAAAGGTCTTCAAATATATTCAGGGTTTTTCTATAAAAAGTAAGAGTATAGAGGATATTACAGAGTATAATACTCTAAAAAATCAGCTGTGGCCACCACAGGACCGACCGCCATCGTAAAGTACTTATATAAAATACATTCTAGCAGCAGAGTAGAAATAACTTGGCCTAATATTTTCTAACAGAGATATAATTTATCATGACCATGGAAACGTTAGATACAAGTATGAAAAATATTCGAAAAATTTTACAGAAATTATTCGAAATTTTTCGTTTTATCAAAAAACGTATCAAATAAAAGTTATTAGTTATTGCTTTTATAGCAACTTTTGTTCAATAATTTTTTTCTAAATATTTTTATGTTGTGAAATATTCACAAAAATCTTAAAATCGACACGAGTAAACTCCCATTTTTAGTCAACCGATTTTTACCAAAAGTTGATCAACTCGTGCCATTGATGGCAGAAGCTTAAATATGAAGTTTCATAAAAATCCTTTCAGCCGAATTTGCTCTGCAGGTGTACACAGACAGACAGACAGAAGGACGGACGGGCAGATAGACAGACAGACAGACGGACAGACAGACAGACAGACCGACAGACATCATGCTAAAAATAGTCAAAACGTTATGTAGGGACCTCAATTCGTGGAGATCCATCGAAATCTCGAAACGTCAAAATCGGTATGATCACAATACCTCCCTTATATATGTTGGCGGTCGGTAAAAAGAGTACGTCTGGTCACCCTAATTCTGTATCTTAAAAAGTTAAAAATTTACTTCAAGGTCGAAGTTAAAAAAATTTTACCTTTACAATATTTTGCTATTCTGTAACTATATGGCGTTAAAATTTTAACATCGATGTGGTTAATTCAGTATGTTATATTTGGAATTTTAACTCCAGCCAAATATATGGTGTTAACATTTAACCAGTTGTGATTCTAACTAGAGATGGGAATTTCGGCTCAGTTTGCGGAACCGGATCAGTGGAGGTCATTCAGTTTGTTGAGCCGGTTCATTGATCCGGCTCAGTGATCCGGTTAAGTAAACATGTTTCCGAGACAAAGGTCGGTCGTTAGTTCGTAGGTAGAACGTCGCTTAGAGCCGGTTCTTGCAATATATGAACTGTAAACATGATCCCGAGACACAGGTCGGTCAGTCGTTCGGTCATAGGTTGCACGTCGCTTAGAGCCGGTTCTTGCTTAGACCCGGTCAGTTGTCGGTCGTTCGCTCGTAGGTAGAACGTCTCTTAGAGCCGTCTCTTGCTTAGACCCGGTCAGTTGTCGGTCGTTCGCTCGTAGGTAGAGCAAATTGAACAACAAGAGGTTAATAAGTGAAAAATTAATATAAGTGAACAAAAAATATATACAAATGCTTTTCAGGAGATCAGTTCGAATTAAACAAAGGAAACTGAGTGATCTTTTTAATTTACCCGAAGAAACATTTTAAAATATTTTCATTTGTCTAAAACTTCTACGGAAGATCACGTTTTACAAATGTTTTTTTTTTGAAAATTCGAGAAAAACCAAAAGTTTTCTCGATATATTTATAAATATTAAATGGATGTTCTTAGTAGTCAAATAACGAATAAAAATGATTATCAAAAAACTTTTTTTCAAAAAAAAAAATATATATATACATCCAGCATCTGTCGACTTCTTACACTTATTAAATACCTACAAAACCCTGAAATGTGTAAAAATTTACACTTCACATCAAGTTTTTACCTATAGTATTTACAATACGAAATGGCCGGTCTTGTTAAGAAGCTTAACAATGCGATGTAAAGACAATTGAAACAATATTTTTATAAATCCACCAAATAAATCTTCAATAATTATTAATTTAAATGACAGTGGTAGTGACACAAACTCTGATACTGATATAAACAATGATAATAGTGATAATGATTAATATTTTAATAATTCTAAATTACCAGAAATTGACAAATTCAAAAAAAGAATGATTTTTGTTTGTGCAAATTTGAAGTATTTAATATAAACTATAAAGGCTTTAAAACAAAACGATTGTTAAACATGCCTATATTTATAATTCAAATATAGCCAGTCCTAAGCCTGATAAAATTGTGAAGGAATGTCATGTGAGCATATACAGTTCATTCTAAATAGCATATAAGAAAACACGTTTATTTTAAATAATTATTACGGTCCTGTCAACAACTATTAACAGAACCAGAAACTCAACAGGTATAATGGTTATACTGTCAGCCATTATTGGAATCAATAAGTCATTGTGACCATTTCGTATTGCAAATACTATACAAGTGGCATATATACATCTTTTAAAAATCTATGTTAATATGTTATGTCTCTTCCAGACAGAGGATGTACAATAATAATAAATACAAATGGTCACTCCTAATAAATTATTATTTTTGATGTATAAATGTATGTGATTCTCTTATTCACACGTGAATTAAACACGTGAATACACGTGATTTATGCACCTAACACGTAATGTAGTGTAAATATACCATACATAAACTTTTTTTTAAGTACTTAGGTAAGTAGGGGAACAACCTAACACAGACTTTGTTTAAGTTATTTCTCACCAAGTGTTACCAATATTTAATTCAAATAAATATAATATAGATTGTTATTATTAGGGCCATGTCGATAATGTTTGGTGCTTGAGGAACACCAAAGTTGGGTTGCTCCGCATAATTGGCCGGTGATCAAAACTAAAAAAAAAAAATTGATGTGAAGTGTGAATATTCACACATTTCAGGATTTCGCAGGTATATAATAAGTGAAGGCGGTATGCTGAGTGTGTAGGACAAATTTTACTTTGTAGTAATCACGGCAAAATGAACGATATTTTTAAAATAATTTATCGTCTGTTAATCATATAATAAGACTGGTTATTAAATTTACGCTCTTACAAATTAAATACAACATTTGTCAAAATATAACTAGAATTTTGACAAAATAATTTCAACATAATAAAAATGCAAAAAAAAAAAGAAAAAATAAAATTCACTCCGTACTCGAACTCGAAACCCTTCGTTTTCCAACTCATTTTAGCAGTGCTCTAACCCATTACGCTACGCACGCTTTGCATGTGAGTGTCTTACATTGGTATAAGTTTTATACTTTGTGAACCAAAAACCACAAAAAATGAGTTATTTTCCGAAAACATAATCTGATCAAAAATTCCTGCTGTACTATTTCAGTTCACACCAATATACATTACTTAGAATTTTTTTAGATTTTTAGTTTAAACCATCTGGGCTACAGGGTGTGAAACAAATTTTTTTTTGCAAAATTTTGGCAAAAATCGCATCAAAATAATTTATTTTGCAAAAATAAAAATTTGATCGTTAATCCACGTACTAAGGGCTTTCATTCGTTACCCTACTCAGAATTTTAAAAAAATATTTAATTAAATGCAATTAATTAAATGCAACATTTGTCAAAATATAACTAGAATTTTCGATGAGCACATATTTGTTTATATTTTTAGAGGGATATGTTTTTTAGATGTTTTAGTATTTTTCCTATGTGCGGGTCAAAGAGTTGTATAAGCATGCCAAATTTCAACTCTCTAGGTTTAGCCGTTTGGCTACAATTTTTACCGAACAGACAGACAGACAGACAGACAGACAGACAGACAGACAGACAGACAGACAGACAGACAGACAGACAGACAGACAGACAGACAGACAGACGACAAAATGACGGTATAAGGGTTTTTTGGTCATACCTACAAAACCCTAAAAATGTAAGTGTAAATTTTCATACATTTCAGGGTATAATTTTAAATTTAACTGAAAAAAATTTGCAAATGAAATTTTGAACTATTGTTATCAATACATAATTTAATTTTGAAGCTTCTCGAAATTAGGAATTTTGCATTTTATAATTCTAAAAATGAATTTTAAAAATGGTACATTTATCATTATTATTAGTTTATGTAATACCAAAGATTATAAAAGAACTTTTATAATCTTTGAGAATACTAAAATTATTGTAAATAGTACAATAATAGGAAAATTATTACAGTGTGGCTTTTTCTTTTCCTTTAATTACCAATTTCAATTAAGTATGTCTATAACAAAAAACTGTTCCAAGTGTTAGGATTAAAAAATTGAATAATTAAAGAGAGTTGAATATACATTTCATTAATTTTTATTTATAAATTTGGCAATATAAATAATTTACTTTTTTTTTGTTTGTCTGAGCTAAAAAGTTTTCGTTCAACTTTTTTAAAGAGTAAAAAAGTTTGAATCTCAGATAAACCAAATATTTCTTCTGCTGTCAACTGACGCTCATAGATAAAAAAATTTGGCTGCCGCTTTTTTACAAGTTTTGTAATTTACTATTTCGTCCTGACTCGCATAGCTTCGGAAAAGTTCGTATACTGAACCAGCTCACACATGCGCATAAAAATACTGGTACGAAAAAATACCGGAGTAAAACTACTGTATATACAGTGTTCGTACTGTAAAATTAAAGGCGATCTAAAATTCATCTCTTTTATTTAACTTATTTATGAAAATATACTTATATACGAAAATTCTTAAAATATCGCGACTCCTGTACAAGGGTACTAATCGTGTAGCTAAGTAGAGAGATACATGCAACACCCCTATATCTTTACCCTCCGAATGTTTCTTCAGAAATAATGGGGAAGATTCGTATTTTATCGAGGGTTGAAAATTGTTTTCCAAATTTCACTACTGTCGTGCGTACAACCTATTTTCAGTTTATGATGCAGTTCTTATGATGTCAAAATTTATCTTCGTTTAAATAGAAAAAGTATGTTGGTATGAAATATTTTATTTTTATATTTTTGCTGGCATATGAAGAGGGAGAAATATGGCTAGTAGTCCAGGGCGGATCTGTAAAAATACTACGTAATGTGGATGTTGAGAGGGGGCACGCTAATTTTTGCAGAAATTGCTTCGAAATAACTCACATAACAATAATTGAGTTATCCTCCCCGCCAAAAAGTTCGGGAACATTGTTTAAAAATTGAAAATATTAAAAAATTAAGAAAAAAATCATTTTTTTTCTTCTTTTTGAGCCCATAGCTGTGAAATTATTCATTTCTGGGAAAAGTTATGAGGAAAAAAAAGTTTCGTAATTAAATTTCCTACAAGATAGGATTATTTAGAAATTTCAAAAATTGTTAAACTTTCTGCAAAATAGCAATAACTGCTGAAAAAAACATTAAAAAACATGTGTTTACATTTTATTTTTTTTAATGACTTGTATTGCACTTAGGACCTCCAAATTTCACCCTGTAAAACTTTATGATATGATAAAACAACACTGTAAATTTCATTAGGATCGGTTCGATAGGTTTTGCAAAATAATTTTTCAATCCAGGATTTGCAAAAAAAAATTGATATTTTGCAAAATATTGCAGGACGCAAAGTAAAGCAGATAGAAGGTTGAATTTTGCATATAGAAGAATTTTTTTTGCATATAGAAGAACACTTCACCTTTCATTTGCAATTTGCAGAATTGAAATCGGTTAATTAGGACGGCGTTGGGAATTTTTTAAAACAATGTTAAAAAAAATATTTCGTTATAAACAAATTGAATATCTTTGCAACTACACAACCAAAATTAACTTATAAAAGCTCATTGGAAAGGTCTTTGAAAGACGATTAAAAAAAAAAGTGAGGTTATATCAAGAAAAACTCACCTATTGTTTATAACTTTATTGCAAATGACGCTCAACTTTGAAGAGGGGTATCTCGGAAACTAATTGACATAACCTCACTTTTTTTTTTTTTAAAAAAGCGTATTTCAAAGACCTTTCGAATGAGCTTTTATAAGTTAATTTTGGTTGTGTAGGTACAAAGATATTCAATTTATTTATAACGAAAAATTTTTAACATTGTTTTAAAAAATTCCCAACGCCGTCCTAATTAACCAATTTCAATTCTGCAAATTGCAGATGAAAGGTGAAGTGTTCATCTATATATAAAAAAAATTTCAACCTTCTATCTGCTTTACTTTGCGTCCTGCAATATTTTGCAAAATTTCAATTTTTTTTTGCAAATCCTGGATTGCAAAATTATTTTGCAAAACCTATCGAACCGATCCTAATGAAATTTACAGTGTTGTTTTATCATATCCTAAAGTTTTACAGGGTGAAATTTGGAGGTCCTAAGTACAATACAAGTCATTAAAAAAAGTAAAATGCAAACACATGTTTTTTAGTGTTTTTTTCAGCAGTTATTGCTATTTTGCAGAAAGTTAATAAAAGCTAAATAATCCTATCTTGTAGGAAATTTAATTACGAAACTTTTATTTCCTTATAACTTTTCTCAGAAATGAATAATTTTACAGCTATGGGCTCAAAAAGAAGAAAAAAAATGATTTTTTTCTTAATTTTTTAATATTTTCAATTTTTAAACAATGTTCCCGAACTTTTTGGCGGGGAGGATTAACTCAATTATTGTTATGTGAGTTATTTCGAAGCAATTTCTGCAAAAATTAGCGTGCCCCCTCTCAACATCCATCTCAAAACAGATCCGCCCTGGACTATAGCACCAAATCGTATGTTCAATCTGACTGTTGTTATATTAAATTTTCTAGTAAACGAAAATGCTGAGACAAACTTAAATATTTGACGTGAAGTGTAAATTTTCACATATATCAGGGTTTCGTATCCACGGTTTTAGTTAGTTGAGCTCGATGCCCGGGTGCATTATCTTCATGCAAGCGCCAAGTGTCAAGGCATGAATGTGGCAAGTTTTGAAGATAGTGAATCAACTAAGACGAACAAAACTCAAGGTACTACTTGGCCGTAACTGTTTTTTACTCTTCTATAACAATTCTCGTAATTATCCCTCGCTTACCGAAATTTTCTTTTTCACAGATCTTGGTTGTTTTACCGCGGTTGGAGTTACTTCGTCTTCAAAGAGGCGTTGTTTCTTGACTATGATGGCACATCATAATAATAAAGCCATGATTCGTCCTCTGTCACAATAGAGTTCACGTATTTTGAATGTCCAATTTCAATTTTTTTAAACATTTTTCGACACCATTCAACTCTTATTGATGTTGCGTCAGTCAGGTTGTGGGGTACCCATACCGTGCAAACTTTCCTAACTTCCAGATGGTCGCGAAGAATTGGGATGGCTAGTGCATTAATGTGCAAAGACTCCTCTATCTGCCTGTATGTAATTCTCCTATTTTCATCAAGCAGTTTTTTAACCGCAGCAATATTTACAGAACTGTTAACGGCCTTCCTGGACGAGTATCATAATCTAGGTTAAAAATTTCTCTTTGAAATTGTTTAACCAGTGTTCTTCAACCTTTTTGCACCTGCGGATCGGTGGAAATAGGATAAATATTTCGCGGACCGGCTGAAAGCCAAGATAATTTAATATACGTAGCTGCAGAGTTGTTTCTGGGAGACGAAACCCTGCGACGAAATTAACATCCTTTTGATTTCTCTGTTTGGTTTTTATTATTGATATGACTGAAAAAGTTTTTTCGCGCAATAGGAAGTCGAAAAAATTGATGTGAAGTGTGAATTTTCACACATTTCAGGGTTTCGCAGGTATTTAGTAAGTGTATGATGATTATTTGGGATGCCAAAACAA
The DNA here is from genome assembly GCA_963971575.1 of Liopterus haemorrhoidalis. Taxonomy (NCBI): domain Eukaryota; kingdom Metazoa; phylum Arthropoda; class Insecta; order Coleoptera; family Dytiscidae; genus Liopterus; species Liopterus haemorrhoidalis. The sequence goes on from OZ020623.1 coordinate 17,208,019, forward strand.
ATTTTATGTTAAAATATTTTTTTGTTAATTTTAATTTGAATGCCCAATACCATTATTTAGATTTCTTAAATATTTTATAATATAAAGGTTCATTAAGATGTTGAAAATTGCGCCTATGGCTTCCATTGGTTGTTTTAAGTCATAAGTTCCGCCCCTTTGATTTCGCATACTTTGAAACATAAAATTATATTATAATTTCAACACTTCCCACTGGTTATTAAATTTACGCATTTAAAAATTAAATGCAACATTTGTCAAAATATAACTAGAATTTTGACAAAATAATTTAAACAAAATAAAAATGCAAAAAAAACAGAAAAAATAAAATTGTGACAGGAAACGAACTGTAGTTTGCAACTTAGGAAGCGAGATGTCTTACCACTACACCATGCAGGTATACTGGTTTACTACTGTCTTACATAACATATTAAATATTTATGTCGTCAGAATTTTTCAGACATTTAGTTTAAACCATCTGGGCTACAGGGTGTGGGTCGAAAATTTTTTTTGCACAATTTTGACAAATCGCGTCTAAATAATTTCTTTTGCAAAAATAAAATTTTGATCGTTATTCCACGTACTAAGGTTTGCATTGGATACCCTACCCCATTAAAAAAAAAAAAAAAAAATTCGATGAGCACATTTTTGTTTATATTTTTAGGCGGATATGTTTTTTAGATCTTTTAGTATTTTTCCTATGTGCGGATCAAAGAGTTGTATAAGCATGCCAAAATTCAGCTTTCTAGTTTTACAGACGACAAAATGACGGTATAAGGATTTTTTGGTCATCTAAACCTACAAAACCCTAAAAATGGCCAATAATTTGATAACTTTATAAATATGAGACAATGATTACATTTTATGTCTGGACACCAGAGTGACATCAGAACACAACTCGATCAGCTTTTCTTTTTAACGAGGATCAAGTACACATGACTTTATATCTTCCAAGAATGGATTATTAATCCATGGCGGACATATATTCATTCTGCCCAACTTCATTGGGCAGAATGAATATATGTCCGCCATGTAAGTAAGTTTTGCCAGCACTCAAATGCATGGCAAAATCTAGAAACACGATCTAAAGAAGTATGAAAAATAGCCGCGAGAGGCGTTATAATGGGGCTAGTAAATATTAAATAAATCATGGTTCGGACCAAAGTTAGCTTCGGCGTCGACTAAAAAATTGTGCTATATACTTGTGAACAGAGTGTGCATTACATGATTCGATCGAAGTTTTTCGCGGACCGGCACCGGTCTGCGGACCACGGGTTGAAGAACACTGGTTTATACCAACGAAACACTGCTCCGACTTGGACAATTCTGAGAAAAAATAGTAAACATAGCGGGGATACACTCTTCCGCAGACAAACCATGTTTGAAGTTGTACAAAATTATTGCACGATGATCTCGTCGCGTTAATTCACTCATATTGATAAGTCTACACTTGCACTGCAAACTATGACTATAAAATGTATTTATGAGTGTATCTATTATGTTTTGAATAGTCTATTTAATGATGCAAGAATAAACTTGCTATGTTTATTTATACAGACGCATCTCAAAACTTTCCTAGCAGCCTAGGTTTCAAAATTTCAATAATTTTAGTATATCTATCGTAGAAATAATGTGAAAGTAAAAATCAAACAAGATAATATTTAAAAGTAATTTTATCAGATCTATTTTTATATTTTTTCTAAATATTATTTTTGACAGATGTATTCCGTCACGTTATACGAAAACAACCTACCTCAACAAAAACATATTTTTCGTCCTTGGAATTAACATTATATCCCCCTTTCACGTGCGCTACTGTATAAAAAATACACCTGTAAAACTTTAAATTTACATAATAAACATCCTCAATGGCTTTATTATATTTTTATGAATCACATTTTATCATGAAGATCATTTCTATGGAGATAGAGCTAATAGATGTCACAATTTTATCTGTTTCTTTACCTGGTGTATAATAGGAGTCAATAATGATGGCTGGTAAGAGAAGTTGAACCAGGGGAACAGGAAGGACTATTGTATTACAGGTAATAAGCACCGTAGTTAATTCCTCGCAGGCCCCACAAGGAGAAGTTTTGAGGCCAAAGTATTGTTGACATTTCATTCTTTCAACTATAATATAGATTAAGGTTTCAAGTAATTAAAGCAGTGTTTCTCAATCCTTTTACTCTTGTGGCACATTTTCCAAAGAAGAACAATTTCGCGGCACATCTACGTAATTACAGAAGAAGACATTTTGAATGCAGACTCCCCTGTATTCAGAATATGTCAATTTCAATTCGTTATAAAAAGATCCTTTGTGTACTTTATTCTTATTAATGGTATTGTACGTATATTCGGACAATGATGTTAAAATAATCACGACGCTAGTTTTTTTTAAGAATTCGCGGCACATTTGGCACACCGTTTGGGAACACAGAATTAAAGTCAAGTCAACAAAACCGAAATATAAAGCAACTATTGTTCTAATATACAAACATATCTTTTACGCTGAGGCTGCATAATAATGCGGTGACATCATGGCGTCAAACTTTCATATAAGATAAAATACGTATGCTGCAGTAGTTATTTTTTGGCTATGATTGACTAAAGATGTTTAAAGCCTATGTATGAGTTTTATTTAACAATCTCAAAAAAAAAACATATTCCAACAGTTATAAATATTTCAAGATCACCCTAAAGCAGGGGTCGGCAAACCGCGGCTCTTTGAAGGTATTCGTGTGGCTCTTAAAATTAAGTTGATAAAGTTGAAAAATAAATTGTTCAATTTAATGATGAAAAAATGAATTAATTTTGAAAATAATAATTTTGATTGAATTTATTTTGAAAATAAAACAAGTTCTATTTTTCATCAATTTTTTAGAGAATTCTTGGCATATTTTTATCTGTTTAGTTATTGCCAACTGTTTAGTTGTAGCATAACCAAGAATTGTATAGGTTATGTTTTTCGTTTTCAAATGTGACAGAACCGCTTAGAACCTCAAACGTTCTAATCCACCATCATCTAGATTATTTCTTTGGTTTTTGTTCACAGCACGTATTTTTGTAAAGATTTTTTTCATTATTTTCATTTTGATAAATATGTCGAATGTTTTACTGATGGTAATGTAAAAGTTTTCAAAAAAAAATGATAAATAAATTGATGTGTGTAAAGTGATCCTTTTATTTTCAAGGTTATCAATACATTGTTCAACAATTAACCAAAAATTTAATTAATTTATTGATCAATAAATTGAACTGTGTAAAACCAACTTAAGGAATAAAATTTGGAAAATATTCACGCAAAAGTTCATTTTAAATGAGTAAAATGAGTAAAATAAAACATATTTATGCACTACTAATTAAATGGTGCTAAAAAAAGTTATGCATTAAAACAAACTGATGGCTCTTTAAAATGTTTTCAAAAGCCGTAAAGGGTGAATTTCTGTAATATCTCCCTTATTATGGACTTAACAGCAAATACGTATATAACAAAAATTGTTTATAATAAGAAGGCAAATCTTTTTTATACTATATACTTTTTTTAATGGCATAATTTACAATATTTGTGAAAATTGTGAATTAAAAAAAGCACAACTCAAAATCGTTTAAAGACAGCGACCTCCGGTTAGAATTTTTGGATTCTCCGTAGTTTATTAAGTCTATAAAAATTTGAGACTTTTATCGTATAACGTGATTACGACATTTTTTTTTAATGGAATAATTCACATTATTTGTGTAAATAGTGAATTAAAAAATGCACAAGTCAAAAAGGGTTAGAGACAGCGACCTACGCTTAAATTTTTTTTATTCTCCGTAGTTTATTTAGTTTAAAAAAATGGCATAATTTACATTATTTTTGAAAATTGTGAATTTAAAAAAAAACAACTCAAAAACGGTTAGAGATATCGATCTGCGGTTAGAATTTTTAGATTTCTCGTAGTTTATTTAGTCTTGAAAAAAATTGGGGCCTTATTCGTTTTACGTATTTTTAAATTATGACAAATTTGAATATAGCGTGATTTATAAAAATTTTCACCTTCGCATGGATGTATCTCAAAAACTAAAAGAGATAAAGACCTGCGGTTGCAATTTTTAAAATTTTGAGGTCCTAAATGACTTGCAACCAAATTTTGAAACTAAAATATTTTTTGAAAATTTTAAAAAATCCTAACTAAAAAATGGTTAGGGATAGAAATATGCGGTTTAAATTTTTAAAATTCTCCTACATGTTTAGTATAAGAAAAAATTTGGGCTATAATAAACCAATTATTAAGTTTGGTATGGACAGTGATCAAAAACCCTTGAAAATGGCCTAAAATCGAAAAAATCGTAAGGGGCAGAACTTAAAAAAATCGTTTTTTAAGCAAAAAAGTTTTGTCTCCGATTTTATTGAAAATTGGTACAAGTATGTATTTTTGATCATAGATCAACAAAATTTGGTCCATTTTGAAGTTTGGGCAAAAGTTTTGGAATTATAGGGAAAAAAACTGACCCAAATCGGCTCTAACTCAAAAACTAAAAAAAAAAAACATTAATTTTGTAAATATTTTTTTCATAATTATCACCCCTAAATTAGCTTAAAACTATATTTTGGCTAATATCGGAGTCAAAAAATTTTGATCAAAATTTAAAAAAAAATGAATTTAGTTTGAAAATTGTTTTTTCAGCTTTAGTTCATAAATATATGGTAATTTTTGGCAAGTTATTTAAATTTAGTGTAAGAAATTTAAATGGAAACTCTTAGTACTGAAATAACAAATAAAAATGATTATAATAATAATAATAATAATAATAATCTGGCGTAATTTCCGCGGCTGCATATCGCCAGGGTTTGGGATGCAGTCGTGTGTATTTAGCTCCACTAGTCTCTAGTATGACGCGGCTCAAAAGGTTGCTGAAGTTTGAGATTAGTGGACGCTTGTCAAGACCTGACAAACCCCATAATAATAATAATAATAGCCTTTATTACATTACCTATTTACAATATCATTTTGGTTGGGTTATAACAAATATAATTAATACATTTTAATTTAATTTAACTTTAGATTTATTTATTTCTTTTTTCAGGTAAGTTGAGCCCATTTTTGAGCATAGGCCCCCCCTGCTTTTTTCCATTCTAGTTTATTCGTTGCTTTCTTTTGCCAGAAAATTCCTGCTTCCGCTACTACACTATCCACCCATCTTTTTCTAAGTCTTCCTTTCTTTCTTTTTCCATCAGATGGAAACCAATTTGTGGTTTCTAGTGTCCACCTGTCATCCCTCATTCTTGCCACATGACCTGCCCACTTCCATTTTTGCATATTTGTGGCTATAAGCACGTCTTTAGCTTTTGTTTTTTGCCTTATTGTGTCGTGCCGTATTTTATCTTTTAGTTTCACACCCATTATACTTCTTTCCATCGCCCTTTGACAAACTTTTATTTTGTTGGCTTGTCTTTTTGTCAGCGACCACGTTTGGCTACCATAGGTTAGGATAGGCATAATACAAGTATTCAGTACTTTGGTTTTTAAATTTACTGATATATTAACTTTCATAGTCTTTTTCATGGACCAAAATCATTTCCAGGCTTTTGAAATCCGGGTATTAACTTCCTTTGTTTGGCTGTCACTGAATGATATTAATGATTATCAAAAATCTATTGATTTTGATGTGATTATAGAACAAATATTCGTAGACATCCAGTATTATGTTGGCTTCTTACACTTATTAAATACCTACAAAATCCTGAAATGTGTGAAAATCCACCAGTGGCGCACCCAGGGGGGGGGGCAAGAAGGATGGAAATACCAAATTTTTTAATTTTTTAGTATTATGATCTTAGTTAAATAGATAGATATGGATTTAAAAGTAGAGATGAGGACCTTTTTTTTTTGCTCATCACTTGTATTTTACAAGTGAGGACCTTTTTTTTTTGCTCATCACTTGCATTTTACAAGTGAGGATCTTTTTCTTTGTCATCACTTGTATTTCATAAGCGAGGAGCTTTTTTTATATCTTCACTTTTTTTGTCTACCGCCCCCCCTCCCAAGAAAAATTCCTGGGTGCGCCACTGAAAGCCACACTTCACATCAATTTTTTATCATCACTTGTAATTCAGAAGTGAGGACCTTTTTTGTCATTACTTGTAGTTAAGAAGTGAGAAAGTTTTTCATAATTTAATTATGAACCCCCCTCCCTAAATTCCTGGGTGCGCGCCTGACGATGGTCCTGTTAAAATTATTTTAACATCAACCTCCAAATTAACAGTGGTGTTAAAAATTATAAAACAGACATGATACAAAGTTACAAAATCTTAAAGTATTTTCCAAAGTGTACAGTACCTAGACAAAATATTATAACCACTTACAAAAACAACTGTTTATTAAAAATACCGACATATAATCATATGCTACTTTATTTATTTCTTTAACATATCGTGAATTTATTAAAAGATAAGCTATTTTAAACATCTTCAACTCTGTATTTTTATTCTGAAACTGATTTGTAAGAACAAAAAGTATCGATTTTGTCCTGGCCAGGTAATTCGCCGGATATCAATCCTATCTAAAATGTTTGGTACCTGAAAAGACTTGTTTATAATTTAAATAATATTAATAAACTAGTTTTAATAGATAATATTAAAAAAGTATGGCATGTCTGTCCAGAAATTGAAAATTGTATTAGGGCATGTATTGAGAGTATGCCTCGGAGAATTGCTGCAGTAATAAAAGCAAAGGAGGCAACACAAAATATTAAAAAACATTTTATAAATGTACTAAAATAATTGGAAACAATAAAATACAAAATAAAAATAAAATTGGTGTATTACTATTTTGTTGATTTTGTGTAAAACAATGAATTTTAAAAAATTTATAAGTGGTTATAATATTTTGTCTAGGTACTGTAGACTTACAAATGACACATGTATAATTTTTAAAGTCGCTAATCAAGGTATTTATAATGTTATCTGTTTGCAATATTATCATAATATATCTGAATTTGTGCTGATAAATTATTTTCTTTAGTAACGTTGCCCGAAATATTTTGAGTGCAACGACCATACAACATTCGGTATGTCAACGACCTGAACTTGGCTCCACGTGCATCCGAAATACAACTGAAACTGAACGATACCTAACTGCTAACTGCTAACAGACATGTACGAACGAACTCTCTTATCATTTATATGCTTCTTATCAAGGATTCTGTTTAGAAAACAACACTGCCTACTGCCTACTCTAATGCACTTGTTTTTATATGTTTTAAAATAGCATTTGTTTCCTTATACATTATTTTGGAACATATTTACTGCGTTTAATTTTGTAGGGACAAACCAGGGGCGTAGTTACCGGTGCTGGCAGGGCGAGCGCACCCTGGCGCGGCGCAAAATCAAAATTATAGGGCGCTGAATTAATAAAAAAATTTAAACTACTTTAAGAAAAATACAGTACGGATTTAACAAACGCATTTCCTCAGCATATTAAGTTTTCGAACAGCATTGTTGGACAAAATTAAATTATGTTCCAGTACAAGAGAACTTACCAAAATATTTTTAATAGACCATACAATTTTATCCAGTTTCGACAATATATGCACAGCTTTTATGCTGTTTTTAACGCTTCCTATAGGGCAGTGACGGCGAACCTACACGCGTGTCACGAGTGACACGCATTGTTTACGGACGGTCTTCGGCCAAGAACAGTGAACGCATCTGGCTTCAAGTGTTTCTCGACTTGAGGTCCAAGTTTGAGAATCTGGAAAGAAATCGTTTGGAGAATGAAAAAGAGTGCTACCACGAACAGGAAATTTGGAGCGCTTGGAAACGATTACCGGACACTTTTAGCACTTTGAAAAATCTAGCGATGGCTTTATTTACAATGTTTCCCTCTACGTACTTTCGTGAGACCTTATTCTCAGCCTTAAATAATATTAAAACCAGTAAAAGAAACCGACTGACAGATGAAGTTACTAGTGCTTACTTGGGCTTAGTGCACGAAATACAAACCTTCAATTGAAGTTTTAGCAAATGCAAATCTACAACAAAAAAGTCACCAATGTAAAGAATTATTTGTTTTTGCGTTTAAAGAAAATATAACTATTTTTTACTACGGCTGCATACCATTATGGATTATTTAAAATTATGGATATCTCTAAACGTGACACGGCACCAGAGTTAAGTTAGGTTTTTTTCCGGAATTTGACACACCGAGCTCAAAAGGTTCGCCATCACTGCTATAGGGGAAACTTCTGGAGATCGCTGCGCCATATGCGGAAAAGCTGGAACACTCGAGAATGACATTAAACTGTCAGTGCAGTGGTGCACCCAGGAATTGGGGGGGAGACAAAAAAAGTGTAGATCTAAAAAAAAGGCTCCTCATTTCTGAAATACAAGTGACGACCAAAAAAAAAAAGGTCCTCACTTGTAAAATATAAGTGATGACCCAAAAAAAGGTCCGCACTTATAAAATACAAGTGACGACCCCCGAGGGTTGATATGACATTGCTAGGGGTCGATTCTGGCTCGGGGATCGATGGAAAAAAGTTAAAAGGTTGAAGCTGGTTTTAGCCATGTTAATTCCATCCTAACAAAATAGAAAAACAAGTTAGATGTACAATTCCATGGCGATTTAAGGCTGAAATTAACTAATTTTGAACCCAACATTGCTAATCTTGGAAAGAGTCACCAACAACACCCATCACCAGGGCCGGCGGAGCACAGCAAGCAAGGCATGCGGTGCAAGCGGGCGCCGCTGCGAGAGGGCGCTGACGTGAGATTCAAAAGGGTGCCAAATACCAAATTAATGTAAAAGTAATTTTAGGAGTGAGGACCTTTTTGTTTTTTTTTTTTTTAGGTCTTCACTTGAAATTTAGAAATAAGGACCATTTTTGTTTTAGGTCTTCACTTGAAATTTAAAAGTGAGGACCTTTTTTTTAGGTCTTCATTTGAAATTTTGAAGGAAAAACCTGGAAAAAAGCTAGTTGCGCCCTACTTAGGGGCACTCAATTAAATCTAGAACACGGGCGCCGCAGACCCTCGCGCCGGCTCTGCCCATCACATTGACAAAGACAGTCAATTTTATTTAATAATAATCTTATTATAATTGATAAATGTAATATAAATAAAAATCACTGTACAATAAACTATACATGAAATCACATAAGCGTATTTTTTGCTTGTCCTATTATAATAATGTAATTGTAAAATAGAGGGGGTCGATAAGAAGTCGAGAAACTCTTCTGGGGGTCGACGGCCAAAAAAGTTTGGGGAACCCTGACCTAAGACCATGGTGATAAAAAATTACAAAATTTGGTATTTCCATTCTTCTTAGGAGGGCCCGGGCCCCACTTTTCTTAACTTTTTTCAAGTTACTGTAAACAACACAAATAGCGCTCGTATGTCAAAACGTTCTGAGCACGTATACCGTCAAAAATGTCAAATTTTACGATAGAAGCGTCAGTTGCCAGATGGCAGCACAGTCTAGCGCAATCCCGAAATATAAAAGGCAATCCTCGTGAAAATTTAGACTTAATATTAACTTTACCTCAATTTTTTTAGAAAAAGTATAAAAGGTTGCCTACCTTTGTCCTTTCTTGAATGACAGCCAACAACTGTTCACTACAATTTGTTCTGCTTTTATAATTTTCACAACTTCTATCGACATTTTAACATAAATTCAACACTAAAAATATACGTAATAAGTTCAAACTGTACTTTAGTATTTAGTATAATAATTTGGTTTCACTTCTCAATAGTTGATTATTTATTTAAAGGGCAGTTGTTTAAAACCATAACCTCAATCTTATGTGGTTTTCAGCACATTATATATGTATGCTAGCTGGAGTACCCATACTTCGTACGGTTTCTGTAATGATATTTTTGCTGTAACGTAAATAATAAGTGAGATATTTCAGTTTTAAGTAGAACGCAAAATTATGGGTAAATAATAACCAATATTTTAATTTTAATCATTTAATGAGCAAATAAATTCATCCTTCGTATCAAAAGAATCGTAAGTATTGTCTGTTTCCCCAGGTGAAATAGGTTTTGGACTTGACGGTGGACGTACATTTTTAGCTGCTTGTATTCGTTTATCTATCCCACCTTCGATGTTATTCTTTTGAGACGTACTATTATTTTGGAGCCAACTGTTGTGTGTACTGCTGGAACTACATATATCTGGACCAATCCATGAAGCTTGAGAAGAAGAAGAGTACCCTGCTTTACTACTCTCGTATGCCAGTCTTTCATTTGATAGCAAAATTTGCATCTGAAGCTGTAGATTAAGAGCTCGATGTAATTCCATGGCGTTAAGCTGCATGGCTAAGCTTTTAGCCCAGATATCAAACTCAGTTTCGCTTTGTTTTGATGAGCTACATGCAGTTTGGATGTTTTCAAGGTTTTCTATCGCCTCTGTTATATAAATAGATGATTGAGGTTCTTTATTATGTTTTTTAGACTTCCTGGAATGTGGACCTGGGGTGTGTGGTTTGGACGTCGATGATTGTGATTGTTTATCCCGCTCATCTTCAGTTTGTTGGATGACTTGTTCTGTCTGTATGTAATTTTCATCGAATGTTTCATCTTCTATCAGTATATATGACTCCTCATTTTTTATCTGTAGCTGTATGTGCTCTGTTTCCTGAAACAATTTAGTATATTTTATAAAAAAAATTGATGTGAAGTGTGAATTTTCACACATTTCAGGGTTTTGTAGATATTTAGTCAGTGAATAATGATTATTAGAAGGCCAAACGATGAATGCCTGTCACTACATAACACAATAGGCACGACAAGAAGGTTGCAGTTAGATTTTTTCTACCGTGTATTAATTACACTAGAACTCCTCTAATTTGGTAGTCATATATCTCTTTGGTAGTCATATATGGTATCAATAATACCATAATATATATTTTAACGCTTTTTTTTTTTTTTTTTTGTTTAATTGCAAAAATCGAGAGACCTGACAACACTGCGGGCGATCTTTTGTCACGCAAGAGCATAACGCCTACAGAGACATTGTTTATATTGCGACTATATGAAAAATGAACAGATTCTCTATTAGAAATGGAATCACAGTTATCGGTCAGTTAATTATTTATTTACCTACTCGATATTTGCAAAATAAATTTACGTACGTTCTCTACCCATAACAAAATATATCCATGTATATACAAATATATTTTTTTAATTTTAGCTTAGATATTAAACGCAAAATTTAGTCAAAATGAAATGTATTTCAAAAATATATTATCGTTCCTTAATCTGCACTTAAAGAGCTTCCATTTAATATACATAAAATAAAATTTAAATTAAAAAAAAAAAATAACACAAAAACTGTAATATTTTCCAAAAACGAAATCGGATAAAAAATTCCTCTCGTATGTTTCCGGTTCATAGCAATATGCATTGCTTAGAATTTTTTCAGATTTTTAATTTAACCCCTTGGCGTTTAAGGGTGCGGGACACTGATTTTTTAGTACATTTTGGAAAAAATCGTATTAAAATAAAATAATAATAAAAAGCTACTTCCCGTTCCTTTATCTACGTCTTAAGAGCTTTCTTTTGATAACACACAATAAATTTTAAAAAAATAATAATATTTTTCGACGACACAAAAAAATCAATATTTTGAGAAAAAACAATTTGATCAAAATTTCCTGTTAAACTATTCCGTTTCCCATCAATGTACATTATTGAGATTTTTTAAAAATTTTTAGTTTAACCCCACTGGGACTTAGGGTGGGGGACAAAAGTTTTTAGACATCTTTTTGTCGATAATCCAATAAAAAAAAAGATTTTTCAAAAATAAAAATTTGTTCATCCACGCATTAAGATGTTTCATTTGATACCCCGCTCGAAATTTTAAAAAAATATTTATTTTTCCCTTAAATACATATTTGTTTATATTTATCCCGCGCTGTTTTTTTTTTTTTTTGAACTCTATAGTTTTCCTATATGTGGATCAAAAAGTTGTACAAGTATGCCATATTTAAACTTTATTTCTTTTTTTTTTCCTTTTTTTCTTTCTATTCTCCCGTTTGGCTACAATTTCTACCGTACAGACAGACACATGAGTGAAGTTATAAGGGTTTTTTGGTGGTCATACCTACAAAACCCTAAGAAGCACAAAAAAGCTCGTAAAACAGGAAAATACAACTTGTGTTCATTTTCACCATGTAAACAAATACACAAGTAACACTTTAATGTCACTCTCGAGTGTTCCAGCTTTTGCCTCATGGCGCTGCGATCTTAAAAAGTTTCCCCTATTGACGTCATAACCTAAATATGTTTATGGAAACTTTCATTCAGAGGTAGCGCCACCATCTCATTTGGAATTAAGTATAGTGACTTTTTTACTGATTTGTTACAGTGTAAATATGACTTTACAATGTACTTTCTAGTATAAAAATAGATCTACTTACCAAAATGGATGCTGTAGTTGGAACTGCGATTATATTATTCAAAAAAGAATCCACAAATTGAAACCATTGTAGTTTTGGCTTATATATGTCATCAGGAGAACAACCTGCTATTTCACTCTTCTTAATTTTATTTAATTCTTGCTTGTAGGTAGTTCTGATATTTTTTATTTTTTGTGCTACTTCTTTAGGGCCGAAATTTGGTATTTTCATTTCTTCCGCGATATGTTTCCTCGCTAGATCTCTCATGTCTCGATCTTTGTAACGACGATTCTGGACATTCCACAGGCATTCTGAGTCTCTGTACAAACTAATAAATTTCATCAATTGATTTAAATTCATTCTATAAACCGACATTTTAAAACACAAATATTTTACACAACCGTCCTACATAAACCGGCTTTACTTGACTGAACAGGTCGTGTATTTTCCGACCGAGCAGTTGTTACTTGACGGTTACCGACAGAGGTCGAATACTAAAGGCTGGTTTACATAGTAGAGGCAAGTCAAGTGGGAGGTTACTTGTTTACGGTCACCATAAGCAAGTAACCAGACAAGTATTGTTCACGGTTGGGCAAGTAATTCTGACAAGTTCAGTAGCGAACTGTTTACCTATAATATGGAATCTGAATGTAAAAATATTGATGTGAAATGTAATTTTTTTACATTTTAGGATTTTGTAGATATTTAATAAGTGTAAGAAACTAATAGAATTATGGATGTCTGGACAGGAGTTCTTAACCTATGAAAATAAATAACCCTTAAAATTGGGTCACGAAGCATATTCTGTGGGTTGCAGAGAAAAATTTGAAATTCTGAAAATATTTTCATCTATAAAATTGAATGGACGAAGCATATTCTGTGGGTCGCAGAGAAAAATTTGAAATTCTGAAAATATTTTCATCTATAAAATTGAATGAACGAAGCATATTCTGTGGGTCGCAGAGAAAAATTTGAAATTCTGAAAATATTTTCATTTATAAAATTGACTGGACTTTCAAAACTTATGCAAAGCTTAAGTTGGTTTTACACAGTTCAATAAATTGATCAAATTTTTTGTCAATTAATTGAACAATTTATTGAAAATAAAGGATCACTTTACACACATCAATTTATTTATCAATTTTTTGAAAACCTACTTTTAGGATGTCACAAGAAGTGAGTTGGCTTGGGTTATTTCATTTATCAGGTTGGTATGTGAAAATTTAAAATTCCAACAGTGAAACCATGGAAACGAATGACATTTATTATTATTTTTTATACATTTTAACAAGTTAGTTAGTTAGTTAAAATTGTTGGCGCACAGCAACAAAGGCTATTTGCGCCTAACGCAGCCCATCTAAATGACTACACTACATATTAAAATTAATAAATTAAACAATAAATAAATAAATAAAATTAATAAAAATACGCATACTCAATAAAAGAAATCTTACACCGACAAACACAAATAAATAAGATAAAAAGTCTGTTCGAAAAATTGAACAGACTCTGGGTGATGGTAAGAGGCTGTAAAGGAGCCAATTACCATCGAATTTCACAGTCTCTAAATATAACATATTAAAATAAGGTGCAAGACTTCACAAATAAAACAGTAAGATTGATTTTCTCAGGAAGAGTATCAGCCTGTCCATGAGTACTCTGTCGTCACCTAAAGCAACTGACAGGTCATAGCACAGGCCTAACCTCTCCCTGACATCCTCGAACTGCACATACTCGGTTAAAAAGTGTAGCAGAGACAAATCTGTGTTATAGAACATACCATATTATTTTTCAAGATCGGCGTAAAACAACTATCCCGTAAACTATAATCACATTGTTAAACTACAAAAGAACTAGGGTTCATGATTACAACCACGATGTCAACAGTCAACGGTCAGTGGCGCATACATACGTTTAAGTACTAACTATAAATATGTATACTTGTTTTTGTTAATCCTTTAAGTAAGATGCGTAATGTGAAAAACTAATCCCTACGGCTATTGACACGCCTAGTTATATCACTTCTATTGTATTTTTATGAGTTCCCTAACTTTTATTATTTTATTGCGATCTTCAAAACTAATATGGTACGGACTATACACGTCTCACAGATAGGGGACACTTCACCTCGAAGAAGGTGTCCGTAGGTTCACCAACAATGACACGCCTTCGTATAGGCGTGTTACTACATTTTAACAAATTTTTAAAACAAAAAAAAATGGGAATTTTTTATTAAGAATGACAAAAAATTAAAATGCAATGAAAAGGACATTTTATAATGACAATCAATTTAATCTAGAATTTGCAATGTGAGTATGATTTACAAAATTACAAAATTAGTAGTACTAGATTTCAAAATCTAGTTCCGCCTAAACGTTTGGAAAAGCCTAATAATATTGATATAGAAATGAAAATTTATAATTTTGATCTAAATAAAAATAGAAAAACTTAATAAAAACTTAGAATATGTATATTTAAGCGTTTTTTTTTTTTTTTTTACGCCCCCAAAAAGAGCTGACGCCCTGGGCTTGTGCCCCTGCCTTTCACTGCCGCTGTATACTACATACTTTTATTTTCCATATCCAACCCGAATTTAATTTCTTTTGAACTCATGGTACCAATATAAAGATTAATTTCATTTCATTCAAAATTATTTGACGTCTGAATGAATTTATATGTTGTAATTTATACTAAAATACCAAATCGGCATTTGACAAATCTAATATTGTATTCTGAATAAGAAATTTAGGCCAATTTAAATTTGACGAATGACAAAATACCGAAAAATTAATTAATATATTCTAAACATGTTACTATCAAATTGTAAACAAATCGTCTGAAGCCAAAACACGAACATACGAGCTCTAGAACTCAAAGCAAGTCACATTGAGATTGGTCAAGGTGTTTTCGTATATTCGTGGATCATCGTAAACATTCGTTAATCATCGGGTTCAATGAATACTTTCTCTTTCTTAACCATAGAATTTAACCTCTCATATACCGTTTTTGCAAATATATTTATATAAAATACGTTTTAAAAAACTTATACGCATGCGTATAATATAATTTGCAAACTTGAATTTTTAATTATTAGTGATTATTTGGATTTAGAACTATTCCCGTCCGTACCCCTCGCAGTCAAACGTCTCGTGCGTTGGCCCACCAAATGCGCAAGGAGGCACACTACCATGGACGCACCATTTTCCACGTGTAACACAAACTGTAGGCCGTTGACCGATCATACAAGAATAATATTTAAATTTAATAAACAAAAAGCACTTTTAAACATATTTTTCACCTGGTAATAAAACAACAATAAATATACCCATCAAAAAACATTCTTTATGAAACAATTAACTTAATTATGCTTATTTTCTTATTTATAAGACTTGTTTTAATAAAATAACAACAATATATAAATTAACCTTTCAATTATTATTACAATAATAATTAAAAAAACAAAATAAAACAAATGTACTGCCACACGACAATATATTTAAGAAACCCTGGTAGCAGGCCGCCACGTGCTTCAAGCTTTTTCCGACAGGTCACACACGAAAGGTTCGTCCAGAATCGGGTAACATCGATTATGTTCGGAAGTTTTCGACTGCGATTCTACACCGTGTAGGAGGTAAACACTACGATTTTATCGAAGAGAGCGGTTCGTTTTAAACAATCGTGAAATATATATTATTGAAATATATTGTGTTTTAACAATTAATTGTGAGACAATAATTAAAAGACATATTAATAAGACTTTAAACTAACATTTGTTATGAACAAATTGTTAGTTTTTATTTATATAAAGTGCATTTGTGTAAAAAACTATATTTGTCAAAATAGAACTTCTAACTTATTACTGGTAAGATATTAATGTACTATTAACTGCTTAAATACCTGCTTAATAACAATTTATTTAAATAAATAATTTTAAAAAGGCATGAAACATTTTTTTTACCTATTAAATCCGCATCCACAAAAATCCTAGCTATTTTTTATGTTATTTTTATAAATATTTTAGAATGAACTCCAGTTAGTCTCTTGAGGGACGATTTTTTTTTAGAAAATAACAATCTAAAAACTAACAGGTTAGGTCCTGTTGATGACTTTGTAACGGAAGAACCCAAAAAGCTCGATTTAGGCTTCTAACAAATGCGTAACTCGAGCGTCAAACTGGAGTTCAACCAAATAAAAAAGCAATAATTGTAAAAATGCAAATTATGTGTTAATATTTTTACGAGAAATATCACTATTAAAGGTATATTTAAAGTTAAGACAGAATTCTTGACCTTTTAATTTATAGTATATAACATGTCTGTAAAATTTAAAGTAAATTAAAAAACAATATTATATTCATTAACAATAAATAATGTGTACGCACTTTAAATGCATTGGGCGAGGAGGGAAGAAGGGTAAGGAGGGTGTGAAGGTGGGGGGAGTAGAGGGGTAAAGGACAAAATAATACCGTCCCACGTCGCGTTGGGTTGACGAGGTCGGTGATCGTTATAAAAACTTGGATGGAACTCCACGTGGCGGCACACTACCAGGGACGTTCATGGCCATATATACAACAGGCGCGTGCGTCCTCGTATAAATAAGAAACCCTGGTACTATACCTCATTGCACCGTTCCTCGTGTCGAGATAGTACAGTCACAGACAGAATGAATAAATATGTGTAATCATATAAAAATAGAACAATTTTCGGTTATTTTGTACATAAAATTTTAATAAACAACCGAAAGTTAGCCCTGAACTAACCCAACAATATCACATAATACCAACTTAAGAATACCAAATATTTTTATATTGTTTTAATGACGTAATTTCAACTGACCTTTCTCAATACGAATGTCATTTTGCAATAGTTTTTTTTTCTGTATTGTGTTAACGCAGCAAAAGAACGGAATTCCAAGAAATTTTTTTGTTCGTTGTTAAGTAAATATAGAAATGTAGATTATATATAGGCTATTTCAAACGTTTAAGCGAAACTAACTGGAATTTACATTTTTTAAGTTGTCATGACCTCTCTTTTTACGGTTTAAAGTGGGCTTTTCGAACAACCAAACCAAAGAAACAGGCTATATCGACAAAACCAGTACAATCTTTTTGAGAAATACAATTTTAAGTTTATTTATACATTGTACCAATTTGCTATCTTATCCTTATAATTTTTGTACACAAAAGTCTACAAAAATATTTATTATCTATCTTAAAATCCATTGTTGATAATAAACAGACATTAAAAATTATATCAAATATAGATATAATAATTACTAGATATATACTATGTCAAATATAAAGAACACAATCTGTCATTATTAATGGAAAATCATCTAACTACAAAACTATGATACATGGTGGATACTCAAAGGTTCCGTTCTAGGCCCAATATTATTTTTAATTTACATTAACGACTTTCCAACTAATGTAACACAGAAAAAAAAAACGCAGATGACACGACTGTTTTAAATTCTGACCCTTTTACCCCCTGACCAAATTTGACTGCGTCAAATGATATTACTAAAATAAATATCTTCCAAAAATTTAAGAAATGAGACGTTTTTATTAAGAATTACACAAATAATATTTGTTTACGGCTAGAATTTACGGAAATAAAAAATGAAACATGAAGTAGGACACCAGACGGTTCATTAAAATTCAGGTTACTTTAAAACAGGGCAGTCTAATTGCAGATATTAAGCGGTATGGAGTATAATGACTAGTTTCTCATTATATATGATGGCGCTTTTTACCGCTTAAATATCAATTAAAACATATTCGAGCACAAATTGAAAACATTTACTAATATACAAACAACAATCATTTACAATCTGTCATCAATACCATCATTTTATAGTTGCGTCGTTACATATTACAAATGACGTTTCAATAACTTGCTATTCTAGCACGGCCGTTCTGATTTTGACGTGTCTTCGCGGTATCTTCATAATTTAATAACTCCTCTAGTCCCTGACCATCCAGAGTCAAACAAAACAAACACGAACTTTTAAGATCCAATAGCTCCTTGTGGTCCCGGACCATCCAGAGTTCCACCGAACGCCTTGAGGTCTCTGACCATCCAGAGTCAAACAAAACAAACACCAACATTTAAGATCTAATAGCTCCTTGAGGTCTCTGACCATCTAAAGTTCCACTGAACGCCTTGAGGTCTCTGATCATCCAGAGTCAAACAAAACAAACACGAACATTTAAGATCCAATAGCTCCTTGAGGTCCCGGACCATCCAAAGTTCCACCGAACGCGTTGAGGTCTCTGACCATCCAGAGTCAAACAAAACAAACACGAACATTTAAGATTCAATAGCTCCTTGAGGTTCCTGATCATTTAAAGTTCCACCGAATTCTTCGAGATCTCAGATTGTCCAACGTTCTACCGAACTCCTTGAGGTCTCTGACCATCCAGAGTCAAACAAAACAAACACGAACTTTTAAGATCCAATAGCTCCTTGTGGTCCCGGACCATCCATAGTTCCACCGAACGCCTTGAGGTCTCTGACCATCCAGAGTCAAACAAAACAAACACCAACATTTAAGATCTAATAGCTCCTTGAGGTCTCTGACCATCTAAAGTTCCACTGAACGCCTTGAGGTCTCTGATCATCCAGAGTCAAACAAAACAAACACGAACATTTAAGATCCAATAGCTCCTTGAGGTCCCGGACCATCCAAAGTTCCACCGAACGCGTTGAGGTCTCTGACCATCCAGAGTCAAACAAAACAAACACGAACATTTAAGATTCAATAGCTCCTTGAGGTTCCTGATCATTCAAAGTTCCACCGAATTCTTCGAGATCTCAGATTGTCCAACGTTCTACCGAACTCCTTGAGGTCTCTGACCATCCAGAGTCAAACAAAACAAACACGAACTTTTAAGATCCAATAGCTCCTTGTGGTCCCGGACCATCCATAGTTCCACCGAACGCCTTGAGGTCTCTGACCATCCAGAGTCAAACAAAACAAACACCAACATTTAAGATCTAATAGCTCCTTGAGGTCTCTGACCATCTAAAGTTCCACTGAACGCCTTGAGGTCTCTGATCATCCAGAGTCAAACAAAACAAACACGAACATTTAAGATCCAATAGCTCCTTGAGGTCCCGGACCATCCAAAGTTCCACCGAACGCGTTGAGGTCTCTGACCATCCAGAGTCAAACAAAACAAACACGAACATTTAAGATTCAATAGCTCCTTGAGGTTCCTGATCATTCAAAGTTCCACCGAATTCTTCGAGATCTCAGATTGTCCAACGTTCTACCGAACTCCTTGAGGTCTCTGACCATCCAGAGTCAAACAAAACAAACACGAACTTTTAAGATCCAATAGCTCCTTGTGGTCCCGGACCATCCATAGTTCCACCGAACGCCTTGAGGTCTCTGACCATCCAGAGTCAAACAAAACAAACACCAACATTTAAGATCTAATAGCTCCTTGAGGTCTCTGACCATCTAAAGTTCCACTGAACGCCTTGAGGTCTCTGATCATCCAGAGTCAAACAAAACAAACACGAACATTTAAGATCCAATAGCTCCTTGAGGTCCCGGACCATCCAAAGTTCCACCGAACGCGTTGAGGTCTCTGACCATCCAGAGTCAAACAAAACAAACACGAACATTTAAGATTCAATAGCTCCTTGAGGTTCCTGATCATTCAAAGTTCCACCGAATTCTTCGAGATCTCAGATTGTCCAACGTTCTACCGAACTCCTTGAGGTCTCTGACCATCCAGAGTCAAACAAAACAAACACGAACTTTTAAGATCCAATAGCTCCTTGTGGTCCCGGACCATCCAGAGTTCCACCGAACGCCTTGAGGTCTCTGACCATCCAGAGTCAAACAAAACAAACACCAACATTTAAGATCTAATAGCTCCTTGAGGTCTCTGACCATCTAAAGTTCCACTGAACGCCTTGAGGTCTCTGATCATCCAGAGTCAAACAAAACAAACACGAACATTTAAGATCCAATAGCTCCTTGAGGTCCCGGACCATCCAAAGTTCCACCGAACGCGTTGAGGTCTCTGACCATCCAGAGTCAAACAAAACAAACACGAACATTTAAGATTCAATAGCTCCTTGAGGTTCCTGATCATTCAAAGTTCCACCGAATTCTTCGAGATCTCAGATTGTCCAACGTTCTACCGAACTCCTTGAGGTCTCTGACCATCCAGAGTCAAACAAAACAAACACGAACTTTTAAGATCCAATAGCTCCTTGTGGTCCCGGACCATCCAGAGTTCCACCGAACGACTTGAGGTCTCTGACCATCCAGAGTCAAACAAAACAAACACCAACATTTAAGATCTAATAGCTCCTTGAGGTCTCTGACCATCTAAAGTTCCACTGAACGCCTTGAGGTCTCTGATCTTCCAGAGTCAAACAAAACAAACACGAACATTTAAGATCCAATAGCTCCTTGAGGTCCCGGACCATCTAAAGTTCCACCGAACGCGTTGAGGTCTCTGACCATCCAGAGTCAAACAAAACAAACACGAACATTTAAGATTCAATAGCTCCTTGAGGTTCCTGATCATTCAAAGTTCCACCGAATTCTTCGAGATCTCAGATTGTCCAACGTTCTACCGAACTCCTTGAGGTCTCTGACCATCCAGAGTCAAACAAAACAAACGCGAACATTTAAGATCCAATAGCTCCTTGAGGTCCCTGGCCATCCAGAGTTCCATCAAATTCCTTGAGGTCCCAGATCATCCAGAGTAACACAAAACAAATACGAACATTTAAGATCCAACAGCTCCTTAACGTTCCTAACCATCCCGAGTTCCACCGAACTCTTTTACGTCCCTGACTATCTCTGGATAGTCAGGGACGTAAAAGAGTTCGGTTGACTCTGGTCAAACAACTCATTATGGCTAACACGTGCCATATCATTTAATCGAAGCAATAAAATGTCTCAAAAACTCTACAAAACCAATTTTAGTTCCCTATTTGTCTTTCTTTAAAATGTCATCTTTAACTTATTCCATTATTAAACTTCTGCAATGCTATCGGAAAATTTGCTTACACCATTATTATGTTTTCCAGAGCTTGCTATTAGTTTAAATGTTAAAAAAAATTATAACTAGGGTTACCACTAGGGTTACAGTATACCACTTCTGATGTTAGCACTTGAAAAAATATCAATTAAAATACAGATTCAAGCACAAAATGACAACATTTATTTAACATACAAACAATAATAACCTATAATTTACCATATATGTCATCATTATAGTTACTATCGATACATATTACAAATGACGTTTCAATAACTTGCTATTCTAACACGACCTGATCCCAGTCGCGATTTGTTTTATTTCTATTCGAAAAGCTAATATTTATATAAATAATTATATATATTTGGAAATACACCATACGAAATAAGGGGGTTTTAAAGCTTAAAAACAAAATGGACCGACTAAATATTGCGATTATGTGGAGTAGCCACGTACTCATCAATTGGTCAGCTACTAAAGTCGCCCAGTTCACTAACCGATATCACGTCGCGTCTTTTCTACGAGTAAATAGTTCAGCAACTCTAGTTCACGTGTAGGTAGTACAGTGCATCATTTTAAACAAGAGTCCGAATTTAATTTGTTTTCAAACAAGTTAGTACCTGGCTAACATGATAAACTTATTGCCAAAAAAACTAAACTATAAATTATTAAATATTTGAAATATCTTGTTTTTATTTTTATTTTTTTATAAAATGTATTTTATTATTTATTTGTTAAATCTTCCTAATTTGCCATTGACGTCAAGGAATAAAAAGTTATTGCAAAAAATTTGCGTTCATTTTTATTAGTTAATCTCTTTTCAAAATATTTATCAAACCTATTTTTATAATTGATAACTTTACAACTTTTCTTATCAATATTTTGTTAATATCTTTTTCTAGTATCTAAACTTATCATTAATTATTGTAGCCTTACTCAATATGATAAATAATAATTATACGCAGATATAAGACATGTATAGCGCATGACCAATTTCATGCGTAGGTCCAGCCGTTTGGTCAAAATTTCTATCGTACCGACAGATATATGAATAAGTAGAATGGTTTCTTGATTATACCTACAAAATACTGGATGATTACGTCCATCCAGCGACATCCATCCCTCGGGCCGTATTACGTCGCTCTCCGGGCGTGAATAATCTAAGTAACACCCTTGGTGCATAAATAGCTAAGGAATGCAGTGCATCATAGTTCAAAAACGGATCATAGTTTGATAATTTGTTATTAAATGTTAAGCCTCGCTTGTCCTCCTATGGGTCATTAATGTAGTAGAGGTGTGAGCCACTGGTGGGACACATGGGGCTCAAAGTTTTAACTAAATTTAGTTATATATATGCATATCTTGCAATTTGAAAGTTAATTTACTTGGTAAAACAACAAAAATATATTGAAAACGAGTTTAATTACTATAATAAATATGTCTATTTTTGCACATCCTTCATATTCAAAATCCCTGTAAAAATTAGCAAATATCCAAGGACAAAACTAACTCGTTGTAATTTGCATTGGAATTAAAGTGTTATCTAAAGTGTTATTTTCGACACGTGTAGCGGTAAAAATGTTACGAAATTATCGAAATTATTTGGCAAATAATAGACACGTGTCTAGATATGTCAATATTTTGAGGTTATATCGTTAAATATAGTTTTGAAATAAACAAATAATATTTGTGTTTTGATTATTGTATTATTCCACATGGAAAATACACTATTTAATTGGAATATGAATAGAGAATTCTTGGAAATTTATAGAAAACAAAGTAAATGGCTACATGTTTACGTATAGTGGCTAGACTATTTATATTTTAATGGAGATATATGAGTTCCTCTTCTTCTCATAACGCAAAAAAAAACAATGTCATCTGTAATCGGAGGGTCTATTCTGTAACTTTTCGACACATGCAGACTGTCCTGTCATCTTATGCACAATGGTACTGTCACCAATGCATACTGGTACAGGCTATACTAAACGATTAGGCGGAACTAATTGGAAATTTCGTCACGAAAAGGGACCTTGCTTGGGTTATTATGAAAAATTAAAATTCGAACAGTGAAACCATGAAAAACAAATGACATATGTCAAAAATTTTAATATAAGATGTTTCATTTTGTAATACGTAACTAGATTGATGATTTTGGTGACTTTTGTGGTGTAAACGGACTTTGACGTATTCATGTGAACCAATACTATGATAATATTATGAATGTATTGTAAATATATAATATAAAAAATGAACTTTCCCTGTTAGTTACGTATTACAAAATGAGACAGATAATACCTTTTTCCATATTTAGAAGACAAAAAATAAATAAATGGGAAATGTTTATTAAGAATGACAAAAAATTAAAATGCAATGAAAAGGACATTTTATGATGAAAATCAATTTAATCTAGAATTTGCAATATGAGTATGATTAACAAAGCTTAAACAAAATGATCAAAAGTCCGAATTAATAGATAAAAATTACTAGATATAGGATACATACTATAGGCACAAAGTCGAACTTTGTCCTATAGTGAGAGACTTCATAGAGAAGTCCTAAAGAGACTTCATAGTACACTAAAAAATGAACTTTTAGTGTACCATGAAGTTACTCGATTTTCGTGTTAATTATTTACACTCTTTTTTGGTTAAATTTAGTGCAAAGTTTACACTTACATACTAGTTAAATTATAAAAAATAAAGTGTTAAAGTACTGATAATTTTAACACTGAAAAAGTAATATTTCATAAAAATAACACTATCTGAAGATTTTCACGGTGATTTGGTTAAAAATAGTTTAACTGCGTTAAAAGTAAAAGACAAATGTCTTTTACTTTTTAACTTTTGTAACTTTTTACTTGTTTTAAATGAAAATTTTAACACTAAAATTTTAACCAAACTGAGAATGAACTTACATTTAAGAATTTTTTGCTGTGTAATGGGGTTTGGGATTATGTTTTCAAAAAACTTAAAATATCTCTCTTATTATTGACTTAACAAAAAAAATATATACAACAAAAATTGTTTATAGTAATAAAACAAATCTTTTTTGTTCAATGCTTATTTTCATTTAGATGAATATTTGAGGAGTAACGAAGGGGACACCCTAAAACTAAAATCTACATATATCTCCCTTATTATTGACTTGACGGAAAAAAACTTATATGACAAAAATAATTAATAATAAGAAAACAGATCTTTATTTCTATGCATTTTTTCATCTAAGCATTTGGGGAATTACGGGGGAACCCTAAAACTAAAAATGATTTTTTTGCTGTGTATATGTTATAAGAAAGAAACCGGTAGCTCTATGGATGCTTCTTAGAAAATTAACATATTATTTGTATTGCAGAGTATATTAAAACTGCATTATTTCACAATTTCTATAAATAAATTGTAATTTACTTGAATAATCTTTTTTTCTCAATGTCATATAAGTAATTCATTATAGTTATTTCACAGTATTTTTTATATTGATTCATTTTCCGCGACGTAATTTTGCTCTACACGTGTATGTCGTGAAATCTAAATACACTAATAAACATTTACAGTA
The DNA here is from genome assembly GCA_963971575.1 of Liopterus haemorrhoidalis. NCBI lineage: Eukaryota > Metazoa > Arthropoda > Insecta > Coleoptera > Dytiscidae > Liopterus > Liopterus haemorrhoidalis. The sequence continues at coordinate 17,232,962 of OZ020623.1, forward strand.
TTTTTGTCGCTGACTGTACCTTATGACGACACAAATTCAGACCGGCACGTGTATACGATTAAATAGATTATTAAAACAACTTAACTTTGTAGTACTTTTGATAAATTTATTGCAATTTTGTAATTTTTTGACTTACTTTTGTTTGTGTATGTAATTATTTTGCGGTTATTGATTAGTAATTATATATACAATTCGTCCGCACGTGTAAGGTTAAGTTACATTGTCGCAAATTATAACATGTTGGCCTTGTTCAAAGATAAGCTAATAGAAATATTAAAAATTATTATTCCATTTATAAAAACCTAAATAAATTTATATTTTTATATTTTATTGGCATAGTCTGTTGGAATATGGGTTTTTTGGAACTTCAGCATAAGTATTTTATCTTATATGAAAGTTTGACGCCATGATTTCACCGCATTATTATTAGAGCCCTGCGCGGATAATCTTTTTTGTATCCGCATCCGATCCGCGTTTGTAAATAATAAATCCGCATCAGACTCGCTTCCGCCAATATATCCGCACGACAGGTTTTTCTGTCAGTTTTGAAAGAACTAACATGTTTCGCCTTATATGGTAATTGCTGCTCTAAAACGCTACTGAAAATGTTCGGATTTAAACTAAAACTAACCTAAGGGACGCCATAAGTTTTGGGGCCTAGATGCGCTAATAATTTTCAAACTTAGAGAGAGACAAATATTTTGGGGGGCCTAAGCGTTCTTTTTCGTAGGAAGCAGGTGGCTTGCTGCTCATGAAGTGTTAATATTACTGTCAAGTATCATATTAATGTCAACTAACATCTCACATCAGTTTTACCTTTTCCAAGGTGAGGAAAAAGTAATGTAACGTGGCTATATATATTTTTTTATTATTGAATTTTAAAAAAATCATATTTTTTCAAATAGCAACATGTGTCATTTTTCAATTTTTGTCAGTTTCAATTTTTGGTATCAGCAAGACTTTTTACTTCGGTAGTATAAAACAATTGGCAGGTTACATAATAAAATTTTCGACAAAAATATATATGTAGGTAAATTTTGGTATTTAAATAAAACTTCAGTTTTATGTAAAAAAAAGCGTTTATTAGCTTTAAAAGCCAGAATTAGAGCAGAGGTAGGACGAATTACATCGAAAGTGTACCAAGCAACTTTTGTCTAAAATATTATTTTCTATGTACAATAATAAAAAAAAAGTTATGTTGATTATCTCAACACAATCTCGATCATGGTTAGTTAGTTAGTTAAAAATTTTGGCGCACAGCAACAAAGCCTATTTGCGCCTATCTCAATCATGGACAATTGTCTTATCGATTGAAGGTAACCGAGGACTGCGTAGTCAGAACACAATCGCGTGTTTCTCCGAAAGTAACCGAAGATTTAATGTTCACGCGGATATGAAATTTTATCCGCATCCGCAGAAAAGTTGCGGATACCCGCGGATTTGCACGGCTCTAATTATTATGCAGCCACAGCCTAAAATTTATGTTTGTATATTAGAACAATAGTAGCCTTATATTTTGGTTTTGTTGACTTGACTTTAATTACTTGAAACCTTAATCTTTATTAGTTGAAAGAATGAAATCTCAACATAGTTAATACAACAATATTAATGAACAACAGTCCATGCTCTATATTCGCGGCTGATACATTTGTTTATCGCAGATCGCGGGAAATACAATTTAGTTTTTGATATCAGCATGTTTAAAAAAATTGAAAAATTAAAATTTTTTTTACATACGTCAAGGTATACTACCTCCATTATCAGAGGCCGGGGGCTTCGTCCCCGGCTCTACGTAAGAACATCGGTTTGCGAAACCGACCCAGCTCTTAGTTTTCTATTAAATGGGGATATTTGTCCCTTGCCACACTATTCTTTAATTTCCGACTATAAACTAAATATTTTTTTTTATAAAATCTATTTTATGTAATATTTATTTTTAAAGCGAAAAGTAAGTGAAGGTTAAGAGTTACCTATTAAAAATAAAATTTTAGTAAACACTAAAACTTAAAATAACATATCTAATAGTAAAATGCAGGCTAGCCAACATCCAAATAGTTCCAAAGTGCATCTAGTATTATTTTTCAATATTTTTAACATAAACCGTAGCTTTTAGATTTAAAAAAATATGTTTTGACGTTATTTGATTTATTTATGTTTTTATTTTTATTGCAAAGATTATTTAATCAAAAAAGCTATATTTAACACATTTAACAAAATGTGGTTTAAAGAATGTAAATAAGAAAAAAATAATAATAAATTAAGCAATGACCAAGGGTAATATGTTTCAGGTTAACTTGAAATATCTCGTTTATTATTTACTTTATATCAAATATGTACATGAAGAAACATTTTTTCTTCTTCTTTTCAACGCAGTTTTTAATAAGAAAATTATTTCCGGGGCAAGGAGAGTGCTACTTATAAGGTTGAAATATCTAATTTATCATTTACTTAACAACAAAAATGAATATGCCAAAATAAAAGATTCCTCTCTGTTTAATGCAGTTTTTAATAAGATATATATTTAAGGGGCTATGGGGAGATCTACCTATAAACCAGTTATCTCACTTATTATTTACTTAACATTGAAAATATATACAAAAGAGTGGTTTAGAATAAAGAAATGATTATTTTGTTCTACTTGAAACTGAAATATCTCGCTTATCATTTACGTTGCAGCAAAAATGGACAGTATAAAAACCGTACGAAGTACGCGTACTCCAGCTGGTACATATACCATGAGTTCAAAAAGAAATTGCATAAGGGTTGGCTATGGAAAAATAAAATAATGTCTATTGCAAGCTTTATACTAATATAAACTTATGACAACAACAAGGTGATGACAGATATTTAATTCTAAAGCTTGCTGTTGACATAACTTTTATTTTCCATAGCCAACCCTTATGTAATTTCTTTTTGAACCCATGGTATATGGTCGTACGTGACCAAAATTATACATGTATATAAAAATACCTGAGATATTTATTTTTTTTAAATTTTTTTAGTTTTAAGAAAATGATTCAATATATTTTCTAATATTGGTTTGACCTAGAAAACTGTTAACAAATTATTTGGCATTTCCGTAGTGAATGAATTTTCATGACTCTTCATTTCAAGAATAATCATTTGCTATTTAAATTGTAATACGTAGAATTACATTTTTTAGTTACACTTCTGAAGAAATAAATTTAAAAATTAAATTAAACTAATTAAAAACAATCTCAGCTCTAGCGATTTTTTCTGCATTTACTTAATAAATGCAAAATAAAAAATAATTAATTTTGTCAAAAACACAAAAACTGCAATATTTTCCAAAACTGAAATCTGATCGAAAATTCCTCTCATACGTTTCCGGTTCAAAACGATGTTCATTGCAGAGATTTTTTTCAGATTTTTAGATCAACCCCTCTTGGAGATAGGGTGGAGGGACAAAAGTTATTTGAGACATAAAAATGTCATAAAACAATTGATTTTTCCAAAAATAAAAATTTTAACTACGCGTTATGAGGTTTCATTTGGTATACGACTCAAATTTAAAAAAAATAAAAATGTTTTTTATTAAACACATAATTGTTTATATTTATATCTCGGGATGTGTTTTTTGAACTCTCAGTATTTTTTATATATGTGGGTCAAAGAGTTGTATAAGCATGCCAAATTTCAACTTTCTATGTTAAGCCGTTTGACTACAATTTCTACCGTACATACAGACAGACAGACAGACACATGAGTGACGTTATAAGGGTTTTTTGGTGGTCATACCTACAAAACCATAAAAAACAATAAAAATAATTCAACCACTATTAAAATCAAAGAGTTCCCAATTCTAAACAGTCAACACGAAGTCAATATCTTGAATGTACCGAAAACTGCGCATACTTTTCACTCCACGTGTCGAACTGTGAGATTGGGTGGTGGGGATACGCATAAGGGCACGCAACTGTCAGAGGTTTACGCACTTCTACGCACAGTACGCATTTGTGTCTTACGCACATAACAACCATCGAAGCGATGTCGAGTAACAGGAGAACAGAAATAAGTGACAGTGATACAAATACTAAGGATTTTGTTGAAAGTTTATTAAACAAAATTAAAAGGGGTAGGGATTTTTGTGTTGTGGTTGTGGTTTAGTGTTTTTAAGTTGGCAATATGTGGATTTGAAAATTTTCAAGTTTGTTTACAAATACATTTTTTTTTTTTATTAAAATATACAGTACATCCTGATCTTTGGTTTAAGAGGAACTAGATTTTAAATTCTAGTAACTTTTACCGTTTAAGTGATTTTGTTTAATAAAGTCTACTGCAAACGTTAGGAGAGCTCATTTCAACATAAGATAGCAATTGGTACAATGTAAAAATAAATTCAAAATTGTATTTCTAAAAAAGATTGTACTAGTTTTGTTGACATAGCCTGTTCCTTTGGTTTGGTTTTTGGAAAAGCCCACTTCAAACCGTAATAGGAGAGCTCATGACAACTTACAAAAATGAAAATTCCAGTTAGTTCTGCTTAAACGTTTGGAATATCCTGACATGAATGAATTTCGGACATTTTTTTTGTGGATATCGTCGTATAATCTTCTGAAATTTGTAGAAACTAAATGCGAGGCTGAAGAAATTAAATTTTAAAAAAAACACAATTACAAAACCTTCAATTTTATTTATTATAAGTAACAAATTGTTTAATTTAAATAATAACAAAATAAATCAATAAAATTTAAATAATTTTTTTGACAGATCAAGACGGAAAAAATATTTTTTAATAGATGAATTACATTAGTAATTCTTAATTTCTATTGTCAAATAAATACCTTTTTTTCAACATGAATGTCACAATTTTATATAAAAAATAATAACAAATGTCAGAAAATAATAACAAATATTTTTGTTATTGAACAGTTTTAGATCTTTTTTTTTTTAAATGTTATTGTTAAAAATTTTTTTACAACCTTGATTAAAAAATTTTGAAAACAGGCGGGTTAATGTCAAAAAAGTAATAAACATTTTACAAGTGTTGAAATTTAGATAAAAATCCTTAATTGGACCGAAAAGGAAAAAAAAGACACTACGACGCTAACCACATCCATAGGATTCACCTAACCTCACACTACTTACGCACCTTACAATTTTTTTTCACTTTTTAACGATTGAAGTGGGCTTTTGCTAAACAAAATTATCAAAAGCCTCAATCAATAGTTCAAAGTTAGATTTCAACTTTAGTTCCGCGCGAAGCTAAGAAATAAATAATATAGTGACTTAATTTTTATAAAAAATATTTCTCTCTACACACTATTTTCGAAATCAACACTATAGCCTGTTCGAAATGCAGAAATAGTAATATAAACACGTGATGAGAGATCGACGAAATTATCACGTGAACATTGCATGATTACTACTTCTTGATTCCGAACAGAGTATATTAATAAATGTAACACATAAAATATAAATGAATATGCATTTATTTTCAAATATTACAAATATAGAATTTTTAAAAGTATTTTCCTGTGACCAGTACTCAGTTTTATGTCAGAGATTTGCATGATTGAACAAGCAATGAACCGTCTAACATTGTATAGTTGCATAAGTAGGGTTACGTTGGCGTATTGTTCAAAAATTCACGCGTAATAAAAAATAGTGAAATAATAATTGATTCTAAAAATAACAGAACCAAGTGAAATATTTATTTTCTTGTTGTCAAGAACTCACTCTTTAAAGATTAACGTGGGCTTTTGCTAAACAAAATGATCAAAAGCTTCATTCAAATGGTAAATGTTACTAAATTTCAAAACTTAGTATCGCTTGAACCAGTGTTTCCCAAACTTTTTGGAGCACTTTTCACGAGATTTTGTCGCGGAGCAGTATCGTTGCTATATATATAGCAACACTAGTAGATCGTGGAGCACTAGCAGACGCTCTCGGAGCACTTGGTACTCCGCAGAGCACATTTAGGGAAACTCTGGCTTAAACCAAATAAATTGACTAGACAGTTCACGATAATTTAGATGCCGACCGATTGAGAACCGATAAATAAATATATATCTATTTCACATAATTCTATGTAAACTATCAATGATGTATTTGAACTACTTATACCAACAGACCGTAGTTTTTATCTTCGTTTGTTATATTTGAATATATTCACGTAAACGTAGGTGTGTTTTTGTTTATGCTGCACTTCTACTGTGGTACTGGGAAGAGCGACTGAAACAGAGCTATATTTCTCTCACAATCTCAGAATTAATGACATCTTTACTCTCTTGATTAAAAAATCTATCCAGGGCCGGCGGGTCTTTGGAAGGTCTTTGGCGCCCGTAGGTAAGATTTTAATTGAGCGCCCCTAGGCAGAGCGTAACTAGCTTTTTTCAAGCCCGGGGTAAGAACTTAAAAATTTCAAGTGAAGACCCAAAATAAAAGGGTCCTCACATCTAAATTTCAAGTGAAAATCTATGTCCTCATATCTAAAATTACATTTCACTAAATTATTTCATTACATTCATTTGGCATTTGGCGCCCTTTTTAGTCTTACGGCAGCGCCCCCTCGCAGCGGCGCCCGCATGCACCGCATGCCTTGCATGCCCGCTTCCGCCGGCCCTGAATCTATCAATGTAGAATGAGGAATAGTCGAAACTAACAACATGTGGATTCTTTGGTTATGCAACCATGCAGACACAAGTGTATTCAAGTTGCATAAGCGACGATTTCAAACAAATCACTAGTAAAGTTAGTTAGTTAAAATTTTTGGCGCACAGCAACAAAGGCTATTTGCGCCTAACGCAGCCCATCTAAATAACTAGAAGCATCAGTAAAAAATGTTCAAAATGTCAACTAACTAATTTAGAGCTTCTAACAGCTGTTTAATATTTTTCAAAATAATACTCATAGCTCTATTTTGTAGTGTCTGGAGACGAGAAGTTTGACTTTTATTGCACAAAAAAAAAGTAATGTGGCACAGTAATTTATACAGTTGAAGCTCGTTATAACGCGTCTTTTATAACACGCATTCGATCGTTATTATCAACTGTATAGTGTAAAATACTTTATGATTCTACGTGAAATGCTCTAATTTATTATTCTAAAGTAATTGATACATCACTATAAAACTCCGATGTTATGCACCCACAAACTTTATAATACAAAAACTATTACGTTTAAAAACAGAAAATTGACCAATACACGATATCGGTGCATGATAGGTACATGCCGTCACGGAATTTTTTAAAGATCTAGTTAAGATCTACATTTTTTGTCTACATTATGTCTGGAATCAATTAAAAATGCACGGAGAGTATGACAAATAATGTAGACTTAAGAAATGAATTATACTGCTCCAAATTTTGGTTTCAGATCCACATCCACTAATTTTATTTATATGAATAATAAGATATTGTCTGAATTATTTCACTAAGTATATATATATTTTTTTTGCAGAAGAAGAGCCCCAAATGGTAGGGTATTATCCATCAGCAACCAGACTTGTAGTCTGCAGTCCTGATCTTCCAATAACAATGGCGCAGACGACTCCCGTCGAGGTGAAACGGAAGGAGCCAGCAGAAGATCCGTACCAGTGCAATATATGCAGCAAGACTTTCGCTGTTCCGGCCCGGTTAACCAGGCATTATCGTACACACACCGGAGAGAAGCCATTCCAATGCGAATATTGCGCCAAAAGTTTTAGTGTTAAGGAGAATCTCAGTGTCCATAGAAGAATTCATACTAAAGAAAGACCCTACAAATGCGAGGTAAGAATATTTTTCATTAAACATCTATTAGAAAATATCAGATATCGTGTTTTAGTCCCAAACCATGAGATTATACCGTGTGTGCAAATAATCGCGGAAATTGGCTCTCCTGTACATTTTAGAGCAAAAATATAAGAATTAAAAATCGTGACGTGAAACTGCATACAGTGCGTTATATTCAAACTAACGTGCTTAACTATGAAACTGTATTATTAATAAAAAATATTGGTCCTCATTGGCCAAAATTGAATATTTCACAATCGAACAAAAATGGAAATAGAATATTAATAGAGCGTTCAGTAAAAAACAATGGTAATAATTTAGAATGGGGCACCAAAAGCTACAAGTTGTTTAACGATTGATGATTGAGCTATCTGTAGCTCGGAGCTTAAAAAATATATATTATAAAAAATTATTCACTTTCAAGTCGACTTGGAAGTATAATTTGAAAACGAAATATATTTAATAATTTTTAATATCATTATGGCCAACTTAGGTCTTTAAATTTTTTTACCAACTTACACATGGCGTTTTTGAGAAAAATTTAGTTCCCTCTACCTTAAACATTGTGTATATGAATTCTAAATATGTTTCACAGGCCAGTTTGAGTTAGATTGGGGGCCAGATATTTAAAAAGATTTTAAGAGTTTACTAGTTGTGTCTGTTTACTCGCGACTGACTTTATTCGCCAGCGAGTAACTATTCCGAATTGTTATTGTTGATAAGAAATATAATCTTATTTTAATATTTATGTTGTGTTTTATTAGTTTGTGGGTCAAATATTCTGCGTATAATCAAAATATATTGATAAATGATGAAAAAAACGGCGTTTAGAAAAGATTGAAATGCATTTGAATTTAACGAAAATAACATAATATAACATAGGAATACACACGTGTTTTACCTCCACGGTATGATATCACGTGACGAAACGTCAGCTTAGACTGATCTATTGCGACAAATGAGACAAAACATGTGTTTTATTAGTTTATAAAGTCAGCTGTGATGGCTTAAGTAAAAAAAAAATTAAATTTTGTCTCTTTGTTACAGGTGTGCGCGAGAGCTTTTGAGCATTCCGGTAAACTTCATCGCCATATGAGAATTCATACCGGTGAGAGGCCGCACAAATGTACAGTTTGCTCAAAAACCTTCATCCAGAGTGGACAACTTGTTATCCACATGAGAACCCACACTGGGGAGAAACCATATGTTTGCACCGTGTGCACTAAAGGGTTTACTTGCTCCAAACAACTCAAAGTACACTCCAGAACACATACAGGTAAATATCATTCCTTTATTATGTCATAATTATATTGTATATTCCGAACAGGATTATTTTAAATAGTCTATTCTAATGACACTAATATCGGAGATGGGATAGCCCTCCATAAAACTAACAGATTTTAGGTAAAACTGGGAAAAGTTTAGACAAATGGTCATAAGAGATACTCTATCTGGCGATATTGTGTTGAACTTTAAACCAGGAAACGACATTTTTTAAGAAATTTTTATTATTAGTGAAAATAAAATACAAGAAAACGCAAAAAGATACATAAAAATACCATGAGTTCAAAAAGAAATTACGAAGTGTTGGCTATGGAAAAATAAAATATTGTCTACTGCAAGCTTTATATAACAGTATAAACTTATGACAACAACAACAGTGATGCCAGATGCCACTTAATTAATTCTAAAGCTTGTTGTTGACATTACTTTTATTTTCCATAACCAACCTTTATGTAATTTCTTTTTGAACTCATGGTAGAATTAAATTCCTTCTAGATGTCAGATTATAATACGTCAAAAAGTTGGTATCTAATGGGTTAGTTTCGATTTTGCCACCTTAGCGCTGTAATCTCAAAAGGGGTTACCTATAGGCTTGGTTTACAATATGTTTATATGTTTACTTTTGAAAAAGGAACATCTAATTTATATTTTAAGGAATTGCTACTCCATCCTATTTACAGTTTTGTAGGTATGACCACCAAAAAACCCTTATAACGTCACTCATGTGTCAGTCTGTACGGTAGAAATTGTACTACAGAAACCTCATTTAATCCATAAAAATTACTACAGGCTATTTCAAACCTTTAGGCGGAACTAAATGGAATTTTAATTTTCTCAAGTTGTCAGTAGCTAATTTTTTAGATACTGAAGAAGGCTTTTCCTAAACAAAATGATCAAAAGCTTCAATCAATCGGTAAAAATTACTAGATACGAAAATCTAGTTCCGCCTAAACCAAAGAAACCACCTATAGTTGTCAAAATCTAGTTCCACTTAAGTCAAACAAACTCTATATTTAAATTTTTCTTTTTTTACAGGTGAAAAGCCATACGCTTGCGATATTTGTGGAAAATCTTTCGGTTATAACCACGTTCTGAAACTCCATCAAGTGGCACATTATGGTGAAAAAGTATATAAATGCACAATATGCAATGATACTTTTAATTCAAAAAAATGTATGGAAGCACACATAAAAAGTCATTCAGAAGGAAGTACATCAAGTGGAAGTTCAACAACAAGTGATAAAGAATACGCAGAAGTAACATCACCATCACAAATATACGAAGATAATCGTTACTACACCAACGATTATCTACAACCGATTCAATATGCCACATCTGGCGTAGAGCTTTTAGCTGCTGCAGCATCAGTTACAGAAGATAACTTCACAAATCATACGGATGTAATAAATCTAATTACGAATTCGAGAAGAATAAGTCCATCACCACCTTTAAGTTTGCGTCATCCTGTTTATTATACTCCAACACCGATGCCTCAGTACGATCCACCTTTAGATCATGGAAACGATATTCGAAGACGTGTTGAGGCTGCTTTGGCAGTTGCAAATAATGAACCATTGTTGACTCCTCCGAGTAGTAATCCTGTTTCACCAGCTCCGTCATCATCACCAGATCCAATACCAATTGAATTGGTAGCAACAAGACAAGTAATTAGTTTACCACCACGTAAAAGATCTAAAATGATATTGAAATCAATGGAAAGTGAAGCTGAAACGACAATCGTGAGATATAGTTCAGTAATACAATATGCTAAAGCTTCGTAACCATTAGTGTATTGAGTTTTTTAATGTTTAGATAAGTTCGCGCATGTAAATTTTGTTTAATTTTTTCGTGTAGACGAACACCATTTTTTAATTTCTGTGATAAGACTGACAGCATATTTAAAATGTATTTTAAAATAATAATAACCGATCTTACCTCAGGAATAGTGCCTAGAGGCTACGTCCTCATGCAATACAATTGAACTGAGTGCAATCTTAAGCTTAGATAAATGGAGAAACACTTTTTTTATTTCTACGGTGGCTTTATTACTAAAATTACACATAAAAAACATTCGTTTTTATATTATTTTTCAAATATAAGTTAATTTTTTAGAAAATATAGACCCAGTTCTATAATTTATTGCTGTAAGCATTGCTAAATACACATTGAATAAAAAGACTAAAGGAAGGAGTATTACATGCTATTTGGAAATACAAAGATGGCCTTACAAAATGGTGGACAATAGTTTCCGGCTGTACAGTGACGTAGGGCCATTTATTAAAATAATTGTTATCGGTACAAAAAGAAAAATTACCAATCTTGATATTTTCAAAAGAAACTAAAGACAGGAGATACTAACAATCAATAAAAAACTATTCATCTAAAATTTATCAGAATTTTTTTTATGTAGTTTTTATTGGTCTTTATATTCAGTCTTTTTATTTTATTTAGTCTTTTTATTCAGTGTAAGTACACAATCGTTTCTTATTATGACATTGTCAATTATTTGACAATTTGAGGGTGATTTTCTGACGGTATGGTTAACAAAGCTTTATGCAACTGGGTTTAAGTGTTGTTAAGTCTGACCATGACAAGTGTTGCTGAAAGCATAAGTACACAATCAATTTTCATCATGATATTGTCAAATATTTAACCATGTCGTCAACTGACGGCGTAATTAACTAACCGCATGGTTAAGTACGCTTTATGCAACTGGGCCATAGTCACGTAGATTTTTTTGTTCCATTAGAATTATATTCTTACTAAATTTAGGGCCTTAGAATTTGTAAATTTATAAAAAAAAAAAAATTAATATGCCAAATTTTTCAGTAAGGTATTTAATAAAATTTAGTACGATTTAGGCGTAGAACGACCTGATATTCTGATGGAGCATTGGTGTTTAAAAAAGCTGAAGATGAAATGCGAATATCGCAAAATTAGTTTTTGTTGGGTTTATTACTGGGCGAAAAAAAAAAAAAACAAGAAAAAAACATTTATCCAGTTTTTTATTACACAATTTCACATAAAGTCTAAATTTAAATTTGACAAAAAATAACAAAATAACAAAAAAAAAAAAATAATTTAAATGGATAATATTAAAGTCTACGTTAAAATTATAGTTACGCAATAATTAGTATCCGAAGTAGGACTAAGTGGACTTAAGTGGAACTAATATTTCAAATCTAGTAACTTTTACCGATTGAATGAAGCTTTGACCATTTGGTTTAGGAAAATCCTACTAAAAAATTAGCTAGTGACAACTTAAGAAAATTTAAATTCCATTTAGTCCCGTCTAAAAGTTTGGAATAGCCTATATGTTGAGTGATATTGCCTGAAAATAGACACATTTTCATTTAAAAAAACATGGCAACGTTGCATCACGTAATATTACGCAACCATAATTTTATCGTAAATAGACTTTATAAAAACAATTTTTTTTTTCATTTTTGTTTAATTTTGTCAAATTTAGGCTATACATAATTTTGAAAATCTTGTATAAATCATTAACTAGTCAATAAGTATTTCATGGGTCATTAAAAGTATTTCTCCATTAACGGCATCCGTACTTTCCATATATACCAATGCGCTCATTGAGCAAAAAACTATTGCAATTATATATATTATATATATCTATATATCATATGTATTATATATATTAGTCCAGCCACGATAAAGATAAAAATGATTTAAAATTAGGAAGTTACTAGAAATTTAAATAAACAACTAGACAAAAATAATGCAACACTAGAAAATATTTCCGTAAAAATTTTAATTAATTGTTTATGTATAATTTAAGACAGCATTCTACGAACTGAGTTTGTAAATTAACAGATAACATTTACTAATATAGCATAATGCTGCTAATATAGCATAATTCTGCTAATATAGCATAATGCTGTTAATATAGTATAATGTTGCTAATATAGCATATTGGCAGTTTTATTAGTATTCATATTATATATTATTTCTTCTAACTCCTAGCTAGAGCATAGTCTTAGTAAATTGTCGACTCAATTAATAGCTAGTGGGGAAATTATAAATAAAATTCTATTATATCATGGCCAATAACGCGATTCTATTGGTGGCTGCCAAGTAACTATTGTTTTTTTTTGTCAACTATAGAACAAAACCTGAAAAATTACAAACCAAATCTTTTTTTAAATTCATGTTTTCGATGATGCCTTCGGTGGGTTTTATGGGTCAAATGGTATGACATTTTAACCAAGATATAGATTAGAATTCTGTTACTTGTAATATCAAAATTTTAAGCTCACTCCAAGTTTTTCCGGTTTTTAGGGCTTCCTTGGTACGTTTCCAGGTCATGGCTGGTCTACCGACCTGCTACCTTATGGGTTTCATTCTAGCAAATATTGTGTCTTTCTCTTCGCTGGAGCATAAGGCCTTTACAAACTTGTGACATCGTGTTCTCTCTTAACCTGGTGCCAGGTAGTTCAGTAGATATCAGGTTCTTTATGTATCGTTCTATATGAGGCTACAGTGTCACCTTTCCGATGGCTTCATGAAAATTCATAATTTCAAATTCAGAGACAGCAGGTTATTGTTTCAAAAGTTATTAAGTTGGTAGAATACATGTCAAGCTTTGCAGATTCTTTGAAGAACATCGTGTTCTACTATCCTAACTTATAATCAGGACTGTAGTGGAGGGTTTACGGAAGTATATGGCGTATACCTTCTGGTTATTATAGTTTATCTGTTTATTTTACTATATCGCTGCTTATAATTATTAGAAAATATTACTAGCAAATTATTAGAGATTTTTCTTAATTTGTAAAATAAATCTAATTTAATATTGTGGTTTATGAGGTGTTGCATTAATTTTGTGCAGTTGTAAAATTGTTTTTACTATTTCTTATTGTTGCACATTTTTTTATTTGCTTTTCCGAAATAATGTGCATTTTTTGTATCGTGCAAGTGTACCGTACTGTGAAAAAAGTCTGATATGTTATGTCGTAAAGAGTACGACAATTAACTATATTGTATATTTAGCGTTGTATTCCTTGAAAATTATCAATGTATGTAACGATTATTAGATGTAGAAATAAAAATTCTATCGTACTATATATATATACATATATGATTTTTATTATAATTAACCTTATTATACATTTTTAGCAGTGATTGTGTGAAAAATACACTGAAAAAGTAAGTAAAAATAATATTTTAGTTTGTTACTTTGAAATGAAATCAACAAAAAATAAAAATAATAGAAAATACCCCTGCGTCATAGCTCGCTGTTGGTTAAAATGTCATACGAGGGTTGCCTTCCATATTTCGGGATCTGAGATCAAAAACAATTATTTATCAACAAAAGTGGCTATATTGTTTTTCAAAATATTCTCCATGAAGATCAATACACTTTTGCATGCGTTTGAACCAATTTTCGAAACACTTTTTCCACTCTGAGACTTTTTCCACTGCGATTGTCAAATTATGTGGGATCCAACAAGAACAAATCTTGTTGACGGTCAAATGTTCATGCAATAGTGAATGTATGCTGGTCCCACTAATGCCCAAGGATACCTCAATCTCACGATAAGTCACATGACGATCGTGCAGTATCAATTCACGCACAGCCTCAATTTTTTCCGGAAAACAACCGATTTTGGACGACCTTCACGAAATTCGTCCTTAAGCGAACTACGGCCACGAATGAAGTCTGAAAACCATCGATAAACAGTAGTCCTTGATGGTGCTTCATCGCCAAAAGTCGAATTAAGTTCATCGATGCACTGTTGTTGGGTTAATCCAGGTCGAAAGTTGTAAAAAATAAACCGCTAAAAATGGATTTAATTCAATTTTTAACCGAGATGAATTTTTTCAAGTTACTGTAAACAACACAAATAGCGGTCGTACGGCAAAACGTTCTGGGTACGTATACCGTCAAAAATGTCAAACTTTACGATAGAAGCGTCAGTTGCCAGATGGCAGCACTAGTTTGAAGGCAACCCCTGGAGATACCTTCATTGCGCTTTGGGTATGCTTTAGTGGGGCTGTATTCTGTAAGCTTTTCGACAATAATTTTTACAGTATCCTGTCGAAAATTCCTACAGTACAGTATAGATAATAGCGACCTTGACAGTGTGAAAGTACAAGTTACAGAATAGACCCTGACTGATATTCACTATGGTCTAGGACAGTGGTTCCCAATCGTGGGATCACTGGTTGAGCCTCACCCCTGAGTTCAAACAACACGTAGTTTTCGTGTTTTTAAGGAATGCACTTGAATCCTAGAGCTCGAGCGATTTTTTTTTTCATTACTCTTATTTTGGATTGCCTATTTTTTTTTAGGTCATTAGTTGTATTTTAAAAGAGTGGACCTTTTTAGGTCATCACTCTGATTTTGTAAGTGAGGACCTGTTTAGTTTTAGATCATCACTTGCATTTTGGAAGGGAGAACCTTTTTTGTTAGGTAAAATATTTTTTATGTTATTATTATGTTATCCATTATTTGTTTATAGGCTAATCCAAACCTTTAGGCGGAACTAGATTTTGCAATCGATTAAATTATAAAATATTCCTATCTCACAGAAAAGATTAATTTTTTCTTTTTGTTATATCAAGTCAAGTATATCAAAATTTCGAAAAATTTCTATGGGATAGGAATTTTCAATAATTAGTTTAGTATGACAATGTCCAACATAATTTATTTTTAATAATAATATAACTAAAATTCTATAAAAACACAAAATCTCTTTGCAAAATCCGATAATACGGATACTAAGTATATTTATAAAACACATTTGAAAATTTTTGGTTTTAACACTGATCATAAGTAGACAATAATAATGAAAACAAAATATATTTACGGAAATAAATATCAAAATAAAAGTACTTACAAATTTACGTGGTAATCCGTTCAAAGACAAATCGTAAACTGCATAAAGTGCATGCATTTTGCGCATAGGTTGTTGACCTATGAATCAAAACACTACACACACACACATTGAAACCGAAACGCGTACTGATTTACCCTGACCATCTTAATATTTTGTGCGTAGATCGCGTAATATGACGCTGTAAATACTTTAAAACTTAATTTTTTAAATCCATTTACGAAATCATTATGTTTTAAAATAATGCTAGTATTGCCATCTGTGTTTGGTTGCTTAAAACTTAATTGGAATAAAGTTGACAACTGTACGAAATTTTCAAGGAGTGTACAGAGAGGTCAGCTCTGTGTATAGGTGAGGTAATTGTCGCCGAGTGGGACGGGGAAAATTAATGTTTCAAACTTATAAAATGGCTTCCAGCTTGAGATATATATGACTCTAGCAGAAAAACTCGGCGATGCTCGGGCGAAAAATAATAATTTATCAAAAATATTTTAATTAGGAAAAATAAATGATTGCTGCACAATAAAAAAATTCAAATTATTTGAATGATACGTTAAATACCAACATACGTTACCTTCGATTTTATTTATTCAATTAAAGAACGTTTAATTTATCAAAATAGTTGTATGTAGAATTTTAACAATGTACGATCTGTCATCAATTGGTACGTGTAACTTGTAAAGAGTAACAGTCATTCAGCAGTAATAATATTTTTATTAATACTTTTAACGGTTTCACTGTTGCTTAGGCGGAAATTCTATTGCGCATGTTAAAAACAAATATGAGAAATGATAAGTAAAAGACCTATTGGCATCTGACACTACCGATAGAGGCGCTACTGCATTCACATCATGGCTGAATTTGGTAGGATATTTTTGACAGGTTCAATGGTATCTTCATGTGATATTTATTGAAACACACGGGAACACACTCTAAAATGGTCTTTAACTGTCTTTCCACTTCTAAGAATATATTCCCATGCTTGTCACAAACTCGACTATCCTACAACCTTTAGTTTCTCAAAATCTCACTAGAGGCGCTTCAGTTATTGTCAGTTGACAATAGTGCGTTCAAAGGTGAGTTTGCAGTACAGGGCATATGGAGTAGTTCTTTTTCATACTCTCTAAAGGGTTTACACAATGACGCTATCCTTTTCTTGCTTGTCGACGTTGTCAACTCTGAAACGCGCTGATCTGTGAAGACGCAGTATTCTACAAATAGCCATTTGTTTTTGTTGAGTGTTATTTTGCCATAAGAGCTATACTGGAAACTCACCTTTGAACTTACTATAGTGTGTTAAATTATAATATTGAAGGAAAGTTTCGACGTTAATATTAAATATAATCAGTACAATAATATACCAATAATCAAATCACAATTTAAATTTTACATCAACTAAAGACAACTTGAATTTTTCAACCAGCAGTATTGTTAACCCGCCAGCACCCTGCTCTACCACCTAACGTTCAGACTGACCAGCGTAGTATCTACCAATACACGCCTCACATTAATTTATTTACTATGATGTTCTTTCTGTGATTACTTCTGATCTATAAACGATTGGTACATGAGTCAAAAGACTTTTTTTCGTTAGTAAATACTCTTGCAAATAAAGTAATTTTTCTTTGTAAATCTTTAAAGGTACGAGGGTTGCGTCTTACATAGTAATGCAAGGCCTGTAACGTACGTTGTACGAGAGTTGCCTTTTATACTTCGGGATTGTGCTAGACTAGGGCTGCTATCTGACAACTGACGCTTCTCTCGTAAAGTTTGACATTTTTGATGGTGTACGTACTCAGAACGTTTAGACGTACGAGCGCTATTTGTGTTGTTTACAGTAACTTGAAAAAAATCATCTCAGCTAAAAATGGAATTAAATCGTGAACACTTTCCAGCGATTATTTTTTAAAACTATCGACGTGGATTAATCCAACAACAGTGCATCGATGAACTTAATTCGACTTTTGGCGATGAAGCACTATCAAGGACTACTGTTTATCGATAGTTTGCCAACTTCAATCGTGGCCGTAGTTCGCTTAAGGACGAATTTCGTGAAGGTCGTCCAAAATCGGTTGTTGTACCGGAAAACATTTATGCTTTGCGTGAAGTGATACTGCAAGATCGTCATGTGACTTATCGTAAGATTGAGGCATCCTTGCACATTAGGGGACCAGCATACATTCACTATTGCATGAACATTTGGCCACCAAAAAGATTTGTTCGCGTTGGATCCCACATAATTTGACAATCGGAGTGGAAAAAGTGCTTCGAAAATTGGTTCCAACGCATGCAAAAGTGTATTGATTTTCATGGAAAATATTTTGAAAAACAATAAAGACACTTTTGTTGATAAATAATTGTTATTGATCTTAAATCCCGAAATATAAAAGGCAACCATCGTAACGGCGATATTCCACAGCAAACTGAGCGTTATAATTTTCGCCGAAAATGAAAACTTCTAAATGATAATTGTGAGTTACCTATTGACTTGAACTGACACGCTCGGGTACGTAGTCTGGTGGTCAAATATTGTACTAGGCGTTCTGGTACTGTTTGAACTTATTACATATGTTGAAATATATATATATGTCGATAGAAGTTGTGAAAACTATAAAAGTAGAACAAATTGTAGTGTTTTTGGCTGTCATTCAAGACAGGACAAAGATAGGCATCTTAGTTTTTTCCTTTCTTAAGAAAAATGGAGGGAAAGTTAATATTAAGTCCAGATTAGAAAAGATTTGGTTATGGACAGGAGGAATGCATGGGAATATATTTTGAGTTAAAAAGAAACTGATACTATGCGAGTTTGTTCAGTACATTTGTCGCAAAAAAACAAAACTGCACTAATATGTTTGCACCTGCAAATTGCATATTTAACTTTTAGCTGCTTCTGTCCGAATAAAACTAATTTTATTTCGTGAGGCAATGAACATAATGCATTTATTTACAAACTGAATCCATATATTGTAAATTTAGATGACCGACACTCAGATGTACCACATAAAATTACGTGCCCAGCATATAACACCTGCTCAACTACAAATTACACTTCAATAAATCTACTGAAATAAAACTTTAAATACTGTAATTTGATGCCCATCTTCTGTTACACACCTCGATACATGTGTAGCGTTTAAAAATTAAAAAAATTCCCAAATATTTACTCGCATTTTCATAAAATGAAAATGTACTGTGCTTAAATTAACCTGTTCGCTATTAGCATATTGACAGCTGAATACTAGACACGACAGCCATATTGTATAACGTATATTACGGCCAGACTCCAGCGTTATATAGTTGGCATACGCCAGCGTCCGCTCAGCTCTCTGATCGGTCGCTAAAAACCTAAATGGGGAAAAATATGAATTCCGTAACCACTGTGAAGTGACTCCAGTGGCTATCAGCTGTCCAGGGCAAGGTAGAAGGCCGCCAGCCCAGTCTAGAGGTAAATGTGACTATGCAGGGTGGTCCTGTAATTATCAATGTCGATGTGCGGCCTAAAATTTATACGGCGCCAGTCACTTCGCTTCTATTGCCCTAAATTCTGGAAGAAAAATAAAACCCCAGGGGAAGGAATAGAGTTCTCGTGATAGAAACACCAAAATTTTCAATAACTAAATTTATTAACAAAAAAATAATCAGTAACTAACAAATAGTAATAACAAAATAATTACTATTCGTCAAACGAATATTGAATACGCAAAATCTTTAAACAAAATAAATTATTCACTAAATGGATACTCAATACGCAAAATCTATAAACAAAATAAATTATCCACTAAATGAATACTCAATACGCAAAATCTATAAACAAAATAACTTATTCACTAAATGAATACTCAATACGCAAAATCTATTAACCAAATAAATATTAAGAATTACAAGATCAATGACCAGTTGAATATTCCCTTTTTAGTTCGGAGTACGACAAAGTTAATACAAAAAAATAAATTATTTAATCTACGAGCAAAATATCTAAGTTAAATCCAAAATTTAGAAAACTAAGTACTCACAAATGGCCAAAGGAAATTAAACAACTGAATCTTTAACCGGTAATTAATTACAATTTAAACTAACAACTGAATTACTTGCGGTATAAATACCCAGTAACATGTGATTGGATTACTTATGCTACAACTGCCCTAGGGCTACGTGAACTTTTGCACAGGAATATTATACCACAGTGATTAATTACGTTGAAAAAAATGGTAACGGTATTCCGGTTGGCAATACCGTTAGGAAAAATCCGGAAGAGGGCTAGAATCGGAAAGCCAGCGCTTTTTCAAAACCCGATTTAAATTTTTACTACAATTCTCTCTCCTTAAAACTATTGAAATCCCAATCCGTCTATTGGCAACGAAGTCGCGTTGATTCAAGAATCCATCGTTGTCAAGAGACTGACTCCACATATCCCCTTTTACTCTTAAAAACCCGTGATACGTCAACAAAAAAAATCTCCGCGAGATGCCAAAAAAAATTGACGACCACCCTACCCACTGACTCGACGGAAATGATCAAAATTTAAAAAATTATCGAGACAAAAAAAATTAAGGAAGACTGGTCAAAAAAAAAATAAATAAAAAAAAACGATGCTTGTGGCTGAGGTTCTGCCCGATTGAAGTTAACGTTAATTCCTCCCAAAATAATACAAACCCGATCCTCGATAACGTGAACAGCAAGTAACACGAATACTTGACCAGTAAGTATTCAAAGTAAGGAGTAACCTGCGTGTTTGAAAGCTAATTCACAACCTCCAGTTATCAAGGAAAAATACTTTACGGACAGACTGAATTTACATTACGCGGCAACAATTTAAAATGAGCGATTCGTGAACCAAAAATTATTGTACCTCCAAAAATAAATACGGTGGCGACACGCCCAACCGTACACGCAACAGCGTACTCAATAAATCCAAAAACATATCTCAATAACTCAAAAATATCTCAAGATACAACAAAACTTGAGAAACCTCAATGCATTTCAGCTAATAATACAGTACAAAAATAACACACACTTAATAATCATGGCCATAACTCATAAGGGTGTACCAGACGCAGCCCTACACTATTAACGTTAAGAATCACAAAAAAAACATCCCCAAACGGGAATTCCAATACGTTAATAGGGCAGAGTCGCTTCTGTTACAAAATTTCAAACATTTCCAAAGTATACTCAGCTGAAACACAGTAATTCTCGCAACACCCTGTAGCAACAGGTCTCAATTGATACAATAATTTTCACGCTACATCTTCCACGGATCGCTCCAAAATCGGCTCTTCAACCCTTACACGTGGGGGACAGTATAATCTCGAAAGCAGGATCCTCGCTCGAGAAAGAATACTCAACTTAGGCCCGTCCATGTTGCCACTAAATTTACAAAATACAAAGAAATACTTTACATTAGAACACTGGATTATTCAAAACTGATTAGCGGGTAATACTGTATAAAAGAAACATACCTCGGTGTTTTAGTGGCGAAACGTCGTAACTCAATTGCCATCTAGGGGTAGAAAACTCCTAATTCCGACGTAAGTCGCGTTTTGCATTCCCAAAACATGATGTATCACGTGCCTTTTCCGCTTAGCGAATCCACAGGTGAACCAGCATTATCTTCTCAAATAATTTTCACAAAAACTTGTGGAATAAAATTTGGCACGTGTTACTGAGTCTCCACCCCTTAGGGAACCTCTATACTTCTTGAATTACGACATTGAAGAGACAAAATGGCATTTAACATTCCATTATATATGTCCCCCCTTCACCACTATAACTGTCTAATAGACACTAGACTCACGTGGGCAAAACCACGTGACTCAGACTGTTATCAAAAATGACAACATTCTGTTTTATCGGCGTTAAAAATCACGAATGTCAACATTGTAGTTTATTACAAGTTGTAAGTATGTTCCTTATATACGTAATACACGCTAATAGTCTGTAATTTCCAGGTTCTAATGAAGTATTCATACTCCAAAATGCAAAAGAATGTGATTATTCCCATGTGTCAAAATGACATAACCTAAAAGTTTTTGACAGAATACGAGAATTCAGATGTTAATTTATATTTCTGTAGCAAGAACGGCTACTTTTAAGTAGATTGTCAGGAGGCTAGTCAGTTGTTTCGCACAAATACACAATACTGTATCCTTTAGTGAGAATAGCATAAGTTTTTGTACGTTAAGGTAGGTCAGTGTAAGTTAGTTTTATAAGCAGTGTTGTCAGCTAGAATAGGCCGTAACAACTCCCCCTTTGCTTAAAAAAGAGACGCGGGTCTCTAAAGACCCCGTATCTTTCACAATCCGTATTCATGTACACGACTCATTCACTCAAATTGCTAACCTTAACTATTTACATTCTAACTATATATACAACTTATATAGTGGAACCCGCGGAACGATTAAGGATTGATGATGTCGACAGGGAAGGGACGGGTATTATCGCCAACCGGCCATGGAGGTGATAATATTGCCAACACGGCAAGGAGGGGGTAGGTTGGACCTCGCCCAAACTGCGGACAAGCTACAGGAAGCTACAGGCAGCCGGCGCCCTACAAAAAGATAGGTTTGGTTCCACTATTTCCTAACCTAATCTGCTACCTATATACACTGCTAATTCCTAACTAGTTCCTAATATGTAAACTGCTAATTCTTTCATGCCTATATACACATTCATCACGAAGAAAGCCTACGCCTGAAAATCCACTGACAACGTAGCACACGTCCTAACTGCCTACACTCACTACTACGTACTTAACTTCAACTCAAAAATACAAAGCGTTATTCACAAACGCACTAAAAACTGCAATTCTAAGTTGCTATCTCAAATATCTCACCCAAAAATACGGGATTTCTCAAAACGACAACCAACTGACATGTCCGCTACGACAATTCCTACTTAACTCAAAACGGTCTGACAAACGCATTAACAACAATGAATTTCTCTATATTCAACTTACTAGATCTGATTCGGTCCTGACCCGTATACTCTAGGTCACGTCCAAAATATTTCCTAACCAGGAATCAAATATTGTACAACAAAAAATCGCGGAGCAAGTCTACTGTTCTTCCCCAATACTCTAAACCGTTGAGTGATTCTCCTGGATAAACCAGCTCGGTATATAATACCGTAAATATGAGTAAACTAATTTTCCGCTAAGCGAATCCCGTGTGAATCTCAATGGTTCGCCCTAAACTGGCTCACCAGTACAAATGTCTCTACCAGACACTGAACCCATTTGACAACCGAGTCACTCGGCTTGTCACCAATATAATTCAACATAACCAATGTTGCAATTACAATTCTACCAACAATTGTTGCCATACAATGCAACACAAAATTTTCACAGGGATATACATTAGAGTCCTCTCACTCAATGTTACTAACAACTCAGACACAGTAACTTACTCACTCTTACAACAAAAAAAAACTATTTAGCTCATCAACTGAGACTAACTCAAAATCTAAACAATGTGTACAATATGTCGTCCAAATACCGAACAGATCATAGCAACATAAACGACGAATAACATAGCGAAAGTAATCCAATCAACTTTTCAAACAAATAAATTAAATTTCATATTACGAGAACTCTTTAGGGTTGGGTTTAGGAACAAAAGGAATACAACCAATCAATATAAGACCCATATTTTCCTATTACACAAAAAAATCCAAACAGCTCCAAACTGAAATAAAAATATGGTCTTCTCAAAAACAGCCCCTCTCATCTCGGGCATCCAAATACGTGATTCCTTCTCAGCAAACGCCTAAATCCACAAACCTCAAGTCAGAATATGTAACGTCCTTTTCGGCAAAGGCCCGAAATATCTAACGTTCCTTAACAAATGGAAGCCCCACATTGCTTAACAAATGTGAGCTCCACGTTAGTTTGGCCCCACGTTGGGCGCCAGAAATATATAACGTATATTACGGCCAGACTCCAGCGTTATATAGTTGGCATACGCCAGCGTCCGCTCAGCTCTCTGATCGGTCGCTAAAAACCTAAATGGGGAAAAATATGAATTCCGTAACCACTGTGAAGTGACTCCAGTGGCTATCAGCTGTCCAGGGCAAGGTAGAAGGCCGCCAGCCCAGTCTAGAGGTAAATGTGACTATGCAGGGTGGTCCTGTAATTATCAATGTCGATGTGCGGCCTAAAATTTATACGGCGCCAGTCACTTCGCTTCTATTGCCCTAAATTCTGGAAGAAAAATAAAACCCCAGGGGAAGGAATAGAGTTCTCGTGATAGAAACACCAAAATTTTCAATAACTAAATTTATTAACAAAAAAATAATCAGTAACTAACAAATAGTAATAACAAAATAATTACTATTCGTCAAACGAATATTGAATACGCAAAATCTTTAAACAAAATAAATTATTCACTAAATGGATACTCAATACGCAAAATCTATAAACAAAATAAATTATCCACTAAATGAATACTCAATACGCAAAATCTATAAACAAAATAACTTATTCACTAAATGAATACTCAATACGCAAAATCTATTAACCAAATAAATATTAAGAATTACAAGATCAATGACCAGTTGAATATTCCCTTTTTAGTTCGGAGTACGACAAAGTTAATACAAAAAAATAAATTATTTAATCTACGAGCAAAATATCTAAGTTAAATCCAAAATTTAGAAAACTAAGTACTCACAAATGGCCAAAGGAAATTAAACAACTGAATCTTTAACCGGTAATTAATTACAATTTAAACTAACAACTGAATTACTTGCGGTATAAATACCCAGTAACATGTGATTGGATTACTTATGCTACAACTGCCCTAGGGCTACGTGAACTTTTGCACAGGAATATTATACCACAGTGATTAATTACGTTGAAAAAAATGGTAACGGTATTCCGGTTGGCAATACCGTTAGGAAAAATCCGGAAGAGGGCTAGAATCGGAAAGCCAGCGCTTTTTCAAAACCCGATTTAAATTTTTACTACAATTCTCTCTCCTTAAAACTATTGAAATCCCAATCCGTCTATTGGCAACGAAGTCGCGTTGATTCAAGAATCCATCGTTGTCAAGAGACTGACTCCACATATCCCCTTTTACTCTTAAAAACCCGTGATACGTCAACAAAAAAAATCTCCGCGAGATGCCAAAAAAAATTGACGACCACCCTACCCACTGACTCGACGGAAATGATCAAAATTTAAAAAATTATCGAGACAAAAAAAATTAAGGAAGACTGGTCAAAAAAAAAATAAATAAAAAAAAACGATGCTTGTGGCTGAGGTTCTGCCCGATTGAAGTTAACGTTAATTCCTCCCAAAATAATACAAACCCGATCCTCGATAACGTGAACAGCAAGTAACACGAATACTTGACCAGTAAGTATTCAAAGTAAGGAGTAACCTGCGTGTTTGAAAGCTAATTCACAACCTCCAGTTATCAAGGAAAAATACTTTACGGACAGACTGAATTTACATTACGCGGCAACAATTTAAAATGAGCGATTCGTGAACCAAAAATTATTGTACCTCCAAAAATAAATACGGTGGCGACACGCCCAACCGTACACGCAACAGCGTACTCAATAAATCCAAAAACATATCTCAATAACTCAAAAATATCTCAAGATACAACAAAACTTGAGAAACCTCAATGCATTTCAGCTAATAATACAGTACAAAAATAACACACACTTAATAATCATGGCCATAACTCATAAGGGTGTACCAGACGCAGCCCTACACTATTAACGTTAAGAATCACAAAAAAAACATCCCCAAACGGGAATTCCAATACGTTAATAGGGCAGAGTCGCTTCTGTTACAAAATTTCAAACATTTCCAAAGTATACTCAGCTGAAACACAGTAATTCTCGCAACACCCTGTAGCAACAGGTCTCAATTGATACAATAATTTTCACGCTACATCTTCCACGGATCGCTCCAAAATCGGCTCTTCAACCCTTACACGTGGGGGACAGTATAATCTCGAAAGCAGGATCCTCGCTCGAGAAAGAATACTCAACTTAGGCCCGTCCATGTTGCCACTAAATTTACAAAATACAAAGAAATACTTTACATTAGAACACTGGATTATTCAAAACTGATTAGCGGGTAATACTGTATAAAAGAAACATACCTCGGTGTTTTAGTGGCGAAACGTCGTAACTCAATTGCCATCTAGGGGTAGAAAACTCCTAATTCCGACGTAAGTCGCGTTTTGCATTCCCAAAACATGATGTATCACGTGCCTTTTCCGCTTAGCGAATCCACAGGTGAACCAGCATTATCTTCTCAAATAATTTTCACAAAAACTTGTGGAATAAAATTTGGCACGTGTTACTGAGTCTCCACCCCTTAGGGAACCTCTATACTTCTTGAATTACGACATTGAAGAGACAAAATGGCATTTAACATTCCATTATATATGTCCCCCCTTCACCACTATAACTGTCTAATAGACACTAGACTCACGTGGGCAAAACCACGTGACTCAGACTGTTATCAAAAATGACAACATTCTGTTTTATCGGCGTTAAAAATCACGAATGTCAACATTGTAGTTTATTACAAGTTGTAAGTATGTTCCTTATATACGTAATACACGCTAATAGTCTGTAATTTCCAGGTTCTAATGAAGTATTCATACTCCAAAATGCAAAAGAATGTGATTATTCCCATGTGTCAAAATGACATAACCTAAAAGTTTTTGACAGAATACGAGAATTCAGATGTTAATTTATATTTCTGTAGCAAGAACGGCTACTTTTAAGTAGATTGTCAGGAGGCTAGTCAGTTGTTTCGCACAAATACACAATACTGTATCCTTTAGTGAGAATAGCATAAGTTTTTGTACGTTAAGGTAGGTCAGTGTAAGTTAGTTTTATAAGCAGTGTTGTCAGCTAGAATAGGCCGTAACAACTCCCCCTTTGCTTAAAAAAGAGACGCGGGTCTCTAAAGACCCCGTATCTTTCACAATCCGTATTCATGTACACGACTCATTCACTCAAATTGCTAACCTTAACTATTTACATTCTAACTATATATACAACTTATATAGTGGAACCCGCGGAACGATTAAGGATTGATGATGTCGACAGGGAAGGGACGGGTATTATCGCCAACCGGCCATGGAGGTGATAATATTGCCAACACGGCAAGGAGGGGGTAGGTTGGACCTCGCCCAAACTGCGGACAAGCTACAGGAAGCTACAGGCAGCCGGCGCCCTACAAAAAGATAGGTTTGGTTCCACTATTTCCTAACCTAATCTGCTACCTATATACACTGCTAATTCCTAACTAGTTCCTAATATGTAAACTGCTAATTCTTTCATGCCTATATACACATTCATCACGAAGAAAGCCTACGCCTGAAAATCCACTGACAACGTAGCACACGTCCTAACTGCCTACACTCACTACTACGTACTTAACTTCAACTCAAAAATACAAAGCGTTATTCACAAACGCACTAAAAACTGCAATTCTAAGTTGCTATCTCAAATATCTCACCCAAAAATACGGGATTTCTCAAAACGACAACCAACTGACATGTCCGCTACGACAATTCCTACTTAACTCAAAACGGTCTGACAAACGCATTAACAACAATGAATTTCTCTATATTCAACTTACTAGATCTGATTCGGTCCTGACCCGTATACTCTAGGTCACGTCCAAAATATTTCCTAACCAGGAATCAAATATTGTACAACAAAAAATCGCGGAGCAAGTCTACTGTTCTTCCCCAATACTCTAAACCGTTGAGTGATTCTCCTGGATAAACCAGCTCGGTATATAATACCGTAAATATGAGTAAACTAATTTTCCGCTAAGCGAATCCCGTGTGAATCTCAATGGTTCGCCCTAAACTGGCTCACCAGTACAAATGTCTCTACCAGACACTGAACCCATTTGACAACCGAGTCACTCGGCTTGTCACCAATATAATTCAACATAACCAATGTTGCAATTACAATTCTACCAACAATTGTTGCCATACAATGCAACACAAAATTTTCACAGGGATATACATTAGAGTCCTCTCACTCAATGTTACTAACAACTCAGACACAGTAACTTACTCACTCTTACAACAAAAAAAAACTATTTAGCTCATCAACTGAGACTAACTCAAAATCTAAACAATGTGTACAATATGTCGTCCAAATACCGAACAGATCATAGCAACATAAACGACGAATAACATAGCGAAAGTAATCCAATCAACTTTTCAAACAAATAAATTAAATTTCATATTACGAGAACTCTTTAGGGTTGGGTTTAGGAACAAAAGGAATACAACCAATCAATATAAGACCCATATTTTCCTATTACACAAAAAAATCCAAACAGCTCCAAACTGAAATAAAAATATGGTCTTCTCAAAAACAGCCCCTCTCATCTCGGGCATCCAAATACGTGATTCCTTCTCAGCAAACGCCTAAATCCACAAACCTCAAGTCAGAATATGTAACGTCCTTTTCGGCAAAGGCCCGAAATATCTAACGTTCCTTAACAAATGGAAGCCCCACATTGCTTAACAAATGTGAGCTCCACGTTAGTTTGGCCCCACGTTGGGCGCCAGAAATATATAACGTATATTACGGCCAGACTCCAGCGTTATATAGTTGGCATACGCCAGCGTCCGCTCAGCTCTCTGATCGGTCGCTAAAAACCTAAATGGGGAAAAATATGAATTCCGTAACCACTGTGAAGTGACTCCAGTGGCTATCAGCTGTCCAGGGCAAGGTAGAAGGCCGCCAGCCCAGTCTAGAGGTAAATGTGACTATGCAGGGTGGTCCTGTAATTATCAATGTCGATGTGCGGCCTAAAATTTATACGGCGCCAGTCACTTCGCTTCTATTGCCCTAAATTCTGGAAGAAAAATAAAACCCCAGGGGAAGGAATAGAGTTCTCGTGATAGAAACACCAAAATTTTCAATAACTAAATTTATTAACAAAAAAATAATCAGTAACTAACAAATAGTAATAACAAAATAATTACTATTCGTCAAACGAATATTGAATACGCAAAATCTTTAAACAAAATAAATTATTCACTAAATGGATACTCAATACGCAAAATCTATAAACAAAATAAATTATCCACTAAATGAATACTCAATACGCAAAATCTATAAACAAAATAACTTATTCACTAAATGAATACTCAATACGCAAAATCTATTAACCAAATAAATATTAAGAATTACAAGATCAATGACCAGTTGAATATTCCCTTTTTAGTTCGGAGTACGACAAAGTTAATACAAAAAAATAAATTATTTAATCTACGAGCAAAATATCTAAGTTAAATCCAAAATTTAGAAAACTAAGTACTCACAAATGGCCAAAGGAAATTAAACAACTGAATCTTTAACCGGTAATTAATTACAATTTAAACTAACAACTGAATTACTTGCGGTATAAATACCCAGTAACATGTGATTGGATTACTTATGCTACAACTGCCCTAGGGCTACGTGAACTTTTGCACAGGAATATTATACCACAGTGATTAATTACGTTGAAAAAAATGGTAACGGTATTCCGGTTGGCAATACCGTTAGGAAAAATCCGGAAGAGGGCTAGAATCGGAAAGCCAGCGCTTTTTCAAAACCCGATTTAAATTTTTACTACAATTCTCTCTCCTTAAAACTATTGAAATCCCAATCCGTCTATTGGCAACGAAGTCGCGTTGATTCAAGAATCCATCGTTGTCAAGAGACTGACTCCACATATCCCCTTTTACTCTTAAAAACCCGTGATACGTCAACAAAAAAAATCTCCGCGAGATGCCAAAAAAAATTGACGACCACCCTACCCACTGACTCGACGGAAATGATCAAAATTTAAAAAATTATCGAGACAAAAAAAATTAAGGAAGACTGGTCAAAAAAAAAATAAATAAAAAAAAACGATGCTTGTGGCTGAGGTTCTGCCCGATTGAAGTTAACGTTAATTCCTCCCAAAATAATACAAACCCGATCCTCGATAACGTGAACAGCAAGTAACACGAATACTTGACCAGTAAGTATTCAAAGTAAGGAGTAACCTGCGTGTTTGAAAGCTAATTCACAACCTCCAGTTATCAAGGAAAAATACTTTACGGACAGACTGAATTTACATTACGCGGCAACAATTTAAAATGAGCGATTCGTGAACCAAAAATTATTGTACCTCCAAAAATAAATACGGTGGCGACACGCCCAACCGTACACGCAACAGCGTACTCAATAAATCCAAAAACATATCTCAATAACTCAAAAATATCTCAAGATACAACAAAACTTGAGAAACCTCAATGCATTTCAGCTAATAATACAGTACAAAAATAACACACACTTAATAATCATGGCCATAACTCATAAGGGTGTACCAGACGCAGCCCTACACTATTAACGTTAAGAATCACAAAAAAAACATCCCCAAACGGGAATTCCAATACGTTAATAGGGCAGAGTCGCTTCTGTTACAAAATTTCAAACATTTCCAAAGTATACTCAGCTGAAACACAGTAATTCTCGCAACACCCTGTAGCAACAGGTCTCAATTGATACAATAATTTTCACGCTACATCTTCCACGGATCGCTCCAAAATCGGCTCTTCAACCCTTACACGTGGGGGACAGTATAATCTCGAAAGCAGGATCCTCGCTCGAGAAAGAATACTCAACTTAGGCCCGTCCATGTTGCCACTAAATTTACAAAATACAAAGAAATACTTTACATTAGAACACTGGATTATTCAAAACTGATTAGCGGGTAATACTGTATAAAAGAAACATACCTCGGTGTTTTAGTGGCGAAACGTCGTAACTCAATTGCCATCTAGGGGTAGAAAACTCCTAATTCCGACGTAAGTCGCGTTTTGCATTCCCAAAACATGATGTATCACGTGCCTTTTCCGCTTAGCGAATCCACAGGTGAACCAGCATTATCTTCTCAAATAATTTTCACAAAAACTTGTGGAATAAAATTTGGCACGTGTTACTGAGTCTCCACCCCTTAGGGAACCTCTATACTTCTTGAATTACGACATTGAAGAGACAAAATGGCATTTAACATTCCATTATATATGTCCCCCCTTCACCACTATAACTGTCTAATAGACACTAGACTCACGTGGGCAAAACCACGTGACTCAGACTGTTATCAAAAATGACAACATTCTGTTTTATCGGCGTTAAAAATCACGAATGTCAACATTGTAGTTTATTACAAGTTGTAAGTATGTTCCTTATATACGTAATACACGCTAATAGTCTGTAATTTCCAGGTTCTAATGAAGTATTCATACTCCAAAATGCAAAAGAATGTGATTATTCCCATGTGTCAAAATGACATAACCTAAAAGTTTTTGACAGAATACGAGAATTCAGATGTTAATTTATATTTCTGTAGCAAGAACGGCTACTTTTAAGTAGATTGTCAGGAGGCTAGTCAGTTGTTTCGCACAAATACACAATACTGTATCCTTTAGTGAGAATAGCATAAGTTTTTGTACGTTAAGGTAGGTCAGTGTAAGTTAGTTTTATAAGCAGTGTTGTCAGCTAGAATAGGCCGTAACAATTGCCTTGGAGCCAGTGGCGTAGCGTTGTAGGGGCGGGGGGTGCGGTCCGCCCCGGGCGGCAAAAATCGTCATTAAATAATATCTTGTAATCTGAACTAAAAATTTTAACCATTTCTTCTCATATTTTTGTCTCAACTGCAATTCGGACCGATTAAAATGAGCACGGAACTTTTTATTATTTAATCTGTGACGGATCCGGGGAATACCCTTTTTTTAACACGTTAAGCGCCACGTCGGCCATATGTGCCTGATACTAAGAAGTTCTACATGCGCCATGTCAGACATATACGTCTGACATGGTTACCTTGCGGCAATTCCCCGCGTTTTATTTTGTGCTCGGATTGTTCAAAACGAATATTCAGCGAGAATCGATTCTTTCATATAAAGAATAGAGTTCAATATTGTCTAATAACACCTGCAACATCAGTCGTCCAATTCACATGGACTAAATTAACTTGCTATAATTCATGATTTTCTTTAAGTGCGTGTTGTGATTGTTAAATTATTGAACTTTCTCGAAACTCGAAAAATTGTTGTAATCTCAGTGGTGTAGCATAGCGGAGGCGGTGGTTGCGGCTCTTTTTTGGGGCGGCAAATTCTGTAAATTTTGGAGCCTTTTAGATTTAAATACCTAAATAAGGGGGCGGCAAAATTGGCATCCACCCCGGGCGGCTGAAACCCACGCTACGCCACTGCTTGGAGCACAGCGCCGCCATCGGTAATGTCATTTCTCAATACAAAACGCATTTTATGGATCTCTTAAAATGGCGCAGTTCTACGGTGACGTCACATAGCGACAAGGTCATACGAGAGTTATCTCTCTATAAATTCATTGGAATTTTTATTGTACAAAAACATAGATGTCAATATTTTATCAAGGAAATACGTTTTAAAATAATTTTCTGTAATAAACAAAGATGTAATAAAAATAAAGCTAATTTTTGATTGAACCTTACTATTTATTTTAAGTAAATTTTCTTTTAATAGATGGCATTGTTTTTATTTTTACCTATTTAATAATAAAAAACAATAATGATCTAATCAATATAATATTTTAGCAATAATATAATAGCTATTTGTTTAGTATTTTATTATTTTTTAAGTAATATGACGTGTTACATAACCAAATATAAAACCGAAAACTAGAATTGCAAATATAGATATTATCGAGAAAATTTGTTTGAATACATTTATATTGACTTT
Source organism: Liopterus haemorrhoidalis (assembly GCA_963971575.1). NCBI lineage: Eukaryota > Metazoa > Arthropoda > Insecta > Coleoptera > Dytiscidae > Liopterus > Liopterus haemorrhoidalis. The sequence continues at coordinate 17,265,587 of OZ020623.1, forward strand.
GTTTAACGGGCACAGTGTTAAAATTGTTTTATAAATCGACAGTTGGCCTCCATAACCTTGAGGTTATGGGGGCCGAAATCCAACAATGATTTTTTAAAGCAGGTACTAAAATACTAAATTAACTGATGTTAACCTATATTTTTTTATGCATATTTTTAATTTTGCACCCATATATTTTCATATATTGCACAAAAAAGTTTCTAAAATCATTAAAAATTAATCTACAAAGATGAAAGAGCTCTAGGTATTTATCACGCTGGTAATTTTAGACGCTTACTTGATGAGACGTGTTTCGGGATGAACAGCTTATTAAGAATTTGACAACCTGTTTAGTTTGGGGTCAAACAATCGTTATTAATATGTAATAATTACGACTGTTTAAGTACAAACGTATCCACTTTTACTAAATATACTGTTCAATATCGCCATAATACAATTTTTTTCTTTTTTCACTAATAATTGCATGTATTGTACTCCAAAATGTTACTTAAAATGTTGACGGTTAAAGGCGTCAATATTACGACGTATATTACGGCTCAATATTACGACGTATTCGATTCAAAACCTTTGTCGTAAAGCGAAACATTGTTAATTTCTAATTTGTTGATTCATGTATTAAACTGTAATCGTTAAATACATATGTGTATAATAAACGTAAATAATTGATGTAACATTCAAAATGAAGCAAGCTTTTAGCTACAAACGTTAAATCGTCTGTACCTGATATTTGGCCGCTAAGAAAGGGCACGGATGTGAGTTCAATTCCTGCTTATATCAAATAATTTGCGTAAAAATATTTATACAAACTACAAGTTCTGGTAAGCCGTTCGCAAACGGCTATAAACTGTAGGTGCCTTTCTGTGTACACTAAAAAATCGATGTAATACTGACCATATTGCTCCCGAATGTACATAGATTGAAAACATGGTCATGAAACCTGGAAACAGGAGGCCTAGGCTCAGCTCAGGCAGTCGCGACAATGATGATGAACACTCAAAATGTAATCGTCACATAATGCATTTTTGAGATTGCAAAAAAACATTTAAACCCTGTTTGCACTAAGTTAGGAACCTAATTTTTTTACCCACTTATTTTTAAGGAACTAAACATTGAATTTAAAATAACAGTTGATATTTTCGGGAATTAGGTCATTAAAAAATTACAAAATGTTTGAAAAGACCGGTTTCGATAATATTATATTATCTTCTTCAGTTTATTCAATCAAAACTAATTGAATAAACTGAGGAAGATAACATAATATTGAGAACTGACACGCTCGGATACGCAGTCTGGTGGTCAAATATTGTACTACGCGACTGTAGTACTATTTGAAATTATAACATATGTTCTGGTGTTGATTCTTTGTTAGAACGTCGATAGATACATTTTCATAAAATAAAAATGTACTGTGCTTAAATTAACCTGTTCCCTGTTGGCATATTGACAGCTGAATACTAGACAATTCAGCCATTTTGCCATGAATTACAGCGCCGCCAACGGTAATGTCACTTCTCAATTATCGAAACCGGTCTTTTCAAACATTTTGTAATTTTTTAATGACCTAATTCCCGAAAATATCAACTGTTATATTATTAACAAGGTCGAGAAAAAAAGAATAAATTAATTGAATTATATACAATTAATAACTAGTCATTAAAGTTAATTAAGTACCAAAAAATAAGAAAAATCGGTTATTTTTTTGCACTAATAAACTTGGTGGACAGGTTTAAATGTACGCAACACAGTGGCATCGCTAGCGGGGGGTCCGACCCCCCCCCCATAATTGCCTAGAGAAAAATGTATTTTAAAAGTGATGATCTTTTTTTTACGTCATCACTTGTATTTTCATGTGTAAACGATAAAAAAATTATTTCAAATATTTCCTGGCCCACCCAAATTTTACTCAAAAATATCCTGCCCCCCCCAGATTTTAAGAGTTAGCGCCGCCATTAACGAAACAAGGAAAAAAACCTGTTTTGAATGAATGTTTTTTTGAATGAATGTGAATAACAAAAATAGATTTAAATTTATTTATCATTGTTATTTCTTTAATATTATTTATTTATCATTTTTAGGGTTTTGTACCGTGGCGGCGCTAGCGGGGTGGTCCGGGTGGGCTCTGCCCCCCCCCGAATTGCTTGGAGAAAAATGTATTTTAAAAGTGAGGACCTTTTTTTTTAGGTCATCAATGATTTCAAATATTTCCAGGCCCCCCCAAATTTTACTAAAAAATTTCCTGCCACCCCAAATTTTACTCAAAAATTTCCTAACCCCGCCCCAGATTTTAAGAGCTAGCGCCGCCACTAGTTTTGTATGACCACAAAAAAAACCCTTTAAGGTCAGTTGTCTGTCTGTACGGTAGAAATTGTGGCAAAACGGCTGGATATAGAAAGTTGAAATTTGGCATGCTTGTACTATCTTACCCACATATAGGAAAATTATTGAGAGTTCAAAAAATACATCGCGGAATAAATATAAACAAAATTGTATTTAATGAAAGAATATTTGTTTAGAATTTTGAGTGGGGTATCAAATGAAACCTTTTAATACATTTTAACCCTTTAAGAAATTTTTTATTTTTGAAAAGTAATTTTTTTACGCGATTTTTCGTTAAAAATCAGAAAACTTTTGTCCTCCATCCCATCTCCCAGAGGGGTTGATCTAAAAATCTGAAAAAAATCTCCATAATCAACATAAATAGGAACCGGAATTTTTGATCAGATTAGTTTCACTTTCTTACTTTCCTGAATGTACCAAGGTCACAATAATTTGCCCCGCTATCAAACGAGCCGACAACAAGTGAAACTACGGTATATACTGTGGTTTTACTTTAAAAATATATTTTTTATACTTTGCGTTCACAATAATATCATTGTTACACTGAAAACAGTTTAACTATAGAACTATTGTTAAACTGTTTTTGGTGATTTTTTATTTTAAGAGATTGGCATTACTATTCGTCTACACCGTGTCATTGATAACCTCAAATATTTTTAAATGTTTATTTAATACAATTTGTAAGTATTTCTGTCAGATAATTATTTTATAATATTATTATTAAGAAAATTCAAAAAGAAAATGTGTTGTTTTGCATCTGTCAAATTACTGTTGTGTTGTGTTACAGTCTGTTCCAAACGGTTAGGCGGAACTAAATGGGAATTTCGTTCTTTTAGGTTGTCACGAGGGATCTTGCTTGGGTTATTTCATTTTTCACGTTGGAATGTCACAATTTAAAATTCCAACAATGAAACCATGGAAACGTATGACATATGTCAAAATTAAATTATTATTTTTTATACATTTTAATGACAAAAAAATTAATAAATGGGAAATTTGTTTTAAGATTGACACAAAAAATCAAAATATAAAGAAATTGACAATTTAAAATGATATTAACCTTAACCAAAAAATGTTTATTGTAAGTATGATTTACAAAGCTTAAACAAAACGGTCGAAAAGCACGATTTAAACGATGAAAGTAACTAGATTGCAAAATCTAGTTCCACCTAACCGTTTGGAACAGACTGTATCATAGAAATTGTTTTATTACACATTGTTGCTATGGTGACCGTATTTCACAATAATCCTTAGATTGTATTCCGATATTTATTATAAATGAAATTATAAATTTCTATAAAATAAGTGATGCAAAGTATAAAAAATAATATATTATGCTCGTTTTATACGACATATCGTCACAGTTAATTTGGAGCACTCCTCGCTTCGCTCCTCGTGCTCCAAACAACTCATGACTCATGACAATACCTCGTCTTATAAAACTCGTATAATAATATACTATTTCAGATTGTTGGATCTATTTTTAATCAAGAGTAGATTATGCTTACAATTAAAATGAAGACAATTGGAAAAAAATCAACTTTAGTGGGATCCGATTATCAAGCAGCAGTCCCTCCTGGAATAACCCATTACGATGACGCTCTCCCTTACGAAAACGAGGATAAACTCCTGTGGGACCCACATTTATTATCAGAAAAAGAAACCGAATTCTTTTTGAGAGAAGCTACATTAACCGCTAAAGCTAAAACGGCAAAGAGAGTGAAAGATGATGAACAAGCATTATTTTTATTGTTGCAATGTGGGCATAATGTAGAAGAAGCATTAAGAAGAAGAAAGATTAATAATATTACACCCACAAGTATGGGATTGTGGTCGGAGGAGGAATGTCAAAATTTTGAAAGTGGGATTTTGACTTATGGAAAAGATTTTTATATGATACAACAAAATAAGGTTTGTGAAAATTAATTTTAATAAAAATTGGTAAAAAAATAAACACTAGCGGACAATATGTTAAGTTCAACAATCAGCTGTCATGAAGTTTATTTACATTAAAATTATAATTTTTTAAAAACAATTGAACGTTGGAACGTTGCCACGTTTTTTAGGGGTCACGACAATTCGTCTACAGACATTTGGTATACGGACTTCTCGTATACCACGACAGTTCGTATACAGACTTCGTCTATCACGACATTTAGTATACAGTACAGACATTATAGTCGGATTGCTGATAGGTGACTGTTACATGTATGTATCAAGTAGTGCATTCATATAATAATCTAGTTACCATTTTTCAGCGATTTTAAAATTGTTTTTTGTTATTTGTCTTAACTGTCAATGTCTGGTAATAAATATTAATTAAAATATGGCTTCCGGCCAATTATTAAATTCACATACTTTAATTTTAAATCTGCTGGAATAAACAACAAATTATAATCCAAAATTTACGTATGAGTATAATTTTTTTCTTATTTATAATTATAACCTTAACCCCTTAATGACCGAATTAATTTAAATGATGGAAAAAAAATTCTTAATGTCAATTTGACAAGAATATTCATTAAAAAACATAGTGAGGGGTAAAAAAAAAATTTTTTTTTTCATAATAAGGAAATTTTTTATTTGTTCCTAATATGGACCAGTGGTCAATAATAGATATTTTTAGTGTTGAAAATTTTTTTTATTCAAAACCAGTTTACAAATGAAATTGTACGAAACAATTTCTTGTCTTGTTTTTGGCATAATTTTTCCGGTATATATTTCATAGTTATGAACTAAACCTTCAATATCACACAACACAAATATCTTATACCCCCATTTATGAGGCTTCTTCGGATTGTATTGTTTGAGGGATGTGTGACCTTTGAAGGGAACTATTTGTTCATCTACACACAACATTTGTGGCTTTTGCTGATTTTGGTATAGTGGTAATTGCATCTCAATAAATGGTCTGTTTTTAAATAGTTTGTCAGTCTTATCAATTGACAAATCATTGTTATTATTGAAATGTAAATTACTTTTTATGGTTTCCCAACGTTGTCGAGACATGGTGTTATTTACTTGGGGAACTGATGTTGCAGATGACCAATACATTCTGTGCCTTGGTAGACCATAAATGGACATATATAATAAAGTACCCAAAAAACTTTCCAATTCGTTTTCAGTAAGCTTCATTGGTTTATTTGTATTTTTTTGTATAGCATACAAATTCGATTACTCCACAATGTGTTTCAGAATTTCAGTATCAAAAAATAACTGAAAATAATGGATTGGACGTCCCACTTCTGGTTCCTCATTATTTCTATCTAAAATAAAATCCGGAATATTTCGTTTACCAGCGCCTTCAGGAACTCGTTTCCACACGTAGATAGACTTTTTAGTAATATTTCTTCTGACTGTAGAAAGAGGAGTATCTTCCTCAGAATCTTCATTATCAGAATATTCGTCTTCAGAATCTGACAAATCATGATGATAATCTACGTCTTCGTCACTATCACTCAGATTTTCATCTTCGCTCTCGTTAGGAAATTTATACGCCATTATTCTGTTGAAATTTTCTAAACTGTGGCTAACTTACATAAAAGTATACTTATATATTTCTACATATAAAAATATAAATTTAAACTCAAACCTGCAAAGCTAGTGATAATTTATGAAGTAATTATAGCTCTCTACAAAATTTAAAAAAATATATATATATTTTTTTTACAACCCGTTGTTCCAAATTTGGAACAAACAAGAAATATTGTATTTACTTATCAAATATGCAATTTTTTAAATATATTTGTGCTTTGTGTAAATATATAAGTATATTTACATATAAAATTTTTTTTTGTAAACTGATACATACCCAAATCCAGGTATAAATCAGGGTTGTTGTAGCCACTTACATTAAATTGCATCGACTGTCATTTTCACGATATTTTAATTCACATAATTAAACCTAGATGCCAATACTGATCTGTTTTATAGTTTAAATATATGGGTCAGAAGTGGAACATTGGACTGTAATATTAAGATTATGTATTTTATTTATTTTTCACAAGGAAAAAAAAAATTTTGTTCATTGTTCCTACTTTGGAACACCTGACGTTAAGGGGTTAAAATTAATAATATTGTTTGTTTGAGTACTGCTGTAAATTAATTTTCGCGCTCTAATTAGTAAAGATATCTACGAATCATGCTGTTTCTATCTAATGCTTTGTTTTTTATTAAAATATTTAGAAGGTCAACTTGCGTCACTATACGTTACTATGGGTATGCAAATAATTGTAATGATATAGACAGAGCAAGCATATAGTATTGAATATCGATACTTGTAGCAACGAACAGTCACTTATCAGCAATCCGACTATACGTTCTGAGCCGGGGTCTTTTTTTAGGTCTTTATTTGACATGCTCGAAAAAAGCTAATTACGTCCTGCCTAGGGGCGCTCAATTAAATCTTGCCTACGGGCGCCACAGACCCTCGCCCCAGCTCTGATTACGTCTACCAGATAAATTCATCTACTAAAAAAAATATATTTTGTTTTATTCTAAGCGATTTATAAAAAATAAGTTTTAGGGGAATTAGTAAAAAGATGATACGGTGCTTCAAATTCAGTTATAATGCGAATAAAATTAAATGTATACAATTTACAATTACATACCGGGTGAATTATTTAAGGAGCAACATACATGTTTCACATATAGTGTTAATGAAGTGAGTTATTTCATTTGCAACATAGCAAATTATGAAAGCAAGCTCATATCCATGGCAACAGATATGCAATGATGATTAGATATAAAAGTTATTTGACATGATAAAGTTCCTAAACGGCTAAAAAATAATAAATTAGAAACAATAAATGAATTTTTATTAGTTTTTTTATATTTACATACAAACAAAAATAATAATGTCCTTAGTAGCTAAGTCCAAAAAATATTTAAAAAAAATAATATTTTGTCTTTTCTATGGATACGATAAGCATTTGTTTTATAGCTATGTTGCTTTTGAAATAACTCACTTCATTAACATTACGTGAAACATGTATGTTGCTCCTTAAATAATTCACCCGGTATGTAAATAACTACAAAAAATATATATTATTTTTTTAATGCAACAAACCAATATTAAAGAAAAAAAATATGCTTGCATTATAAATAAAAATATTTATTTATACAGAGCTAATTAAACAAACCCATTCAAAATGGATTTTTCTATATAAACATAACTTTTAATAAAAAAAGTAGATTACATGTATTCGACTTTATTTCTTAAAATAAAAGAAGTGCTGTCTGTTTGCAAGAGTATACAATAGCCTGTATAAATATTTCAATTTGAATATAATAAACTTGTGTAGTTAACAATAATATGAATTTTGTGTTTTTATATGTCCAAAAATATTTATAGTCAATGAATGCCCTATTTATAAGTAAAACTTGAATAATATTCCTAAAGAAGCAAATTTTAATTGATTTTGAGGGTATATTTGACTTCAAACAAAATTTATTGAAATTAAACTAACATCATAAAAAACACTCACTATAAACATGAATAACTACACAAGGTTATTATATTCAAATTGAAATATTTATATATTTTAGTAGACGCATTAACCTGGTAGACGTAAAGTCGGTATACTAAATGTCGTGGTAGACGAAAAATCTGTATACGAATTGTCGTGGTAGACGAGAAGTCCGTATACCTAATGTCTGTATCCGAAATGTCGTAGACGTAAAGTTTGTAGACGAGTTGTCGTGGAACCCGTTATTTAAATGAAAATATAAGAGGCACATTTTCACCGACTGAATCGGCATGTAAACATTTAATATGCCAATACTGCTAATAGCAGCAACAGAAAAATCTTAATTTTTACTTAATAATAATTACTAGAGCAAATATCTGGCAAATCGTTTGTTGCCCACTAAGCAAGAGCATGAACGTGAGTTCGACTCCTGCCTGTCAAATAATTGGTGTAATTTTTTTTTTATGCAAATTACAGGTTCTGCTTGTGTAAACTATAGGTGCCTGTGTGTAGGCTAAAATGACCGTAATACTGCCCATATTACTCCTGAATGTAGATTTAAATTTAGAAAGTATAGGTCATTTCTTTGGTTTAGGCGGAACTAAATGTGGATTTGGTATTTTTAAGTTGTCACGAAAACAGAGCTTGGCTAGGTTATTTACTTTTTCATGTTGGCATTTATATTATAAAGTGACAGTTATTAGAAAAATAAAATAATACATTTTTAAATTTTTGGAAAATGTAAGTATTTAAGAAATGAGACATTTGTATTAAAAATGACACAAAAAATCAAAATGTAATGAAAATGACGTTTTATAATGATATTAACTTTAACCTAAAAATGTTTATTGTAAGTATGATTTACAAAAAGCTTAACCAAAACGGTCAAAAGGAATCAAACTATAAAAGTTATTACATTGCTAAATCTATTTCCGCCTAAAGGTTTGGAATAGCCTATATATATATATTTATCTGACCGACGTTGTCAAGCCATGTACATGCAACAGACAACCACAGACCCACCGAATCTAATGGGATTTCAGGAGTATATGTATCAAAAATAGAAAGAGCGCACTTTGCACTCCTGGAGCAACCTTCAAGGGGTAACGAATTACGAAAAAAATTTTTTTGCTATATTTGATAACCGGTATTAAACCCCATACATGTTTACGTCGTAATCAGGTCATTTGTGTATAATTTGTATATGCTGACGACGTACGCAATCCCGTACAGTGTTGTCGGTACTTACATCGTTTCTGTAAACAAATATCCTCATGTTGACCTGCATTTGACGATTGTCTAGCGATAGTAATAAAATTTACGTATATTTCAATATGACATAATTTTTATTTTAGGATTAATAGTTCATTTATAAGGTTTCTCGGTTAATCTAATGTTTACTATTGACATTCAATGAATGTCAATAACAATCAATAGTATTTAAAAGTTTATATGAGGCTCAAAAATTTCATTTTTGATCGGTTGCAGTGGTAATAATAAAATAATTTTTTTACTTGCATTCCGCTACATCCTCAGAACTGTCTTTGTACTTCCTATGATTCTTTTCACTTACGAATTTTTAAAATTATTTAACTTGAACTTCGAAACTATTTTTCAAGAATTAAAGTGAATCTAATTTTTCTATTTCTTGATACGTTTTTCTATGTACGCCATAAAAATTATAGTATAATAAAACAATGATTCAAAACATTTTACTGTACGACCAACACAGAGCGTGTCATGGTCGTTTTTTTTTATATATGTATAATAATAATTTTATTTATGGGTGCTCCAACATCTATACTCTACCTCAGAAAGACTAATAGTAATAAATCATTTTGTCAGGCAGTTACCAGTGGCGTGCACATTTTAAACACGTTTAAATTGGTTTTGTGTATTTCTATATTACTATTTATCATTTTATTAAACGCACGCCTGTGACCATATTAATCATATCATTAAACACACCCCTGTGACCATATTTTTCCTTAAAATTTTAGGCTAAAATTTTTATGATCTATTGTGTTTAACCCTAGTTCGTATTCCCATATAATATGTGCGGCACACTCGGTGGTTTTTAACAATATTTCGTTTCGAACTTTTCATATTTTGTCGCTTTTGTTTTGCCGCTTCTGTGTGATAATACAATAACTTTTTACAAATAATAAATTTTATTACTATCAGTCTTTCTGAGATAAAGTATAGGTTATTAGCACCCTGTTACATTAAGGAATTTTACATTGTACATTTCATATTTAAATTTACCATTGACCAACCGTCTTTTTTATTTAAAGACGATGTCTTAGTAATTTGGGAAAAAAATTATGGTAACCCGAGTCTGCCCAAAGAATCGAATTATAGTATTGAAATTTTCCGGAACAAACCGGAAATACTGGATATCAAGGACAACTTTGATTTTTTAAATGGTAACGTATGCCGAGTTGGGTGTCTTTGGAGCTTTTGAAAATAAATAACTATTACTTAAAGATTTTTTACTATATTTTACGCTTTAACCTTTTAATCCGTGAATAAACAAACACATTTTATTTTTGTAAAATCATTTAAAAGATTTTCGCCAAAAAGCGTTAGTTTCACACCTTATCTCCTAGAGAGGTTGATCTAAAAATCTGAAAAAATCTCCATTATGTACATTGTTGGTCCCGGAAATCCGGGATTGTCCCGGTTTTGAGGTCTATGTCCCGGTGTCTCGAGACAGTCTCTCGGGACGTCTATTTGTCCCGGTTTTTTAATGACCCATTAAGTGAGGCATACTTCTGGTTCGTCCATAGCCAGGCCGAATCGGTCAATTTGAAAATATTACAAATTGAGGGAAAAAACAAATCTATAATGGAAGTTTTCGGTGTATTAAAAGATACAGCAGCTATGTTTGAAGAAAGATACAGACAGTGTTTTTACCAAAACATGTACAAACAATTTTGAAAGAACGTGAAGAATCTGGGGAAGAATACTAAAAATGAAATTAATAATTTTAAAATGGAAGTTACTAATTTCTATGAAACATTTATTGTATATTTAAATAAGTGGATAAAACCTCTTGAACATTTTTCAATATTTTCATGGATGGTTTTAAAAGAAAAACCAGAATGGAAAAATGTACAACAAACATTAAATTACTTCAACAATAAGAATATTGAAATAAATGAGAATTATTAATTCAACCAAATATTACTTAAATTATGAATAAGGTTCTAAATTTCAAGTGATGATCTAAACCAAAAAAGTTCGGAAATACAAAGTGATGATCTAAAACAAAAAAGGTCCTCACTTCTAAAATACAAGTGATGACCTAAAACAAAAGGTCCTCGCTTCGGAAATATAAAGTGATGACCTAAAAAAAGGGTTCTCATTTGTAAAATACAAGTGACGACCGGAAAAAAAGATCCTCATCTCTGTTTAAAAATTTTCTATTGCGTTTGTGTGTTTTTATTTTTATTTCCTTCCTTCTTGGGGGGGGGGGGCTCCCCTGGGTGCGCCACTGGTAGAGGCTATTCTACAGTGCGTGGTAAATTTTGAATTTAGTTGTAATGACGTTTTAAAAGAAGGTGAGTTGTTAAAAAGAGCTAAATTCAACCAAAAGTATTTATAAAATGCTTTTGTATGGATTTTATTTGCAAATAATTTATTGCAGTGCTTTTTTGTCATAGAACTCGCCGGAACGACATACAGACACCTATTTTCGACGGGTATTTAAAAGTATTAAAATTAATTTGAAAATTATTATATCAACTATTGAACAAGAATTTGCTGTGAACTTGTAATCTAAATACTTTAAATTTCATATAAGTTATGATCTGGATATCATTTTTTTAAATAAAAAGCGCTGATTTATTGTAATAATTTCTTAATTATTTATTGTAATTGTTTAGGAATTTATTTTTATTTCTGTTAATTATTCGTAATTTTAATGTTCGTGTTATAAATAAAACAATAATAATTGTAATATAAAATCTAATTAATTCCTCCCGATTAGTTAAAAAATTTCGCATACAGCATCAAGCCCCCCTCACCCTGTCACTCCGTCCCGGTTTGCTCTGTCGACAATCTGAGAGCCCTAGGATTAGTTCAACAGGAATTTTTTATCTGACAAGTTTTTCGAAAATATCGATTTTTTGTGTCGTTGAAAAGTGTAATTATTTAAAGAAAAAATTATTGTGATATCAAAAGAAAGTTCTTAAATAATTACACGGGTCAGGGGCCCTGATAAAATAGGGTTCCTAAAATGGTCTGCCATAAAATTAAAATTAACATAATATTTTCGAAAAACGGATTACATTTGTTATTGAATAATTACGGAATAACATTCCTGAATGAAAATATATATTCACAGGAAAAATATTTTGTTTGTAGTGATATAAAATATTTTTTTCACTGTCCGTTACAAAACAGATCACAGAAATAATATTGTTCTAAAACGGTAATGTAATAAAATAAATATATAACACCCAGCAATGATGAAAAGTTGAATACGTAAGACCCACAGATGCAAAAGTTTAATCTTAACAATTTACATATAAATGAAAGAATTGTATTAATGGTTTATCAGTCAGCGAGTTGAACTGTTAATGAGAGCGGCCCAAGTTCGTAAAGATGCGCGTGGGTGGCCAAAATATGTTAGGGGGCTCAAAATAAGTTAGGGGGCCCAAAATATATTAGGGGTCCCAAAATATGTGAAGGGGCCCAACTATAAAATCTTACCCAGGGCCAGAAAAAAGGTAGTTACGGCACTGTTTATCCCTATTAAGAAAGTGCTATTTTATTTGTAAATATTTCACTACTATAAATGTTTTTTGTTTATTTCAAAAAAGATATACACTACCTTAGTCATAAATACAAAAAAAACATAACAGTATTAGCGATAATTTCGCCATGCATTAAAAAAATAATTAATTTAGTCAAAAACATCAAAACTGCAATATTTTTCAGAAACGAATTCTGATTTAAAAATTTCTATTGACCGTTTCCGGTTAAGAGCTATGTACATTACTTAGAATTTGTTTATTTTTTTTTAGTTTAACCCCTTTTGATTAAAGGGGAAAACTTTCTACGAGGAAATATGGCTATAGCTATAGTCCCGATAAAATCCTTAGAACCTTCATTAGATTAATAAGAAATATATTATATAAGGCTTCATTTATTTATATTTATCAGTATTTATAAATGGCATAATTTTTCTCAATTTCAGAAACGTATTTCTCACTATTAAAAATGTGTTATTTGTTTTATAAGTATTTCATTACTAAAAAAGATTTATTCCTCTTTGATACCTTAAAAATAAAAGGTTGAATCACAACGTATAATAGTATAATAGTGTAATTAACGTATATATTTTTTTTTTATATTTTTAGTTTAAAAAAAAGGCACACTATCTTAGCCATAAATACAAACAATTCATACATTATTATCCATAATTTAGCCACGAATTAAAAAATAATAATTAATTTTGTCAAAAACACAAATACTGCAATAATTTTCAAAAACGCAATCTAGTCAAAAAATCCTCTCATACGTTCCCGGTGCACATTAATGTAAATTACCTATAATATTTACAGATTTTTAGCACATTTTTGCAGAATTTTTACAGAATTTTAGATCAACCGCTCTGAGGGATAAAGTGGGGGACAAACATTTCTTGATATATTTTTGGCAAATATCCCATAAAAAAAAAGATTTTTCAAAAATAAAACTTTGCTTATTGATCCAAAAATTAAAAGATTTCATTTGATATGACATTCATAATTTAAAAAATTTATATATATTTTTTTTATTAAATACATAATTGTTTATATTTATCTCGGGATGTATTGAACTCTTAGTATTTTTCCTATATGTGGGACAAAGAGTTGAATAAGCATGTCAAATTTGAACTTTATATTTTAAGCCGATTGGCTACAATTTCTATCGTACAAACACATGAGTGACGTTATAAGAGTTTTTTTGGAGGTCATATCCACCCTAAAAAAGGAAAACAGATCGAAAAAAAAAATTCTTTAGTCTAAAATAACAAAGATTGTGTAGGTGTCGTGAGTATATATAATATCTGATAGCCATATTACTTTTACAGACCCGGTATGTATCTTGACAGACCCAAACAGTGTTGCCAAGTTTCGGGTCTGTGAAGGTATATAGTGTATAGCGGGTCTGTATAAGTCGTATCAATTACAAATATTTTATACAAGCCCGACACGCGCACCATCTTCACAGAAATTTCGTGAACTAAATTTGTATAAAAAAACACGTTCTACCGCTTTCCCAGACCCACCTGAAACTCATTGCGAAAGATTGTTTGAGGCCTAATTCGTACTTCTAGCATAGAAAACGTTGTCAGACCCGATGCCGGGTCTGAACTTGTCACTTTTGGTCTGGTAACGCCTGCAGAGTATAGCGAGTTGGGTCTGTATAAGCGGTGAAACAAATATATATATATATATATATATATATATATATATATATATATATATATATATATATATATATATATAGGATTTTAATATATATTTTTTTAAATTTATGTAATATAAAAACCTAAAAGTTAAATGAAAAATATAAAAATTCAGGTTGATTTATTGTTATTTATGAAATTTATTTTATTCCTATGAAAATTTGCAGTTAAAGCTGCGTTCACAGCTTTAAAATTAGTTGACAATACGCTGTGGATAAATTTAATACAGTTTTAATGTTTAATGACAGCGTTCACAGCTATGGAAATTAATGCGTAATGAATGTTTTGACATCTATGTTTTTTTCAAACCAACTACAAAAGATGGTGATTTTTTACTAAATTTTAATAAAAGAAAATAGCCAAAGATATAGAAAGTAATCTTGGATCAGTTCGAATCTTTCTCCTGTACTTATATGTCCATCGACGACACGGTTGTAGATGAACAAGATACCATTCACTATCTAATCGAATTCCTTAATTTTCTTAATCCATCAGGATTACCTTTTCACTTTCTAAACCTGCGTTCACAGCTTCAAAATTAGTTGACTGTACGCTATGCGTTCTGGATAAATTTAATAGACTGTTTTAACGTTTAATCGGGTGTATTCTGTACGAAATTCGTTAAAATTAGCGTCAGGTTAATATTTTTATTTTAACACCGTCTATTGACGTCTAACGTCTTTATCAAAAAATGCTATTCTGTAAGAGCATTTGTTAAGGTAAGCGTTAATACAATATTTGTTAACGCAAGGTGCTAACTCATCTTGTAGAGAGGCTATATTTACTGCCCCCGCACACGCTGCTATGTTGACTTTTAACATTTTTGACAAGAGTTTCAAATGCCTAGAGATTCTTAACCCAATATTTCGGCGTAGAATTAATATTCAGTGGCGAAATTTATTTTAAAAATTGAACAGAAATGTTTGGTCCTGTGGTACTCCTTATAACTGGTTTCCACAGTGTATTAAATAAAAATATAACTTTATTCAACTTTTATTTAGTCAATTTATGTACGTTGTATTGTAACAGTTCATCTAATTTTTGAATAAAATATGAATTATGTATGTGTTCATTCTATTTTTAAAAAGGTGTTCGGTGATATTAATTATTGAATAATTAATTGATTTATTGCGCTATTTCTACCCTGGAATAACATTGTTGTTATCTTCATTATCATTCTCATCAATTGTTTCTTCAAATAATATACCATTAAAATGTACTGCGATATTGTGAAGCATTGCACATGTGATTTTTGAGTTGTGTGTCAACAAAAACCAAAACTGCTCTTCAATACTCCATTTACTTCCTTTTTACACAATTACTTGAACTTACGTCTGGGTTACTTGTATCACAAAACTCAATGGGGTTACTTGTATCACAAAAATTAAGAAGTGCCATTCTTAGCTCTACTGTAAAGAATTCACTTAAAAAAGTAATAGAAAGTTTGAATTTTTTCTTATAATAATTAATAGCCATACCGTCTTGTGTTTTATTCAGTTTATTTTAATAACATGACATTTACTTAAATAGGATCAGTGTTTTTTGCACCAGCGTTAACTTTTAAAGCCATCGTTTTAGTAGACGCTTATTGTAGAACGTTAACTGGCTATTTTAACGCAGTCGCGTTATAATTTTAACACAAATATGCTTAGCGAATAGCATTTACGTTAAAAAAAATTAACGTCTGATTCTGACATTAAGATTTTAACATCATGCATAGAGAATAGACCCGAATGGCAAATTCACAACTAAGAAAATTCATGTGTAACGAATGTTGTGACATCTATGTTTTTTCAAACCAACTACGAAGGAATAAATGCATTTATGTGACTTTTTACGAACCTCCCCATCAGCAATATCGTGATTTCTTACTAAATTTTAATAACAAAATTATAACCGCAACTACAGCAATTCTTTATCGTTTCACATTTCCTAAATTTGTTAAAATATGTGCGACAGTATTTTTTAGGTTATGTAAAGTGAGATAGTGTGTTTTTATGTCCGTCTCATTAAAACAGCGCACTAACTAGTTCGGAAAACTGTCTATACTCGACAACGCATAATTTATTAAATTTAGATCTTTGAACGGTCGCTTGCGTTACCATATTACAAACTTCTAGTGACAATCAACAGTGAACAACTCATAGCGTATAGCCTAATAATTTTAGGGCTGTAAATACAGCTTTACCACGTTCAATTAGTTCTGTTTGGCACAAAAAATCAAGTCGGTGACTTTTTGCAGGAATATGACGATATCACCTCACTGCTGGTACTCATGGGTAGAGCCTTGCGCGGATACGTTTTTCAGTATCCGCATCCGCAGCCTTTGTAAACATAAAATCCGCATCCGCAAAAATATCTGCACAGGATTTGCTGTCTGTTTGGAAATATCTAACATGTTTCGCCTTATTTGGCATATCGCTGTTTTAGAACACTACTAAAATTTGTTTAAATTTATCACATTAATATTACTTGGTCCGGAAGTATGTATTCTATCTAACGTCGTACTGAGATTATATAGATTAACAAATAAATATAGAAATTACAATTATTCGACTCTTAAACCAAGTTTATATAAAATGTAAAACTTTATACAGTAATATCTCAAAAACTTAGTTTTTTAAGATATCTCACTATTATTTTAAAGCAGCGATATTTAGAAATAATTAAACAGAATAATTTATCACATTTATGACCAATATAAATAACAAGGAAAGTCCTATAAGACCAGCGAATTAAAAAAAATAAGTTCTTAATAATAAAACTAAATTCTTAAATTCATCCTATTATTAAACGATGAAAGTTACATGACGATTTCAAGAATTTTACGATATATTTATTTATTTTTTTTTTAAATTTGATATGAGCTTCTATGATTTTAAAGGCCGCTTTTACAATCTTCGGATAAGTAGCGGTATAAGTTTATTCCGATGTTTATTCGAACGTTCGCTTTTACAATGCATTTTTTAGTCTCGGATAGTTACAGTCTGTTTCAAACGGTTAGGCGGAACTAAATGGGAATTTCGTTCTTTTAGGTTGTCACGAGAAGGGATCTTGCTTGGGTTATTTCATTTTTCACGTTGGAAAGTCACAATTTAAAATTCCAACAATGAAACCATGGAAACGAATGACATATGTCAATATTAAATTATTATTTTTTATGTATTTTAATGACAAAAAAATTAATAAATGGGAAATTTGTATTAAGAATGACACAGAAAATCAAAATATAAAGAAAATGACAATTTAAAATGATATTAACCTTAACAAAAAAATGTGTATTGTAAGTATGATTTACAAAGCTTAAACAAAACGGTCGAAAAGCACGATTTAAACGATGAAAGTAACTAGATTACAAAATTTAGTTCCGCTTAACCGTTTGGAACAGACTGTATCAATGGTTTTATTGTAAACAAAATAAAGTTGGTATTGTTTGACACATAAACTGACATACTAGAAAAGTCATATTTTAAATTGACAATACTGTTAACAACATCTTTGAGCATGTTTGGCGAAATATTGGGAGATATCGAAATATTCGACTCGGATAATTCTTTTATTGTGCTATATCTGCCGCGTTAGTGTCAGCCTCTCGTGTGCAAATATTCATAAAACTGCCCTTTAATAGAATCGAGCCCAAATACCGCCCTTGTGTAAAAATTTATAAGATCACACTTTACTAGTAGAATTCTATTAGAATCTATACCAAATGCCGTCCCTTTTTATGAGCCGCTCGTGTGCGTTGCACACTACGTTCAACCGCGCGCGGTTGCTCCGATTGTAGTTCATATTTATGTACTCTAATCACTTATCAACGCGGAGCTTACGTTCCACTAATATACTGTGGAGACAAAAACGCAAGTTAAAGTGGGAAACAGAATGAAACGAGTTTGACGGCGCGTTGACGGCGTTCGTACGGCGCTATCTGTCAGAAGAAAGTTAAAACCAAGCTATCGTACGCAAGTGCACAGAATGGACAACGTCCTACAGCGTTCGAACGCCGTTGATACTGAATGTTCGTCAACTTCCAACTTTTGACGCCCTTGAACGTTGACGCAGAACACCTAACCTCAGTTTTTACTGAATGGTAAAGTGTTTGTATGTATAAATAACTTGCATACAACATAAATAACATCACACACAAGTCTTCATCATCCATTATACTTTTAATAAAAGAAAGCGCACGTATAAACACAGATATAGGTTGTCAAGTGACACTTGACGGCGTTAAAAATTATTGCATTGTGGGCAGGCGAAAATTCAACGGCGTTCTCAGCAACGCCGTCGCAAATGACGGCGCGCTGTGCATTCTGTTCCAGGCTTAAGCGTACACATATTATTTTCATTGGTGGACAGCCATAATTCTAATAACCGGTTCTCTCAGCAGGAAAATATCACTACTTAAAAAGAGGAGTATATTTTCACTGTATAACGACATCAACAACCAGTTCGCATATGAAAAATATATACATAAATAATAACCGGTTCATTCGAATCGGCTCAAGCGCAATACTACATATACAAAAACAGGCATTCTGTGTACATAGTGTTGAAGGAGTGATAGTGGCCAGTTAGATTCGAAGCGCTCAAAGTGCTAGGAGCATATTCCAGCGGTAATCGGCTGCTGCTGTTTATTGCTATGCTATTAAAAAATAAATTGAATTATTATTTCACAACTGCGTGTAATCAAAACCGCTGAACAAATACATGGATAACGAGGGATTACTGTACTATTATTATTTCGTATGGCAATGTCTAGGTTTTAGAGAATTTCAGGTCGCGACTAGCGTCCTCTGACATGATCTAACGATTACTTTTTACAGTAGCCAAGGTCACCGTGCCCTGTGAAACAGGCCCCATATTTCCGAAAATTAATTCAGAGATACAGGCACTCACTGTAAAGAATCTGAACCTATGGTTGCAACAGCATTTTTTTTTTTTTTTGCCCATACTTGGTCTATCTCATGATTCCACACTTTCAAAGCAAGTGAGCTAACCACTACGCTGCTGCAACCACAATTATATAACTGTAATAAAAATTCAAATAAAACGTTATAATGTGACATTTATCATGTCAATTTTATACAAATAATTATTCTCCAATCAGAGCAAGGGAATAACTTATACCGCCCTTTATCTGAAGTTTATCCGAGCATTGTAAAAGCGATTTTTTTACTTTATACCGGGAATAGCGTTATCCGAGCTGTATCCAACGATTGTAAAAGCGGCCCTTAATGTGGCAAATTACCATGGTTAATTTTTCTAATATTTCGAAAAATGCAAAACAAGGCGATACATAATTATTTTTAAATTAATAAATCCAAAGAAACTGTTGTATATACGACTATTATATAAACTCTGCTATATTTAAATTAACATTTAACTATTTAAGTAAGCGTAAAAAAAGTAAAAAGTGCCGTATCGTATCGTTATTTCACTCTTGCCAAACAATACAAATGCCAGCGATACATTTTTGGGGTGCATAACGCGTCTTCCGTAGGAAGAGGCATCCAACCGAAGATTTTATGTTCACGCGGATATGATATATAATCCGCATCCGCACGATTTAAATGATAATTTGTCCGCAACCGCAGAAAAATGGCGGATATCCGCGGATTTGCAGGGCTCTACTCATGGGGTTATTTTAGTCTACTATTTTTTCAGGTTCGAACACGTTCAGTTGGTGAATTAGTTCAGTTTTATTATTTATGGAAGAAAAGTGAGAGACACGACATATTTGCGAGTAAAGCAAGGTTTGAGAAGAAGCGATACATAGTACCTGCACAATTGACGGATTATATGGATAGGTTTTTAGAAGAAACGGATGCTAGTCTTGATAGAAGTTTATCTCCAATAGTACCTGCAAAATTGGTAAGTAATGGAAAATTTTACAAATATGTAATATTTATTTATACACATGTACACATAAGACATGAATCGAAAATAATTCTATGCACATGCGCAATTAAGTCCTATAATCACGCATGCCCGGTCAAATTAAGTGTAGAAATATAGTTCATAAATTAATCCTATTAGTTTATGCTGGAAATAGATGAATTTCACACCTATACTAAAGTGGGTTTTACACGGTTCAATTTGTTGATCAATAAATTGTTCAATTTATTGATGAAAAAATTGATCAATTTATTTTGAAAAGAGGACAAGTTTTACAGGCCATTCCAAACGTTTAGGCGGAATTAAATGGGAATTTCGTTCTTTTAGGTTGTCACGAGAAGAGACCTTACTTGGGTTATTTCATGTTTGACTTTGGTATGTGAAATTTTAAAATTCCAACAGTGAAACCATGTAAATTTTAATAATTTTTTCCATATTTTGAAGACAAAAAAATAAATAAATGGGAAATTTTTATTAAGAATGACAAAAAAATAAAATACAATGAAAAGGACATTTTATAATGACAATCAATTTAATCTAGAATTTGCAGTGTGAGTATGATTTACAAAGCTTAAACAAAATGACCAAAAGTCCGAATTGATACATAAAAATTACTAGATTTCAAAATCTAGTTTCGCCTAAACGTTTGGAATAGCCTATATTTTTCATTAATTTTTTTTAGGGAATTCTAGGTAATTTTTATTTGTTTAGTTATTGACAACTGTTTAGTTGTAGCATAACCAAGAAATGTATAGGTTATGTGTTTTGTTTTCAAATGTGACAGAATCGCAAACTTAGAACGTTTGCTCAACTGAACGTTTGTAAACATTTTATCAATAAATTGGTCAATTAATTCAAAAAATAAATTGTTCAATCAATTCACAAACAGAAGATCAACAAATTGAACTGTGTAAAACCAACTTTATAGTGGAATTAATATACTGCGTTGTAAAATTTTCATTACTATATCTCATATTTAAAGTAATGTACGACTTTACAACTTAATATAAATGGGCATAATTTTTTGTACCTATTATCTAATTTTAGGTATCCAAGCATGAGACCTAATAAGGTCTTGGTGGACCAGGTGGCCCCCCTCTCATCATACCAGGTGGGGGCCCTCTCATTCCCATTGGTGGAGGACCACCCCTACCCATACCCATAGCTGGCGGCATACCCATCATGCCTGGCGGTGGACCCATCATACCTGGTGGGGGCCCGCCCATTCGGGGGGGACCCTGATGCATCTGTGGTGGTGCTGCCACCTGTCCACGACCACCTAAAATATAAATATTTTTATAATAGAGCAGATTAACAAAAAAACTGTGGTGGGAATATGGTTAAGAGAATTTTATTCTATCATTAACAATAAAGCGATTCTATAGGTTAGTCTAATCACGTGGTCCGCATGACGTCCTGTCGTCTTGACAGACCTCTTTAAAAAACTGAATTATACCCAATGATTTTTTTTTTGTGATTTATAGAATATAATTCTATGACTCGTCATCCCACCTCTGATGTTATTATTTATAAATATGTGAGAATTAAGTACAACAAATAGCAATATATTGTAAATAACATTAATTTTATTTTTATAAATCTGCTCCTTTAAATAATGGACTATTTTGATTAAAAAATATATTTTTTGCAAATCAAGCCAACTATATATAAGATATTAATTTAAATAAAAGAGTCCGTTCATCTTTTGTGCATAATCAGTGCACTTCTTTTTTAAATGAATGGACTCCAACAAATTTGTACAACGCAGAAAATACATTTCTGGTCGGTTTTTTAAAGATTGTTTTTTCAAAACGCATTTAGTAATAGTGCAAAATAGTAATAAATTTTAATTCAATTGGTTCTTATTGCTCTGGTATTACAAATCTGTTTTTTTTAAATCTTTTTGTTTATCTTTTAGTTTTTTGTTTTCTGTGGAAAATAATTTTCATCGTTGCTGTGAATAAATAGTTTTATTTATTGTTATTCAGTTTTTGCAAATGTACCTTATAACAAAAAAAAAAGTACCTTATAACAAAAAAAAAGTAGTATGCTGTGTAGTAATACCCGTGCTTCGCTACGGCATTTAACTTATTTAAATCCAAGAAAGTAGAACACACCGCTCACAACGTTAAAGTTAAATATATAAAATGCTATAGTAATTTTGACTAAGGTTAGTAGCAGAGAAGAAACAACTATCCAGCAGAGCCATCTGTTCACAATTTCCACAACTCTCAACATATCTGCATTTCGGGTTTCTGTTTACACTGTGATAACTCACACGTTATTATTAATCTGTGATGCATAGTGTAAAATACTTTATGATTCTACGTGAAATGCTCTAATTTATTAATCTAAAATGACTGATATATCTCTATAAAACTCCGATGTTATGCACCCTCAAACTTTATAATACAAAAACTCTTTCGTTTAAAAACAGAAAATTTCCCAATACACGATATCGGTGCATAATAGGTATATGCTCTCCCGGACTTTTTTTTAACACCTAAGATCTACATTTTTTGTCTACATTATGTCAATGTATCCCTTAATGCTGCGTTCAGAACCTCGAAATTAGGAATTACAATTAGTAGAATTAAGGTAAATGTTTGTTATACGTAACTGTACGTTATCGTTCACAATCTTCAAAATTAATACTTATACTTATAAATTAAAATTAGAAGTTTGTAGACTCCAAACCCTTACGTTAATTTATAATTTACTTACGTTAATAACGCATGCGCAGTAAGCACTTGTCAACCTAAAAATTTCTATGACCATATTTTTTTGTTTATCTATAAGCAGTTCACTTTTGTAAGAACAAACTAGATCTTTTTATTTTGGTTACTTTTATAGTGTGTTACTGACTTTAAATGTCAATTAAAAATATTCCTTACGCTCACTGATGGCATCCTAAATTTTCAGGAAGCGGTTCTATAAAGTCATGTGATATCTAGGAACCTATTCTGTATTTTTAAGAGTGAAAACAAATCACTTACTTCCATTTATTAAATATAAGGAAAAAAATTTAAGAGCGTATTATTAATAACCTGTAAAATAAATATTACATTTGCAACACTGCAGGACACGGCGCACGATTTAAAACAGAAGTCATTTATTTTTAATAATTCTAACAACCGGTTCCCTAAGGTTTCAATAATTTTAAGAAACGGTTCGCGCGAACCGGTAGGATGCCATCACTGATTACGCTGTAAAACCGACTTTAGGTTGATATGATCATTATAATTAAGATATAATTTTGCATTATGACATATGTCAAATAGATCAACATTTTAAAAAAGCTACATTTTTTAATACCAACATGACATACAGCTTCAAAGGTGCAAACTAATGAAAACAAAATTCCCTCTTAGTTTGATCTTACAAAAGTGAACTGCTTATATAATCTGTCTCATTTTGTAATACGAAACTATGGTCTATTTCAAAGTAGAAAAATGTGTGTAAGAAGATAGGAGACAGATGTTCAGTGTCGTACATTGGAAATATATATTATTTATATTATTTAATTTTTCCCATATATTTTGTTATTATTTACATATTTAGACTTTTATTTATATTCTTGGCGTAGATTTTATGGAGAAAATTCTCAATGTAATTTGTTTTTACGCAGTTATATATTTTTTAGGTTATCTGACATATAAATATTTTTTGACACTTGATAATTAACAGATCAAGAGAGAGGACTAATGTGAGGCCAAAAGACAGCCCAGCTGATTGTGCCCAAAGAAGAAGTTATTGATATAATTTTTAGACCTTCATATAAACATATATTTTTAATTTTTATTTACAATAATTATTTAAATAAGAAACTTTAGCTCTGAAGATATATTGTTTGTTTTATTGTTTTATTTAAACTGTTTTAGCCAAATCTCTCATTTATACATATATAATCTGTCTCAATTTGTAATACGTAACTAAATCTGGTTACTTTGGTGACTTTTGTGGTGTAAACAGACTTTGGCGTATCCGTGTGAACCAATACTATCATAATATTATAAATGTATTGTCAATATACAACATAAAAAATTAACTTTCCCTGTTAGTTCCGTATTACAAAATGAGACAGATAATATAGTACATAATTTTTAAAATTAATATTTTTTTAACTTTTTCAAATTTCCCATTAAACTGAATTTATGTCGTATAAATAACGTAAGTGTATTATCTGCCTTGTTTATTTTAATATCTTATTAACCATTTTTATATTAAAAAAAAAAAAAATCATCTGTAACTTATTTTAAATTTCCCGCTATACTGTATTTGACAGTGTAAATAGTACTCGGTTCGCAGCGCTATCTACTTTTTTCTACTTTGAAATAGACCATAGATCTGGTTACTTTGGTGACTGTTGTGGTGTAAATAGACTTTTATGGAAATATGTGGACTTGTAAAACTGGATTTTAAATCTTTGGTTAAGTTTTATTATATCGAGGTTACAGTCTGTTCTAAACGGTTAAGCGGAACTAGATTTTGCAATCTAGTTACTTTCATCGTTTAAATCGTGCCTTTCGGCCGTTTTGTTTAAGCTTTGTAATTCATACTTACAATAAACATTTTTTGGTTAAGGTTAATATCATTTTAAAATGTCATTTTCTTTATATTTTGATTTTTTGTGTCATTCTTAATACAAATTTCCCATTTAAAATTTTTTTTGTCATTAAAATATCTAAAAAAAACATTATTTTGACATATGTCATTCGTTTCCATGGTTTCATTGTTGGAATTTTAAATTTTGACATCCCAACGTGAAAAATGAAATAACCCAAGCAAGGTCCCTTCTCGTGACAACCTAAAAGAACTAAATCCCCATTTAGTTCCGCTTAACCGTTTGGAACAGACTGTATATTCACTCAAAAACTACATATGTCACATAACAAATTGACATGTAAAAATTGCGATTGACATGTCAAAATTGTGATTGACATGTCAAATATTTTGAAAGGTGCCACTTCAGAATTACCACCCTAAAATGGTATTTTAAATATACAACATAAAAAATGAAGAATTTCCCTTTTAGTTTCGTATTACAAAATGAGACAGATAATACATATTTATGTTTTGTATGAGCATAAATATAAATTTTTCCTCTATTTTAATTCTTTTCAGAACTATTTTTTTTAATTTTTTTTTTTTTTTTTTCCTTCAAATTATGGCTTATGGCTTCAATAACTTGTTATGTCCTTTACTAATTTTAATGATGTCGTTTTGGGATTTCACACGAAAGGAATGTAGAGGGAAGGGGAATACAGAACTATGAAACACTCAAAAACTCATTAGCAAATTTAAACAGCTGTCAAATATCGATTGATAAAGTAGAAATCAATAGAAATTTCTGTCAGTGTCTTAATTTATATTGTGAACACTATTTAATTTCTACGTACAAATTTTATGTTAAGTACTAATTTCACATTAATTCTAATTTCTAATTTGGAGGTTCTGAACGAAGCATAAGGTTTAGCCTCGTAATCAATTCAAACTGCACGAAGAGGGCGAAACTGATGATTAACCCCCATAACGCCCCCTAGGGAGACGAAGTTAGAACCCTCACTAAAACCTTCCTTGAATTATTTTATCCCCCTGTACTAAATTTGGTGAAAATGGGTCTATCCGTTTGGCTTTGTATAAACAAACAGAAATTCGTTTTTATATATAAGATTTTGTATAACATACGTTTGCAAGAACTCTTTATTAATAGCATTGTTCGCAGATGAAGTTTCTAATAAGGTACCAACAATCAAGGAACAAGTTCATGAATAGATTTAAAGCATATGCCCAACTTGAGACGTGTTAGATATTCTTGTTACCACGAATGCTAAATTAGTCTGACTGATAAGATTGCAATCACAATGTAATTTATATGGGAGAACTCAGTTTATTTATTAAATTCAACGAAACTGACGCGTTGTCAGTTTCATATTCTGAATAGGAGTTTTTGCTGTAATCTACAAACACGATTGACTTCAACAGTTACAATATAACTAACATCTTGTCAGAAACAATAACTATTTCATGCGTGAATACTAAAAGAAATACTGCGCATGCGTGCGTTGCCCTAATCTGCAAGAAACTTCTTCGGCTAATAAAGCTATTATGTCTATTTTATTTCTATGGTATTAATATAATATTATTACTAGATTTAATGGCAGGTTCCATTAAATTATATTATTATTAATTAAAATGTAAAATTGATCTAAAGGCCTAATATCAAATAGGACTACTGTATATTAAAAAATAAAACAATAAAATAAAATTGAAAAAAAAAAATAGTTGAAAAAAATACTTTTCTAATGATAATGCAAGATATGCAGAAAATGAAAAATATTGATTACAATTTTGGAAAAATATCGATTTTTTAGTGTCTATAAAAACAGTAACAATTTTTTAAAAACGTATTTTGTGGTATCAAAAGAAAGCTCGCGTAGATTAAGGAATGGAAAGTAGTTTTTTTTTTAAATTTATTTATTTTAATACATTTTTATTCCCCAAAAATGTACTAAAATAATAGTGCAAGCTGTCTTGCACTCTTTAACCCTAAAAGGTAAAACTAAAAATATTAAAAAATTCTAAGTAATGTACATGGTTCTGAACCAGAAACGTGCTAAAGGATTTTTTTATTACATTGCTTTTTTGGAAAATATCGCTGTTTTTGACAAAACTAATTATTTTTTTAAATTCATGGCTAATAATGTTATGGATTTTTTGTATTTATTGCTAAGGTAGTGTATATCTTCTTTTGAAATAAAAAGTATAATAAAAAAAAAAATTTCAACAACTGAGAATCGAGTTTTTAAGGTTGTAAAGAAGATAAAATTATTTATAGTGAAATACTTATAAAATAAATAGCACATTGTTAATAGTGAGAAATACGTTTTGAAATTGAAAAAAATTGATCCATTTATTAATATATTTCTTATTAATTTAATGGAGACTAAAATACAAAGCAAATGTAGAAAAAGTCGCTGGGATTTTTTAATTTAAATTTTATTGTGACGAAAATTACTCAAATTATTTAAATTTAATTTAAAAAATTAAATGAAAGCTCTTAGTACTCAAATAATGAATAAAAATGATTATCAAAAAACTGATGGTTTTGATGTTATTAACCCTTTCACTACGGGAACCGTACAAAGCCGTAAAATAATGTGTTTGTGTCTCGTATACCGAAACTGGACCAATACGCAAGCAAAATTATGGTTCTTACTGCGGGAATCGAATGCATCCACTGTATTATAATTACTATACAGACTAATAACAATGCTATAGACATATCAAACCTTGATTTCCATGTAGTCATTATTTTTGTCTAAAACTGCGGGAAACATACATATACGCAAATCATAAGTACATAATTGAGGGAACTGTATGAATCCGCATGTTGTACTGGAGACACGAATTATGTAAAAGCGTCCCGTAGTCAAAGGGTTACACATCCAGCATTCTGTTGGTTTCTTACACTTATTAATTACCTACAGAACCCTGAAATGTGTGAAAATTCTTACCTAACATCAACTTTTAATATGTACCCACAATTTGTTATCACTTACTAAATACCTACAAAACCCTGAAATGTATGATAATTCATTTTCACATCAATTTTTATTTAAAATCACATTTAAATTTTCTTTTAGATTAATAAATATGTTTAGCTCAGAAGATTTTTTTTTTTACTTATGCCCTTCTGCAATATATTTAAACTATTTGTTAAAAGTTCTTTTTGCATCCTGATAATTATATAGTCTAAGAGCTAGCAACGTCACAAAAAAGTTTATTTTAGGTCGGCTGGTTTTTCGATCTTTCCCTTTCTTAATGAAGTTAGGTAGGGATGCGGTACGTCTGGCACCTGGGAGCGGTTGCGTTTACCTGTGCGCAACTCGCCTGTATAGGTAAAAAGTGGATATTTTGAAATCATTTTAAGACATTTTTTTTTTTTTACATAATTTTCTATGTCTTTTTAGCATTATAAATTTATAGTTGCCAGACAGTTTCGTTGTTGCTAACATTGCGCCAGATCTAATTTAAGTATTTAAAAAATAATATTTTTCAAACCATTTTAGTATAGCTGTAATTTTAATAGGATATAGTTCTGTAACCAAAGAATACAATATTAATTTGCCAGACGGAAATTCCGTTGTTTAACTAGGAACCAGACCAATTTAAGTCCCGGGATAATAGGTAAGTTAGAAGAGATAACAGTAAAACAATCACAGCTGCTATTTTTTAAGTTGGCGTCGTCCACATGAGTGATTATGTTTGCTTGTTTTTATAAAATAAAATAAAGCAGAATTTTATCGTGATGAGTGAGGAAAAAGAAAAATGTGTTTTTTGTTCAAACAAAAGTGGTAAAATAATAAAATTTAAAAAATAATAATAATTTTATTTAATTTAAAAAAAAAAATAAAAATTTTACAGATACTCAGGTCCTAGAAAATGACGATACATTTGAATACAATAATAATAATGATATAAGGAGTGATAACGATGATACTGACGATGTAGCATTTTATTGTGACAGAATTATTCAATAAAAATAATGAATTACATTTTATGTTTAATTTCCTACATATTTAAAATAAATTATTTGTTTTATTTTGCTAATAATACTACTATTTTTTATCAGTTGTTCTCATCTCATTTTACTTTAATTATTATTCTGCTCTATTTTTTTTATGAAATTCTAACCTATATAACCTGCCTCTCTCTAACGCCCTCTGTTGCAGCTATCTCTCTCACGCAAACAACGAATAAGCTGCCATACTCTTCTAACTTACCTATTATCCCCGGGACTTAAATTGGTTTGGTTCCTAGTTAAACAACGGATTTTCCGTCTGGCAAATTAATATTGTATTCTTCGATTACAGAACTATATCATATTAAAATTACAGCTATACTAAAATGGTTTGAAAATTATTATTTTTTAATTACTTAAATTAGATCTGGCGCAATGTTAGCAACAACGAAACTGTCTGGCAATTATAAATTTATAATGCTAAAAAGACATAGAAAATTATATAAAATAAATAAAATGTCTTAAAATGATTTCAAAATATCCACTTTTTACCTATTCAGGCGAGATGCGCACAGGTAAACGCAACCGCTCCCAGGTGCCAGACGTACCGCATCCCTACCTAACTTCAATAAGAAAGGGAAATATCGAAAAACCAGCCGACCTAAAATTCTTTCTCGAAAACGTTGCTAGCTCTCGGACTAATAGTTTTACAAAAAAATAAAAATAAATCTACAAATTTCTTTAGCTCCGTCAAGTTAGCAATTGATCGAGCCAGCAACTAATCGGCACGGACAGGATATTACAGCGGACCAAATCAAGTAACGCTGTTGAATAAAATCGTTGTTTTTTATAGAATTAAACAATTTAGAGTTCTGAACTTTTTACCATCCATGAGGAATAGGTACAGGAATCGAATGATGGCTAAACGAAAATTTTCTCACGCGTCAGAGGCGCGCAATTATTTTTTTTCTCTCGAAACCACTCGTTATCAACATAAAACTAACAATATCACATGAGAAAATTTTCGTTTAGCCATCATTCGATTCCTGTACCTATTCCTCATGGTTGGTAAAAAGTTCAGAACTGCAAGTTGTTTAATCCTAGCGATATTGTTAGTTTTATGTTGATAACGAGTGGTTTCGAGAGAAAAAAATTAATTGCGCGCCTCTGACGCGTGAGAAAATTTTCGTTTAGCCATCATTCGATTCCTGTACCTATTCCTAATGGTTGGTAAAAAGTTCAGAACTGCAACTTGTTTAATTCTAGCGATATTGTTAGTTTTATGTTGATAACGAGTGGTTTCGAGAGAAAAAAATTAATTGCACGCCTCTGACGCGTGAGAAAATTTTCGTTTAGCCATCATTCGATTCCTGTACCTATTCCTCATGGTTGGTAAAAAGTTCAGAACTGCAAATTGTTTAATTCTAGCGATATTGTTAGTTTTATGTTGATAGCGAGTGGTTTCGAGAGAACAAAAATAATTGCGCGCCTCTGACGCGTGAGAAAATTTTCGTTTAGACATCATTCGATTCCTGTACCTATTCCTCATGGTTGGTAAAAAGTTCAGAACTGCAACTTGTTTAATTCTAGCGATATTGTTAGTTTTATGTTGATAGCGAGTGGTTTCGAGAAAAAAATTAATTGCGCGCCTCTGACGCGTGAGAAAATTTTCGTTTAGCCATCCTTCGATTCCTGTACCTATTCCTCATGGTTGGTAAAAAGTTCAGAACTGCAACTTGTTTAATTCTAGCGATATTGTTAGTTTTATGTTGATAACGAGTGGTTTCGAGAGAAAAAAATTAATTGCGCGCCTCAGACGCGTGAGAAAATTTTCGTTTAGACATCATTCGATTCCTGTACCTATTCCTCATGGTTGGTAAAAAGTTCAGAACTGCAACTTGTTTAATTCTAGCGATATTGTTAGTTTTATGTTGATAGCGAGTGGTTTCGAGAAAAAAATTAATTGCGCGCCTCTGACGCGTGAGAAAATTTTCGTTTAGCCATCCTTCGATTCCTGTACCTATTCCTCATGGTTGGTAAAAAGTTCAGAACTGCAACTTGTTTAATTCTAGCGATATTGTTAGTTTTATGTTGATAGCGAGTGGTTTCGAGAGAAAAAAAATAATTGCGCGCCTCTGACGCGTGAGAAAATTTTCGTTTAGCCATCATTCGATTCCTGTACCTATTCCTCATGGTTGGTAAAAAGTTCAGAACTGCAACTTGTTTAATTCTAGCGATATTGTTAGTTTTATGTTGATAGCGAGTGGTTTCGAGAGAAAAAAATTAATTGCGCGCCTCTGACGCGTGAGAAAATTTTCGTTTAGCCATCATTCGATTCCTGTACCTATTCCTCATGGTTGGTAAAAAGTTCAGAACTGCAAGTTGTTTAATTCTAGAGATATTGTTAGTTTTATGTTTATAGCGAGTGGTTTCGAGAGAAAAAAATTAATAGCGCGCCTCTGACGCGTGAGAAAATTTTCGTTTAGCCATCATTCGATTCCTGTACCTATTCCTCATGGTTGGTAAAAAGTTCAGAACTGCAAGTTGTTTAATTCTAGCGATATTGTTAGTTTTATGTTTATAGCGAGTGGTTTCGAGAGAAAAAAATTAATAGCGCGCCTCTGACGCGTGAGAAAATTTTCGTTTAGCCATCATTCGATTTCTGTACCTATTCCTCATGGTTGGTAAAAAGTTCAGAACTGCAAGTTGTTTAATTCTAGCGATATTGTTAGTTTTATGTTTATTTTGCATCAGAACTGCAAGTTGTTTAATTCTAGCGATATTATTAGTTTTATGTTTATAGCGAGTGGTTTCGAGAGAAAAAAATTAATAGCGCGCCTCTGACGCGTGAGAAAATTTTCGTTTAGCCATCATTCGATTCCTGTACCTATTCCTACATGGTTGGTAAAAAGTTCAGAACTGCAACTTGTTTAATTCTAGCGATATTGTTAGTTTTATGTTGATAACGAGTGGTTTCGAGAAAAAAATTAATTGCGCGCCTCTGACGCGTGAGAAAATTTTCGTTTAGCCATCATTCGGTTCCTTTACCTATTCGTCATGGTTGGTAAAAAGTTCAGAACTGCAACTTGTTTAATTCTAGCGATATTGTTAGTTTTATGTTGATAACGAGTGGTTTCGAGAGAAAAAAATTAATTGCGCGCCTCTGACGCGTGAGAAAATTTTCATTTAGCCATCATTCGATTCCTGTACCTATTCCTCATGGTTGGTAAAAAGTTCAGAACTGCAACTTGTTTAATTCTAGCGATATTGTTAGTTTTATGTTGATAACGAGTGGTTTCGAGAGATAAAAATTAATTGCGCGCCTCTGACGCGTGAGAAAATTTTCGTTTAGCCATCATTCGATTCCTGTACCTATTCCTCATGGTTGGTAAAAAGTTCAGAACTGCAACTTGTTTAATTCTAGCGATATTGTTAGTTTTATGTTGATAACGAGTGGTTTCGAGAGATAAAAATTAATTGCGCGCCTCTGACGCGTGAGAAAATTTTCGTTTAGCCATCATTTGATTCCTGTACCTATTCCTCATGGTTGGTAAAAAGTTCAGAACTGCAACTTGTTTAATTCTAGCGATATTGTTAGTTTTATGTTGATAACGAGTGGTTTCGAGAGAAAAAAATTAATTAACTGCAACTTGTTTAATTCTAGCGATATTGTTAGTTTTATGTTGATAACGAGTGGCCATCATTCGATTCCTGTACCTATTCCTCATGGTTGGTAAAAAGTTCAGAACTGCAACTTGTTTAATTCTATAAAAAACAACGATTTTATTCAACAGCGTTACTTGATTTGGTCCGCTGTAATATCCTGTCCGTGCCGATTAGTTGTTGGCTCGATCAATTGCTAACTTCACACGCATAATTTCTTTAGTGTATATAAATAAAAATATATCTTACCGGGAGTCATAATTTGTTGTGAAGGTCCTCCAACTCCTCTAACAGGTCCTTGTAACCCAACCGGAACACCAGTCATTCCTGCAGGCATACCTCTACCCGCAGCACGTCCAACACCAGGTCCAGGTGCAGCTCCTGGAATAGGTACTCTTGGAAGACCTTCTTCCGGAGGTGGTGGTCCTTCAACGGTTAACGAAACAATCCCTTCACCTCGTAACAACACAAAACCTAACACACGTTTCTCTTCCCGTTCTTGTTTCGTATTCTTAACTTTGACTTTACGAAACTCCTCGCAATCTCCTAATATTAGATTCATGTGTTTATCAAAAGCTTTAAAAGTGCCTATGAATGTTCGGGCGTCTTGAAGTGTTATCCTAACCCGATAATTCAGGTGTTGGATCATTTTATTATTTTTACCTATCGTCTGAAATAGAAACGCCATTTATAAAAATTGTAAACAATATAAATTATACGTTAGAAGAAAGTTTATTAATAGTTTGGAATTATTTTACTTACCATTTTGAATAGTTTTTTTGTTACTTTACGTGCAACAAACTGAAAAATAACAGAAACGCTTTAAAAACGTTTGCTGCAGCCTAACCTAAAAAACAGGCCGGCTTGTCTGGTGGGAAACGGAAATCTGTGTTACCAACTGAATCAAATTATTAATTATTTTCATTTCAGTGTTACCAATAGAGAATATTTATATAAGCTGTTCACTTTTGTAAGAACACACTAGATCTGGTTATTTTAGTTACTTTTATGGTGTGTTACTGACTTTAAATGTCAATTAAAAATATTCCTTACGCTGTAAAACCGACTTTAGGTTGATAAGGTTATGATCATTATAATTAAGATATCATTTTTCATTATGACATATGTCAAATGGATAGACATTTTGAAAAAGTGACATTTTTTAATACCAACATGACAACAGCTTCAAAGGTGCAAACTATTGAAAACAAAATTTCCTTTTAGTTTGTTCTTACAACAGTGAACTGCTTATACAGTCTATTCGCGACTATAATTACCGAAACGGCGCCACTATCGCCTTGTGAACTTTTGACACGAAAAAGGATAGTCATCTGTCAACGTATGTAAACAGTATTGGTTTATAATCAATTTTTGGTCTAATTTACGTTTTCTTGCTGTATACAGTATATTTAAATTAGGCTAAAATGTAGAACTGTCTCCTTATCTGGTGGGGGATATTTGAGAAAGGAGAAGCGTGGCCAACAACGTTACATAAAACCAGTACTTCTCAAACAAAGACAGATAATATATAAAGATTATAATTAAAAGATAATATAACTAGCTGGAGTACCCGTGCGTTCTGTGCAGGCCCAGGGACAGTGATTCACCTTAAAAGCTTATTATCTTAGGTTATTGTTGATAACTTTTTATTTTTTTAATAAACCACCTAAAACTAATACAATGTTCCGTAACTGCACACCTAACTACCGCGGTCGCGGTTACGGTAATGTTGTGGTAAGTTGTGGTTACCCAGTGGTTACCTGAAAACGCGTTTTAGTTACGGAACGGTAGTCACCTCACAGTTGATAAAACAGACAACTGAACTGTCATTTTATGGACGTTATAGGTTATAGATATTCTCTTACAAACTTATTAATAAAAGTCGTTGTTTTATTAGTACTTGTTTACAATGGCACATTATATAAGAACATATGATTTTTCCCGATATTATTTTTCACGACATCGATCAATATTACTAAAAATCACTCATTCTTACTGTTCTAATTATAGACTATAGTAAAATAATATTATAATTTACTACTTGCACTACAAAGAAACGATTAATTCCCTCCACTTAACTCTCGCTTTATTGTAATTGTTCCGAAATTCCCGCCTTTTGTAGTTTACATTAGATCTGAAGTTTGTAGTGGGAGGAAATAACCACACTAACCGCGATATTTCCACGGTAAGTTTGGTAACAAAAAAGTAACCAAAATTTTCAGTAACCGCGTTCCGAAACCTAACAATTTTCCTGAAAAGGTTAAGGCGGCGCATAACCCTATAGATTTTTAGTTTCCTATACAAGACTAACATACCTGAAATAAAATTAGTACTAATTATACATCAAATTTTGCAGCAATTTTTTCTCTATCTAATAGGATATTTTTAATTTCAAACAAATTTGTAATAAAAATTTTATCGCTCAATAACTTAATTATAAGCATGAGGTAACAAGTTTCTGTAATTTTTTAAATATATTAGTGAGCTTCAAATAACTCTTAAATTTAGATGTCTAGATAGAGAAATGTTTAAACAATACGTCAATATTTTTTTCGATATGATTGTTTATTTTATATTCGAATAATGTATATGAAACTCATAGTTTATATCTTACCAATGTTATTTTTTAGTTCGAGTTTATACCACAGATGGTGCTGCGACCGATATTTAGTGAAGTCAGAATTTTTTGTACGTAGTAATATATAGTAAACGCCCACTAGTTTACTATCCTTTTCTAATTCATTGATGTAACCCTCTCTACATTTTTTCTTACAGTTCCAAACATCGGTAAGCATATTGAAAATGAAATACTGATTTTCTGACATTTTATTTAGTTTTATTCATAATTAGTTTCTTTAAATTTATTCTACAATTTTAAATGAAATTAGTTAGATGTATATTAATTAATTATTTATTATTATTTTTTTTTATTATTAATAAGATAAATCTTGGTTTAGTACTAAAATATTATACCAATATTATAAAAGCATTCAATTATAATTATAATACACGAAATAAAAATTCTTTTACATTAAATCTAAAAAATACTACAGAAGCACAGAATTATTTATTTTTTAAGGTAATTTATAATAAGTTACTTTAGTATAAGAGAAATAGGTAGACCAAGACAATTTAAATTTAAATTAAAAAAACTATTATTTAGAAAAATAATAAAAATTAATTTTTTACTATTAATTGGACGTTGTAACTGCATCTTTTAGAATAAGATTGATCATATCATTTGTTCAGAATTATTTTTAAATATTTTATATGAAATCTATACCTAATGGATTTACATTGTATTATTTATTCTGTTTATTTAGCAAATTCTAAATAAAGTTTAATCTAATCTAATATATTTTCAGAATTTTTATTAATTGTAATGAATTTCAATTATTGTTATGCACAATATTTGAATCTTTTCTTCATTCTAAACTTTTTTATATAAATATACCTACATTTTTGTTGTTAGCTATATACATTATAAGTGAGATATTATAAGATGTACGTAGCGACACCACGCCCCCAAAAATTCATCTTATTACAAAAATCTTTGAATTGAAAATAAGCGTTTTTTAATTTTATACATCTTTTATTAAAAAATGATGACATTTTTACATCAAATATATTGCCAGTGTTTTCGAATGAATAATTCTTCTAGAATGTCACATGAATTATATTTTACACGGATTCAAAGGGTTTGTGGCACATTTCTTGCAGTAACATTAATATCTTATCACAACCGTAAAGTTCTCAAGAGTTTCTTCTAGAAAACATCATTTTCGTGAAGAACACATGTACAAAGGGGCATTACATTCTTAATAAATATAATAGTTTTCAACGAAAGTTCTAAACTAGGAATAATCAGTCGAAAGAAGTATTGACGTAGATATAATTTGAATATACGGGTTTACAAAAAATTAAATAAAAAAAAAATAATGAATATTTCTACAAAAAAAATATTTGAATTTAAAAATTACAAAATTACATTAATCTCTGGTATCTTATTATTAAAAAATTATTAATATTTATCACTACCGTTAAATTTAAAAAAAAAACCTTTGTTTTTTATAATTAGTTATAAGCCTATTCGCCATTTTCCGAAGCTGCACTTTTTATACTGTATGTACCATGAATTCAAAAAGAAATTATATAAGGGTTGGCTATGGAAAAATAAAATAATATCTACTGCAAGCTTTATAAAACAATATAAACTTATGACAACAACAACAGTGATGACAGTTAATTAATTCTAAAGTTTGCTGTTGACATTACTTTTATTTTCCATAGCCAACCCTTATGTAATTTCTTTTTGAACTCATGGTATATTCGGCACTTAGTAATTTTTATCAAATATCCGGGACAAAATGACAAACTGGCCGGGACGCCGGGACCATACCTTCAAACCGGGACAGTCCCGGTCAAACCGGGCCTGGGTATAATATCTGAAGAAAAGATATAAAATATAGGGACTTTGTTTGAATTTCTCGGCGCTTGGTCCTCGTAAACGATATGTGAGTAAAAAAGACCTAATTTAATAAAAATTGGGAACTATAACTTTTTTACCAGTTTACAAACAATAATAAGTTGTCTATTTATTATGATTGTGAAAGATGATATTTTTATAAGTAACTAAATATAAATAAACAGTTACCTTATGCATAGAAAAATATTTATATTTGAAAACTTCAACAGCCGTTATTACTTCTGTCAACAATTGCTTTTTATTATGAGCATCGAGATAAGAGAATTCCAAATACATTGTTTATTTTTAATACATTGTTTGCCTTCAGTTGTAAAGTAAAATACTTGTAGAATTTTTCCGTTTCACATCAGTGTGCATTACGTGAAATAATGCAAAAATATTTGACATAATCCCGACAAAATGGCGTTTTTTTTTTCAATAATATCTAGGTACCTATATTCTTTTGGCGTAATTTTAGAATTTTCAATATTTTTCTTACTTAGGAATCATAGAATGAAATTAAATATAAATGTATACAAATAAAAATAATATATAAATGTATATGTACTAAATTAAGTAAAATGTAGGAAATTCATTTAATTTAAAATATTTATTATATTATATTCTATCGATCTTGTCTTTGAGCAATCATTGTCACGTTCCAGATAAAAGAAGTAAAGGTTTATAATCATCTTTTTCATTTGTTTTACCAGATACAATTAACTACTCAGTAGCATTCAGCTTAGATGCAAGCAATATAGATATAGAGTTGCCATCTTTTCAAAACAAACAAATATCACAACAGATATTTTAAAATATTCTATTGTGACGTAATATTCCTCTTATTGGTTGATGTACTTATGAATGAAATATAGACACTCCCATTTGACTTCGATACTAACTACATCTCTCGGACTAGAAACAGATGTGTCACCCACTTGCCTGACCTTAATGTCGTACACTTTCGGAACGGGAAACTTCAAACGCGGTTACTTTCGTGGAGTAATGGAACATTGTATAGATTGTATTTTAAAGTGAATTGAAACATGGAAACAGTGCAAACAGAGCAAAAGTGCAAACTCAGGGCGAAGCGAGCTACCCATCTTCTAGTTTAATGACAAAACACTATCTTAGGTTAGGTTATGTTAGTAAGGGTTTGGTTAGAAAAAGCCGAGCGAAGCGAGCTACCCATCTTCTAGTTTAATGACAAAACACTATCTTAGGTTAGGTTATGTTAGTAAGGGTTTGGTTAGAAAAAGCCGAGCGAAGCGAGCTACCCATCTTCTAGTTTAATGACAAAACACTATCTTAGGTTAGGTTATGTTAGTAAGGGTTTGGTTAGAAAAAGCCGAGCGAAGCGAGCTACCCATCTTCTAGTTTAATGACAAAACACTATCTTAGGTTAGGTTATGTTAGTAAGGGTTTGGTTAGAAAAAGCCGAGCGAAGCGAGCTAGCCTTCAGTTCATACTGTTTTTGTAATGTACATTTTGTTGTAACGTAAATGAGAAGTGATTGTTTGAGAAGCACTGGTTTTTCTATGGCCACGCCTATTATTTCTCAAATATCCCCACCACATCGCATAAGGAGATGAGAGGATAAATCTGACGCTCGATTGACACATGTGCGCATGCTTCAAAATGATCTTGAGCGGAGATTAAAAATATAATATTCTGATTTATTGTGGATATATTTAAGATTATCATTAATACATCAATAATGAGACAATAATAATTATCAATTTATTATTTATTTATTTATTTAATAGAACAGCACGTAGCTAATATGAACAATAATACAAAACAAGAAAAAACAAAAAAACAAAAGGAACAAATATCACAGTGTTGTCGATAGTCATAAAATTATTGTTAAGCAACAAATAATTCATTTTTAAATTATAATTTGC
The DNA here is from genome assembly GCA_963971575.1 of Liopterus haemorrhoidalis. Lineage (NCBI taxonomy): Eukaryota > Metazoa > Arthropoda > Insecta > Coleoptera > Dytiscidae > Liopterus > Liopterus haemorrhoidalis. The sequence goes on from OZ020623.1 coordinate 17,304,303, forward strand.
TTAAATAAATACAAAGGAGATAAAATGAATGAAATTACACGTGTGTGTGTGTGTGTGTGTTACTACTCACACAGTTAAGACAAAAAAAAGTTACTTCTGTATTTTTTCAATAATATTTTCTTCCTCTTGCGTTGTCGGTTTTTTAAAATATGCGACTTCTTAATTTTTTTCCTGGTACTAAATATAGAAATTTGTTTATTAATTTTTTTATTACTTGGTTCAAATTTTGTCGTACCTAGTTGATGTTTCAGTTTTTTATTTTCTTTGTTAATTTCTAAACATTTTCTATAAGTATAAGCCCAACGATTGGGCTTCTCATAATAATTTGTGAAAAAATATTCACCAAATTTTTTCATGTCATTACCCGAAAGTAAAAAATTATTGCTTTTGGTAACATTTCTATAAATTTTGATTCTTCAAGGGTTATTTCTTTCACACCAGGCATTGTAAAACACTTCATTTATATCGGACATAAAAACATTGCAATTTATTAAACCGATTTTTTTGAAAAATTTACGAAAAAAAAAATCATGAACAGTAGTGTCCTGCCTGTTTGTAAACATCCATGATGCAGGAAAGCCCTCGCCATATTCGTCGATTACCATTAAAGTTTATCTTATGAATACTTTTTAAATGGACATTTAAATTATATTGTTTTGAAAATATTTTATTGCAAATTAATCATATCACAGACCTTTTCAATTTATTTAAAAATGTGTGCGCTGCATATAAGTACATGTAAACACAACAGTGGTTTCCGCGTTTCCCGCTACACTGGAACGCATGCGTATATGTGTCAATCGAGCGTCAGATTTATCCTCTCATCATAAGGAGACAGTTCTACATTTTTCCCTTAAATTATAACCGAGTATTAAAAAAGTGTATAAATATATGTGAATCCATTTTATGATAAAATTTGCTGCTTGTATATGAATATTTTCAGAGGTTATATGTTGGTGCCGGCTTATACTCACAGAGAAAATAAAATGTTATACTTTGAACTTAAAACATTTATTTGAATACTTAATATCTACACATTTCTCAAGAAATTTTATAGAAAGAGAACTTGTAATTTATTCTACACAAGAAAACTGTCAAATATTTGCAAACTAACACAGTTATGGAACACTCCCATGAAATAACAAGGGGTTTTAATTATATTAACAATAATTTACACAACATTAAACGATTTTCTTGCACATGTGAGACAGGGAAAATGAAAAATTCAACGTTAAAAACTTGTTTAAAATCATCTGAACAGAATAAATTCCCTTCAATAGAAACAAAATTTTAGAATCACTGATAATCTTTCAATCTAATATTCGAAGATGTTCTTCCTGTGATTGACTACCATACACACAACAAGGAGTATTTAATCTTTTTTTCTTAAATTTATCACTTTATTCGCTGTAAATATGGAGTGAGAGTGAACAGAAACAATAAAACACATGGTGAACTATACGTAAACAATGACAGTAACCTTTTTCGAAGTGTTCGCTTTTTTGCCGCTAGAGGGATACGGGTTAAATTGAGTCACCAATTGAGAAGTAAAATTATCGGTGGCGGCGATGTTATCGAAGGAAATATGAATGGCGACAGTAGTACTTAGCTATATGCACAAAGTGAACAGGTTAATTTAAGCACAATACGTTTTTATTTTATTAAAATGCTAGGCTAAAATGTAATAAGATAGACCCAGTGGCGGATTAAGCCTTCGCCGGGCCCAAGACATTTTTGATTTACGGGCCCTCAACCTAGAGGCGTTCAAAGGGTAAGGTGAAAGGGGTAGGGTTCGTTGGGCCCTTGAAAATTACGGGCCCAAGTCAATTGTCTTTTTTGTCTTTGCGAAAGTCCGCCACTGGATAGACCAATGTTGTGGGGGATATTTGAGAAAGGAGGGACGTGGCTATCAAAATTATATAAAACTAGAGCCCTGCGCGGATACGTTTTTCTGTATCCGTATCCGATCCGCATCCGCATAGACAGGATCCGCATCCGATCCGCATCCGCAGCCTTTGTAAATATGAAATCCGCATCCGCAAAAATATCCGCACAGGATTTGCTGTCTCTTTGGAAATATCTAACATGTTTCGTCTTACTTAGCATATCGCTTAGTGTTTTAAAACAATACTAATTTTTTAAAAATTTTATCACGTTTTATCCAGAAATATGTTTTCTATCTAAGGTCGTATCGAGATTATATAAATTAAAAAATAAAGATGGAAATTACAATTATTCGACTCTTAAACCAAGTTTATATAAAATGTAGAACTTTAAACAGCAATATCTCAGAAACTTAGTTTTTTAAGACATCTCACTGTTATTTTAGAGCAGCAATATTTAGAAATAATTAAACAGATTAATTTATCACATTTATATTTAGCAAATTTAAAAAAATAAGTTCTTAATAATAAAACTAAATTATGAAATTCATCCTATTATAAAAGATGAAAGTTATATAACGATTTCAAGAATTTTAAGATATTTTTATTTTTTTAAATTTGATATGAGCTTCTATGTTTTTAAATGTGGCAAATTACCATGGTTAAACTTTACTAATATTTCCAAAAATGCAAAATAAGGCGATACGTAATTATTTTTAAATTAGTAAACGCAATAAATCCAAAGAAGTTGTTGTATCTACGACTGTTATATAAACTCTACTATATTTAACTATTTAAGTAAGCGTAAAATAGGTCTTTATGGGAAGAGTAAAAAAAGTAAAAATTGCCGTTACGTATTATTATTTCACTCTTGTCATAAGCACAATACAAATGCCAGCGATACATTTTTGGGGTTCTAAACGCGTCTTCCATAGATAGAAGCGTCCAACCGAAGATTTTAGGTTCACACGGATATTGCGGATCAGCGGATATGATATATAATCCGCATCCGCACGATTTAAATGATAATTTATCCGCATCCGCAGAAATATGGCGGATATCCGCGGATTTGCAGGGCTCTACATAAAACCAGTACTTCTCAAACAAAAACAAATAATAAATTAAGATTATAATTAAAATAAGATAATACAATATAATAAGCTGGAGTGCCCGTACTACATACGGTTTTTGTAATGTATATTTTTGCAGTAACTAAAATGATAAGTGATATAATTCAGCTTCAAGAAGAACACAAAATAATCGTTTATTTATTCTAAACCACTCTTGTAGATTCTATGTATTTTTAATGTTAAGTAAATAGTAAGTGAGATACTTCATTTATAGGTAACTCTCTCCATATCCCCAAATTTTTTAATTTTTAAGCGCTGCACATGTATTAAGGTGTATAACAGAAGGTGGGCATCAAATTACAGTATTTAAAGTTTAATTTCAGTAGATTTATTGAAATGTAATTTGTAGTAGAGCAGGTGTTAAAGCTGGGCACATAATTTTATGTCGGTCATCTGAATTTACAATATATGGATTCTGTTTGCAAACGTGCATTGTATTCATTGCCTCATGAAATAAAATTAGTCCTGCGACAAATGAAATGAACACACATAAAGTCTGTTCCAAACGGTTAGGCGGAACTAGATTTTGCAATCTAGTTACTTTCATCGTTTAAATCATGCTTTTCGGCCGTTTTGTTTAAGCTTTGTAAATCATACTATTATTTATATATTAATATCATTTTAAAATGTCATTTTCTTTATATTTTGATTTTTTGTGTCATTCTTAATACAAATATCCCATTTATTTATTTTTTTGTCATTAAAATATGTAAGAAAATTAATTTAAGTTTGACATATGTCATTCGTTTCCATGGTTTCATTGTTGGAATTTAAAATTTTGATATTCCAACTTGAAAAATGAAATAACCCAAGCAAGGTCCCTTTTCGTGACAACCTTAAAGAACGAAATTCCAATTTAGTTCTGCCTAATCGTTTGAAACAGACTGTAGTATCAGTTACTTTTTTTCTAGATGTTACCATCGAGATCAACAAAACCGATGGGTATTGAAAATCACAAAGAAATGAAAAACAATTTTGTTTATTAAGATATACATTAAGTAATGACAATAAATAATTAAATTACATTTATTAAAAACTTATTTTAAATTGCGTTAGCAATAAGTATAAATGAAAATCACACATACAGCTTTAAGGTTAAAAATAAATTTGCAATTTTAAAATATTAAAATCGCTGACCAGCACTGAAAAAACCTGATATAAAAGTAGAAATATCAAGAAACTCAAAATAAATTAATTAAATATAATAAATACAATATTTTTACTACTTTTTCTATTGATATTTTTCTTAAGCAACTATAGTATGCACCGTAAATAAAAGAGAGTAATCAGAAAATTGGTTGTGATTACTAATGATTTTTTGTGGTAGTAGATTATTTAAGAGGCACTTTTTTCAAATGACAGTTCTGTTTAAAAACATAACCTCAATATTTTATTATAGAACATAGAGGTTTCATTTCTATAACAACCGTTGATTGACAGCAATGTAAAAATGCGTTTATTTTAAAATATAAGAACATAACGAGTGTTTTTTTTTAGAGGTATAGAACTTTAAATTGCAATAAAACAACGATGGATTATTCGATTGACATGAATTTTTTTTTATTCGAAAGTGAATCTTGTGGCATTACATTAAATCATACCAACAAGACGGCGCAACATGTCACACAGCTCGTGCCACAATCGATTTATTGAAAGACACGTTTGGTGACCGCCTAATATCACGTTTTGGACCTGTGAATTGGCCTCCAAGATCTTGTGATTTAACACCGCTGGACTACTTTCTGTGGGGCTATGTAAAGTCATTGGTCTATGCGGATAAGCCACAAACGCTTGACCATTTGGAAGACAACATTCGCCGTGTTATTGCCGATATACGGCCACAAATGTTGGAAAAAGTCATCGAAAATTGGACGTCCAGATTGGACTACATCCGAGCCAGCCGTGGCGGTCATATGCCAGAAATCATATTTAAAATGTAATGCCGCAAGATTATCTTTCGAATAAAAAAAAATTCATGTCAATCGAATAATCCATCGTTGTTTTATTGCAATTTAAAGTTCTATACCTCTAAAAAAAACACCCATTACTGCATAGCTTACTCGAATATAACGATAAATAAACGCAAAACGTGTTTTTAGGAAATAAATAAGAATGAAACATTAAAAATATATTTAGTAAACAAACATAAAATTTAAAATTTGGAAATAATATAATATAAAAATACTCTACAACACATTTTCAAATATTCCTCCATTCACTGACGTTTGCCTCAAACGGTCGAAATAATGTGAATAACATTAATTAATTATATCGGTCTTATTCTGTAGGATTCATTTTTTATTCTAGCTTTTAGTACTTCTATAGTTAAATTTTGATCATTAAAAATTTTGCTTTTCATATATCCCTAATAAAAATAATCGTTCGGTGCTAGCGGCAAGTCCGGCAACCTATCGAGCCATTCTATTTTGCCGCCACGTCCAATGCCGGCAGTTTTGAGAATTAACTTAATCATGTCTGTAAAACGTAGCCTCATCGGTAAAAAGATTTTTTTTTACATTATTTTCATTATTATTAATTCTCTCCATTATTATTTCGCAAAAATAATTTCTTTTCTCATCGTTCAGTAATAATTACTGGTGACATTGAACTTTTTTTGCTTTTTACTTTTAAGAAAACTAGCAACAAGTTGACAATTTCTGTTCTATTTTAAAATAAACGCATTTTAATTGCGGTCAATCAACGGTTGTTATAGAAATGAAACCTCTGTGTTCTATGATATAACAAAATTTTACATTGCGGTCAATCAACGGTTGTTATAGAAATGAAACCTCTGTGCACTATGATATAATAAAAGTCACGGTATGTAAATATGTATCAACAATATTTATTAAACGAGATACTTTTAACTGAGTCATCATCAGTTGAAATCGATGATGATGAATTTATCATAGATTATTTGAACAAAGGACAGTTTCGCGCCATCAAAAAGTGAAGGGAAGTTAGAAAAAAAAAAAAAACTTCGGTCTTCGTTGTTTTGATTAGTGATCAATCTATTAAACTTCAGTAACCACGTTTCGTAAATAATATTTTTTCAGTAATTTTGTATTTTCGAAATGAAACATCATATTCTTGGTTGAAATCAGATATTTATGGTACATCTATAAAACTGTTTAACTTACGTTCAGATAGAACTTGTGTTGCTTTGTCTACGGCAGCGGTTCTTGAACTGGGGTCCGCGGACCCTTGGAGGTTCGCGTAGCCATTACTGGGGGTCCGCGAAACAATTTTGACATTAACTTTACATCCCCCAACTTTTCGCTTTTATTCAAATAACTCATTTAATAAAAATCCTACACGGTCAAGATTTTTTGTATTTGTTGTTACCTAACTAGTTATTGACATAATTAAACAATAATTATTAAAAATTTAATTATTTTTAATCAACTGCAACTTATTTACAGAAAACATATTATAAGAAGATCTATTTTGACATATATTTGACCAAGAAATGTTTGTATGAGTTTAATTATCAAATAATGAGTTTTAGTACTATTTTTATTCATTTTATGTTTTTTATTCTATATGCTAATAAAAATGTTCATGTCTATGCATGCGCAAGACCATTTATTAAAATATCCAGCGATACATTTTTACCAATATGTATTATAAAGTAGTGCCTATGAGATTATTGAGCCAGAAATTAAGTCTCAAGAACGACGTAAAATGCCTAGGGTTGGGATGGGGACCACAAACAAAAATATTGTTCAAGAGGGGTTTAAGAACCCCTGGTCTACGACCAGGGCCGGCGCTAGGATTTGCGAGGCCATGTGCGAGAAGAGCCGCGGGGCTTGCTGTTCAGATCCAAGTGAGGAGCAAAAAAAAAAGGACCTCATCTCCATGCGCGGGGCCTATTGTTGAACCGCGGGGCCTGCTGTTCAGATCCAAGTGAGGAGCAAACAAAAAGGACCTCATCTCCATGCGCGGGGCCTATTGTTGAACCGCGGGGTCTGCTGTTCAGATTCAAGTGCGGAGCAAAAAAAAAAGGTCCTCATCTCCATGCGCGGGGCCTGCTGTTAACCGCGAGGCCAAATTTGTGTCTTTTAATAGGATACTTTTCGCAAACCGCGGGGCCCCTCGAGACTAAATTAGAAACTAAAGGAAAAACGTCAAAATTTATTTAACCGAAAAGAAATATTTTTTCATCATGACAATGCACGTCCTCACTCAGCAAAAATAACCCGCGAAAAAATTCAGGACTTAAACTGGGAAATTATTCCTTATCCACCGTATTCATCCGATCTCGCACCTTCCGATTTTCACCTATTTAGGTCTATGGAACATACATTCAAAAATAAATTTCGAAATATCACCGATGTAGTAAATCACCTGATCAGTTATTTTAAGCCAAAACCAGAAAATTCTATTGAGAAGTGACATTTCCGGTGTCGAGGTGAATTACAGTATTTAAAGTTTAATTTCAGTAGATTTATTGAAGTGTAATTTGTAGTTGATCAGGTGTTAAATACCGGGAACGTAATTTTATGTGGTATATCTGAGTGTCGGTCATCTGAATTAACAATATATGGATTCTGTTTGCAAACAAGTGCATTATGTTCATTGGCTTATGAAATAAAATTAGTTTTACTTGGACAGGAGCAGTTAAAAGTTAAGTATGCAACTTGCAGGTGCAAGCATATTAGTGCAGTTTTGTTTTTCTGCGACAAATGTAATGAACAAACTCGCATACATAGTATCAGTTACTTTTTAACTCAAAATATATTCCCATGCCTTCCTCCTGACCATAACCAAATCTTTTCCCAATCTGGACTTAATATTAACTTTCCCTCAATTTTTCTTAAGAAAAGAAAAAACTAAGATGCCTATCTTTGTCCTGTCTTGAATAGCAGCCAAAAACACTACAATTTGTTCTACATTTATAGTTTTTCACAACTTCTATCGACATTCTAACAAAAAATCAACACTAGAACATATGTAATAAGTTCAAACAGTACTAGAGCGACTAGTACAATATTTGACCACCAGATTGCGTATTCGAGCGTGTCAGTTCTCAATAGAGAGGGTATCGAAAAATTAATACAATGTTGTGAAGCTGTAATAAATAATGATGTAAATTATATTTTATAATTATACATAATAAAAATTACTTAAAAAAATTAAATTTTTGTACTCTAAAATATTGAATTTCTTTCTAGTCTCCCTAATATATGACTTGGGTCTTAATTTCCTTGACCATTTAACGATTTTTCATTTTTCATTGGGGTACTGTATACAAGACTTTCTGTTCTATCTGAACGCGTATTTAATATTCCTTTAGTTAGAGATGCTATCCCTCTACTGCCACCATTTAAAAGAAAATCTGTTGCAGATTTCTTTGTTGCCGCTAATAAATCTGTATCTCTTACACGATTTCCATTAAAGTAGATCAGATAAATATTACCTATGTTAATTTAGTGGCAATAATTACACTTAGGGTGACACTTGGCTCCATTTACCCCACATTTACACCCCCCTGAAGTATCTCCTTTTCCCCCCGGTCCCCAGCGAGGACCTCGAGTTACCCAGCAAATTTCTGTTTTACACATGGAACAACGTAGCCAGTCACAACCCCATTTCTTCATAAGTACTACTTGGCAACAGGGACAAGCTAAAGCTTCACCTTTTCGTACCATTTCTTCTAACATGTCACGTGTTCTTCGGGCATCTTCGTCTGTTTCTGAATTTAGTTGCATTCGTTCTTGGTATTGCTTGCAGTTCATTCCAGTGTGAATTGCCTGAAAACAGAATCAGTTATGCCAAAATTAATATAATACATTGAATAAAAAATTATGTGAAGTGTGAATTGTTACATATTTCAGGGTTCTGTAGGCAGAGCCACAGTAAGGGGGGTGCGGAGAGGCAACGGCCCTGGGCGCTCTAAGGAAAAGGGCGCTGACGAGCTTGACTAAGGGGCGCCATTGGGAAGGCGAGGACCTTTTTTTTGCTCGTTACTTGGAATTTGGGAGATGAGGACTTTTTTTTTGCTCATCACTTAAATTTTGGAGGTGAGAACCTTGTTTTTATTTGCCAAGGGCGCCAAAACACGGCTTTGCCCCTAGCGCAAGTTTTCCTTACTGCGGCTCTGTCTATAGGTATTTAATAAGTTCATTGAGACCATTAATTCCTGAGCGTTATGTATTACTTGACAGAAACATTTAGTTATCAAACTTATTTCCAAGGACATGTACACATAGGCGTAGATTCGATTTTTATTACCTTATACGAATTGATTATTAAATGAACACTATTGTTCTCTACACGCCAATGAGTTGAAAACAGGTATGAAGTTAGGAACACATATTTTCGTCGATTCTCGGGTGAGTTCGGACCAACGAAACAATCTGATTGGTTCTTTGTTAAATTGAGAGTTTCAGCTGTGGATTAAAACACAGTTTTGATATTTTTAAACTCATTGTTTACTGTTATGTATTTGATCGCACGGTATTATTATGAACGCAAGTAAAACCACAGTATATACCGTAGTTTTCTCTACACGTCAGTGATTTTATAACAAATATTAAGTTCACAACGGATTTTCTTCGGATCTCGGGTGAGTTCGGGCCAACGAAGTAATCTGATTGGTTCGGTACTATTCTACGTTAGCAAACCCACCAAAAAATGTAATATATCAATTTTAATAATTTAAATTTAATATCTATGTATTAAATGAGTTTATTTATAAGAAATATAGAAATAAGTAGTATTCATTTAATTTCTACTGTGATTATAGTTTTAACATATACATGTAGTTTAAATTTAATATAATATTATTTATTTCCACTTTTTTTCTGTTTTAGTTATCATCCATTGTATGGATTTTAATTTTTTTGAATTCAGGTGGACAAGGAATTGGCATCCTACACCACCATGTTATAAACTCATGCACAATGATACTCAGTTTTAACTAGGCTAATGTGGAGGAAAATAAAGTACTGTGCACTTAAAAACAAGATAAATAATTAGGTTAGGTTTAGTTAGTAAAAATCTAGGACAGCAGAAGTCGGAAGGTTCAAAGTAAGCTTACTTTACAAAATAAAACAACAAAGAAATAAAGGTAAAACTACAGAATTACATCCTACACCACCATTTTCATAAATTCCTTTAAGCTTATTTCGAGGATTTCGACTTCTGCTGTCCTAGACTTTTACTAACTAAACCTAACCTAATTACCAAGTTTTTAGGTGCACAGTACTTTATTTTCCCTCATATTAGTCTAATTAAAATTGTGTATCATTTTTTATGCATTTATAATAAAGAAGTGGTGTAAGATGCCAAATTATGGGGCCCCTTTTTTACTCTTTAATCAGCTGTGAAATTAATATTTTTATTTATTATTATTATTAAATACCGTCATATTTATTTAACTGAAGGTTAAGCATTATTATATAAATAATTTTAATTCTATAAGCTGTTCACTTTTGTAAGAACACACTAGATCTGGTTATTTTGGTTACTTTTATGGTGTGTTACTAACTTTAAATGTCAATTAAAAATATTCCTTACGCTGTAAAACCGACTTTAGGTTGATAAGGTTATGATCATTATAATTAAGATACAGTCTGTTCCAAACGCTTAAGCGGAACTAGATTTTGCAATCTAGTTACTTTCATCGTTTAAATCGTGCCTTTCGGCCGTTTTGTTTAAGCTTTGTAAATCATACTTACAATAAACATTTTTTGGTTAAGGTTAATATCATTTTAAAATGTCATTTTCTTTATATTTAGATTTTTTGTGTCATTCTTAATACAAATTTCCCATTTACAGTCTGTTCCAAATGGTTAAGCGGAACTAAATGGAAATTTAGTTCTTTTAGGTTGTCACGAGAAGGGACCTTGCTTGGGTTATTTCATTTTTCACGTTGGGATGTCAAAATTTAAAATTCCAACAATGAAACCATGGAAACGAATGACATATGTCAAAATTAAATATTTTTTTTTAGATATTTTAATGACAAAAAAATAAATAAATGGGAAATACAGTCTGTTCCAAACGGTTAGACGGAACTAGATTTTGCAATCTAGTTACTTTCATCGTTTAAATTGTGCTTTTCGACCGTTTTGTTTAGCTTTGTAAATCATACTTACAATAAACATTTTTTGGTTAAGGTTAATATCATTTTAAAATGTCATTTTCTTTATATTTTAATTTTTTGTGTCATTCTTAATACAAATTTCCCATTTATTTATTTTTTAGTCAGTAAAATAAGTTTAAAAAAATATTAAATTTTGACATGTCATTCGTTTCCATGGTTTCATTGTTGGAATTTAAAATTTTGACATCCCAACGTGAAAAATGAAATAACCCAAGCAAGGTCCCTTCTCGTGACAACCTAAAAGAACTAAATTCCCATTTAGTTCCGCTTAACCGTTTGGAACAGACTGTATATTGTGATTTTAGTTTAAATTTACTTGTTTTATTTTTAGGATAGTTGGCAACATTGTCAGGTGGGTTTGCTAAAGTAGAATAGTACTATTGGTTTTTTGATGGTTTTTTGTTAAGTTGGGATTTTCAGCTGTGAATTAGAATACAGTTTTGATATTTTTAAACCCGTTGTTTACCATTATGTAACGCTCAAGAATTAATGATATTGTATATTACATTAAATAAAAGTTGATGTGAAGTGTGAATTTTTACACATTTCAGGATTTTGTAGGTTTTTAATAAGTGTAAGAAGTCAACAGAGGGTTCATTCCGAATTTGTCGACACACTTTGTCCCTTCACACTGTCAGGGTCATTTTTATGCATATTGTACTGTAGGCATTTTCGACAGGTCACTGTAAAACGAATTGTCGAAAACCTTAAAGAATAAACTCCCAGAATGCTGGATGTCTAGGACAATTTTTTTCTATAAGCATATCAATATAAACAGTTTTTTTATTGATTATTTTTATTCGTTTTTTGAGTAATAAGAATTACCATTTAATTTTTTTAAATTAAATTTAAATATTTTGCGAAAATTTCATCACAATAAAATTTAAATTAAAACATCCCAGCGATTTTTTCTTCATTTGATTCGTATCTAAATCTTCATTAAATTAATAAGAAATATTTTGATAAATGGCTCCAAATTGACGGCTAAGTACTACTGTCGCCAGTTACATTTCCTTCGAACAGCGCCGTCACCGGTAATGTCTCTTCTTAACTTCCTAAGCGCCCTGACAACTGATGGTGATTTTCGTAAGATACGAGAGTGACATTGTTTTGTTCAGTGGAAATACGTGTTTTTTTGTTCTTTGGAAACAATCAATTTTGTTGTGTGCCGCAATGTAAATCGTGGATAAAGAAGAATCCCACATTAACCTTTCATAATTTTCCTAAATCAGAAAAAATATCAATTTAAACGACATTTGGAAGTGAAAGAAAGTGGATCCTAGGTCTCTATGGATTCACTATGGAAACTAAAAGAACAAAAAATTTACGTCAAAAAAAAAGACTGTCCATCAGAAGTTAAAAAAGAACTGAATAAATTAAATTCACGTAAAGCACCAGGGTATGATCTAATAACAGGTCAAATCCTAAAAAACTTACCTCGGAAAGCCGTTATCCTCTTAACAGTTATATACAATCGAATGTTAAGTATATCATATTTCCCTATTATTAGGAAATATGCTGAAATAATAATGATCCAAAAGCCTGGTAAACCTTCGGAAGATCCAACATCCTATAGACCGATCAGTCTATTACCTATAGCAAGTAAGGTCTTTGAAAGACTATTGCTTGAACGGATTCAGAAAGATTTCGATATGACCGCACTTCTACCCAATCATCAGTTTGGATTTCGAAAAAATTTATCAACGATTCAGCAAGCCCATAGAATAGTAAATCAAATAGCCAAGAGCCTTGAAGAGAAGAAATATTGTGCTGCCGTATTTCTTGACGTTTCGCAAGCATTTGATAAAGTGTGGCATACAGGTCTGCTTTATAAACTAAAAAATCTCCTATCCAGCAATTATTACTTTCTTTTTAAGTCCTACTTGACAGATAGAAACTTTTCAGTTAAATATAATGATGCCCTATCAATTTACTATCCCATAACATCTGGTGTTCCCCAAGGTAGTGTACTTGGGCCATTCCTTTACCTACTGTATACTGCAGATATACCTGAGACAGACGACACTATGATAGCTGCATTTGCTGATGACGTTGCTCTACTATCAACAAACGATGATCCTAACGAAGCTTCTGCAAATCTTCAAAGACATTTAAACCTTATAAACGATTGGTACAATAAATGGAGAACTAAAGTAAACCAGTCTAAATCTGTCCAAGTCACGTTTACAACCAGACTCAGTACTTGCCCACAAGTAACAATCAACGACATTCCAGTTCCCATAAAAACTGAAGTGAAATACCTTGGATTGCATTTAGACCAACGATTGACCTGGAGTAAACACATACAAGCCAAACGTAAGCAGTTAGACCTAAAATTTCGCCAAATGTACTGGCTTCTTGGTAGGAAATCAAAATTATCAGTTTCAAATAAAATTTTGCTTTATAAGACCATACTCAAACCCATATGGTCGTATGGACTTCAATTATGGGGATGTGCCAAGCCGACCAGATTAAAAATAATACAGCGAATCCAATCAAAAACGCTTCGAGCTTTAGTGAATGCACCTTGGTACGTCTCAAATAGAATGATCCATGAAGACCTCAAAATCCCTTTCATCACGGAAGAAATTCATAAAGTTGCCAACAAATACCATGACCGACTCATTGGACATGAAAATGAACTTGTGGGTAATTTATTAAATGACCTCGACAACAGAAGGTTAAAGAGACTTTGGCCAAACGACCTACCGCAACACTGAAGACAGTGATATATAAGGAGAAACGTCACTGGATGTCTCCCTTACATGCCGACTACTTTCATCTCATTTACTTAATACTCGCAATGAAGTAGATTGTAAATTAAAAATAAATCAAATCAAAAAAAAAAAAAAGACTGAAAAAAACACTTACCCCACCCAAAATTTGCCTAAATCATCAGTTGATATATTAAAAGACCCTTCCACTTATTAAGACAGATATTTTTATTTTATATTTACCATATTTTTGTTGATATTATATTAACAGACAGTCAAAAAGAATTATACAGTCTGTTCCAAACGGTTAAGCGGAACTAGATTTTGCAATCTAGTTACTTTCATCGTTTATATCGTGCTTTTTGGCCGTGTTGTTTAAGCTTTGTAAATCATACTTACAATAAATATTTTTTGGTGATTTTTTTCATCATTTTAAAATGTCATTATCTTTATATGTTAATTTTTTGTGTCATTCTTATTACAAGTTTCCCAATCATTTATATTTTTGTCATTAAAATATATAAAAAAATAATTTAATTTTGACATATATACTTCGTTTCCATGGTTTCATTGTTGGAATTTTTAATTTTGACATTCCAACTTGAAAAATGAAATATCCCTAGCAAGGTCCCTTCTCGTGACAACCTAAAAGAACGAAATTCCCATTTAGTTCCGCCTAACCGTTTGAAACAGACTGTAAATACAATGAAAAACTAAAAATTTCCATGAAATTTCTTTAGAATAGTATTGTCAACTGACAATAACTGAAGCGCCTCTAGTGAGATTTTGAGAAACTGACGGTTGTAGGATAGTCGAGTTTGTGACAAGCATGGGAATATGTTCTTAGAAGTGAAAAGACAGTTAAAGACCATTTTAGAGTGTGTTCCCGTGTGTTTCAATAAATATCACATGAAGATACCATTGAACCTGTCAAAAATATCCTACCAAAGTCAGCCATGATGTGAATGCAGTAGCGCCTCTATCGGTAGTGTCAGATGCCACTATCATTACATATCTTGTAAATCGTAGATTAACTTTAAATAATACTACTAATAAAAAAATAATAAAACAAAAAAGCTCGGCAAATAGGAAAATAAATTCGTGTTCATTTTTACCATGTAAACAAATACACAAGTGACAGTTTAAACGATACTGACTTTACAGTATCGTTCCAGCTTTTGCCGCATATGGCGCTGCGATCTTAAAAAGTTTCCCGTACCAAAAAATAAAGTACCGGCCGTAAATGAGACTAATATTTGTTGAGGGCGTAATGAGAGGGCGTTATGGATTCATAATGCTCCGGTTGTTATGCATATATTTAAATATCTCGTATCCTAAGCATTATGACCAAATAACAGTGAAAAATAAATAGTTAAATAGATTATAAACCTAAATAATGATTTACCTGACAGGTTAAACAGTTAACCTTCCTACAGACAGGACATCTAAAATCATTAACGTTATCCTCGAATATGCACCATCCTTTGCAATCTGGTGACTTGCAGTGGAAAGTATTGTCTATGCGAGTTTCAGCTTGTTTGACGGATCTTGCTAGATGTCGTTCATAAACAGGTGGACTTACTAAAGCCTTGACCTCTCTGTCTTGAAGGGCGATGTCACAGGCGTACTGGGCATCTCGGTATGGACATTTCACCTCTGCCTCTTCACAGAATTCTATGGTGTTTGCTAGACATGGCCTGGAAAGGAAAGATGAAATACTACTTAACAGTTTTAAAAAATCATTCATTCAATTTGATATAATAAAATAGTTGTTTTTACACAAACGATTCATCTATTTTTTAACTTATAAAGGATGGATTCTAATTGACGTAGACGTAGAACATAGAAATAAAACGTAGAACGTAGATTTTATTGCTTTGGTTTCCATAAACTTAGAATATCGTGTCAAAACTCTTTAAGTTCGGCTCTTTGTAAAACAAATTTCTTAAAAAGTGTCGAATAACATGTATTCGTCAAATAATATGGACGACGATTTAACAATGCTTGCAATTTTTATTGGTGCTGTTATGCCTGGGCCACACTTGCGTTATAAGCTTTGCCGATAATTGCGCGCTATACAAATTCGTGGTAAACTGCATCTATCGATATCGTGCTAAAACGCAACTTGTGGCCATATCTGCGTTTTCGCCGCTACACTTTATTTACGTTTACAAGGTACAAGCGTATTTATTATGCTGTAAATTAAATAAAATTATGGTGTATATCCATCATAACTGCACCTTAAAATTATTTTTTACATTTAATTTTACAAATTCAAACATAATCTTATCTGATTTTGACACAAACAAGTTGTAAAGAAATATGTATAACATAACCTGAAATGATGCCGGATAAACAACGATACGCACCAACAGAACATACTACGCTCTGCGCTAAGTTCCTTTGATGTGCGCTCTAAAACCGCCACTTCAGTTATCGTCATGTGTCTAGTGGCGCGCACTGCTAATATTGTGAACGCAAACCGATAGTAGCTGGCCACATTAGCGTGTATGTCACGTTAAACCGAAGTTTAGCGACGATAGATGCAGGTGTAGCCCAGGCATTATGCTAATTAGTCGCAAACAACGTCGTAAACACAGAATATCTAAAGCACGATGGCAGTTTAGAGCAATTTTGCAACCAGGGCCGCCACTTTGATTTTATCCGTCCGCGTGCAAACATACATAAGACAGGCTTTTCTAGAATCGAACCGAATGTCGCCCGTGCACAATATTTCATAAGATCACCCTCTACTAGTAGGGTTCAATAGAATTGTCCCTAAATTCCGTCCATTTGTTGCGACAACCGTGTGCCCTGTACGCGGAAAAGTTTCCACAATTAGTTCATCAATTATATATTAAACAATATATATTTATTATTAAACAATAATCTAACCATGGTAATTATTTATTTCCCTTATTTCAATATCGTGAACCCAACAAATGTTGACAGGTTCTAGCTATCTACATACGACATATTGAGTATGTTTTGTCATTTTCTAAAATTCTTTTCTATTGAATATTGAATATTGTATATCAGCGGTTTCCAAATAGGGGGTCGCGCCCACCTGGGCCGGGGGATCGTGCAATAATCACCAAGGAGTCGCGGGTTATTTGCAATTTTTTTCGATCGCCTATTGTCGAATATAATGATAAGTTTGAACTAACAACTAATGAACAGGAAAAATTAATAGAATTTTCTTGTGATAGCTCGCTAAAAGATCAATTCAGTCCGAAAAATCCGGGGAAATTTTGGTTGAAAGTGAGCAAGGAATATCCCGCCTTATCATCAAAAGCTATAAACATTATTTTACCTTTTGTGACCTCATATATGTGCGAAACAGGATTTTCCACATTAGCTGTTATTAAAACAAAGTATCGAGCACGATTAATATTGGAAGAAGAAATAAGAGTAGCTCTATCTTCATATGAACTGCGTTTTAACGAATTATATGCGAAAGAACAAGCCCATACTTCATATTAAAATTGATTCATTTTTATTGTATTTTGTATTACGTTTAATATTAATATAATTTATTTTTATACAATTTACGTGATTTATGTTGTGAGAATAAATATTAAGGGATTAAAAAAATTATTTATATTACATATTTGTACTACTTTTGTGATTATTATTTCAATAAAGACATTATTTACAAATTGTTTATAAATTTATATAAATCTGGCGACCCATTAACTAGGGGGTCGCCAGAAATGTAATTATTTATGGAGGGGGCGTTAGTGAACAAAGTTTGGAAACCGCTGTTGTATATGAATATTCTATGAATATTCTACGTGAACGTTTCTACGTCTACGCCCATCTACGTCTGATTGGAAACCATAGCATGCATTTTCCTATTACGCCTGGTTTGCGACGTAGACGTAGAATTATACGTCTACGTCAATTGGAAACCAGGCTTAAGTCAAAACGAACATGTAGAAATATAAAAATATTAATATTCCAAGTGAATGTTACTACGTTTACGTCCATCTACATCTGATTGGAAACCGTAGCATGCATTTTCCTATTATTTATATTTTCACGTAGACGTAGAATTCTACGTCTAAGTCAAATTGAAACTATCCTTAAGTCGACAGATCAATAAACTTATTTCATATCTCCAAAAATAATAATCTAAATATACATTTGTTGAGTGTAAACATATAAATAAACATGAATATAACACCGTTTATTACCTGCAGAATTGATGTAGACATTCTCTGAGTAAAACACCATCTCCTTTCTGACATTCTGCCAAACACACTAGACATTCGAACGTTTCTGTGTTCCTCACTAAATCTTCATTGTCAAGATCAACTAACTTCAAATACGTGTCATTAGTGTTCACCACTGCAGCTGCACCTGATACAATATTTAAACATTCTGAACCCTGTTCATAATCTTATACTAAATCTTAGTAGCACTACTAAGAGAAGTATATTAAGCGTTACTAAAAATTGATGTTCATAATACAGAATTATTGTTAGTAGTGCTTAATACTATCTAGTAAATTGTAATTTAGTAGTACATATTTAGAAGCACGGAGAGGCTGTATTAAATGACATTAAATAGTGATGTGTCCATAATAATGACTGATCATTTACATGGTGTTTATCGTATACTTATTTCTTTTTTAAGGGGTCAAAAGAAAGCGAAAAACCTTAAAACACCTTAGTAAAAGTTTTATAATAAAAGAGATACGAGGGTTGCCTTTTATGTATCGGGATTTGAGATCAAAAACAATTATTTATCAACAATGTGGCTTTATTGTTTTTCAAAATATTCTCCATGAAGATCAACAGAGCCGCAGTAAGGGGAGGGGGGCGGATGGGCCGATGGCCCCTAGCGTAGTAAGGAAAAGGGCGCCGATGAGTTTGCCTAAGGGCCACATTGCGAAAGTGAGGACCTTTTTTTTTTGCTCTTCACTTGGAATTTTGGAGGTGAGGACATTTTTTTTGCTCATCATCTAGATTTTGGGCGGTGATAATCTTGTTTTTGCTTATCACTTACATTTATTTGCCAAGGGCGCCAAAACGCAGTTTTGCCCCTAGCGCAAGTTTTCCTTACTGCGGTTCTGAAGATCAATACATCAATACACTTTAGCATACGTTTGTACGATTTTCAAAGCACTTTTTCCACTCCGATTGAGGCTTTTTCCACTGCGATTGTCAAATTATGTGGGATCCAACGCGAACATCTTTTTGACGGCCAAATGTTCATACAATAGTGAATGTATGCTGGTCTCACTAATGCCCAAGGATACCTCAATCTCACGATAAGTCACATGACAATCTTGCTGTATCAGTTCACGCACAGCATCAATGTTTTCCGGAACAACAACCGATTTTGGGCGACCTTCACGAATGTGTTTAACGATTCGACCTTAAGATGGCGATTCGAAACCTATCTTGTCATAACATCCGCCGCCCGGTGTCCGTAGGCGCCACTAGTCAAACTTAGAGAGAGATAGTTAGCTCGAATATTTGCCAAAACAGCTATCAAAACTTGCTTCTAAGCAGATAATAGGTTGATGAATATTTTGAAATTTAAATCGCATATACAAAATACTTGTATAGTCAATACGCTACATAGCAAATACCGTATTTTTGAAAAACAGATTTTTTTAAAAATTTTATTAGGTCAATATGCCACCCACACGTAGACCTTTATCAAAAAGTCGCAAACGCAGTAAAAGAGCGAAATCTATGAAAGAATATCATAAAAGAAAATTGGAAAATTTGTATGTAATTTATATATTTTTTTTAATTGTATAAATAATTTTAACTCTCATTATTATTAGTATTATTTATCATTATTATTATTATTTGGGGTTTTTCAGGTCTTGACAAGCGTCCATTATTATTATTAATATTATTATTATTATTATTATTATTATTAATTTAAGGTCAAAGAAACTGAAATCTAATGAAAATGAATCAGTTCAAAACGTCGACAGGAGTTCATCAAATGAATCGCTTATTGATATGCAAACTATATGGAGGTGCATGTCCAGGTAATTATAGTAGAGACATACAAATGTATATGACGGTAGAGTGAATAATATTCCTTATAGTTAGGGGTGACCGTGGGTGACCATCCGTCCCGGTTTTCCGGGATTGTCCCGATTTTAGGTACATTGTCCCGGTGTCCCGAAAAATTTTTTCGGGACGGTCGATTGTCCCGGTTTTTACATAATTATGCATTTGTAAGAAAAGAAATATTACAACTAGTTAATGTGAGAGGTGCAGTGGCGGCGCTAGCTCTTAAAATCTGGGGCCAGAAAATTTTTTAGTAAAATTTGAGGGGGGCAAATACAAGTGATGACCTAAAAAAAAGGTCCTAACGCCTAAAATACATTTTTCTCCAAAAATTCTGGGGGGGCCAACTGGGGGCCAGGGCTGTTTTTGGGCGGGTCCGGGCCCCCCTGGACCCCCCGCTAGCGCCGCCACTGGAGAGGTGAGATCCTTTTTTTTCTTTTTTTTTGTTCTTCAATTGGATTTGGGAGGTGAGGACCTTTTTTTGCTCTTCACTTGAATTTGGGAGGTGAGGACCTTTTTTTTTGCTCTTCACGTGGATCTGGGAGGTGAGGACCTTTTTTTTTGATCTTCACTTAGATCTGGGTGGTGAGGACCTTCTTTTTTTTCCCTGTGTCCCGGTTTCCCTTCACTGAAATCTGGTCACCCTACTTATAGTGAATAATCTACTAGCTTGAAATGAAAATACCATTAAGTACCGTGTTTTTAATCTGAGAAATTGATGTTGGTCATTAGTAGTTAATAATGGTTTATTATTTAATAGTAATAAATAATAAAACAACAGAATTTTTCATCCATTTGAAATACACGTGAATTTATACAAAGAATGCTATGACTCAACAAACACAGGATATACGACGGGATGTATATTTCACCCCGAATGTAAATTCACCCCTTTAGGGGTTGATTGGGAAAAAAATCCTTTCTGCAAGTTTTTTGCATTTGTATATTTATATGTAAAAATCAAGTCGATATTTTATTGGTCCTAAGAGATATTAAGGAATCCTTGAAATCGAATTTCACCCTTTAAGGATGCAATTTTAAAAAATTGTCAAAACCATTTCAAGATATTTAAAAAAGACAACCATCAGCCAAAAAGAAATGTTATGACTCAACAAATACAGGAAATACGACGGGATGTATAATTAAGTCCGAATGTAGATTCACCTATTTAGGGGTTGATTAGGACAAAATCCTGAAATAGGGTTTTCGGCCTTTGTATTGGTAATCTTTATAAGAAAAAACCAAATCGATATTTTACTGGTCCTAAGAGAAATTAAAGAATCCTTGAAATCATAATTCACCCCTTTAGGGGTGAAATTTTAAAAAAATGTCAAAACCATTTCGAGATATTTTAAAAAGACACCTATGTGCCAGAAAGAAACGTTTTGACTCAACAAACACAGGAAATACGAAGGGATGTATAGTTCACCCCGATTGTAGATTCAGCCCTTTAGGGGTTGATTAGGACAAAATCCTGATTGGTCCTAAGAGATATTATTATATTATTCTGACAATAAACTATATTTTAAACTTTTTCGGCTATTTTATTTATTGCCTTACTGAATAAAAATAAAAATGTCATTTTACCTATTTGTTATTTGAATGTTTAGTTAAAACTATATACTTTAGATTTACTTTTAAATATATCATATAAATTATATTTACCAAGTATTAATATTTGTTTATGTAGCAAAATAATGCAAAATAGAGTCTAATATAATCTAATCAGTTTATGGCTAGCCATAAAAGAAGCAATGCTTCGATTGGCGAAGCGCATGTGGAAATAAATTTGATATAGAAAGCGCGCGGCCCGCAGTCTAACGGATAACAGCTGAACTATTTTTAACATTGATACAGATACAAAAAATTATATTTTACAATTCATCTCGAAAACTATTTAGTTTTAATGAAAAATAAAAATATAAGGTTGTTCTACTATAAATTCTGATCGCTCTAAAGGAAACCAAATTCTTTTCAAATTTGTTGTTTTTAAGATAAATAGGAATGTGTTTGTATGCATGCAAATGTAGCGAAAAACTGGTTTGCGTCCCCGATTGAATCGCCACCTTAAGCGAACTACGGCCACGATTGAAGTCGGCAAACCATCGATAAACAGTAGTCCTTAATGGTGCTTCATCACCAAAAGTCGAATTAAGTTCATTGATGTACTGTTCTTGGGTTATCCACGTCGTAAGATGTAAAAAATAATCGCTCGAAAATGTTCACGATTTAATTCCATTTTTAGATGAATTTTTTCAAGTTACTGTAAACAACATAAATAGCGCTCGTCCGTCAAAACGTTCTGAGTACTTATACTGTCAAGAATGTCAAACTTTACGATAGAAGTGTCAATTGTCAGATGGTAGCACTTGTTTAACGCAATCCTAAAATATAAGAGGCAACCTTCGTAATAATTTTTAAGTTTTTAATTTTTAGGTTTTTTTCGCCATAACTCTCCAAATATTTATCCAAACAAAAAAATACATTTAGATAAAATATTTGTCTTCTTATTCTTAACAATATTTGTTATATAAATTTTTGTTGTTAAGTCGATAATAAGGGAGTAATTTAAATTTTTAATTTTTAACCCCAAAAATATATTAAACTGTGTATTACAAAACCATTATTCTATTTCATTACCTTGTTCTTCTTCTTCCACAATTTCAACAATCTCCACCCTGTGTTGTCCACACACTTCGCATTCATTTGTCACTAAAGGATTCAACAATGTACAAGCAGGACATCTCCATACATCATCCGGAATTTCATCGTGGTTAGCAATCGAAACACCTGGTTCCAATCGAATTGGAATTCGAAAAACTGTTTCTTTTATTTCTGTTGGTGGTGAAGTAATTATTGGTGGATTCTGATCAACTGGAGATGTAATTGTTAAATGATGATGTGTTATTGGTGGAGAAATTATGAGTGGGGTATGCTTTATTGCTATTGGTATAGAAGTTATTGTAGGGGTATTTCCCTGTGCTGCTATTGGTGGAGAAGTTATTGTTGGGGTATTTCCCTGTGTTGTTGTTCGTGGAGAAGTTATTGTTGGGGTAATTTCCTGTGGTGTTATTGGCGGAGAAGTTATTATTGGGGAATTCTTTGTTGTGATTGGTTGAGAGGTTATAACTGGAGGGTTGTTCTTTGTTTCTATTGGTGGAGTGATTTTTGGGGGATTGTGTTGTAATATTATTGGTGGTTGAGTGACTGTTGCTATTTTCATTTGTTGTTGATCGTTGTTTACTGGTATATCTGGTGTTGTTTCCAATTTTGTGTCTGGAAATAAAGATGATTTAATAATAAGTGGGCGAGCTATTATGTAGGTTTATTGAAGTAATAGCTGTGTTAAATTTGCCAATTTATATACACATTAGATTTACACAGTTACTTAAGTTCCCTGTTCTTTCAAACAAAACATGTTTAATCTCTAAAACAAAAACAGAAAAAATTTATGTGAAGTGTGAATTTTCACATATTTCAGGGTTTTGTAGGTATTTAATAAGTACTACCTAATGTAATAAACCTACTTTCAAATTCAATTTATCTGGGATAAATAAAAGGAAACTAAATAAAAGGAATAAATAAGAAAAATAAAAGGAAAAAAGAGTTGCAGTCCCCAGTAGTTGAATAAAATTGAAGTATCGTAACTTTATGATATGAATTCTCAAATTTTGCAAGCTACAAGATTTTTGATATTTATGTTTCATAAAACGGTTATTATAATATTTTCTGAGGACCAGTATTTTTTTTTTGCGACCGGTACCGGTTCGCGGACAGGAGCGTAGCTCCCGGGGATGCTGGCAGCAGTCGCGGATTTAGTTTGTTCGGGACACTGGTTAAAAAAAATGTCGGGGCCCTAGTATCAAACTACCCTAGTTTTTTGCCCTAGATTTTTATTTACTAGTAAAAAAGGATCATATTCTGCTCATATATATGCACATACTTATATTGTTCAAATACAGACATTACAATAACATAAGACAATGAAAAAGAAAAAATGCATTTTATGAATGTGTTTTTACAAATTTTTTCTTATTAAACTATTATTTTCCTTTAACAAAACATGAAATGTGTAAAAATACTGAGTATAAAGTTTATTTATTTAAGAAAAAAAAAAATCTTTAAAGTACATCCCTTTCCATAAAAAAAATGTACAGTCTGTTCCAAACGGTTAAGCGGAACTAAATGGGAATTTAGTTCTTTTAGGTTGTCACGAGAAGGGACCTTGCTTGGGTTATTTCATTTTTTATGTTGGGATGTCAAAATTTAAAATTCCAACAATGAAACCATGGAAACGAATGACATGTCAAAATTAAATATTTTTTTTAGATATTTTAATGACCAAAAAAATAAATAAATGGGAAATTTGTATTAAGAATGACACAAAAAATCAAAATATAAAGAAAATGACATTTTAAAATGATATTAACCTTAACCAAAAAATGTTTATTGTAAGTATGATTTACAAAGCTTAAACAAAACGGCCGAAAGGCACGATTTAAACGATGAAAGTAACTAGATTGCAAAATCTAGTTCCGCTTAACCGTTTGGAACAGACTGTACGTCATGTAACTATTAATGAACTTTGACGTTATTTTTCAGGTAAAAAACTAATCATATAAATTAACAAAAATTCAAAACTCAAGACATTTTTTTTTAAAGTTTGCAACATACTATTATAGACGGTTCACTTTTGTAAGAACAAACTAAGACGGAATTTTGTTTTCAATAGTTTGCACCTTTGAAGCTGTATGTCATGTTGGTATTAAAATATGTCACTTTTTTAAAATGTTGATCCATTTGACATATGTCATAATGAAAAATGATATCTTAATTATAATGATCATAACCTTATCAACCTAAAGTCGGTTTTACAGCGTAAGGAATATTTTTAATTGACATTTAAAGTCAGTAACACACCATAAAAGTAACCAAAATAACCAAATCTAGTGTGTTCTTACAAAAGTGAACAGCTTATACCGTCATAAAGTGACAAAAAAAAAAAATTTAAAAAAAAACGTAATTTTAAAAGTAAACAACTTAAAAAGACCTAAAGCTGTTTTCTTTTACTACTACACAAATTCTAGGAATATAAATCAAAAACATACCTTTTTAGGTCGTCTAAATCCAAAACCACAAATTGCCACTACATAAAGTGTAAATAAAACTGGAAAACTTAATTTTTTTTTGTATCTGACGTACGTATCAACAGCAATTTGTACCGTGCGATCATTATTTCTTGTCCGTTACATAACAGAAAACAATGATTTTAAAAATATCAAAACTGTATTCTAATTCACAGCTGAAAATCCTAATTTAACAAAGAACTATCAAAAAACCAATGGTACTATTCTACTTCGGATTAATTCGTTTGCCCGAACTCACCCGAGGAACAACGAAAATATGTATTGCTAACTTAATATCTGTTATCAACTCATTGGCGTGTAGAGAAAAATAGTGTTTATTTAATAATCAATTCCTATAAGGTAATAAAAATAGAATGTACGCCTATGTGTACATGTCCTTGGAAATAAGTTTGATAACTAAATGTTTCTGTCAAGTATTGCATAACGTGCAAGATTTCATGATCGCTCTGCATGATCAGTGACTAAATGTGACGTTTGTATTTGTAACATTGCAAATGTGACCTTGCAAGGTAGAGCCCAAGCGGCGCCCAGCGACGCAGTAAGTGCAGTCGACCAAATACAGTAGAGCCTCTCCGAACAGACTGATCGAACATCTTCATAATTTCAAAAATTCAGTTCTTCATTCAATTGCATATCAGAGATGGGCATCTACGCGTAAACTTGAATTTTTTACGTCTACGTGTAAATTTACCGTAGACAGCGTAGAGAAGTGTAGACACGTAGAATCTAGCGTAGAATAATGAAAAATGAGGTTATGTAACGTTTAAAAAAATAAAATACCGCCAGTTTTAAGCAGAAGAGGCAGTAAATAACTCAAATTTAATATTTTTGACAGCTTCCCGATTAAAACAACTACTAACTTTTAATTTCAATTTTACTTTAGTAGTTCATACAGACAGAAACCAAGTAATATATATTGTCCATAACAACATACAATTTGTGAACAGAGCCGCAGTAAGGGGGTGAGGGGGTGGGAGGCGACGGCCCCTAGCGCACTAAGGAAAAGGGCGCCACATTGCGAAAGCGAGGACCTTTTTTTTTGCTCATCATCTACATTTTGGGCGGTGAGAATCTTGTTTTTGCTTATAACTTACATTTATTTGCCAAGGGCGCCAAAACGCAGTTTTGCCCCTAGCGCAAGTTTTCCTTACTGTGGCTCTGTTTGTGAGATAACATTTTTGGAAACCATATATGTAATTAGAACTACATAAAATTGAAATAAACATAAACATTAAAGTAAACTATTTAAACTATTACCATTCTATTATTTCAAATATTACATTTAAACGTACTGCGCATGTACAGTTTACATTCTACATTCGACACGTAAACAAAGGCATATTCTACTTGACATGTTTACGCGTAAAATCTACATTAGTCTACATCATGTATTCTACGCGCCCATCACTGTTGCATATACATAAATTATTTTCTGTATTAACTTTTCAATTGTAGTATATTTTTTTATTACATTATTTAGGGGCCCCTAAATATCGGAAGCCCCTGGCTGTAGCCCAGTCAGCCCTGTTAGTACTATATGTACAAATATGCCGAACCGCGTATTCATGGCAACCATATACTGTACTTTTGTTCTGTCAGTTGTAATAATAAAATATGTCATGATATCTGACACTTGTCTTTCTATTTTTATTTACATTTAACCACCTTTCCATTCCACAAATATCTAACAGGTTATGGGCCCAGGCCTGAAAGGAAAGGTAGTGTTTATGTGAAGATCTTAGTGTTACTGGAATTTTTTGGTTCAGTGCCAATTACAGTTTTGTGAAGGAGTGACCACTAAACTCGGACTTCCAGGAGGAGATAGATAGCATATAGATAGCATATTAGAACTTAGATAATATGAGTGATTTAATGTGCGATAATTAGAGTAAAATTACGGACAATATATTTTTGACATTTGAAATTTATTTACTGAACTGATTATTTTTACTAATATTCTCTTTCATAATCATCTACTGTGCAACATGCGAGAAACTGTACAACGGGCAACAATCGCGCAGTAGAAAATAATTTTGTACGACAACGCTGGTAGATTGTAGGAGTGCAGGAGTGGAATTTTTATTTGGAGATACAGTTGGACGAGAAAGTAACCATTTGGAAACGTAACGACGATACGAAGTACAATGGCGATCTCTAACAAAGATTATAGAATTCCAAAGCTGTTCA
This sequence comes from Liopterus haemorrhoidalis, assembly GCA_963971575.1. Lineage (NCBI taxonomy): Eukaryota > Metazoa > Arthropoda > Insecta > Coleoptera > Dytiscidae > Liopterus > Liopterus haemorrhoidalis. Next base: position 17,331,512 of record OZ020623.1, read on the forward strand.
CAGACAACTACCATGCGTGGGCCATACGAGCAAGGGCAGCGCTCGTACAAAAAGGAATCTGGGAGGCGATAGATCCTGGTTACAGTGATGCACTGTCTACAGCGGAGAAAAAGGTGGACATCAAGGCTCTAACGTTTCTATTTCTCATCATGGAGGATAATTATCTCGATGATATTGGAGGTTGCATGTCGGCAAAGGAAGCTTGGGAGACACTGGAGGAAATTCATTCCAAGTACGGCCTACTGCATATTCCACAGTTGATGCGAGATTTTTTCAATGTGAGAATGGGGAAGACGGAACATATGCGAGACTACCTTGGGAGGATTACAGAGATACATCGTAAGCTAGTCAGCAGTGGATATGACTTCACCGACAAGGAGTTGGCGTTGGTGATGCTTATGGGCCTGCCGGAAGCATATGAGCCGCTTATTCTTAACTTGCAGCAGGATGAAGATAGTCTGTCAACAAGAAAAGTGAAGACAAGACTGATAGTCGAGGAAAAGAGGATAGTTCGACGAGAGGAAGAGAAGTTAAGTGAAAACGAGGGAGACACGTCGAAAGTTTTCTTCACAAGTAACAAAAGAAGAAACTACATATCCCATGGACAAAACAAAAACGACAAGAAGACTAACAGCGATAAGTCTTGGAAGAAAGGAGACGGGTGTGACAGCTGTGGTCATAAAGATGATAACGCCAGCAGGAGACGTGTACGTTGCTACAGTTGTGGTAAATTTAGGCATATTGCGATAAACTGTCCAGAGGCTGAAGAAGGCACGTTACACCAGGCGGAAATAAATCAAAAGAAACACGCACATGCAAAGAAAGTTCACAAGGCTTTATGTTCAAAAAGGAAAAAGAACACTGATGAAGTGACAGAGAACCCCTGCACTTGGTACTTGGACAGTGCAGCGGATGAACACATAACAAGCCCCTCCCTAAATCCGCCACAGGCTGGCAGTGCACCTGGCACCTCGGCGCGGCGCAAAATCAAGAGTTTAGGGCGCCAAATTGATGAAAAATTTCAAACTACTACAAGAAAAATATAGTACCTACAGATTTAACAAACACATTTCCTCAGCAGATATTAAGTTTTCGATCAGCATTGTTGGACAAAATTAAATTATGTTCCAGTACAAGAGAATTTGCCAATATATTTTTAATAGACTTATAGTACAATTTTATCCAGTTACGACGATATATGCACAGCTTTTATGCTGTTTTTAACTCTTCCTATATCATTTGTGCCAGCTGAGAAGTAATTTTCAAAGTTAAAAATTATAAATAATTATCTAATTACTATAGGACAACAGCGGTTGAGTGACTTAACATTAGTTAGTGTTGAAAACGATCGTGCAAAATCAATGAATTATGAAGATTTAATAGATTTTTTAACACTAAATGTATAATTATAAATCTCTTGATAAATTTTTTAATATTATAATTCGCTTATATATATTTTTTTCTTCTTTTAAAAACTATTTTTTGTTGCATTGTTGATTTTCTAAATTGTTTTTCAAATAAATATCGTAATTTTAATTAAGTATTGAGAAGTGACATTACCGATGGCGGCGCTGTGCTCCAAGGCAATATGGCTGTCGTCTCTAGTATTCAGCTATCAATATGCTAACAGCGAATAGGTTAAATTAAGCACAGTACATTTTTATTTTATTAAAATGCGAGTAAATATTTGCAAAGTTTTTAAATTTTTAAGCCCCACACATGTAAATATTAATTGTTGAGTTAACGTGAAGTTTAGGATAAGGTAAACTTAAAGAGATTCTTTACTTCACAAATTATTTTATTTTCACTATACGTACATTTCGGCTACGAAGTAGCCATCTTCAGTAGTTGAATAAAACTGAGAAAAATTACAGATTTGAAATTATATATACACACAAACTAAACTCTATAAATTACCTAACTACTAATTTTTCTCAGTTTTATTCAACTACTGAAGATGGCTACTTCGTAGCCGAAATGTACGTATAGTGAAAATAAAATAATTTGTGAAGTAAAGAATCTCTTTAAGTTTACCCCACACATGTGTTGTGGTGTATAACAGAAAGTGGGCATCTAATTACAGTATTTAAAGTTTAACTTCAGTAGATTTATTGAAGTGCATTTTTTAGTTGAGCAGGTGTTAAATGCCGGGCATGTAATTTTATGTGGTACGTCTGAGTGTCGGTCATCTGAATTTACAATATATGAAATCTGTTTGAAAACATGTGCATTATGTTTATTGCCTCATGAAATAAAATTAGTTTTAGTTGGACAGGAGCAGCTAAAAGTTAAATATGCAACTCGCAGGTGCAAGCATATGATAGTCTATCTCAGAAAGAGCAATAGTAATAAAATTTATTATTTGTAAAAGTTCGCTCTTTCTGAGATAGACTATAGTACAGTTTTGCTTTTCTGCGACAAATGTAATGAACAAACTCGCATAGTATCAGTTACTTTTTAACCCTCTCATGCGCCACGTAGTACACGTACGTGGACACTTACAATTTTTAGTATTATTCTAATATCTATACTTGAAATGAGTATCTAAGTCACTGGTTCTGAACCGGTGCTCCGCGAGCTTGTTGCAAGTGCTCCGCGAAATTTTTAAATCCGAATTATAGTGCTGACTCCAATCACATTTTATTACCCAGATAGAGCATTGACTCTATTATATGTATAAATTGATTATGTATAATGTATAATCAATGTTATTTTTACTTGTTATGTAATAATTATGTTTAATTTTCAATAAAAATGATGTGTTTGTTTTGATGTATTTGTTTGTTTTTTTGCCTTTTTGATTTTGGTGTTCCGCGAATTTACCTTATGGTCAAAAGTGCTCCGTGACTTCAAAAAGGTTAAGAACCACTGATCTAAGTGAACACAGTCCACGTTTGTGTACTTAAGTTTACCATAAATGATCATAGATGGCAATAGCTATATCGTATTTCCCAAAAAAAAAATTATTTGAAAAATGCTGCACGATGTAAAAGTTAGAGTTGTACGAAGCGAACGAGATATATTTGCAAAAGATGCGAACTATATCTGTGCCCTGAATGTTTTAAGTCAAATCACACCTAAAATAAGTAAAACGTGTTATATTTCAGTAATTCCAATATAATGTGATTGATTTTTTTTAAACCTTATGCACTTTGTTCACATATGTGGACAATTCTTTTTTTTATTAAAAAAAAATAATATTTCAATGTACTTTTTTCTAAATTTATGTTCTTTTGCCTAATTTATACCAAATTTCTTATAATATATTTTTTTCATACGATAAAACTAAAATCTAAAAAATTGCGCATGAGAGGGTTAACTCAAAATATATTCCCATGCCTTCCTCCTGTCCATAACCAAATATTTTCCCAATCTGGACTTAATATTAACTTTCTCTCCATTGTTCTTAAGAAACGAAAAAAACTAAGATGCCTATCTTTGTTCTGTCTTGAACAAACAGCCAAAAACCGGGTCCGGACAATTCATCGCAGAAAATTCATCGTGGAAAATTCATCGTGGAAAATTCATCGCAAGAAACTTCATCGCAGGCAAGACTCATCGCGACGAAAATTCATCGCAGGGAAATTACAAACGCTAAGGTCGTACGTACGTGCGCATTGCTGGGAACGAAATTTATTGATGAAAAATTATAAGGTAAACTCCAACTAGGTAGGGTTGGTGTTTTTGGACAATCCAACTTAATTACGTGTTAAGCGTGTGTGTCGCGAGTATTGAATGAAAATAGAATAAGGGCTTATCAAATTTTTAATCCAAATTTATGTGAAAATTTGCGTTTTCCTTGAACATTTTAAGAGTTTCTGAAGTAATCGACTTTCACCGAAATAGGTAAATACAGCTTTGTGAAAAACATAGAAGACCACCATGCCAAATATTAACACTAAACAATATTTTGTTTATGTAAAGTATTTTTGTTGATATTAATTGTCTTTCTCATTTATGTCTCTTATATGTAATAACAATTACCAATTAAACGATTTCAATTTCAATCGAATTCGCTAACTGTAAGAATTAAAATGACCCGATATTTATCTTAATTTCCCTGCGATGAATATTCCCTGCGATGAATTTTCTCAGCGATGAATTTTTCTGCGATGAACTTTCTTGCGATGAATTTTCCCAGCGATGAATTTTCTTGCCATGAATTTTCCCGCGATGAATTTTCTGCGATGAATTATCTCGCGATGAATTTTCTGCGATGAATTTTCCGTAAATCGCCAAAAACATTACAATTTGTTCTACTTTTATAGTTTTTCACGACTTCTATCGACATTCTAACAAAAATTCAACACTAGAACATATGTAATAAGTTCAAACAGTACTACAGGCGCCTAGTACAATATTTGACCACCAGACTGCGTATTCGAGCGTGTCAGTTCTCAATTGCCAATCTTTGGGTGTATCAATTTTTTCTGCACACCAACGCAGCTTGAAGTTGCTACACCACTGGTCCGTTTTTTTTTTTTTTTTTTGGGCCGGTACCGGGGCGCGACCCACAATTTGGGAAACGTTGAAATAGCCTATACATACACAAACGAACTAATTTATATATTAGTATATTATGCATATAACCCTGAAATGTGAGAAAATTCGCACGCGACCTCAAATTTTTTTGGATGTTATGAGATCGTTAATGAAATTTTTCTAAAAATAAATTCGTAGTAATCATTTCTAAATCGTAAATATTTTTTTGTTCTACCAACGCGGTGAAAATATCAATTACACAAACCAAGAATGGCAAAGAGATCTAATTGGTATGAATAAGTACTTAGTCAGAGCTCTAAATTCAATATTTTTCTAAAATTTGGCCCGAAGTCAATATTACGTATTATATGTATGCATTTCTTTAGATCAACTAGTCTCTAAACAGGTCCTACATCTACGAGATATTTTTAAAATTGACTTTTTTATTGATGTTTATTTTCAGGTTATTATTACATATGTATATCTACTTTTATTTCAAAAATAAATTTGTTTTTGCTGCCGGTGTAGCGTAGTGGTAACACATCTGCTCTGCGTTGCTAAGGTCTCGGGTTCGAATCCCGTTCAGGTATGGAATTTTCGAAAAAATAAGACTTGTCCTGGCTAATTGCCGAAGCAGCAACGGCCATTAAAATAAAAAAAAATGTTTTTAGTCCAATTAGAAAATATAAAGTGCATTAAATCAGAGCTTCTTAAACTAAGAATTTTAAGGCTAGTACACACTAGTAGACATGTTGCGCGATTCTGGTCTCTGAGACGTGTCTCAGGTTGTCTACGAGACATGTCTATAGACCAATCCCCGTCGGTACTATTCTACTTTAGCAAACCCACCTTACTGCGCATGCGTGCAGTGTTGGCAATAGTAAAATGTAATATATCAATTTTAATAATTTAAATTTAATATCAATTTATTAAATGAGTTTATTTATAAGAAATATAGAAATAAGTAATATTCCCTTAATTTCTACTGTGATTAGAGTTTTAATATATAAATGTAGTTTAAATTTAATTTAATATTATTTATTTTCACTTTTTTCTGTTGTAGTTATTTATTATGCATTGTATCGATATATAAAATTTTTTTAATTCAGGTGGACAATGAACTGGCCCTCTGCACCACCATGTTATAAACGTATGCACAATGATACACAATTTTAATTAGGCTACTATGGGGGGAAAATTAAGTACTGTGCACCTAAAAACAAGGTAATTAGGTTATGTTTAGTTAATAAAAATCTAGGACAACAGAAGCCGAAAAACACAAAGTAACCTTAAAGGAGTTCGTGTGAAAAAAAAAAATATATAAAGAATGTATACACTTTACAAAATATAACAACAACAAGATAAAGGTATAACTACTGAATTACATCCTACACCGCACAAACGTTTTTTACACAAACTTTTTTAAGCTTACTTTGAGCTTTTCGGCTTCTGCTGTCCTAGACTTTTACTAACTAAACCTAACCTAATCACCCAGTTTTTTTTTTTAGGTGCACTAAATTATGTTCCCCCTTTTTTAATCTTTAATCGGCTGTGAATGTAATATTATTATTTATTCTTATTATAAAATACCGGAATATTAATTTAATTAGATTTATTTAACTGAAAGTTAAGCATTATTATACAAATAAATTTAATTCTATTTTAATTTTAGTTTAAATTTACTTGTTTTAATTTTACTATAGTTGGCAACATTGTCTAGTGGGTTTGCTAAAGTAGAATAGTGCCTCCCCGTCTACGGTCCTGTTGCGAGACCAAAAATTGCAGGTCTAAGGTCTCCCGATCGGAATGGGAGACCGCATGCAACGTTAGACATGTTGCGCAACATTTTGACAGTGTGGACGTCACTCAGCATCTACAGGCGAGACACGTCCCAGCCTGTCTCCAGCTAACCTCTTCGCAAACCTCTGGTACCATTTTCGATATTGCTTGCTTAGATATTCTGAAGGTGTACATGAGGCTCGTGAATGAGTCTCCACTTGCTAGGAAACGCAGTGTGACTGCCAGTCGAAGAGAAGCTGGGATGGTTTCTCTAAATTTTGTATCTTGCTTCATTATTATCCCTCCAATCAACAGAAGCAAATGTTCAAAATCAGTAAATCAGGTGAAATTCCTAAAACCCATGCCGTCTTCCAGTCTTAATTTATTTAATAATGTATTACCGAACCTAGGTCCTTCTGCGAGCACTTCGCGCGTCCACCAACGTTTACGTTTTCGCGTTCTTTCATTTGTAATTAGCACTAAGCAGGAACTCATTCCACACAAAACAATGTCCTCCATGGTGGACTGCGAAGATGAGACTGAGAAATTCACATCGTAGTGTGGACGCTAGACGAGACAAAGAACGGTGTTTCTAGACGGTCTATAGATAAATCGCGCAACATGGTCTACTAGTGTGTACTAGCCTTTAAAATCTATTCTACATTAGGTGCGTTCGGCATAACTGTGCAGTGTTAACTCTGTGTCGTGCAAGTTTTTTGTCACGTGACTGTGCAGACTGTGCAAGAAAGTCAAAAGACGAACGCTTTGTTCAGATTGTGTAGTTATTCAAACTATTATCCTAACCTATTTTTTTTTTTTTTTGTAAACAAATGAATTATATGTGTGTGTTTACATCAAGTCTGTCTCCTGCTAATTGTTTTATACGATAATAAAAATGGCGCATGAAGGTTTTGCGATGCTTTTAAGTAATATAAAAGAAATTTCATTTGATGAGGAAAACAATTCAAAAGAATTTTCTAAACCAAAAAATATTTTGGAAAAAGTGTTTGAATATGCAGAGAGCACTGTTCCAAACATGACTACAAATCAATTTAAAGTACATTTCCGCTTGTATTCAGAAAATTTTATGTCTTTTTGAGTCTATTTACATGTTCCATCATGAGGTTCATGTCTATACTATTTATTTTGCAAATTCTGCAGGCATAAACAATGATATCTTGATTGTTTTCACTCATATTGTTTTGTAGAAATAATAACTTTGTATTTTCACGGCGAAAAACACCATTATATGCAGAACGATCTTCGTGCAGCACAAAGCACACAGAAACTTTATGACAAACGCTTTTTGTGTAAATTATGCAGAATATGTAGATTATTAGCTTTTGTCGAACGCACTTATTATACGAGTGCTACATTTTAAGTTTTTGCAAAAACTAAGAATGTTTTTTTTTTGAAACAAACTGTTTTTCAAAATATTCGCCTTGATGATTTATACACTTTTGCATGCGTTCAAACCAGTACTCGAAAAATTTTTTCGGGAATATTGCAATTAGAAAGTATGAATAATGAGTAAATAATAAAGTTACGGAATATCGAGAAAAAAATAAATAAATAAATAAATAAAATAAATAAATAAATAAAAATAAAACAAAAAAACACCGACGTCGGACTGATAGCTTCTCCGACCAAATGTTTTTGGTTACAGTCCGATTTTTCGCTCCGACGAGACGCTGAAATGGCCCTAGATAAAGAACCTTATGGTGATACTAAGTTTTTTTGTGGGGCTAATGCATTCCCTGAATTAGAATGGCCAGTTAAGTTCTCTTCTATCCCTTCAAGAATATAATAAAATGTTTCCACACTCATACGATGGTACTCATTGAATTTATCACGGTAATTACGAGTTTGGAAAGTTTTATTAAATTCTTCTGAAGATCTGTCTTGGTTAAATGTATGTACCCATGTATGTTTTCTTCTGTCTTTTAAGAACGTTGTTCTCTAACAACAGCCAACACATAAAATTTTCGTCGGAACTCATTGTGAAAAATGGTCGGTGGTCGGGCGTTAACTGAACAAGTGTAGGCACTTACGTCGGACGACATCGGATCAGAAAATCGGACTATATCGGATTGGGAGAAATACGGATCCAATGTAGGTATACCCGCAAAACGATTAAATGCGACATGCGGCCTACCAATAATAGGTATTTAAACATTAAGGGAGGAAAGTAACATTTACCAGTCGAGGACGTTTTTGCGTGCGACCGACAGCGAGGGCTAGCAATAGAGTCCGTGACTGATAAATATTTACCTCCCGAATTGTTTATAAAATTTTTTCCACTGTCAAAGTTATTTTTAATTGCATAGTTTCTTTTTGATTAATTTATTTTAGATTTGAATAAAATCACAGTATGTCTGTGGCTGCTTGCTATGATTTTCATCAAATAAAGCGTGAATATTAAAAGCGTTGTGTCAAAAGTTTGTAAAATGAATTTGAACAAAGTGAAAAAGAAATGGGAAATGATTGCTGACCCTTAGTATAGATACTGGGTTCTTAAACTTTAATGTGAAACTTACCATTTGCTGGAGCAACTAGATATAGAAAGACTGGGCATCCAGAGGCAGCAACTTGATGGTCGGCCAATGTTGCATTATCATCAGTAGCAAGTCTTTTCCCCAGTATCCATCTTTGGACACCAACTGGTATCTTGTACTGGTTCTGGACAAGTTGACGAAGCTCTGCAACTGTCGTTGTCGTTGAAACTTGAAGGGGAAAAGGTCCACGATGGGATACCTTATCTTCCACATACATGTCAACACTACCAAACAAATCACCATTAAAATAAAATTTATCTACGACCATCAAATAATAAATGAATTATTGCAACAAATGTAAATAAAGTTGGTGGCGTCGGGCCATTTGCCAGGGGCGCGGGGTCTCATTGGGGCGCCATTGCGGGTGAAAACCTTTTTTTTTTGCTCTTTACTCGAATTTGGGAGAAAACATTGCTACGGCTCTGCGCATGCGTGCCCACCCCGAAAAATAAACCTTTTTTTACACTGCAAGTTTTTATTTATAGTCTATCTCAGAAAAACTGATAGTAATAAAATTTATTAGTTGTAAAAAGTTATTGTTTTTTCACACAGAAGCGGCCCACAAAATATGAATAGTTCGAAACGAAATATTGTTAAAAACAACCGAGTGTGCCGCACATCTTATATGGGAATACGAACTAGGGTTAAACACAATAGATCATAAAAAATTTACCCTAAAATTTTGAGGAAAAATATGTTGACAGGCGTGCGTTTAATGATATGATAAATATGGTCACAGGCGTGCGTTTAATAAAATGATAAATAGTAATATAGAAATACACAAAACCAATTTAAACGTGTTTAAAATGTGCACACCGCTGGTAACTGCCTGACAAAAAGATTTATTACTATCAGTCTTTCTGAGATAGACTATAGTAAGTTAGTTTCTTAAAATTTCGGCGCTCAGCAATGACGAGTATTTACGCCACACACAGTCTATCCTAGAATATTATTTATAAGTTAGAATAAATAAAACAATAAATATGAAAATATGGTAACATTTTGATAATTTTCTTGTCCGAAAATATGATATACATTTACAATTTTAATTAATTACAATAATTTTATTTATGAAATAGTTACAAATATTTAGTAAAACAAAGAATAATACAACAAGTTTTAATTTAACAAGGACGTGGCTGTCTCCACAGCTTGTATGGAAGATGATAATGTTGTTTGTAATCGTCTCTTACGATGAAGTTTTGCCTTATTAATGCGCGGAATCTTATAGGAATTCCCTCCTTTTGCTAACATGGTTGCTTCTAGACAAGTTTGCACTGTTAGAAAAACATTATCAAGGGTTTGTTTGTTTAATGCATTAAATGCATTTTGTACGCATTCAATCAGTTCGTCGATTGTATTCGATGTTGTAGAAGAATTGTATAGAATTAAGAAGGCCAAGATTCAATACATTAAAATCTGGACTATTTGGGGGCTGTGATTTAAGTCGATTTGGAACTTCTTCCTTGCAATTTAACACAATTTTTTCTGTGAATTACTTTTGTCATATGCAAAACTATTTGCGCGCCATTTGTTTATCACTTGCTCAGCAACCACTTATTTAGAAATATTGACAAAAAAAAAAAAAAACAAGATAATACACACACGGGCAAATTTAAAGGAACAGATTGAAAAATATTATTTTTTTAATTTTTTTTATTATTTTGTAGCCTATATCTAGACAGCTTGGAATGCTCTACTAAACAATGAACGAAAATTGTATCGATGCCAAGGAGAACAAAATGCACTATTTAATTTTGCTACTACTGTATCTTTTGGTGGAGGTTCAATTATGGTGTGGGGTGGCATATGTTTGGGATCTCACACAGAGTTAGTGGTGATTGATGGCGGAGCGTTAACTGCAGATAGGTACATCAGAGATATTCTTCAAGACCATGTTATACTTTTTGCCCCATATATCGGAGAAGATTTCACCCTAATGCAGGATAAGGGGCGTCCACATGTCGCCCAGTGTGTAACATACTTTTTAAATCAAGTGGGTATAACAACAATGTGTTGGCCATCGTGCTCCCCTGACCTCAACCCGATTGAACATTAATCCGAAAAAATAGTACTAGAAGATTACCTGTGTGTGTGTGTGTGTGTGTGTGTGTGTGTGTGTGTGTGTGTGTGTGTGTGTGTGTGTGTGTGTGTGTGTGTGTGTGTGTGTGTGTGTGTGTGTGTGTGTGTGTGTGTGTGTGTGTGTGTGTGTGTGTGTGTGTGTGTGTGTGTGTGTGTGTGTGTGTGTGTGTGTGTGTGTGTGTGTGTGTGTGTGTGTGTGTGTGTGTGTGTGTGTGTGTGTGTGTGTGTGTGTGTGTGTGTGTGTGTGTGTGTGTGTGTGTGTGTGTGTGTGTGTGTGTGTGTGTGTGTGTGTGTGTGTGTGTGTGTGTGTGTGTGTGTGTGTGTGTGTGTGTGTGTGTGTGTGTGTGTGTGTGTGTGTGTGTGTGTGTGTGTGTGTGTGTGTGTGTGTGTGTGTGTGTGTGTGTGTGTGTGTGTGTGTGTGTGTGTGTGTGTGTGTGTGTGTGTGTGTGTGTGTGTGTGTGTGTGTGTGTGTGTGTGTGTGTGTGTGTGTGTGTGTGTGTGTGTGTGTGTGTGTGTGTGTGTGTGTGTGTGTGTGTGTGTGTGTGTGTGTGTGTGTGTGTGTGTGTGTGTGTGTGTGTGTGTGTGTGTGTGTGTGTGTGTGTGTGTGTGTGTGTGTGTGTGTGTGTGTGTGTGTGTGTGTGTGTGTGTGTGTGTGTGTGTGTGTGTGTGTGTGTGTGTGTGTGTGTGTGTGTGTGTGTGTGTGTGTGTGTGTGTGTGTGTGTGTGTGTGTGTGTGTGTGTGTGTGTGTGTGTGTGTGTGTGTGTGTGTGTGTGTGTGTGTGTGTGTGTGTGTGTGTGTGTGTGTGTGTGTGTGTGTGTGTGTGTGTGTGTGTGTGTGTGTGTGTGTGTGTGTGTGTGTGTGTGTGTGTGTGTGTGTGTGTGTGTGTGTGTGTGTGTGTGTGTGTGTGTGTGTGTGTGTGTGTGTGTGTGTGTGTGTGTGTGTGTGTGTGTGTGTGTGTGTGTGTGTGTGTGTGTGAACCGATTTAATTGGTTTCAATTAGTTATCAAAATAAGTATAATTTATTTTATTTATGTTTAAAAGGTATATTTTAATGAATATAAATGTCATATATTTATGAATATATCTTGCAAAATTGAGCGTTTTTCTATTATAATTTCATGCTTCGATCTTATATGACTTCGCGGCCCCCCGACGAAGCTTTCACGGCCCCCCGGTTGAGAAACGCTGCACTACAGGGAAAATAATTAGATTTTTCTGTCTGTTCCTTTAAATTTGTCAGTGTGTGTATTACTTTCGTAAATCCCACATTTGTTAAAATCAAATCAACCTAAGGAAAATCCACAGCTTCAAGCTTTATTGACAATATCTTAAACACTTTTAGATGTGTTTAATTTAATTTCCTAGAAATAGTGTATTTTCGGTTAGGTACAGTTTTCGTTGTTACAACATCTAGAGGAAGTACTATAACTAACAAAAGCTACAAAAGAACGTGCACTTGAATGGGTGATAATAAAATGAAATAAAAATTTACTTTCATAATATTTACATTGGCAGGCTTAGCATGCTCTAAATAAACCAGCTTTATTTAATTCATCAAATAAAACAAGCTCTATTTTATCGGCTCTGAGCCTTTTTATGGATTTTACTTTTTTGCCTTAAAGTCCAAATTTTAGACCGTGACTCAAAAGTGACCATATATTTGTAATCTAAGACTAAAAATGTATAAGTATACCAATTATCAAAAAGAAAAAAAAAATCCACTGAAATTTCGAAATTTTGGTCCAAAATTTTTTGACTCCGATTTTAGCCAAAATATAGTTTTAAGCTAATTTTGGAGTGAGGATTATGAAGAAAAAATTCATGTTGTCCTAATTTTTCAGTTAGAGCTGATTTTGTTCAGTTTTTTGCTTATAATTCGAAAACTTTTGCCCAAATTTCAAAATGGACCAAATTTTGTTGATCTACGACCAAAAATACATATTTGTACCAATTTTCAATAAAATCGGAGACAAAATTGTTTTGCTTAAAAATCACGATCTTTTTTAAAGTCCTGTCATATTCAAGGGTTTTGGATTACTGCCCATACAAAACTTAATAATTAGTTTATTAAAGCCCATTTTTTTTTTTTTTAGATAAAGCAATGTATAACAATTTTAAAAATTTAAACTCCAGATATCTATCCCTAACCAATTTTTAGGTAGAATTTATCAAAAATTTCAAAAAAAAAACAATTTTTTTTTTCATGATTTGGTCACAAGTCAATTAGACCTCAAAATTTCAAAAATTTCAACTGCTGGTCTTTATCGCATTTCGTTTTTGAGATACGTCCTGCGAAGATGTAAATTTCTATAAAACACGCCATATTAAAATTTGTCATAATTTTAAAATACACCAAACGAATAAGGCCTCATATTTTTTCTAAACTTTTGACTAAATAAACTACGAGGAAACCAAAAATTCTAACCTAAGGTCATTGCCTCTAACCGTTTTTGAGTTGTGCTTTTTTTATAATTCACAATTTTCACAAATAATGCAAATTATGCCACTAAAAAAGTTGTCGTTATATCAAAACGTATTAAGCGATTAAAGCCCCAAATATTTTCTAGAATAATTAAACTACGGAGAAATCAAAAACTTCACCGCAGGTCGCTATCATTAACCCTTTTTAAGTTGTGCTTTTTTTAATTCACAATTTTCACAAATAATGTAAATTATGTCATGAAAAAAATTGTCGTAATCTCAAAACTCATTAAGCGATTAAAGCCCCAAATTTTTTCTATACTAAATAAACCACGGAGAATCAAAATATTCTAACCGTAGGCTACTATATCTAATCGTTTTTGAGTTGAGCTTTTTTTTTATTCACAATTTTCATAAAAAAATGTAAATTATGCCATGAAAAAAATTGTCGTAATCTTAAAACGTGTTAAAACGATTCAAGTCCCATTTGTTTTTTAAACTAAATAAACTACGGAGTATCCAAAAATTCCAACCCGAGGTCGTTGTCTGTTTTTTAAATTCACAATTGTCACAAATATTGTAAATTATGCTATTAAAAAAAAATTAGATAGAACAAAAAAAAAATATCATTCTTAAACAATTATTTCAAGTTTAAGTAGATCGCAAAATAATCGTTTCTTTATTCTACATTACTGTTTTGTATATATTTTTGATATTAAGTAATTAATAAGTGAGATACTTCGTTTATAGGTAGCTCTCCTCATAGCTCCCCAAGTATATATCTTATTAAAATCTGCATTAAAAAGAGAGGAATAGTTTCATTTCTCATATTCATTTATGCTGTTAAGTAAATGGTAAATGGGATATTTCATTCTTATAAGTAACACTCCCCCTGCCCCCTAAATAATCTTCTTTAATATTATTTCCCCTAATATAACTTTAAAAAAGTTTCTTTATGTACATTTTTGATGTAAAGTAAATAATAAATGAGATATTTCAAGATTTTACTTTTAAGGTGTCCTCCCGCAACTCCCCAAATATTCATCTAAATAAAAAATACACAGATTTTTTTTCTTATTATAAACTATTTTGGTCATATATGATTTGCTGTTAAGTCAATAATAAGGGAGATATATGTAGATTTTAGTTTTAGGGTGTCCCCCCATAACTCCCCAAATATTCATCCAATCGAAAAAGTATATATAACAAAAAGATTCGTTTCCTTATTGTAAAAAATCAGCTGTGGCCACCACAGGAACGACCGCCATCACAAAGTACTTGCTAAAATACATTCTAACAGCAGAGGCCTAGATTGGCCTAATATTTTATAACAGAGATATTATTTATCATGACCATGGAAACGTTACATATAAGTATGAAAAATTAGATAATTAGAAAAAATTTCAAAAACTTTTCAAATTTTTTTCGTTTTATCAAAAAATGTGTCAAATAAAAGTTGTTAGTTATTACTTTTATAGTAACTTTTTTTAATAATTTTTTTTCGAAATATTTTTCTGTTTTTAAATATTCTCAAAAATCTTAAAATCGACACGAGTAAACTCCCCTTTCTAGTCAACCGATTTTTACCAAAAGTTGAAAAACTTCTGCTATTGTTGTCAAAAGCTTAAATATGAAGTTTCATAAAAATCCTTTTAGTCGAATTTGCTCTGCACGTGTACACAGACCGACAGACACACGGACGGACGGACAGACAGACAGACAGACAGACAGACCGACCGACAGACATCATGTTAAAAATAGTCAAAATGTTATGTAGGAACCTCAATTCGTGGAGATTCATCGAAATCTCGAAATGTCCAAATCGGTATGATCACAATACCTCCCTTATATATGTTGGCGGACGGTAAAAATTTCAGCTATATACGTTTTTGCTGTTGCTAATAAGGGAGATATTTCAAAAAATTTGTTTTAGGAAGTTTTTTCTTCTCTTCAATGCAGTTTCTACACATTTCTACACCGCCCCCCCCCCCTTCTATAGGCACTGTCCTACTTTGGGCTTTTCAAACTCTAACAACTCTAAGTCAATTAGATTTTAAAACCGTTTTTTAACCGGTTTCCAACTTTGCTGGTAAATATAACAGATCTCGCAAAAAAAGCAGTAGGCGGAAATACAATCAAGCGAAAGGCATTTAGATTTAACAGTTTTCAAATAGTTTGTTTATCATATTAATTTATTTGGACCAATCTTCTATTTTTCAATATGCACAATGTCTATTTTTATACATGAATTCTTTAGGAATATTTATGTCGTGTGAAACCAGAAATGGGTGTGTAAAAGACATTAAATAAGAACAAATTATGAACCAAAAATAAAAGAATTTGCATGTACTTACTCAATAACTTCTTTTTCATCCTTCTTCTCATCATTTTCATTCGAATTTTGCCTCACAACCGAACAAGGAACTTTTAATTGAGCAAGTTCTCTAGCAAAAACAGCAGCTTGTCCTAATTCACCACCAGCAATAGCACCCTCCAACCTCTTCAGCAGTCTATTAATTTCCAACGTATCTGTATTAGATCTACCAGCAAAAACTTTAGAAACCACTGGTCGACAAGCTTGGCTATTCAAATTAGCATAAGTATGAGGTTCATCAAGAGTCTTCTCATTTGTAATTCCTGCAAAATCTTTAGCACCTATAAGTTGGTAGTGAGATTTAATAGCATTTGATTCAGCTGGCGTTGGATTACGACGAAGTACTGCATTGGTTTGGGAGGAAGAACTAACTTTAATTGGTTTTGGAAGTTCTGATTTTTTAACTTTTATATTTTCATATACAGTTTCAGTGGTTGCTATTATAATTTCAGCTGTTTTTTCAGGTTCTGGTTCTGGAATTGGTGGTTCTGTTTCTTCTTCAGCAACTATACTAACTCTATTCTGTTCTTCTTTTTGTTTATTTTGTCTTTTTGGTAAAGAATTTTTCATTTCTATTAACATCTTTTTTAATTTTTCTCTTTCTTCTTTTTTAGCACTATTTTTACGTTCTTCTTGATCACTTTTTAATTTAACACCTACTATTTTAGCAGTTGAATCATTTTTAATATTTATTTCATCTCCTAGAATCATTTTTTCTACAATAGGCACTTTAGATTTTTCATCAGTTTTTTCTAGATTTATGTATGGTTTTTGAACACTTAATTCATCACCTAAAATTATTTTTTCTACTTTTGATTTATCACTACTTTTAATTTCAGGTTTTTTAAATCCAATTTCTTCACCAAAAGCTATTTTTTCTAATTTACTTTCTTCAATTTTATTCTGTTCTTCTTTTTTCTTCATCTCTTTTAATATTTCTTCTAATATATTACTACGAGGTATCTTCTCTTTAGGTCTATCTACCATTTTTTCGTAATCAAATATGCTGATACGTGGTTGGCTTGCACTTTTTTGTACTTCATACTTCTCTCTTTTTTCAATTTCTTTATCTTTGGGATATTTTTCAAGGTTAATATTTAGGCGAGGATATCTTGGTTGAAACATGTTTTTAACTTCTGATACTTTAACAGTTGTTTCTTCTTTTGGATGTGTTTCTCTTTTTGTTTCCATTAAAGAAATTCTTGGATAGTTTGACTGGAAAACGGTTCGTTGTAAATCGTTAAACTTCATACCGTTAGTGTTTTTTTCTTTTTCTGTGGTAAAATCGTCAAAATATGGTTTAATAGCACTACAAACTCTACAGATTATTCTCCAATAATCATTTTCCAAGGTACATCTTGGACAATTCCATGGATTTCTTGAAATTTGTTTAGTAGCACTTTTTCGAAGAACTGGTGAATTTGGTAAACTTCTTTTTGGTTCATCTAAATTTCTTTTTGTTTCTGTTACTTGTGGTGTTGTTGGTGTACTGGTAGATGGTTGTTCTTTCACTATTGGTATTACAAATTCTTTTGGCACTTCTTGAATTGGTGGAGTTTGCGCTTTGTCTTTTGATTTTGAAACTCCAGTGATTGCGTTAAATTTAGCAATCAAATCTCGGGCGGAACGTCGTTTTGGTGAAATCCAAGAATCGGAATTTGTACGAACGTGTTCGTTTCTTGGCCGCATAAATGCGGGGGCTTGTTGAGAACTTTTTAAATACTTCATTTTTAATGTTTCTCTTTCTAAAATTTCCATTGCTTCACGATCTAATTCACTTATGTTTGTTAGAAAAGATAAGTTACCAGATTTTCGTTTTTCTTCTTTTTTATCTGTCACAACACTTTTATTACTTATTGTTCTTTTGTACCAAGGTTTTGGTGTTACTTGACTGACTTCTTGTACTAAAATAACTTTATTTTCTAATTGTTGTTTAGCTGGTTTGAGTATTCCACGATCTAATTTAAGGGAATCATTACAAATGACGTCAGGATTGGCGGGAGGTTGTGGTGCTGTTCTTTTTTTTCTTCTCAAGGTTCCTTCTTTAGTGGGAGGCTGGGGGGCTTTTCTTTTTCCTTTAACATGTAAATACGCACCAGCTTTTCTATGTTTGGATGATTCACTTGCAGTACGACGATGCATTTTAGCTTCACTTTTACTCATCAAAGGCAAACTGTAGCCACGATCTGGTTCTTCTTTGTGTAAATTATATTTCCTTCTTAAAGTCAAATCTTTTTCGTTTTCTCTTCTTATATCTCGTTGTGCTATTCTTGCTTTATAAGTATGAGTCTCTGGGCCAGATAAAAAACACTTTTCAGGTGTCGATGCTGTTCCAAATGGACGATAATTTGATGGGGGTACGTAAGCAAAAGATGCTACTGTGTCAGTGCTGAAGACGGATTCGATGCTATCACAGCTTGATGAGGCAGAATTGACTAGATCTGGAGGTGGTGGAGTTGATTCGTTGTTTCGGAACCACTTTAATACTGAGAAAAATCCGCTGGATCTTTTTGTTTTTGAATCCCAGTGGTTGAAAACTACTTCTCTTTCCTGCATCATTTGGGCATGACTCATTTGGATTCACGATTTTTCATTCTGAAATAAAAATAGAATTATTTTTTTGTTCTCGAAGGAAAAAAAAAACATTAAGAATAACTTGTTTAGTTATAAAATAGCTAATAAACAATAGAGTTTTCTAAATTTTGTTGTTACTTTGATTCAAAAAGAAATCAGGTTATTTTTAATTTTATATATTTTTATTAACTGATTAAAACTGTCAGAATACCATTTCCTTTGCTTTGAAAATTGTTGATAAACATTTTAAACATGGTTCGGAAATATAAATTTTTAGTTTTCTGAAAAATCGACTTGATGACAATGATAATGAAATCATTATGGCACAATGGGTCTAAACCCAGATTTAAAAAATTGATGTGGTGTAGATTTTCATACATTTCAGCAGTTTGCTGTTTTTTTTTTGCACATCACTTGCAATATTGAGGACCTTTTTTTGCTCATCACTTGTATATTGGAGGTAAGGTCGTTTTTTTTGCTCATTACTTACTCATCAGCATTTGAAATAGGGGCGGCAAAATATTCGAAACGGCGCAACTTGGACACTTGCCACAGGCGCTTAATATCCTCGTTATGGCCCTGCATTTCAGGGTTTATAGGTTTAAATGTAAGAAGCAACAGAATGCTGCATCTAGAACAATATTATCACATCAAAAATTTTTGATAATCATTTTTATTCGTTATTTGAGTACTAAGAGAATTTTTTTAAATGAAAATTTAAAAAAATTAAACTAAATTTAAATAATGTGCCAGTTTTGGCACAGTAAAATTTAAATTAAAAAATCCCATCGATATTGAAAAATCGATATTTTTCGAAAAACTAATCTGATCAAAAATTCTTTTTGAACAAATGCGGGTCTCGTTATTGTACATTATTAAGAATTTTTTCAGAATTTCAGATCAGCCTTTCTGGGAAATAGGGTGAGGGACTAAATTTTTTAGACACATTTTTGGCGAAAATCTCATAAAAAAAAAAGATTTTTCAAAAATAGAAGTTAAATTGTGAACATTTTCGAGCGCATTTATTTTATAACTTTCGACGTGAATTAACCCAATAACAGTGCATCGATGAACTTTATTCGACTTTTGGCGATGAAGCACCATCAAGGACTACTCTTTATCGATGATTTGCCGACTTCAATCGTGACCATAGTTCGCTTAAGGACGAATTTCATGAAGGTCGTCCAAAATCGTTTCTTGTTCCGGAAAACATTGATGCTGTGTGTGAACTGATACTACAAGATCGTCATGTGACTTATCGTGAGATTGAGGTATCCTTGGGCATTAGTGGGACCAGGATACATTCACTATTGCATAAACATTTGGCCATCAAAAATTTGGAGCCCACATAATTTAACAATCGCAGTGGAAAAAGTCTCAACCGGAAAGGAAAAAGTGCTGCATGTAAAAGTATATTGATCTTCATGGAGAATATTTTGAAAAACAATAAAGCCACTTTTGTTGATATAAATAATTGTTTTTGACCTCATCCCGAAATATAAAAGGCAACCCTCGTATCGTGGATGAAAAACATTGAGAATTAAAAAGGGGGTTTAATATAAAACAATGTTTGAATTAATTCATTTTATTTTATTTGGTTTGTATTGGGACAATAATTTTTTTGGATTTTATATTTAAGAATTACAAACTTGTCAATTAACAGTACAAATGTAAAGATTTTTGTAGATTCCAAGCCAGAAATGGCATCAGTCTGTAGTGTCCATTATTATTAAATAAATAAAATAAATTAAATAAATAAATAATAATATATTTATCTTGAAGCTGTTTGCCCCTTTTCTCGACTCGATGTCTCTACATGTAAATACTGTTGTTTGTTTATTATTATTTTTTTCAATAAAAGTTTTTAACTTCAGAAATCCTTGTGCTTTGTTCTTATTTAAAGATCAAAACAAAACAACATTTAAAAATTTTCAAATTTATGCGTAATCTAAATCTTATTTAAATATAGTAAATCCTTTTTAGTGTTGAGTTCAAGGGCGTAGTTAATTTTTAATTAAATGACTGATATTTCACGAAATGTCACTGGCTTTTGTTGGACTCAGTGAATACTTAGTCATTTGTTTTTATTTATTTGTTTCTTGGAATAGTCTTTTTAATATTATTTTTAACTACTACTATCCTTTTATTTTATACACTTTCGAGATAAGCAAGACGGAAAAGACATTTCTATTTTTAAACGGATAGTAATTATATTAATTTTATGTGTTTTTGAGAGTGAACCTATAAATTAGGGTCCTCCATAAGCAATGTATTAATAAAAATGAAGGGTATAGGTCATTTCTTTGTTTTAAACGGAACTAAATGGGGATTTCGTTCTTTTAGGTTGTCACGAGAAGGGACCTTGTTTGGGTTATTTCATGTTTAATGTTGATATGTGAAAATTTAAAACTCCAACAGTGAAACCATGGGAACGAATGACATTTTTTATAAAATATAATACATTTTTACATATTTTGAACACAAAATAAATGGGAAATTTTTATTAAGAATTACACAAAAAATTAAAATGTAATAAAAATGGCATTTTATAATGATTGTCAATTTAAGCTAGAATTTTCAATGTGAATTTGATTTACAAAGCTTGAACAACATGACCAAAAGTCCGATTTAATAGATAAAAATTACTAGTTTTCAAAATCTAGTTCCGCCTAAAAGTTTGAAATAGCCTTTAAGTTTTTTTTGCCTCAATTTTAGTTTCTACACGTTTCAGATGATTATAAGACAATGTATGCAAAACAATTTTTGTTGTCTGTCTGTTTGTCTGTCTGTTTGTCTATATGCCTGTCTGCCCGACATTCACGCAAAAACTGCTGGATATATTTTTACGAAATTTAGTATGACGATAGAGTAAAACCAGGATTCGAACATAGGCTATAAGGCTATTCAAATTTTTTATTCTAGTCGGGTGTTTCGGGGTTAAAACTGTTTATTATAAAACTTAAAATATCTCCCTTATTATTGACTTAACAGAAAAATATATGTAACAAAAATTGTGTACAGTAATAAATAAAATATTTTTTGTTCAATGCATTTTTTTAATTAGACTAATATTTGAGTTATGGGGGGACACACCCTAAAACTAAAATATACATATATCTCCCTTATTATTGACTTAACAATAAAATCATATATGACAAAAATAAATTAAAATAAAGAAATAAATATTGTATCTCTATGAAATTTTTCATTTATAAATTAGGGGGGGTGAAACAATTAAAAATTAAAATGTACATCTCCTTTATTATTAACTTAACAGCAAAATCAAGTATGCCAAACATAGTTTAAAATAAGAAAATGAATTTTTTATTTATATGCATTTTTTTCATTTAGATGAATATTTGTAGAGTTATGGGGTGCACCTTAAAACTAAAATTCTTAAATATCTCACTTATTATTTACAACATCAAAAATGTACATGAGGAAATATATTTCTTTTTAAATTAAATTAAGGAAAAAAAGAAAATTGTTAAAGAAGATTAGCCCCCTAAATAATCTCTCAAGGGGAGTGCTATTATACTTATAAGGATGGAATATCTCATTTATCATCAGCAGCAAAAATGAATATGAAAAATAAAACTATTTCTCTCTGTTTAATGCAGATTTTAATTATATATTTGGGGAGCTATGGTGAGAGCTACCTATCAAGTATCTCACTAATTATTTACTTAACATCCAAAATATATACCAAAAAGTGGCTGAGATTAAAGATTATTTTCTATTCTACTTGAAACAGAAATATCTTACTTATCATTTACGTTACAGCAAAAATATCACTACAGAAACCATACGAAGTACGGGTACTCCAGCTAGGTACAAATAAACTCAAATATACCCCTCCCCCTTACAAATGAACCAATGAAAATCCCTAAGAAAATTACTCAGGATATTATAAGCTCAAGGTCAAAATATACAATTAAGGTAAAAGTAAACCAATAAAATAATCAAATACATACAATAAACAAGCAAAAATACAAAAAAAATAGTGTGCAATATTAGTACACCAACAATAAGACCAAAAAAAAACTAAGGGGCAACGCACTTAGTTATTTTTATCTTCAAAATCACCAAAGACGATTAATCATTAAAATTTCCAATTGCGAGTTAGTTATTAGTTGAAGAATGTTTAACAAAGGGTTATTATTTGTTAAAATATGTACTCACCAGCTAAGAATCACAAGTTACTTTGTTAAAGGAGGATGAAAACGACGCCCGCGACGCGTTGGGACAGCACACGAACTAAAATCCGAGCTTCATTCGGTAAGACTAATATTAGAATTATTCGTTACAATTGTACATAATGTGTGTTCTTTAGATTTCCTTCTGTCACTTCAATAATATATTGCACGTATTTTTTATTTTCAATACGTTTTTTGTGAGTTTTATTAATTATTTTTGTAATAGTGTCCCAATAAAAAATAGTTTTGTAACAATATTATATACGAGGGTTTCCTTTTATATTTCGGGATTTGAGATCAAAAACAATTATTTATCAACAAAAGTGGCTTTATTTTTTTTTTCAAAATATTCTACCTGAAGTTCAATACACCTTTGCATGCGTTTGAACCAATTTTCGAAGCACTTTTTCCACTCCGATTGAGGCATTTCCCGCTGCGATTGTCAAATTATGTGGGATCCAACGCGAACAAATCTTTTTGACGGCCAAATGTAGCAAAATAATGCTAAATAAAGTCTAATCTAATCTAATCTAAATGTTCATGCAATAGTGAATGTATGCTGGTCCTACTCACTGGCGCACACAAGGGGGAGGCCCAACGGGTCCGGACCCCCCCCCCCCCCCGTACCAAAATTTTAAGTGTACCTACGTTGAAAAACATTGTACAAATATTTATAAACACATTGCCAGTTATTTAGGGGTGGCAATAGGCGCCAGTAATGTGTTTGTTTTTGTGTATCACTTATTAGTGTCAGGGGGGCGCCAGTTAAAGTGAGGAGGTTTTGTTTACGTTTTCACTTTAAATTGAGAAGTGAGGACTTTTTTTTTGCTCTTCACTTAAAATTTTGACGGGAGGATCTTTTTTTGCAATTCACTTAAAATTCAGAAAGGAGGACATTTTTTTTGCTCTTTACAAACACAAATTTAGAAGTAAGGATGTTTTTTATTTAGGTTTTCACTTGAAATTGAAATTTTGCCCTGTTTATAATATGTTTTAAATATATAATATTTCTTTATAATAATTATGTCTATAATTGGACCCCCCCCAGCCAAAAATCTGTATGCGCCACTGGTCTCACTAATGCCAAAGGATACCCCAATTTCACGATAAGTCACATGACGATCTTGCAGTATCAGTTCACGCATTTTTCAAGTTTCATGTTTTCCGGAACAACACCCGATTTTAGACGACCTTCGGAATTCGTCCTTAAGCGAACTACGGCCACGATTGAAGTCGACAAACCATCGATAAACAGTAGTCCTAGTGATGGTGCTTCATCGCCAAAAGTCGAATTAAGTTGGGATAATCCTCGTCGAAAATTGGAAAAAATTAATCGCTCGAAAATGTTTACGATTTAATTCCATTTTTAGTCGAGATGAATTTTTTCAAGTTACTGTTAACAACACAAATAGCTCTCGTACGTCAAAACATTCTGAGTAGGTACGTATACCGTCAAAATGTCAAACTTTAGGATAAAAGCGTCAGTTGCCAGATGACAACCCTCGTATTACGAGGGCTGATCGTTCTAGAACAGCGGTTCTTAAACTGTGGTCCGCGTAGCCATTGCCGGGGGTCCGTGAAACCATTTAGACATTAACTTTACATCGCCCAACTTTTCGCTTTTATTCAAATAACTCATTTCATAAAAATCCTACATGGTCAAGACTTTTTGTATTTGTTGTTACCTAACTAGTTGTTGACATAACTAAACAATAATTAGTAAAAATTTAATTATTTTTATTCAACTGCAAATTATTTACAGAAAACATATTATAATAAGATCTGTTTTGACCAATATTTAACCTAGAAATGTTTGTATGAGTTTAACGTATTATAATTTGTAACTTTTTTTATTCTTTTTACTACTATTTTTATTAATTTTATGTTATTTATTCTATATGCTAATAAAAATATTCCTCTATAAATGCACAAGATCATTTATTAAAATAACCAGCGATCAGAGACCTGAAGCTGAACCCGATCCCGAACCGAAAACCCGAAAAAACCTATATTTTTCGTGAACCTACACCTGAACCGAACCATTATATTTCAAGGTCAGTGAACCTAAACCTGAACCCGAACCTATGTATTTTTAACAGGTTCAGGAAATTATTGTTTACTTATTATTTATTATGGTAATTATTGTATACTTTACATTTTAAAATTATTATTTCATATAAGCTGTTCACTTTTGTAAGAACAAACTAAGAGGAATTTTTTTGTTTTCAATAGTTTGTACCTTTGAAACTGTATGTCATGTTGGTACTAAAGAAATATAAAAATTGTTACTTTCTTAATAATTATAAGAACCAATAAATCTAAAGACGGTTTTACAGCGTAAAGAATATTTTTAATTGACATTTTAAGTCCGTATTACACTATAAAAGTAACTAAAATAACTAGATCTGATTTGTCCTTACAAAAGTAAACAGCTTATATAAGCAGTTCACTTTTGTAAGAACAAACTAAGAGGGAATTTTGTTTTCTATAGTTTGCACCTTTGAAGCTGTATGTCATGTTGGTATTAAAAAATTGATGTGAAGTGTGAATTTTCACACATTTCAGGGTTTTGCAGGTATTTAGTAAGTGAATGATGATTATTTGGGGTGCCAAAACAAATTTTATGACAAAATATTTTTTTATGAATTTTAATTCGAATGCCTATTACCATTATTTAAGTTTTTAAAGATGTGCAGTATTTTTTTTTTTTATATATCAAGGTTCATTAAGATTTTGAAAATTGCGCCTATGGCTTCCATTGGTTGTTTTTAGTCATAGCTCCTCCCCTTTGATTTCGTGTACATTCAAATATATAATTAAATTATAATTTCAACAATTTCCACTGGTTATTAAATTTACGCTATTAAAAATTAAATGC
Organism: Liopterus haemorrhoidalis; assembly: GCA_963971575.1. NCBI lineage: Eukaryota > Metazoa > Arthropoda > Insecta > Coleoptera > Dytiscidae > Liopterus > Liopterus haemorrhoidalis. The sequence continues at coordinate 17,356,853 of OZ020623.1, forward strand.
AACAATTGCCAAAATTTAATTAAAATTTTGAAAAAATAATTTAAACAATATAAAAATGCAAAAAATAAATAAAAAATATTATTGTCTCCTCACGTAGGACTCGAACATGAGTCCGATTACGAATTCTTGGACAGAACGCAAGTATCTTAGCCACAGCACCAAGAAACACGTTACTGTTTAGCGTATTATATAACTATAAGTTGTCAACATTATTAGCAAAAAAACACAAAAAATGCTTTTTTTTCCAAAAACATAATCTGATCAAAAATTCCTGTTGAACTATTCCGGTTCACACCAATGTACATTACTTAGAATTTTTTCAGATTTTTAGTTTAAACCATCTGGGCTACAGGGTGTGGGACAAAATTTTTTTTGCACAATATTGGCAAAAATCGCTTCAGAATAATTTATTTTGGAAAAATAAAAATTTGATCGTTAATCCACGTACCAAGGGCTTTCATTTGATACCCTACTCAGAATTAAAAAAAAATATTTTTTTTTTCGATGAACACATATTTGTTTATATTTTTAGGGGGATATGTTTTTTAGATGTTTTGGTATTTTTCCTATGTGCGGGTCAACGAGTTGTATAAGCATGCCAAATTTCAACTCTCTAGGTTTAGCCGTTCGGCTACAATTTATACCGAACAGACAGACAGACAGACAGACAGACAGACAGACAGACAGACAGACGACAAAATGACGGTATAAGGGTTTTTTGGTCATACCTACAAAACCCTAAAAATGTCACTTTTTTAAAATGTCGATCCATTTGACATATGTCATAATGAAAAATGATATCTTAATTATAATGATCATAACCTTATCAACCTAAAGTCGGTTTTACAGCGTAAGGAATATTTTTAATTGACATTTAAAGTCAGTAACACACCATAAAAGTAACCAAAATAACCAGATCTAGTGTGTTCTTACAAAAGTGAACTGCTTATAGTATATTTTATTTTGAAATACGTAACAAAATCTGATGACTTTGGTGATTGTTGTGTTGTAAATGGTCTTTAGGAAGAAGGTCAACTTGTAAATATGGCTTTGATTTTTTAAGGTTATATTCATTCAAAAATTACAAATGAAAGATTGTCATTAAAGTCAATTAATTGTAAAATATTTTGAAAGTCGTCATGTCAGAACTACCACCCTAAGATGATATAAATATACAACATAAAAAATTAAGTTTCGCTCTTAGTTATGTATTACAAAGTGAAATAGAGTATACTTATAATTTTATTTAAAATTTTCATTGAACCCGAACCCAAACCCGAAAAAAATTAGGTTCTTGAAACTAAAAAAAATTATGTTATTGAACCTGAACTTGGAACCGAACCAAAATTACCACATTGAACCTGAATCCGAACCTGAATCTAAATAAATTCAACTTCAGGTCCCTGCCAGCGATACATTTTTACCAATATTTATTACAACGTAGTGCCTATGAGATTATTGAGCCAGAAATTAAGTCTCAAGAACGACGTAATTTGCCTAGTGTTGAGATGGAGTCCGCAAAAAAAATGTTGTTCAAGAGGGGGTCCGCGGACTACATAAGTTTAAGAACCCCTATTCTAGAACGAGATAAAAAACATAACTTATTGGAGCAAAATTTTTTTTATTTTTCTACATAATCTCCATTCGGCTCTATACATTTAGTCCAACACTTTTCAACACCTTTCATTCCTTCAGAAAAATAAGAATTATCCAAACTCTCGAAATATCAATTTACAGCCTCGACGACTTATTTGATAGGAATTTATTTCCAGGCAACCATTTTTTGAGTTTTGGAAACGGAAAGAAATCGGTGAGAGCCAAGTCTGGCAAGTACAGTGCATGTTCGATTAATTTGAATCGTAATTCATGTAGTTTCGCTAGGGTGACCATTCGTCCCGCATTTCGCGGCACGTCTCGCATTTCGCGGCACGTCTCGCATTTCGCGGCACGTCTCGCATTTTGATTTCGCGTCCCCAGGGCCGAATTTTGCTCTGTACTTATATTTGGGAGGTGAAGACCTTTTTTTTTTGCTCTTTACTTATATTTGGGAGGTGAGGACATTTTTTTTGTTTGCTCTTCACTTATATTTAGGAAGTGACGACCTTTTTTTGCTCCGTCCCGCATTGCCTTCTCCAAGAAAATGGTCATCCTAAGTTTCGCGATTGTGATTACAGATTTGTGGGAAGGTATGTTATCTTGGTGGAACAAGGACTTTTTTCTTTGCCAAATGAGGTCTTTTGTATTGGATTTCTTCGTTCAATCTGTCTAATCACGCATAATACTGGCCTGTTATTGTTGTTCCGTGTTGCAAGAAGTTGAAAATTATTCCTCGGGAATCCCAAAAGACGGTAGCCATAACCTTACCAGCTGATGGAATTATCTTGGTCTTCTTCGGAGTTGGTTCACCGCGTGCTATCCACTGTTTTGATTGTTCTTTGGTCTCCGGAGTGTAGAGATGTATCCACGTTTCATCGACAGTTGCAAACGTTGCAAAACATCTTTTGTATTGCTCTTGATCATATTTGAATATTGCTGAGAAATGGTTATTCGCACTTGCTTTTGGTTGTTTGTTAGCAAACGCGGCACCCATCTTGCAATCAGCTTTGTCATGTCATAAATAAAATAGATATTAGAAAAAATACAGTATCATTTTAAACAAGCACAAGAGAAAATTCAATTTCACCAAAATATAATTTGAATACAATTACTTTTAAGCTTTTTAAATTTTAAAAACAAATGTTTCAATATACAAGACTGCGAGAGTAAAATTAAAAAAGCTTTTTTGTTATTTCTAATTTTATTTTCTTAAATTCTATATTATATTGTAATAGTAAACAATGCCAAATTATGTAATTTAACGACGTCCTCCCTGTTTATTTTTATTTTGAATGTCAGTCAGAACCTAATTGAACTAAAACAATATACTTTGACCTTACTATCTTATTACTCAATATATAACTGCCTTTTAACAAATATCAATTAGTTTCGTCTAGTTAAGCAATGTATTGCAATGAGATAATCTTACAAAAATTGCAAATGATTCACTTGTTACATAGTTCACATGAACTTTAAATTTCACGGTACAAAATAATTAAAATTACTTGACTTTTTTTTTGAAGCAATATAAATTGCAAGCAATAATTGCAACAAGTAAAATCGCAAGAAATCACTACAACAAGTAAAATTGCAAGCAATAATTGCAACAATTTAAATTGCAGGCAATAATTACAACAAGTTAAATTGCAAGCAATAATTGCAGCAATTTATATTGGGAGCAATAATTACAACCAGTAAAATTGCAAGCAATAATTGCAACAAGTAAAATCGCAAGCAATCACTACAACAAGTAAAATTGCAAGCAATAATTGCAGCAATTTAAACTGCAAGCAATAATTGCAACAAGTAAAATTGAAAGCAATAATTGCAACAAGTAAAATTACAAGCATTAATTGCAACACTTTAAATTGCAACAAGTAAAATAGCACGCAATAATTCCACCAAGTAAAATCGCAGTCAATAATTGCAACAAGTAAAATTGCTAGCAATAATTGACACAATTTAAATTGCAAGTAATAATATAGTATATATTAATAAAATTAGAGGCTATATATATTTTTTTCTGCCTCATTTGGTTTATACATGTTTCAGATAATTACAAGACAATATCCGCAAAAAAATCAATTTTTGTCTGTCTATCTGTCCGAGATTCACGCAAAAACGGCTGGACATATTTTCAGGTAATTTGGTGTGATGATAGAGTAATATCAGGATTCTAACATAGGCCATAAGGCATTTCAACATTTTTATTCTAGAAGGGCGTGAAAGGTGTTATAGCTTAAAAAAAATAAAATATCTCCTTTATTATTGACAACAGAAATTCATTTTTCAATGAATTTTTTTATGTAGATGAATATTTAAAGAGTTACGGGGGGGGGGCACCCTAATACTAAAATATTCATATATTTCCCTTATTACTGACTTAACAGCAAAATCATATATGACCAAAATAGTTTATAATAAGAAAATAAATATTTTATCTTTATTATTATTTTCACAACAGCAAAATCACATATGACAAAAATAGTTTATAATAAGAAAACAAATATTTTATTTCTAACACAGACAAATCTGTGTTACACGTCTCAAAAATAGGACCCACCAATAGTGGGAGGCGTGGAAGAACCCCATGGTTTAATGTCTCCCTGGACAATGTTTACAATATCCCCCTTCAAACTCTATACAGATGGCAGCACATAACGACTACACTAAATAATTCAATAATTGTCAGTGGCTCTAAAACAATGGTTTCTAGAAGCGAGCTAACCATCTTCTAGTTTAATGACAAAACACTATCTTAGGTTAGGTTTGGTTAGTAAGTGTTTGGTTCGAAGAAGCCGAGCGAAGCGAGCTACCCATCTTCTAGTTTAATGACATAAATAAAAGTTCTGCACAGTCCCACTTGTTTAGAATCTTTGTATATTAAACAAATGACATGTGTTTGACGTATGCGCAAGTGTGAAGTGGGATGTTGTAAACACTTACCGTATAGGTATATACAATTTTAATGCAACATGTACTATGTCATTACCATGGATACAGTTTTTGACAGCAATATAAATCGTGTTCATTTTCATTTGCAACATAGAAAAAACCATATTTACTAGCAAAATCAAAATATTTTATTGATAATACAAATTTTAAAAAAATAATAATAATAAATAAATAACTAATAAAAACTTATAATAAATGTTCAAAAGTTTCTCCGTTTACTTGCATACAAAATGTTAAGCGATCATAAAAATGATTCAAAACATTTAGCAATTGCTCTTGAGGTATATTGTTGGATGCTTGAACAATTTTGTCTTGCAGTTCAGCAACATCCCTAAGTTCTCCATTATATACTTTGGAATTTAAATATCCTCAATAAAAAAAATCATTGGGTGCCAAATCCGGAGATCTCGCTGGCCAATTCATCGATCCTCCTCTTCCAATCCAGCTATTTGGGAAAGTTCTATGTAAATATTCTTTAACTATTCTAGAATAATGGACTTGTGCGCCATTATGTTGAAACCATACTTGTCCATTAATATTCAGGTTTCGCAACGCAGGTAATATTTGGTTTTGCAAAAGGGCTAGATATTTTGCGGTATTAATGTTACCGTCAATAAAAAAAGGCCCGATAATATTGGTTCCTATTATCCCTGCCCAAACATTTAATTTTTGCGGCCTTTGAGTTCGGGAGGAATCCAACAAATGTAAATTTTCTCGACTCCAGTACCTAAAATTTTGTCTGTGCACTTCACCATTTAGAGTAAACGTTGCTTCGTCAGTAAATAAAATTATTTGAAGCATTGTTGGGTCGGAATTAACTTTTTCAAACATTTCAAAACAAAAATCTATACGTACTGATGCGTCCCTTTCTAACAATTTTTGATGATTGTGAAATTTGTATGATCGAAACTTTTCTTTTTTTAAGAAGTTAAAAACAGATCCAATACTGCACCAACGGATTGTGCAATTGATCTTAAAGTATTTTGATTGTTTTCTTCCACTTGTCATAATAATATTTCCAACTGCTTCTCTTCTGTAAGCACGTGGGATGTTGTTCTTTTTTTATTATGTTTTGACTTAAGACATCCTTCGCGATAAAATTTATTTAGTCTTGAAATTGTAGAGGGATTTGGTATTAGCCGATCTGGCTAAGTTGCACTAAATACAGCAGAAACTTCTCTTAAATTCATTTTGGAGTTATGGTTACCAAGTTACCATCATTATTTTTTCTTCATCTGTATACATGTTGATTAATTTTCAAATCAGCAATGAGCAAAAGTATACATACTAATTGTCTATGTTGCAAATGAAAATGAACACGATTTATATTGCTGTCAAAAACTGTATCCATGGTAATGACATAGTACATGTTGCATTAAAATATAAATTCACTGTATAATAAATAAAAAAAAAATAAATAAATAAATAATGATTTCTCTTTATTATGTTGCTCAATCATTATTTTTTTTTTAAATTTAAACAAGTATATAAAAACATAAACTATAAACGATATAATAACAATCTACGTCAATAAAAAAATATAAATATTTATTTTTCTGTTTCCTGATGTATTTATTGTTTTAATTTGTTACGCATGCGCTAATAAGGTAGAAATAGTTATAAAAAATCAGTCAAATTTAATGAACAGTAATATCAGGGTTTATCAAGGCAATAAATAGAAAGTTGAATATGGAAAAAAATCATTGAAACTTGCTCCAAATTAAGAAGCCGGTGATTCAAATGAACAAAGGATTTACTTAATGCAGTGTTGCCATAAGATTAAATAAAAATCTTGTGAATTATAATTTTAAAAGTTAAAAAACAATTTAAAATTTGAGTATATGGATGTTTTTAAATATTATTTGGCTTGTTCGTGTTATGTTTTGTGTTTAGAATGTATGATTGTTGGTTTAAAGTGATTTTTAATGAAGGAATAATTCAAGTTATGTTTTGTAGTAGTGGTTATTCTGATCACTTGTCATTGGGATACTGAAGGAAAAGCTTGGCTTTGTCAAAAAAATTGTTTACATCGAGTTAAGTGCAGTGAATTAAAATAATATTAGTGAAATTTCAGTTTATAATATTGTTTTGTGTAAGGTTAATATATAAAAGTAAAAATGATGGATTCTGAACACTCCTAATTTTAAATAAAATTGATAAATTGTGTTTGACCTTCATATATAAAAGTGGACTCGTCCATTATATTTATATCAGCTATTTTAATTGTCATTTTTGTTTGACAACAAACTATTTAGGACTTTATATTTAAATATAAACGTACATCTAATAAACTTTCCTTTTGTAATGTACCTAAATAGATTGTGGATAAAAAAATCGGTTAAACATACATTAATACCTCAAGTAAAATTAATTCATTCAAAAAGAAAAGGAATATTTATACACCCCACGGTCATGTACAAGAACTTTATAAGCTCACAAACATTGTCACACTGTCGAAAATAAATTTAAATTCAGTGTATAATATTATTGTGTCGTTAACTTTATAAAAATAAAATAAAATGAAGTTGTTAGAGAGTAGCCGATTCGAAGCTATTAATAATGCTTTGAGTATTAAGACAGGCGATAGTAAAATCTTTGGTCGTATAGAAAGTTATTCATGTAAAATGGCTGGTGGAGATAAGGCGATGTACAAGAGATTCAACGCTGAGCATGGGATGAACCCAAATGATTTACAAGCACTCTCTCCACCGCAAGGATTATCTCCTGGATACAGTCGAAGTATTTCCGGAGATGAAGATGGACCATTGTGTGATACGATTAGCCGTAAAACTTTGTTTTATCTAATCGCTACATTGAATTCTACTTTTCAGCCCGATTACGATTTTTCGGATGCTAAGGTACATTTATTAGATTATTATTGATATAAATAAAATTATTAATAGTTGTTCGTGGGGCTATTTCTAACGGTTTATTATCGTTAGATCCAAGCCCAGTTATTTTAACGGACTTTGTAGATCTCTGCAGTAGCGTCTGATGATAATAAATTATTAGAAATGGCTCTACGATATAAGAAAACATGTTGTTTCAAAAAAGCTACCCGAAGGCTTTTTTATTCTTGATTTTCTTTTATATCTACTTGAACAAATAATTTATTCACAATTACTATGACTATAGTAGTATTATTATTTTGTTTATAATATGAATATCTGTTTATAACTCGCCGTCGGCTCGGGTGGTAAACTTCATCCTCGTGAAATATATCTCTAATTATATGCTTGTTATTCATTGTTAAATTAGATGTAATATGTCCCTATAAACTTGATTTCGTTTTTGACAATATTTGGAAATTGAATGTGGTAACAAAATTTATTTTTATGCATGATTTCATTTTATTTGTTAATATTTTTGTAGAATGGTTGACTAATCAGAGATATAAATATTAAATATACGGTTTTATTAACTGATACGCGGAGCTGCAAAACCCTATAAATTGATAAGATAACTAGATGGTATTATGAAAATTATTCAGGAGTAATATCAAACATTTAAGCGGAACTAAACTGGATTTTTATTTTCTCAAGTTGTCACGAGCTCATTTTTTTGAATTGAATGGGACTTTTGTTAGACAAAATGGACAAAAGACTCATTCAATCGTTAAAATTTACTAGATTTTAAAATCTAGTTCCACTTAAACTAAAGGAATAGACTGTACCAATGATGGCGAACCTATGACCTGTACAAAAGAAGATCTTTGTAGTTCTGAAGATTCTAAAGGTATATTCTACGATAATTAAGCTGTGCTAACACTGATGGCTCCTCATGAAGAGCCAAGGCCTTACCATTGCAAAATTATGGCAACACCATAATAAATTAATCATTCAAAAGCTTTAATTTTCTTTAAAAATACCGATAAATATAAATAAATATATATACGTTTAAGTACGGAACGCTGCTATAGCCTTGCATTTGATACGACGAAGCACGCTATTTATTTATTTAGTCAGGCGAGCCAAATTGAAAGTGGCTCTATTTTCAGTCGGTTTGTTGGCATCGCGGAGAGTCGGAGGAAGAGCGGGTGGTCAGACCATGCACTAGAATTACATTACAGCGGAGCCAGCTGTATCTTGGCTCGTTAGTTTGAGTTATGCTTGTATATAGAAAGCGTCGCGTATTATAGTTGTTAAAGAACAATTGGATTTGCGGATGTTACGAAAAGCAAGCAATAGGAAAACAAAATCCTTTCGTTTTATTTGGGGGAGAATTAACATGGACGAAGAACGGTATTACGGATTTAGTGCACATCTGAGATATTGGTAAGTCACTTCCATTTAAGTATCCATATTTAGGTAGATAAGTACCCGCGATAAGTAATTAATGCATTTTTAATTTTTAAATGACTTCTCAATTTGTCTACATTTTTGTGTCGGTGTTTTTATCGACCGCCAACATATATAAGGGAGGTATTGTGATCATACCGATTTTGACATTTCGAGATTTCGATGGTTTTCCACGAATTGAGGTCCCTACATAACGTTTTGACTATTTTTAGCATGACGTCTGCCGGTCTATCTGTCTGTCCGTCCGTCCGTCCGTCCGCCTGTCGGTCGGTCCGTGTAGACGTGCAGAGCAAATTTGGCTAAATGGATTTTCATGAAACTGCATATTTAAGCTTTTGACATCAATGGCACGATATGATCAGCTTTTGGTAAAAATCGGTTAACAGAAACGGGAGTTTACTCGTGTCGGTTTTAAGATGTTTGCGAATATTTTACAACAGAGGAATATTTCGAAAAAAATAATTTAACAAAAGTTGCTATAAATGCAATAGCTAACAACTTTTATTAGAGACATTTTTTCATAAAACGAAAAAATTTTGAAAAATTTTTACCGACTGTCTGTCCGTCTGTCTGTGTACACGTGTAGAGCAAATTCGGCTAAAAGAATTTTTATGAAACTTCATATTTAAGCTCTTGACATCATGGCACGAATTGATCAACTTTTGGTAAAAATCGGTTGACTAAAAATGGGAGTTTACTCGTGTCGATTTTAAGAGTTTTACGAATATTTAAGAACAGAAAAATATTTCGAAAAAAATTATTTCACAAAAGTTGCTATAATAGCAATAACTAACGACTTTTATTTGAGACATTTTTTGATAAAACGAAACAATTTTGAATTTTTTTTCGAAATTAGTATCTTTTTTTTCATATTTATATGTAACGTTTCCATGGTCATGATAAATATTTTTTTTTTTTTTTTTAATTTAATGGCCTTTGCTACTGTGGCAATTAGCCAGGACGATTTTTATGTGAGAAAATTTCCATGCCTTAACGGGATGCGAACCCGAGACCTTCGCAACGTGATAAATAATTTCTCTGTTAGAAAATATTGGGCCAAGTTATTTCTACTCTGCTGCTAGTAAGTATTTTGTGATGGCGGTCGGTCGTGTGGTGGCCACAGCTGATTTTTTAATTGGTAATAAACGAGGTAATAAATTACTACAAGCTGAGCTGATTCAAAATTTTGTAAAATTGGTAAAATGTGTGTGTGGGGGGGGGGGGGGGTTGTGGTTTGGCCCTACCACAATGTTGTCATGACCCGTCACTGTGTGCTAAAGTGTGGTCGTAATAGACCATATTAGTGTGTCGTCACATACATGTGCTGCCATCTGAGAGCTGAGTCCTTTTGAAGTTTAAAATACATGGGACATTATAGACCGGGAGCTCATGACAGTTTTTGGTCTCCGATTTCATACAGCATGCCTTTTGGAGGAGAGAATATTTACCCTGTGACAACAAAAAAGGGATGGTACTAAACCCCTGCACGCTTTCCGGTCATAGGGAAAATTGCATTTCCACTTAAACACAAAATTTTTGTGCTTTTCTCTGATTTAATATTGCTTGCTCTTTTGTCAAAAGAAAGTTATAACAAATTTAAAGTCTTTTAAATATATGGATGCGATTCGGAGGGTCCCAAAGGGCCCAAACGGTCATGTGATCTTGTAATAAAAAAATATGATTTTCCGCGTTTTCATACAGCATAACTTTCTTTTGACAAAAGGGTAAGCAATATTAAGTCAGAGAAAAACACAAAAATTTTGTGCAAGTGGAAATGCAATTTTCCCTATGACCGGAAAGCGTGCAGGGGTTTAGTACCATCCCTTTTTTGTTGTCACTGGGTAAATATTCTTTCCTCCAAAATGCATGCTGTATGAAATCGGAGACCAAAAATGTCATGAGCTCCCGGTCTATTACTTTTGTTACCTTAATTTTATAAATATTTTCAATTTTGGAGCATAAAATATGTATTTTTGATAAATATATACTAATATATACAGTCCAGATACTTTATATTATAGAATAATGATTTTATAAATATATAAATAAGGATTCGAAGATATATTTTGAAATAGGTTACGTTTTTAAATAATATGAAAATCGGAATATTTTTAGTATTTATTTAATTAACACTAAGTAATCATTAATATTTTGTTTTAGAATGCATATTGGTGTATTGTTTTGCTCCAAATTGTAACAATTACATCTACATTATTAATTGCAAATTTTTTCGTTTTTTGACAGATGAAAATGAAAAACAATAATGGAAAATTAAAAACAACAAATTATTCCTTTAAACCATTTAGATATGGCACACACACTAATTGCTATGTTACTTGCCATAATAACGATTATTAACGTAAATTTTTCAAAATTAAGCTGCAAAATAATATTGTTCTGCAAAAATAATGACATACAGTCTGTTTCAAACGCTTAGGCGGAACTAAATGGGAATTTCGTTCTTTTAGGTTGTCACGACAAGGGACCTTGCTTGGGTTATTTCATTTCTCAAGTTGGAATGTCAAAATTTAAAATTACAACAATGAAACCATGGAAACGAATGACCTATGTCAAAATTAAATTATTTTTTTATATATTTTAAAGACAAAAAAATAAATAAATGGGAAATTTGTATTAAGAATGACAAAAAATCAAAATATAAAGAAAATGACATTTTAAAATGATATTAACCTTAACCAAAAATGTTTATTGTAAGTATGATTTACAAAGCTTAAACAAAACGATCGAAAAGCACGATTTAAACGATGAAAGTAACTAGATTGCAAAATTTAGTTCCGCTTAACCGTTTGGAACAGGCTGTATTAAATTATAATGTATAAAATAAGAATTTTAATAAATAAATATTGACTTGTAGTTTTGATGTGAAGAACTCTCTTACTTTGAAAACTTAATTTATATTTCCAAAATACAATTTAACAAAATAACAACATGCTAAATTCAAATAAAAGGAATCCAACAGCGGACGGCAGCACTGAATCCCATTTTGTGACGTAGTTACTAATATGGTCTATTGTGTTGACTGTTTTTATCAAACAAAGACAAATAGATTAGACACTTCAGTAACAAAAGAATTTAAATCCTTGAAGTAAATTCTTTAGATATGGACAGCTGTTCATATACCTGTTTTTTGACCTAGTCAATATTATTTTATCTCATACAGACAGAGGTCAAAAGTTTTTGATAAATGTTTAATAACTTAATAATTTAATACATTATAGATAAAGTATCGTTTTTAGTTAACTTTTTTATAAGTGATCCACAATATTAAGTCGCATTCAGAGCTCTTAAATCAATAGCTTTTAGATTGTAGCTTGTACTCTGTTGATTGTCACTAGCAAGTTTTTATATGGTAAGACGTGAAACCGTTCAGATCTCTAAATTTAATACGTTGTTCGTTGTGCATTATGGATAATTTTCTAAACTTATTGAGAACTGACATGCTCGAATACGCAGTCTGGTGGTCAAATATTGTACTAGTACTCTTTGAACTTATTACATATGTTCTAGTGTTGAATTTTTGTTAGAATGTTTCGATAGAAGTTGTGAAAAACTATAACAGTAGAACAAATTGTAGTGTTTTTGGTTGTCGTTCAAGACAGGACAAAGATAGGCATCTTAGTTTTTTTTTCCTAAGAAAAATGGAGGGAAAGTTAATATTAAGTCCAGATTGGGAAAAGATTTGGTTATGGACAGGAGGAAGGCATGGGAATATATTTTGAGTTAAAAAGTAACTGATACTATGCGAATTTGTTCATTACATTTGTCGCAGAAAAACAAAACTGCACTAATATGCTTGCACCTGTAAGTTGCATATTTAAATTTTAGCTGCTCCTGTCGAACTAAAACTAATTTTATTTCATGAGGCAATGAACATAATGCACTTGTATCCAAACAGAATCCATATATTGTAAATTCAGATGACCGACACTCAGATGTACCACTAAAATTAAACTTTAAATATTGTAATTTGATGCCCACCTTCTGTTATACACCTCAATACATGTGTAGCACTTAGAAATTAAAATTTCGCATATATTTACTCGCATTTTCATAAAATAAACATGTACTGTGCTTAAATTAATCTGTTCGTTATTAGCATACTGACAGCTGAGTACTAGAGACAGCAGCCATATTGCCTTGGAGCACGCCACCGGTAATGTCACTTTTCAATAGCTTGTGAGATGTTTTAATGAGACAGACATATAAACACATTGGCTATCGGATACACCGATATTGTATGCCTTTACATAACGTATCAAAATGTTATCATTAAACAAATCTTGCTCAAAATTACAAAGTTGGACAGTAAATATGATCAATTTAGGTAATTAGATTAGGTTTAGTCAGTTAAAATCTAGAACAGCAGAATTATAAAAACGATAATAGATAGAAAACATTTTATGAAGCCATGTAGTTGGTTTAAAGACACACAGATGTTGGACTATTCGTAACCCACTAATTTCTATACTCTATCTCAAAAAGGCTGATAGTAATAAATAATTTTGTCAGGCAGTTACCAGGGGCGTGCACATTTTAAACACGTTTAAATTGGTTTTGTGTATTTCTATATTACTATTTATCATTTTATTAAACGCACGCCTGTGACCATATTTATCATATCATTAAACACACCCCTGTGACCATATTTTTCCTCAAAATTTTATGGTCTATTGTGTTTAACCCTAGTTCGTTTTCCCATATAGTATGTGTGGCACACTCGGTTGCTTTTAACAATATTTCGTTTCGAACTATTCATATTTTGTCGCTTTTGTTTTGCCGCTTCTGTGTGATAAAACAATAACTTTTTACAAATAATAAATGCTTTGTAGTAAACTATGAAAGAAAAAGGAGTATAATTAATTTTAACTATAATTTAAATGGCGTTAATCTATCTAAAAAAAACACTGTACGGGATCTTGGAGTTACTTTTGACTCAAAGTTACTTTTTAATAATCATATCGACACCATTACTAGTAAGGCTTACAAACTTTTAGGATTTGTTTTAAGAGTTAGTAAACCTTTTCACAGCAAAGAATCATTAACTACACTTTATACCTAAATTGTCAGATCTCAACTGGAGTATTGTTCAATAGTATGGAATCCAATGTATGCCAAAAATATAAACTTACTAGAATCTATACAGAGAAAATTCACTTTTGTAGTATGCAATAGGCTTAATATTGTAAATTCAGAGTATTTAAAAACATTACAATTATTAAAATTATGTCCACTTGAACAGAGACGAGTGAATGCTGATATGATATTCCTATATAAGGTGTTCAATAACTTAATTGATTCACATAATTTTATTCATAATTTTTATCTATTAGCTCCTCTTAAAACAACTAGATCTAAACAACTGTTTCAATTAACTAAATTTAATTCTTTTAGCTATAAAAACTCTCCCTTAAACAGACTCATGTCAACTTACAATAATAATTATCATCATTTAGATATATTTAACTTGCCTTTACAAAAATTTAAACTTTATCTTCGAATGTCAACTTGTTTTTGTATATCGATATTAAATTATGTATTAGTCTCTTACTTTGTTGTTATACAGTATGTATGTAAATTCATTTTGTAATCTGTGGAAGCCAGTCATTGGTTTTTACTGTTGGCTTTCCTTAATGTAAAAAAATAAAATAAAAATAAATAAAAATAAAATAAATTTTATTACTATGAGTCTTTTTGAGATAGAGTTTAACTGGTCTAAATGGTACGTGGTACGTTAAAACAATGTATAAAAACATAACGCACAACGTACAGTCTACAAGGTGTTAATTTAAAGAGCTCTGAATGCGGCTTTAGATGATTTACGCCAGTAATAAAAGTTACAAAACCGTGATATCTCTTTCTAGTACGGTTATATGCCAAAGTTTATATTTTGTTAATATGGCACACTGCAACCTACATGTAAACACGAAATAAATGACCTATACAAAAAAATTTCAAACGGTTCTATTTAGATTATTTAAACATTACTTTGATAATAATTGTTATTTTTGATAAACAGTTATGAAAGTATGAAAACAATGGTAATGAAAACTACTTTCTTTATTAAAAATGTGAATTTCTAATATCACTATGTTAATATATGACCTAATTATTTTATTCTTTGATTTTGGGGCATATTTAAATCACCTCATTATTTATTTATATAATATATTTTCTAAAATAGCTGACATTTTTGCATGGCACAAAAATGCAAAAAAGTATTTTAAAAATAAATTTTTGACGTCAATTCAAGGTTTTGGTGTTTATTTTTATAGTAGGTTTTTTAATATATGCGTTTTTTATCAGTAACTTTTAGTGATAAAGATACAGTAATATTCCTAGTAACGTTATTCTCAGGGCCGTAACTACCTTTTTTTGGGCCCTGGGCAAGTTTTTACAACTAGTCTCCCCATAAACACTATATAATCTACATAAAACAAGTGATGTCCCAAAGAAAAAGGCCCTCCCTTCTAAAATACAAATGATGAGCTAAAAAAACAAAAGATCCTCACTTCTAAAATACAAGTATAAATTGTCCAACATAAGGAGATTTTTTTGCTGTCAGATGGGCGAGCACTCCTACCCTCTACAGACCGTCGCTTTGAACCGGGAGACCCAGTGGCGTTCGTACTCATTGTGAATTGACTACAATTGTACATACACTAACTATTATAAATAATCCATCGTTGGATGACACTGTATTTATTACTTAGTATATAATTGCCCCAACGTCCAATCCCTAATATTGAGAGCGGAACCTATTAACCCACTGCGCATTTAGAGTTTTATGGCTTTTGGCTCAGCTTACGATGGACAATTTATAATGAAAATCCTCATCACTCAAACTTTGTGGAGTTGCCGCTGCCTAGGCACTAGTTATCCCTGTCAATATTGTTTCGATATAGTGCTGTTTTACGTACTACCAACTTAACAAAAGTATGAGCCCCGCGGCAGTTCGTCGCAGGCCCGATCTAGAGGAACGTAAGCAGGGTAAAAGCCCATGGCCGCAGAATTGGTAGAAAGAGAAAATCATTAAAAAATTTAAACTTTTTCAGTAAGTAGTAAAAAAGTAGGTTATACATGAATTTGGTATCAAATTTAATTATAATTAATTAATGTAGCACTACGTATTATTTGATAACGCCATAGGTAATGCTAGAAGGCTGTGCGTTAAACAAAAGAACTATTTATAGTTACATTCTGGCGCCCAACGGGGGTCCCAAGTGGGGCCAGAATGGAACTACGCCGCTTGCACCTTATTTTAATGTGCTCTATTTCTAGACTGTGATATTCAAAGGTAATTGGTCTGTTTATAGCCTCTTACCATCACCCTGTGTCTGTTCAATTTTTCGAATAGACCTTTTATATTATTTATTTGTGTTTGTCTGTGCAAGATTTCTTTTATTGATTATGCGTATTTTTATTGATTTTATTTATTTATTGTTTTTAATATGTAGTGTAGTCATTTAAATGTGCTGCGTTAGGCGTAAATAGCCTTTGTTGCTGTGCGCCAGAATTTTTAACTAAATATTTACATTTTGGCGCCCAACTTGGGGCCAGATTTTTTTTTATTCTAAACCAGTTTTCTTCAACCTTTTTGCACCTTCGGACCGGTGAAAATAGGATAAATATTTCGCGGACCAGCTGAAAGCTAAGATAATTTGATATACGTGACTGCAGAGTTGTTTCTAGGAGACGAAACGCTGCATTGACATCCTTTTGATTTCTGTTTGTTTTTTATTATTGACATGGCTGAAAAAGTCTTTTCGCACAATAGGAAGTCGAAAAAATGACCAATGATTTGATAGCTTTATAATTCAAAGATGGATGTTCTTTTTCTAGCGATTTCCAAAATTGAGACAATGATTGCATTTTATGTCTGGACACAAGATTGACATCAGAAGACAACTCGATCAGATTTTCTTTTTCACGAGGATCAAGTGCACATGACTTTATATCTTCCAAGAATGGATTATTAATCCAGAGGTTACCTTTACGAGGATCCTCATTTTCAGGAAAATTATTAAAATTTTCAGTTAATGCTCTTAAATGTTGACTTATTATGTTGAATATGATTTTCTGGTTAACATCAACAGCAATCAAAAATTCTTCCAAAAGCGGAAACATTTCTATATCTTCCTCTTGTAAGCGACTATTCCAAAGAGCTATACTAGCGTCGCCGAATCAACGCACTTACGTCACACGAGGTAACAAACGATTGCATTGTTTCAGACAATACAGTCGTTTGTTACGTCGTGTGACGTAAGTGCGTTGTTTCGCCGACGCTAGTATAACTTCTTTTTGAACGTATCCATTTTATTTCTTCAATTAAAAATATTTGTATATGACCCCTGCAGACAAATATTAACTTCATTGGGCAGACTGATTTTTGACTCAGTTTTGCCAGCACTCAAAATAACGGCAAAAACTGGAAACATGATCTAAAGAAGTATGAAAAATAGCCGCAAGAGGCGTTATATTGGGGCTAGTAAATATTAAATAAATCATGGTTCGGACAAAAGTTAGCTTCGGCGTCGACTAAAAAAAAATGTGCTATTTACTCGTGAACAGAGTGTGCATCTACGTGATTATGTCAAAATTTTTCGCGGACCGGCACCGGTACGCGGACCACTGGTTGAAGAACACTGTTCTAAACCATTCTTTTGTATATATTTTTGACGTTAAGTAAATAATAAGTGAGATACTTCGTTTATAAGTAGCCCCCCCCCATAGATTTCCAGTTAAATATCATTTAAAACTGCATTGGACAGAGAGGAATAGTTACTTTTCTCATATTCATGTTTGCTGTTAAGTAAATGATAAATGAGATATTTCAACCTTATAGGGAAAGTACTTGGAACCTTCAATATAGACATTCGTTACATATAAACAACGTGAATTTTAATGTTTACTGGTGGTTTTTGTAATTTGGCTACAATATTAATACTTGTTTTTATGCAATTATATTTTTATGCAAACATTTTTTATAAAAAAAAGCGCGATAGAATGTCTATTTCTGTAGTTCCTAAAATCCCACCAGATGTCATATCGCTTAGCAATTTTTCCCTATAGGTATCACACACCTTGACCCTAAATAATCTTATTAAAAACTAAATTGAACAGAAAAAAAAAGTTTCTTCATATACATTTTTGATATAAATTAAATAATAAGTGAAATGTTTCAAGATTTCAGTTTAGGGTAACCCCCATAGCCCAAATATTCATTCAATCGAATAAGCATATAGAAAAAAAAAAAGATTTGTTTTCTTATTATAAACAATTTTTGTTAAAGTCCATTTACCGTAACTATGAAATGACGTCACAGTTGAAAAACTCACCTTGTTGCCAATTCGTAAACTGTCAAAAAAAGTTAGGTTATATCGATCAACCAGGTTGACACCTAAATGTCAACCTGACAAATAACGATTGAACACTCCAATTTCAAACTGGCAACATTGCAAAAATGTACCAAAATTAAATAAATAAATGTACTAACTGAGTTATGGATTGATGTTGATTAAAACATATCATAACGTTGGTACATACAATAACCAAGTGTGACGTCATCTCATATTTATTGTGAATGAAGTTTATATACGTTTTTGCTATTATGCAAATAATATGTCAAAAGTTTAGTTTTAGGATGTCCCCCCATAACTCCCCAAATATTCACCTAAATGAAAAAAATTACCGAATAAGAGAGATTTGTTTTTGTCGGGAATCTTCGGCCAACTTCGCCTCCCCAGCTCTCCCCCCACGACCTACGGTGGTCAGTAACACACAAGGCGTGCAAGAGAAAGCACGTAACACATAAAATTAAAATGAAATGTAATAAGTTATAAGTTCAAAATAAATACAGTTAAAAGTTTCTCAGTTAATGTTCAATATGCACCCAACATAATGGTCCTTCGAACCGGATTGAAGCCGAATCAAAATTTGCAAATAAATTAAAGTGCATAACCTGAACGTAACGGAAAACGAGAAGTGCAGTACGCCAACGCAGTCAACGGACCCGAGCACCGGTGTTTGCACATCAAGAAGAAATTGGGCGACTACGAAGTCGAGTTCTCAGAAGCGTAGCTTTGGCAACAACGCATCGATAAGAAACGTGAGTTTCCTTTGTTCCCTATCTCTTACAATTTTATTGTATTACCTACAAAATAAGTTGGTTTCTACTTGTGTCAGTATTCATTAAGCAATCGCATTTTTACTTATCTTTGTAAAAAGTCATCTCAAACATGGTTGAGACAAAAGAGGTGAAACAACTCGTAAAAAAACGCGCATCCATAAAGTCGCGATTAACGATATTCGCGAACTTCATTGTCGAATTGCAAGACAAAATCGAAACGGTCAATGACTTAGCGGATTTAGATTTAATTCAATTAAAGAGACGATTAACGATCGTGGAACCCATAATATCGGAATTTAGCGAAATTCAAGATAGCATAGAGAGTGTAGCGGAAAATCTTGCAGATGAATTTGCAGAGCGCGAATCTTTCGAAAGGATTTATCATAAGCAAACGTCAATCGCAACCTCCATTATAAATAAATTTAATAAAGATTTGGATAATAATGAAACGTTGTCAAACAAAACGCGAAATAACCCTCGATCGACAACGCTACCCGAGATGCCAATTCCAAAATTTAATGGAGACATAAAGAAATGGCTGGAATTTCGCGAAAAGTTCATGTCTTTAATACACAAGAACGAAGACATTGATAATGTCGAGAAATTCCACTATTTGATAGAATCCCTGGAAGGTAGCGCGCCTGGGGTTATCGAATCTATAGATTTCACAGCGGAAAATTACGATATAGCATGGCAAGCTCTTTGTGACCGTTTTAACAATAAACGATTGTTGTTACACAATCACGTAAAAGAAATCTGTGAAGCTGAGCAGATAATTAAAGTATCTCCCGATAAAATTCGCAATTTAATTGATACCATTAACAAACATTTAAAAACGCTGGAGCATCTAGGCCAGCCAGTACATTCGTGGGATACCCTTCTCATTTATATTATCGAAAAAAAGTTTGACCGGGTAACGTTAAATGAGTGGCAAAAATATAGATTTACTAACGAAGTTCCAACAATGACTAATCTTAGAGAGTTTTTAAAGGGACGTGCAGACCTATTAGAAACATCTGAACACAATCGTGACGATAAACAATTCAAACGACATAATACAACTAAGGCATTTTTTAGTAAAACCATAAAATGCGGTATCTGCAAAGATAATCATTTTATTTACCAATGTCCAGACTTCAAAAAGTTTACTGTTGAGGACAGACGTCAGCGCATTCGAACGCTTAAGTTATGTTTTAATTGTTTACGCGGCGGTCACGCGGCAAACGCCTGCCAGTCAGGAGGTTGTAGAGTATGCAACCTCAAACACAATACTGCTTTGCACCAAGGTCGAGAAACGTCGGAGAGTTCAGATAGGCAAACGGATGGCGCGCCAACAACAACTCAAACAAAGGCGGACGTAGCTGTGCACACAACCAGCAACGCATACCGACAAGTACTGTTGGCAACCGCGCAAATTCTAATTTTTGATAAATACAATCGCGTTCATACGGCCCGCGTACTTTTAGACTCTGGAAGTCAATCTTCATTTATAACATCTGAATTGTGTGATAAATTGCAAATAAGCAAGGAAAAAATTAATTTATCAATTACCGGGTTAAATCACGTTATCTCAGAAACCCAATTCAAATGTAACCTAAAAATCAAATCGCGAATATGCGACTTTAAGACACAAGTGACCTGTCTCGTACTACCGGTTATAACCGGGGACTTACCGAACGCGATGGTAAATGTCAGTGCCTTAAATATACCAAAACATTGCAAGTTAGCGGACCCGCAGTTTCACTATCCGGGAAAAATCGACATGCTTATCGGAGCAGATTTATATTGGAATCTTATTGGAGCGCAACAAACCTCCCTAGGAAAAAACATGCCCGTCATGCGGGAAAGTAAATTAGGATGGGTCATTTCCGGACCAATTGCTTCACAATTTTGTACAAAAACTTTTTGTAACTTTTCAAAAACTATCCAAGATCAAATAGCGCGATTTTGGGAAATCGAAGAAGGTTTTTTAGAAAAGCGAGTATTCTCTGTTGAAGAAAGGGAATGCGAGGAACATTTCGTAAGAAACACGAAACGCGACAAAGACGGTCGGTTTATAGTATCCGTTCCATTCAAGGAACCGCCATCTAAGTTAGGTGAGTCTCGACAATTAGCTGAAAAACGATTCCTGACTTTAGAGCGCAAACTACAGTCGAACTCCAGCCTTAAACGTGAATACGTCAATTTCATGCAGGAATATAAAGAATTAGGTCACATGTCCGCTGTTAAGAAGCCAGATGACGCTCCGATCACGTATTACATGCCGCATCACGGAGTAATTCGCGAAGACAGCTTAACTACTAAGTTGCGCGTAGTTTTTGACGCTTCTGCCTTAAGCACTTCGGGTTATTCCTCAAATAACCTGCAAATGGTAGGTCCTACTATACAGGAAGACTTAATCTCAATCATCTTGCGGTTTAGAAAACATAGATACGTTATCGCGGCCGACATCGCTAAAATGTACAGGCAGGTACTTGTAGAGACAAGTCAAAGGCCTCTACAGAGGATACTCTGGAGATCTGAGCCAAAGGAACCTTTAATCGCGTACAACCTCAACACCGTAACGTACGGAACAGCGTCAGCGTCATTTCTCGCGATACGTAGCGTTCTAGAGCTGGCAAAGGAAATAAAGGATTCGGAACCAGAGATTGCGCAAATAATCGAACGTGATTTTTACGCCGACGACCTATTAAGCGGTGGCTCTTCAGTCGAAGAAGTAACTCGGATTGCTCAGCGTGTAACAACGGTCTTAGAAACAGGTTGCTTCGAACTTCGAAAGTGGCATTCGAATGATACACGGATACTTAAAAACCTTGATACGGAAAATTCTGCTCTAAAGATAGTTAATCTTTCTGAAAATGAAAACGCGAAGACATTAGGGCTGTTATGGAATTGTCATTCAGACAATTTTATGTATGACGTAAAAATGATAGACAGTAAAGTCATAACAAAGCGCACTGTTCTATCCGAAATCGCTCAAATATTTGACCCCCTCGGACTTCTATCTGCTTGCACTATAAATGCGAAAATGCTACTACAAAAATTATGGCTACTTAAGCTTACGTGGGATGAACCGCTACCTGATGAGTTGAAATCGTTTTGGTTGAGATTAGTCAAGGAACTTCCTTGTTTGAACAAACTACGCATACCCCGAAACGTAATATGTAATGAGGCTGTAGATATCCAAGTTCATGGATTCTCAGACGCTTCTATGAACGCTTACGGTGGCTGCATATATGTTAGATCCGCAAAACCAAATGGCGAAGTATACGTACATTTATTATGTTCAAAAGGCAAGGTAGCCCCTTTAAAGCCAGTAACTATACCGCGGCTAGAGTTGTGCGGCGCTCTCACACTCGCGCGCTTAATGAATAAAGTAAAGCAATCGTTAAATCTGAAATCGGAAACCAAGTATACATTTTGGACAGACTCTACGGTAGTCCTGGGTTGGCTGAAGGCTACACCTAACTCCTTAAATCAATTCGCAGGTAACAGGGTGTCTGAGATACAACAACTGACGCATGCAGATGTATGGCGTCACGTACCTACAAAGGAAAATCCCGCGGATATGTTGTCCAGAGGCATCAGTCCCTCACAAGCGCTCGATCTTAAAATTTGGTTTAACGGTCCAAAATGGTTAGCAGAAGATGAAGGACAGTGGCCTTCATTAAAATACGTGCAAGAAAAATTACCGGAGTTACGTAACGAAACGCGCAGTTTTGCGATAAAAAATCCTGAAGAATCTTTGTTTTTCAGTAAATTCTCAAGTTTAATTAAACTGAAACGTGTGACGGCATTTGTACTCAGATTTATCGAAAACTCAAAACGAAAAAGGGAATCGCGACAAGTCGGCCCATTAACATTTAACGAAACGAACAGGGCATTCTTTAAATTAGTCCAATTATCTCAGTCAGAGTCATTCGGCACTGAAATAAACCTCCTTAAGTCAAAAAAGCCTTTGAGTAAAAGGAGTAATATTATTAAACTAAGCCCTTTCTTGTCATCCGATCAGCTTTTAAGGGTAGGCGGAAGACTAGAAAATTCAAAATTCAAATTTGACAAAAAACATCCCTTAATACTGTCTTCGAGTCACAATCTCACTAAACTAATATTCAGATATGAACACATTAAATTGTTTCACGCTGGCCCTCAGCTACTACTAGCAAACATTCGCGAGCGAATATGGCCGATCCAAGGCAGAAATTTAGCAAAGAAGACTGTGCACGAGTGCATCAGCTGTTTTCGAGCGCGACCAGTCTGCATTCAACCGCGAATGGGTAATCTACCTGAGGCACGCGTCCTTCCAGGATATCCGTTTGCTGTTACCGGAATTGACTACGCTGGACCTATAATGACTAAAGACCGCAAAGGCCGTGGTTGTAAACTTCTAAAATCATATCTAGCCTTGTTCGTTTGTTTCTCAACAAAGGCAATTCATTTGGAACTTGTTACGGACTTGTCAAAGGAATGTTTTTTACTTGCTTTAAATCGCTTCATTGCTCGTCGCGGCAAACCTGCACGCATCTACTCCGACAATGGAACAAATTTCACCGGCGCGTACGCCGAAATAAAAAGAGTCAGAAATTTTCTGAGGGAAAATACACAATCAATTAGCGACGCCACATGTCGGGAATCTTCGGCCAACTTCGCCTCCCCAGCTCTCCCCCCACGACCTACGGTGGTCAGTAACACACAAGGCGTGCAAGAGAAAGCACGTAACACATAAAATTAAAATGAAATGTAATAAGTTATAAGTTCAAAATAAATACAGTTAAAAGTTTCTCAGTTAATGTTCAATATGCACCCAACAGTTTTCATATTATAAGCAATTTTTGTTATATGTTTTTGCTATTATGCAAATAATAAGGGAGATATTTAAAAGTTTAGCTTTAGGGTCCTCCCCATGACTCCCCAAACATTCATCTAAATGAAAAAAATTATCTAATGAGAAAGATTTGTTTTCTTATTATAAACTATTTTTGTCATATATGATTTTGTTGTTAAGTCAATAATAAAGGAGATACAACATGTCGAGTTAAGATTTAGGCTGTCCCCCCGTTACTCCCCAAATATTCATCTAAATGAAAAAAAAAATATCGAATAAGAAAGATTTGTTATCTTATTATAAACAATTTTTTTCATATATGATTTGCTGTTAAGTCAATAATAAGGGAGATACATGTAGATTTTAGTTTTAAGTTGCCCCCCCCCCCTCATCACTCCCCAAATATTCTTTAAAAAAACTTAAACACATTTAATTGTTTTATTGATTATAAAATTTATACATAAAAATTTATCAATTATACAGTCTGTTCCAAACGGTTAAGCGGAACTAGATTTTGCAATCTAGTTACTTTCATCGTTTAAATCGTGCCTTTCGGCCGTTTTGTTTATGCTTTGTAAATCATACTTACAATAAACATTTATTGGTTAAGGTTAATATCATTTTAAAATGTCATTTTCTTTATATTTTGATTTTTTGTGTCATTCTTAATACAAATTTCCCATTTATTTATTTTTTTGTCATTAAAATATCTAAAAAAAATATTTAATTTTGACATATGTCATTCGTTTCCATGGTTTCATTGTTGGAATTTTAAATTTGGACATCCCAACGTGAAAAATTAAATAACCCAAGCAAGGTCCCTTCTCGTGACAACCTAAAAGAACTAAATTCCCATTTAGTTCCGCTTAACCGTTTAGAACAGACTGTAAGCTGTTCACTTTTGTAAGAACAAACTAAGAGGGAATTTTGTTTTCAATAGTTTGCACCTTTGAATGTGTGCACCTGTGTCATGTTGGTATTAAAAATGTCACTTTTTTAAAATGTTGATCCATTTGACATATGTCATAATGAAAAATGATATCTTAATTATAATGATCATAACCTTATCTACCTAAAGTCTGTTTTACAGCGTAAGGAATATTTTTAATTGACATTTAAAGTCAGTAATACACCATAAAAGTAACCAAAATAACCGTATCTAGTGTGTTCTTACAAAAGTGCACAGCATATACAGTCTGTTTCAAACGGTTAGGCGGAAATAAATGGGACTTTCGTTCTTTTAGGTTGTCACGAGAAGGGACTTGCTTGGGTTATTTCATTTTTCACGTTGGAATGTCAAAATTTAAAATTCCAACAATAGGGGAAACTTCCTAAGCGCCCTGACATCTGGTGGCAATTTGTGAAAGATACGAAAGCCACATTGTTTTGTTTTGCTCAATGGAGAAATACGTGTTTTTTTGTTGTTTGTGTTTTATTTTTGTGTATCATGGAAAAAAAAAACAATCAATTTTGTTGTGTGCCGCAATGTAAATCGTGAATAATGAAGAATCCTTCTTAAACATTCCATAATTTACCTAAATCGAATAAAATATCAATTGAAACGATGTTTGGAGGCAGAGAGAAAGTGGATCGTAGGTTTTTATGGACTCAAAAACTAAAATGGGCAAAAATCCAAGCCCATGCAGGCATGTTTGCCCGTTGCATTTTATGGAAAGTGATTTTTTACGTCCAAAAAGACTGAAAAAAAGCATTTATCGCACCCAAAATTTGCCTAAATCATCAGTTGATATATTAAAAGGCACTTCTACTTTTTCAGGCAGAGATATTAATTTTTAGGGTTTTGTAGGTATGACCAAAAAACCCTTATACCGTCATTTTGTCGTCTGTCTGTCTGTCTGTCTGTCTGTCTGTCTGTCTGTCTGTCTGTTCGGTAAAAATTGTAGCCAAACGGCTAAACCTAGAGAGTTGAAATTTGGCATGATTGTACAACTTTTTGACCCGCACATAGGAAAAATACTAAAACATCTAAAAAACATATCCCCCTAAAAATATAAACAAATATGTGCTCATCGAAAAAAAAAATATTTTTTTTAAATTCTGAGTAGGGTATCAAATGAAAGCCCTTAGTACGTGGATTAACGATTAAAATTTTATTTTTGCAAAATAAATTATTTTGACGAGATTTTTGCCAAAATTGTGCAAAAAAATTTTTGTCCCACACCCTGTAGCCCAGATGGTTTAAACTAAAAATGTGAAAAAATTCTAAGTAATGTATATTGGTGTGAACCGGAATAGTACAACAGGAATTTTTGATCAGATTATGTTTTCGGAAAATAATGCATTTTTTGTGTTTTTAACCAAAATATGTTAAATATTTAATTCGCTATGTAACCAAGTTCAGACGTCAGCGCTGATAGCGATGTGTGTTTAGTCATTGGTTTTCTAATTTGCTAAACACAGTTAACTTGCAAACTAGAGTTCGAATCCTGTCAATTTTAATTTTTTTTTTTTTTTTGCAGTTTTCTTTTGTTTAAATTATTTAATATTAAAAATTAAAAAATTTAACAGTAAAAATTCTAGCTATATTTTGGCAAATGTTGCATATAATTTTTAAAAGCGTAAATTTAATAACCAGTGGGAAGTGTTGAAATTATAATTTAATTCTGTTTGATGTATACGAAATCAGAGGGCGTGGCTAATGATTTAAGCAACCAATAGAAGCCATAGGCGCAATTTT
The DNA here is from genome assembly GCA_963971575.1 of Liopterus haemorrhoidalis. NCBI lineage: Eukaryota > Metazoa > Arthropoda > Insecta > Coleoptera > Dytiscidae > Liopterus > Liopterus haemorrhoidalis. The sequence continues at coordinate 17,383,372 of OZ020623.1, forward strand.
CAAAATCTTAATGAACCTTGCTATGTAAAAAAAATACTGCACATATTTAGAAACTTAAATAATGGTATTAGGCATTCGAATTAAAATTCATAAAAAAATATTTTGACATAAAATTTGTTTTGGCATCCCAAATAATCATCATTCAATTATTAAATACCTGCAAAACCCTGCAATGTGTGAAAATTCACACTTCACATCAATTTTTACTAATATATTTACCATATTTTAGTTGTTATTATATTGACAGACAGTCAAAAAGAATTAAAAATACAATGAAAAACTAAAAATATCCTTGAAATTTATTTAGAATAGTATATTATTACATATCTTGTAAATCGTAGATTACCTTTAAATTAAAAAAAAGCTCGGAAAACAGGAAAAATACAACTCGTGTTCATTTTCACCATGTAAACAAATACACGAATAACAGTTTAATGTGGCTTTCGAGTGTTCCAGCTTTGACGCATACGGCGCTGCGATCTTAAAAAGTTTCCCCTAACCACGGAAACGAATGACATGTCAAAATAATTTTTTTTTTTTATATATTTTAATGATAAAAAAATGGGAAATTTGTATTAAGAATGACACAAAAAATCAAAATATAAAGAAAATGGCATTTTAAAATGATATTAACCTTAACCAAAAAATGTTTATTGTAAGTATGATTTACAAAGCTAAACAACACGGTCGAAAAGCACGATTTAAACGATGAAAGTAACTAGATTGCAAAATCTAATTCCGCCAAACCGTTTGGAACAGACTTTATTTTTACAAAATACAAAATCTTGTTATTTTCCTCTATTGGCAACACTGCTTGTCACATCTAGGGATTTTACTTTCAACCAGTTACGATTCTGGCGAGGTTATGTCGTACTAAACTAATTCTAACCTATGACGCATTTGTAATAAAAATGTCACTAAATATAAAGAATATATGCCGTATTTGTAATCAAGCAAATGAAGAATTAGTAAATTTAAATACCTGTGATGCAGATTTTATAGAATACAGCGCAAAATTATCATTTTGTTTCCCTTCAATAGTAAGTCTTTTGTTATATATTTTGGGGTTGTGTTTTTATTGTTATTATTACAGGAAATTAACAAAAAATTCCCTCAAAAGATATGTGCGGACTGTATAATAGAATTAAGAACTGTATTTGGGTTTAAATGTAAATATTTAAACACTACGCAAGCACTTTCCGCAGAATTAAAATATGAAAATGATGATTTACCGATTATGGAAACAGCCGTTATGATCAAACAAGAAAATTACGAAGAAATAACTGATAATTTAAACATTGAAAACTCGAAAATAGATAACTGTGAAATGGAAGAAGTAGTTGAAACACAAGATATAGAAATAGATACGAATTGTATCGAAGAACAGTACGATGTTGATCATACTTACGTTAAAATTTCAGAAACGGAAGATTCAGATATAAAAGAAGAATTAAAGGAAAATTCTGAAGTTACTTTGCGTGATAGTGTTTTAAATCCGATATTTCCATCATTAACACAGGATGAATCTCCCGTTATGGATGATACGACAACTGAAGAAGTAAAACAATCTAACCTAGCAAAACGAAAACATTCGCAAAAAGACTACACTTATTACTGTACAATTTGCAGCGTTGGATTCAATCAAAACTATTACGCTTCTCATAAAAAGAAACATGCAACACAAGATGAGATTACGTGTCCGATTTGTCAAAGGGAGTTTGACGGAATTGATATTAATAGATTTTTTAGACATTATTGTGCGAAAGATAAACCTACGTTTCAATATTCGTGTAATATTTGTTTACGTAAACTTATAAGTGCTCAAGCATTATCAAATCATCAAAGAATGCATTTTAATAATGATGGTGGATATTATTGTGAAATTTGTGATGTTACGTTTGCCACGCAGCAGAAACTAGACTGGCATTTTAGGAATGGTGTACATACAGATAAAAAAACTAAAAAGATTAAGTTATTGAAATTTAGTACGTCTTAAAATAGTAATTACAAATTTCTTTTTTTAATAGAGATATAATACTCTTATGGCCGGTTGCTAAAGTATGAATTATCCTTGACTCGAGTTAAAATCATCTGTTTTTGTATGTTGTAATATACAAAAACAAATGATTTTAACTCGAGTTAGAGAAAACTCTTACGTTAGCAACCCGCCATTAATCTTAGGAAATGGTATGTTTTAAAAGATATATTTTTCCTCATATAAAAAATTATAAATTTTTATTTGGTCCAATATCGATTTGGCATGTGTCTATGAAGACAGTACGCGGTATGTTTGGGGTTGAGAAGCACTGGTATAATATTTATGACATTTATTTTTCATTGTTTTCAAAAACGATTGAATGTATAATATTTTATTACAAAAGATTTATTACATTTTAACTGCTATTTTTAGACATAAGAACTGTTTTTATTACCATAACCAGATTATAAATATGTGAAAGAATGTTGTATATAAGTGTAAATATTAAAAATAAAGTACAAATAAATCAGCTTGTACATTGCTTGACCTATTTTTGAGTTATTCCTGCAATTAGTCTAGGTTTCTTGAAGTTCTACTAGGAGGTAAATTTCAATTGCCGTACAATATCGTCTATCTCCGCTAGCAACTTGAGACTGACTGACAACGTTGCCAATTGATCAGAGATGGCATTAGTTGGTAAAACGAATGTGGGGTATGCTACAGTCTGTTCCAAACGGTTAAGCGGAACTAAATGGGAATTTAGTTCTTTGTATTAAGAATGACACAAAAAAATCAAAATATAAAGAAAATGACATTTTAAAATGATATTAACCTTAACCAAAAAATGTTTATTGTAAGTATGATTTACAAAGCTTAAACAAAACGGCCGAAAGGCACGATTTAAACGATGAAAGTAACTAGATTACAAAATCTAGTTTCGCTTAACCGTTTGGAACAGACTGTATAAGCAGTTCACTTTTGTAAGAACAAACTAAGAGGAAATTTTGTTTTCAATAGTTTGTCCTTTTGAAACTGTATGTCATGTTAGTATTAAAAAATGTCGATCCATTTGACCTATGTCATAATGAAAAATGATATCTTAATTATAATGATCAGAAAATAACCAGATCTAGTTTGATCTTACAAAAGTGAACTGCTTATACGCTGTTATTTAAAAAATGATCCTCGTACATATAATAAAAATATAAAACATAAATAAAAAAAAAGGAAAAATAATAATAATGGCCAAATAACAAATTTCAGCTTAGATTTTTTTTTTTTTTTGTATTGTTAAGGTCCGGTATTTCCTCCTTGCAGATATCTATAAGAATAACTACCAATGGGACAATATTAACCTCTTGAAATTCACTAGGATAAATTGCTTTCTGTATTTCCAATTCTAGTTATCACGTAGATACAGGCTATTCCAAACGATTAGGCGGAACTAACTGGAATTTTCACTTTTGTAAGTTGTCATTAGCTATTTTTTTATATATTGAAGTTGGCTTTTCCTGAACAAAATGATCAAAAGCTTCAATCAATCTGTAAAACTTACTAGATTTGAAAATCTTGTTCCGCCTAAATTTTTGGAATAGCCTTTAACTATTCTTATTGATAACAATATTTTACGATGTTTTTACTTGCCCGACCTTAATATATAAGGGGCAAGTATTGTAATCGCGAAAATTTTCGATGTCGAGATTTTGACGGATGACCACGTTTCATGGTCCAGGGAATCCAAAAAACCTATTTTCGAAGTGCCGTCCGTATGTGTGTGTGTGTGTGTGTGTGTGTGTCTGTCTGTCTGTCTGTGTGTATACACGATAACTCAAAAACGGTTTAACTTAAAGAGTTCGTTCTGGTACTAAAAAATTCTCCTATTAAATAGGAAGAACCCTATTGTTTTTTATGAAAATCGGTTGACTAGAAATGGGAGTTTACTCGTGTCGATTTTAATATTTTTGCGAATATTTAGCAACAGAAAAATATTTCGAAAAAATTTATTGAACAAAAGTTACTATAAATGCAATAACTAATAACTTTTATTTGAGACGTTTTTTGATAAAACGAAAAATTTTGAAAAATGTTTGAAAAATTATTTAAAATTTTTCCAAGTCTCAATTTTTTCATACTTATATGTAACGTTTCCATGGTCATGATAATTAATTCGTAACTACTAAAGCAAGCCTTGGACAAAAATTTGTATAGAACATATTTGATGTATTTTTGAAGATTTATCTAAATATTTAAATTTTTTTTTTTTTTTAGTTTACATTTTTAAAATTTTTTTTTTTTTTTATGGCAGGGCAAGTCTAGCGGAGGTTTCCTTTCGCCACTGGTTTTATGTTGGTATTAGCAGCGTTGTGTTAAAAAAAGAGACATATACGCGATTCGCACGAATAAAAGAGAGATATATACAGCTGTCAAAATAAGTAGATATAACCTAGAAAAAAAATCGAAATTTTGTTGAATTTTGTAAAGAAAACTGTACGACAAACGCACAAGAAGCGCAAATTTAAATATTTCCGAAACAAGGCAACTTGTAAATCTTGTGTTAAAATGTAAAAATGTTATAGAAAATAAAACTACAGATGCTGTAAATATAAAAGATACACAAATGTATTATGTTCAATGCATCCTGCTGATAGAAATGCAAAAACACTGAAAATGAAATTCGACGGTTTATATTTTTTTAATTTTTTTAAATTATTGGAGTTTGTGGTGGAACAGGATATTAAATGCATTTTTCGCTAAGCGAGATTAATAAATTCAGAAGTAATTTATTGTGAAATAAATATGAATTTATGTCAGTATAAATTAAAGTAGATTACTAAATTATTTTGAATTTATTTTGATATAGGTAATTATATAATAAAATAGTATAGAACATACCATATTAGTTTTGAAGATCGCAATAAAATAATAAATGTTAGGGAACTCATAAAATTAATTAGAAGTGATATAACTAGGCGTGTCAAACCATAGCCGTAGGTATTAGTTTTTCACATTACGCATCTTACTTAAAGGATTAACAAAAACAAGTATACTTATTTATAGTTGGTACTTAAACGTATGTATGACCGTTGACTGTTTACAACGTGGTTGTAAACATGAACCCTAGTTCTTTTGCAGTTTAACAATGTGATTATAGTTATACGGGATAATTGTTTTATGCCGATCTTCAAAAGTAATATGGTATGTTCTATACACATAATGGAATCAGGTGTATGTAATATGTACAGAGCGATCAACAAATCTTGTCCGTTATGCAATACTTGACCGAAACATTTAGTTATCATACTTATTTCCAAGGACATGCATACATAGGCGTACATTATATTTTTATTACCTTATACGAATTGATTATTAAATGAACACTATTTTTCTCTACACGGCCAATGAGTTGATAACAGGTATTAAGCTAGGAACAAATATTTTCGTTGTTCCTCGGGTGAGTTCGTACAAACGAAGTAATCTGATTGGTTCTTTGTTAATTTGGGATTTTCAAATTTTTGAAGCGATCATTTGCGATCATTTGAAATAATGATCGCACGGTATATAAAATGTAGGTATGTCTGTCAAATATGTGCATAAAGTATTCCAAACGATTAAGCAGAACTAGATTTTAAAATCTAGTAATTTTTACAGATGATTGAAGCTTTTGATCATTTTGTTCAGGAAAAGCCAACTTCAATATATAAAAAAATAGCTAATGACAACTTACAAAAATGAAAATTCCAGTTCCACCTAATCGTTTGGAATAGCCTGTAATACCTGTTATATTATATATTTTATGTATATCTGCTTATATTATGTACATACAGTAGAACCTCGATTATCCGGACTAGGTCGGTGATGAAGGTAGTCCGGATAACGAAAAATCCGGATAATCGTAAAAAAGTGAGGAGAAATAGTAAAGAAAAATTACGTACATTAAGCATGAACCTTTTTTTTACTGATATACATACGTTCAGTAAACTGTGTAATTTTTTTACTTTGTTTTTTTATATCCGATATTGTGGAAGTGCCGACGCCATATATATCAGACCAATAACGTCCTGAGTCACCTTTTTTCAATGCACTGATTATATCTAATTTGTCTTTTAAAGATAGTACAACACGTTTTTTTTTTTCCGATGACATATCGGTAATATTAAAAAAAAATATTTAAATCGCACGTCTAGACACGTCATGACGTGAAAACCGGTACACAGCGGCGTAACACAGCGAACTCGTAAAATAATTTCCTCGTTTAAAAGAATCCGGATAATCGAAAATTCGGATAATCGAGGTTCAACTGTATATTTATCAATAAAATGTTTTTTTACACATCTGTCAAAATCTGTAAGTTTCATCCAATGGATAACATTTATCAGTACCTACACGGTGGGAATAACTTATTCTGTGGATAATCTAGTTACTCTATAAATAAATAATTGGAAATACGCAAAAAATCGTTTATTCCCTTGATAACTAATTATCCCATTGATACTCAATTTTATCTATGGTTGGAAATACCGGGCCTAAATGTAAAATGTTAATAATACAATAATTTCTTGAACCTGTTAAAACTCCACGGTTACCGGTTAATAATTAAAAGTTCAGGTTTTGGTTTACAGGCTTTGAAATATAATGGTTCGGTTCAGATTCAGGTTAACGAGAAACACAGGTTTATTTGGTTTTTCGGTTTGGGTTCAAGTTCAGCTTTAGATCCCTATTATTAACTACGTATTGTTGCTCCTCTTTTATCCATAATAATTCACCATTATATTTGATAGATTTTTTTTTTTTTTCAGAGTCATGAATTCAGCAAGGAACCATCTCTTCACTGGGTGATGAATGCTGTTGATTCAAATCTCAGTGCTACCGCCTGTGAGCAGTACAGTGTACTACGCCAACAGATGTGGTCGGCCATTGAGGACGAGATAGCCATGAACGAATGCGACATCTACTCGTACAATCCAGACCTAGCATCCGATCCATTTGGAGAAGATGGATGCTTATGGTCATTTAATTATTTTTTCTATAACAAGAGACTGAAACGTATTGTGTTTTTCACTTGCCGTGCTATCAAGTAAGTCATTTTAATTTGATTCGATACATACAGGTAGAACTCGATATACGCCGATTCACTTGTACGCTTGCGCGGAAATAATTATCATACGCCTGGGATTCCCCGATCTGATCGGGAAAGTACCGCGACAACTGGACTGGATGGCGCTCCAGTATCATCTCGTATACGGCCGCTCGCAAACACAGCCATATGTGGCCGCCACACGTGGCTTTACACGGCCACCAGTGGTTGCCACAGGTGGCCCTATGCAGCTCGTATTTGCCACGACGGTAGCAACTCTATCTATTCTCTTGCCAGTATCACTATGGACTTCGACTCGAATGCACTTATCGCGCTGCTGGTAATAAGAAGACGATGAAGGCGGCGTAGATTACAAAAATAGCGCCGTTATTGGGTACATTCAATATTAAGTACTCGCGAGAGAAATGGACACTGGGTGCGTTTTGTTGTGTCAATTTTGGTTTCGGTTTAATCAGAATATGCGTTTTGTTGGGACAATATTCTCATTCTATTCATTTTACTCATTCGATGATTTGAGGTCGAACGCCTGGAATGAATAAGTGTGGTGGGGATGAAAAGTATAGAAGAATATTTCATTGCAGTTGTTATTTTCATTTGGTTTTTAAATATATTAGAATTAAATCTTGGTATTATTGCTTAAAATCATTTTCACTTTTATGTATTTTCTCATTTTGTGTCCTAAAGTAAATACCTATATAATTTTAAGAGTATTTTTAAATTTAAACTTAAAATGTATGTACAATTCATTATTCGTTCTAAAACATTACATTCTAGAATCTTTGCTTCAAATATAAAGTTTTCGTCTCTTACATTTATTATTTAGATTATCCATTTAGGTTAAATACATTCGTTTTCCCACTCAGCTAAATTCTAGGATGTTCTACAACCATATGACTTAACCTCCATGCAAATGTCATTCCATGTTTACTTCACGATCAAAATTGTCGTTTTCTGGCGCATCAATCCTAGTACTTCTAACTAGCCACCAACAAAACGCACCCAATGACTCCCTTTTTGAAGATTTAAAATTACACGAATACAAATTCTTCAAGTATTTTCGAATGAGCTTGACAACATTTAACGAATTATTATTTCTGCTGCAAGATCATTTGAAACATACACGAATGAGATAGCGGGCGATTTTCAATTTCGGATATGAACATGTCAATGTCCATATTATTCGTTTGTATATTTTTCTTTGCACACTATACTCTATACAGAGAATTGCAATTGACATACCAGTCAAACGGTGGCGAGCGACTGTGGCCGTGTGTGCGCTGGAAAAACTGAAGTCGCCTCCGGCTACAAGTAGCGAGACTCGTCCACTCCCGCAGCGTGTGGCTCGAGTGGGCCACTACGAACGCCATATCTGCACTGAGCACTGAGTCTATTTAAACTGCATACAAAATACAGTCCGCAGCGTGTGGCGGCAATATATAGCTGTGTTTGCGAGCGGCCTAAGTATCCTTCAACATGTCTGGCGTATATTTAGTTTAATTATTCGTAATTAAATTAGTTTATTTGTTTCTATAAAATAGGTGTTTTTTTTGCATTCGCATATATAAAAGGGTACAGTAAAACAAATACCATTTCTGAGAAGAGGAGAAAGGAAATGTTAACTCAAGATGGACCTAAAAGGGCTAGAATTTCTGTCTCCCTTGAGAAGATGGAAGTTATTAGACGAATGGAAACTGGGGGAACTTAAATTTTGTTTAAAAAAATTAAATGGAAGCTCTTAAGTACGACCATGAAACTTGGTTATCATTCAAAATCTCGATATCGAAAATTTTCGCGATTACAATACTTGCCCCTTATATATTAAGGTCTGGCAAGTAAAAACCTATTTTCGAAGTGCTGTCCGTATTGTCTGTATAGTCCGTATATGTCCGTATAGTAAGCGCTGTGTGTATTCACGATAACTCAAGAACGGTTCAACTTACAGAGTTGGTTCTGGTACTAAAAAAAATTCCTATTAATTGGAAAGAACCGTATTGTTTTTTATGAAGATCCGAAACCGGAAATGGAAGTTATTAAACTTTAAAATTAAGAAAAAATGGTAACTAAACAAAAATTTGTATAGAACATAATTTGATGTATTTTTGAAGATTTACCTAAATAGTTTTTTTTTAATAAAAAAAAAAAAAAATATCATTTTCGGTTTTAATTGTCGGACAAGGCTAGCGGAGGTGTCCCTTGTCCACCACTGGTCTCACAGTGGAATATTGTCACTAGGATATTGAAGTTTGAAGAACACTTCACTAAAGTATTACATTTGACTTCATTTATGCATTCTATATTTATGTTTATTTACAGTCCGATCTACGCAGTGGATTCTGGTATTGGAAGTGACTTTGCGATGGATGAAGATGATTTGGATTAAAAATCAGATCAAATAATCATAAAAAAAAAACTTTTAATTATATAACAATTACAATGTTCAAATGAATTATTTTTTTATTTTATTTCATGATTAAAATTAACCCAAATTTGAGGGAATTTAACTATAGATGTATTACATTTATTAACTAACAGTGCAACGGTGTATAGAAAAACAATTTCACAGTTTTACGCAGACTTCAGTGTTACGGAAACGAATTAAATTGCTTAATTCGTATTCACTTCTGTACACCTTTATACTGTTTTCTAATAATATTTAGTAATAGAGAGTTTTCAGTATAGTTATGGCTGTTTTACATTATACTTCTCGCTACACTTTCAAACTTTTGACGACATTCAAACTGTTAATGCTACCTTCTGAAGTAAAAATAGCTAAAGATAGGAGACACAAACAACAAATAGTATATAATTATACGAGTTTTATAAGACGATGTATTGTCAGACGGGTTGTTTGAAAGATACAAGTGTGACAATACGTCGTATAAAACGAGCATAATATATTATTTTTTATACTTCGCATCATTTATTTTATAGAAATTTAAAAATTTCATTTATAAAAAATATCTGAATACAATCTGGGGATTTTTGTGAAATGCGGTCACTATAGCAACAATGTATAATAAAACAATTTCTATGATAACACAACACAACAGTAATTTGACAGATGCAAAACAACAAACTTTCTTTTTGAATTTTCTTAATAATAATATTATAAAATAATTATCTGACAAGGAAATACTGACAAATTATATTAAATAAACATTTCAAAATATTTGAGGTTATCAATGATACGCCGTAGACGAGTAGTACTGCCAATTTCTCAAAATAAAAAATCACCAAAAACAGTTTAACAATAGCTACCGTCTGTTCCAAACGGTTAAGCGGAACTAAATTTTGCAATCTAGTTACTTTCATCGTTTAAATCGTGCTTTTCGACCGTTTTGTTTAAGCTTTGTAAATCATACTTACAATACACATTTTTTGTTAAGGTTAATATCATTTTAAAATGTCATTTTCTTTATATTTTGATTTTTTGTGTCATTCTTAATACAAATTTCCCATTTATTAATTTTTTTGTCATTAAAATATACATTATTATTATTAAAAAAAAAAAAATAAATAAAATAAAAAAAATAAAAAATAATTTAATTTTGACATAGGTAATTCGTTTCCATGGTTTCATTGTTGTAATTTTAAATTTGGACATTGCAACGTGAAAAATGAAATAACCCAAGCAAGGTCCCTTGTCGTGACAACCTAAAAGAACGAAATTCCCATTTAGTTCCGCCTAAGCGTTTGAAACAGACTGTATAAGTTTCATTTTGTTACATATAATACTATTGTTAAATTGTTTTCAGTGTAACTATGATATTATTGTGAATGCAAAGTATAAAAACATTATTATACATGTGTAATTTATTATTATAAAATAAATGATGTACAAAAGTAAATAACTACATACAGAACTTATAGCAAAAAATTATGACAGTACGCCATTGTCCTTAAGTAACGTGTATGTTGAGATTTATCAAAATCTCGTTAATTCAATTACATAATATGAATAGAAAATACGAATGAAAAGTACTTCTTTTAGTCTTTGTATAAATACTTCGAAAAGTATAATGTAGAATAGACTTTACATTCACTAACATTTTAATTTTGACTGCAAGTATTTTATTTTTATTGTAAAAAAACATTTTTATGATTTATTTTCTTAAAATAGCCAAATATTATTAAGTTTTTTTCATTATATTTGTGAATAAAACGTAATAAAACTGTTACTGTCCAACACTGTGATAATAGCAGGCCAATTAGTACAATTTTTAGAATTTTTGCGACTAATTATTAGTCTGACGTCACATACTGTGCTGCCATCTGACAACGGTTTCCTTCGGAATATTAATATACATTTGATTTAAAATACATTTGTCGTTATGTTTGTTACCTTAATTTTATGATTATTTTCAATTTTGGAGCAAAAAATACATATCTTTGATAAGTATACACTAATAAATATAGTTCAGATACTTTATATTATAGAATAATGTTTTTATAAACATAAAAATATGGATTCGAAGATATATTTATAGGTTACGTTTTTAAATAATATGGAAATCGAATTGTCTTTAGTATTTACTTAATTATAACTAAGTAATTATTAATATTTTGTTTCCGAATGCATAAAGCCTCATTCATAGCTCATGTTTTAATAGACAATGCAATAGTGCATAATGTTAGTGGATAAGCAAGACACTAAAGTACTATTCATAGCTCATGTTTTAATAGATAAATCGATCTAGCTACCTTCTATACGCAATAGAAATTACTAAACAATTTATAATAAAAATGTGTTATTATATATATGTATTGTTTTTTTTTTTTTTATTTATTAAATGTACTTCTAAAAAGAACCAAAATAATATTTCTAGCTACTCGTTCTAACACAATAATGTACTTTGATGGGAATCATAATAGTTCAGAAGTAATTTTTGTCAGATTAATTTTTTTATTATTGAAAAAATACATATTTTATTTTAAAAGTTTATGTAGTATTTTAAATAAAAGCTTTTAGTACATAGTATAACAAACGATAAATTATTTTCAAAATATTGTTCATTTTGACTTGATTACCGCAAAAAAAGTAATGTTCCGCACATATAGCATGTTGTTTTAACTTTGTACTAGATAACTGAGAAACACTGAAATATGTGAAAATTCACACTTCACATCAATTCTTTATTAGTTTCAACACATTTACTAATTAGTACATCATAAACTATAGCCACAAGTCTTTTTAGAATTTCCTGTATAATATATTCGTCTATTTTGAAATGTATCACTGTATATGTGCGAAAACCTGAAATGTGTAAAAATTCTCACTTCATATGATTCATAATTCAACATTTTTACTAATAATTATATCACAAGCTGCATCCACAAGTCTAATATATTCCTTCACTTTGACAGTAGTCAGTGTTTTAATGTCAATGTTAATGTTAGAAGTTTGAAGTATACAAACCTTTAACATTATGCGTTAAATAGTTTCTTACGCTTATGCACTAAATTGGAGCTATGAATGGTTATACGGATTTGTGTAGAACAAACATTCTTACGTGTTAACATTAACACTATGAATTCCGTACTATCTATTAAAACATGAGCTGTGAATTATACTTTATGGTGTATTGTTTTGCTCCAAATTGTAACCATTACAGCCACATTCATAATTACAAATTTTTTCGTTTTCTGAAAGATGAAAATGAAAAACAATAATGGATACAATAAGAACATATTGTTCCTTCAAACAATTTAGAAATGGCAGACAAACTTATTGCTATGTTACTTGCCATAATAACGGTTATTAACGTACATTTTTCAAATTTAACCTGCAAAGTAATATTGTTCTGCAGAAATAATGACATTAAACTAAAATATATCGTATAAAATAAGAATTTTAATAAATAAATATTGACTTGTAGTTTTGATGTGCATTTTTTTACTTTGAAAACTTAATTTATATTTCCAAAATACAATTCAAAAAAAACTTTTCTTAAAGCAATATTTTTAATTTAAATAAAAGGAAACAAATCGCTAGGCGGCAGCACGGAAGTCCATTTATGGCCGGTTGCTAAAGTAAGAATTATCCCTAACTCAAGTTAAAATTATTTGTTTTTGTATGTTGTAGCATACAAAAACAAATGATTTTAACTAGAGTTAGAGAAAACTCTTACGTTAGCAACCCGCCATTAGTGATATGGTATTTACTAATATGGTCTTATTACTTTATATACTTGCAATTTTCTTTTAATTCTTGGTATAATATAAATCAAAAAATAAAAAAAAAATGATATTATAGTACAAATTATGCAGTGGTGTACTTAAGGAGATGTTAAAAGGGTCAAACTTCTACCATTAGCCCTATAACATAATATATATTTGCTAATCACTGATTTTCAGGTTTCGCTGTTAAATGGTCCTTCTATTTTCGCCATGTTTCGAATATGGTCGTAATATTTTATTTGGGAATTTTGTATATTGTATAGGGTATTTTTTAAGGATGTAATAGACTTTTAGAATATTAAATTATAAAATTTAGTATTTGCACCTCAAAAAATAGCAATCAAAAAATTTAGAAGCAAAAAAAAATATTCCATAAGAAAATGATTAAATATTGAACAGTTTCAAACACAGCCCTTTACTGACATACTTAACCACAGGAGTGTCTAAAGTTGGTTTTACACAGTTCAATTTATTGATCAATAAATTGATCCATTTTTTTTGTCAATTAATTGAACAATTTATTGAAAATAAAAGGATCACTTTAAACACATACATGGTTCTATCAATTTTTTTGAAAATTTTACATTACCAACTGTAAAACTGTTTGACATATTCATTAAAATGAAAATAATTAAAAATTCTTCATAAAATTACGAGCTGTGAACAAAAACAAAAGAAATAACCTAGATGATAGTGAATAAGAACGTTTGCAGTTCTGTCACATTTGAAAAAAAACACATAACCTATACATTTCTTGGTCATGCTACAACTAAACAGTTGGCAATAACTAAACACATAAAAATATACCTAGAATTCACTAAAAAATTCATGAAAAATTGAACTTGTTCTATTTTCAAAATAAATTGATCAATTTTTTCGTCAATTGTTCAATTTATTGATGAAATATGAATATTACACACATCAATAAATTGAAGGTCAACTTTTTCAATTTATTGATCAATAAATTCCATCTTGATCTGTTGTCAGGTCTTTCCATGTTCCCTGTATACCAATACTTGTTAGATCTTCGGTTAGATGATCTCTTCATCTCTTGCGAGGTCTTCCCACTGATCGACGGATATTCAATTTCCATATCTTCCTAACCATTATGTTCTCCCTCTTCCTCATCACGTGTTCTATACACTGTAATAGTCTACCTCTCAGTTCTTGTGTGATACTCGGTCTTGAGTACAGTTTTCAGATATCTTTGTTCTTACGGACTCCACCATTAATTTGAATCGGATCAAAGTTTCGGAGTAAACTATGAGGTGTTGTTGATCTTGCTTTGTTAAGGTCCATGTTTCGGAGCCATACATAAGTACAGGACGTACTATAGCTTGGTATAACCTGATCTTGGTTAAGTAATTACATCCTTGAAAAATTATCTTGTATAATGTAAGAATTTTGCGTAATTTTTTATGTGTTAAAAGAAAATTGTGATTTTTTTGTGAAATAAGTTAACTTTGTGAAAATAAGTCATATCAATGTTTTAACCTTTTGAAATGGGTAAGGTGCAAATGTATAATAACCGCACTGTCTTCAGAAGTACATATTAGGTGTAATTTATAGAATATAAGGTTCATAGAACAGAAAATAGATGACCTCGTAGTTTTTGAAAAAAATACTTTTATTTAATTTAAAAATAAAAATATTAGTCGTTACTTGCATTATTACAATTATTATTATTATTGAGATCTAAACTAGTTTTTATAATAAATATTTATTTTAATTTTAACGAATTAACGACCGTTTTCATAATAAAAAAAGTCACTTTAGATACCTTTTAAACAAACGTTTCAAGTCACTTTAAAATTAATTATGAAAACCGGTGTTAGTTTATTTATTAAGTACAGGCACTTTAAGTACTAATATGAAAACGAAGTACAAACTATAAGTAATTAAAAACAAATTAAATCGAACCTGAATCATGTCAAAGAAGAGAAAAAAAAAATAAATAGAAAAAGGTGCAAAAAAAAATTTTTTTTTCGCAAGTATTTCCGTTCCATTGCAAAATTCGAAAAAAATATGTCTGAAAAAGGACCTTTTAATATATACTGATAATTTAGGCAAATTTTTGGTGGAGTAATTGCCTCTTTTCAGTCTTTTTTTTTTTTTGACGTAAAAAAATCTCCATAAAATGCAACGAGCAAATGCGCATGCATGGTCTTGGATTTTTGCCCATTTTTTGTTTTTGGACCAATAGAGACCTATGATCCACTTTATTTCACCTCCAAATGTCGTTTCAATTGATATTGTTTCTGATTTAGGAAAATGATAGAATGTTAAAGTGGGATTCAGTGGCGGTCGGTGAATCATTTTTGGGTATCCAATTACAAGGAATACACACGCTCGTGCTTTGTCGTTGCTATACTGCTGTTGAGCGATAAAGTACGAGCTTATCATACTAATTGCATACCCAAACATGTTTCACCGGCCGCCACTGTTGGGATTCTTCTTTATCTACGATTTACATTGCGGCACACAACAATATGAATTGTTTTTTTTTGCCATGATTCACAAAAATAAAAAACAACAAAAAAACACGTATTTCTCCATTGAACAAAACAAAATAATGTCACTCTCGTATCTTCCAAAAATCGCCATCAGATGTCACGGCGCTTAGACAGTTCCCCTATAGATTTCTATTTTAGATATTTTGTGTAGTGCATAACTTTTTAGGGGTACATTCGATTTGATGCTCCGAGTGCTCTCAGCACGTTCTGTACACTTAAACTTGTTCGATTTGACGCTCGGAGTACACCCAATTATATTCGTTTTGCGGTCGAGAGTGTATTCAGAGTGCGCTTTATGTGTCCGGGATTTTAAGATCGGGCATATGGGGTATGACGGAAAAATGTGGAGGTACGGCGGGAAAAGTACTACAATTTTTTGTGTTTGTGACTTTTTATTAACTTCAAAAGCTGTATTGTGTTTGTAAACACAACATAAAAATAATTAAATACACCGTGCATAAAATTAACATTGAAGAAACAGGGTTATGTTCTATTTGTAAATTTATAGGAGCTCTCAATGTTGGCATAATGCTATCATAAACTGTTTCTCGAGTTTTGTTTCGGGATTTCCCCCTGGTCTTAGATGAACTTCATCTGGCATTGCTTGCAATTTTCCAAGAACATTTTCGAAAACTGTAGGAGATGACCTGAAAATATGATTTGAATTGACGATCTGTAAAATTTGGTACCGTATATTCTGCAAACCCCCACACTTTTTCTAAAATTACATGTTCAGATTCATCATTGAAAAATAATTCAACGGCAAACCGAAGTACATAATGTTGATTCATGACTGACGTGATCTAATCTGACAGTAAAAACACCGCCTAAAATTATAGTCACAATCCAAGCTCGCTCCGTGTCCGAGTTGGTGCTCTCAGTCAGGGGTACGTTCCAAAACCTATGGAGTTTACTCTAAACTTGGCTCTAAGTTTAGTAAGATCGTTCCAAAACATTCGAGTTTCCGGTTTGAGTTAACCCTAGAGTTTACTCTTTTAACTCTGCTTGCAAGGTGGGTAATATTTACTCCCATGCGCAGAATGCGTACGCATGTAATGTAAGTTTTGACATATCGAAATTAACAGATATTAATTATGGAAAACAGGAATTATGGAAAAAAAAAAATTTACAGGAATTCATGATTCTGAAATAAAAAGGAAATCTTTTACTTAATTATAAATAGGTATTTATAATACAATAGTTTGTAAATATTTATTAAAATTACTGTTAATAGATATACGTTGTTGAACAGTTGTTGACTCAAATCAGCAGCAATAATACATACTTCCCTCATCTTTTTATCTATCACTATTTAAAGATATTAATAATTATTTAAAATAACACAATATTTTAGCTGGAATTTTCATATAAGCACTCCTAACCGTAACATCGCCGTTCCAAAACCTGATCACATGACCACATTATCTTTGAGTAAACTCGAACTCCAAGACTTAAGTTATGGAACGTACCCCAGTGTTCTATTCATGACGTCATCATCAACTGTTCACTCAGCGCTCGCTCTACTCTGTACAACTCGAATGTACCCACAGTCGACCATTGACATTCGTGAGAATATTTTTGCCCACATGCATTTGTTTTTGCTGCATCCCATGATCAGAAATTCACGCTACGCCAGTTGTTCGTACATATATTCTATGTTATTTTTTAAGTTATAATTTTTCTAAAACTACGAGGCTACGTATGAAAATAATTAATTTACGTTTTTGAAATGGTATGATGGAGTAAGGTGTTGATAATAGTTTATAAGCTGATGATGATCTTGATTTTTTGCGTGGATCTTAGAGTATAAGTTAAAATACATACTAAAACCTGTTTTCACAATTATAATAATAGATTTTTTGCAGGTTGAAACGTGTTTGTAATGTTAAGTAAATAAGTTGACCTGAATTTAAGATCTCTTCATATCAGTGTAGAAAATTCTGTTTTTTTTTTCGTTTACATATATTATGTAAATATCTTTAAACTTGACTTAATGTTCTTATGAATATTATTATTATTTTTAGGTTTATAGAAGGGTATTTATTACCTTTAATATATATAGTAATGTATGTTTTAGACAATAAATTCTTTAAAATTATCTCTATATCAAGATTTTGTATGATTGTTGGAGTTTTTATTTATCCAGACACTATCCTAGGGTCCTACGACGTGTGTAAATTAAGTACCCGACTGGCAACATAGCGTTTGATCTGGCAACATTTGGGACGCGGACTTGGAGGGGCGACAGGTGAACATGTGATATACCTTCAGTACGAGTTTGAACTCGCTAGAGTAATTTTGTTGTCCGTAGCGATTTTTTTCGTGAAACAGTTTTTTATAATGCGTTCTAAAAATGAGTGACATTCATTTTGAGCAACGGTGTGCTATCAAGTTTTCATTCACACTTGGGCACAGTGCAACAGAAACTATTGCAAAACTGCAGCAGGCCTACGAGAGTGTTTTGTCAAGGACCCAGATTTTTTGGTGGTTTAAGGCATTTTCAGAAGGAAAAGAGTTGATTGAAGATGAATCACGCAGCGGAAGGCCTTCAAGAACCGATGAAAATGTCGACAGAATCCGGGATCTTGTGCGTTCAGATCGTCGGTTGACAGTCAGAATGATCGGGGAAGAGGTGAATTTGACTCACACTACCGTTCATCAGATTTTGACCAATGAATTGGGGATGCCCAATTTCAATAAATGAGTTTTTGGCCAGTAAAAACATACCTGTGGCTCCTCCTCCTTCTTATTCACCTGACTTGAGTCTTGTGACTTTTTCCCAGGGCTTCGAACCGTTATTTTTTTCGTTTCGGTTTTCGTTCCGGTTCAATTAAAAAAAAATATATCGGTTCGGTTCCGGCAAAAATAACGGTTTTTTTCGGTTTTCGGTTCAGTTCCGAGTGATAAATTTGTAAATGCTTTTATTTATATTAGAAATTTATTTTCTACTATAATTTAGAAGAACATTTTATTCCTTATTTTGTAATAATCATACCAAGACCGCTGCCAGGGGGGGATTCTTGGCGTTCACCCCCCCCCCTCTCTTGAAATAATAGAAGCGCATTTTTTTACTTATCAGTTAAAAAAAATACGATTTTTTTCTGCTCATCAGTTTAAAAAATAATCTCTTATCACACTCACATAAACATTATCTGAACCGAAATAAACCGATATTTTTTTTCGGTTCAGTTCCGGTTTTCGTTTCGACAAAAATAACGGTTTTTTTCGGATTTCGGTTCAGTTCCGGTTCGAAGCCCTGCTTTTTCCTCTTCCCAAGATTGAAAAATTACCTCAAGGGACGTCATTTTGGGACATTCGAAAACATTCAAACGTCCGTGACCGACCAGCTGAATGCTATTCCAGTATCCGAGTTCCAGCGCTGTGTGGCTTCCCAAGGAAGATATTTTGAGGGAGATAATATCGAATTGTAATTCTATTCGAATAAAAACATTTAAAAAAAATCAATCCGGTTACTTAATTTACACACCTCGTATGTGGACACTTTTTAGTTTAAAAAAGAAGTAGCAGAAGAGGAGGAATTTAATAAAGGAGGCAAAGGTTCACCATTAACTGTCGAGTCAAAGATAATAAAAAAGAAAAATAATAAATAAAAACGTGTATTTTTTAACAATTTAAATACATAAATAAATATTTTAAAATACAGGCTATTCCAAACGATTAGGCGGAACTAACTGGAATTTTCATTTTTGTAAGTTGTCATTTGCTATTTTTTTCTATATTGAAGTTGGCTTTTCCTGAACAAAATGATTAAAAGCTTCAATCAATCCGTAAAAATACTAGATTTGAAAATCTAGTTCCGTTTAATCGTTTGGAATAGACTTTACATATATTTTTTTCTAATATCTACAGCGTGTGTGAAAAAATATATTCCACAAAGAAGTTTACAATTTTAAATGTTTTAATCATACTGTACATCAATTAGATAGGAAACTGTACTTGTAAGAAATAGTTTTTTTTTTTAATTTCAAATGGTCTGGCTCAAAGAGTACTTAATATTTTATACGAAATATGGTTTTAGATTAAACAATTGACGCTACAATATAAACACTTAAACCCGGTTGCAGGTAATTTAAAACTAATTTCATGGTATTCCATAGGTATTAATTATACAGATATATATGTAACTTAGCTTTAAATTAGTTTTAAATAGTTGTAACCGTGTTCTAACATGCCTAAATAGACTTTATCACCTTTTAATAAAATGGAAATCTTAACACTCTTTATGAATGCACTTAAATTAAATAAATTTTTAGAGAAATTATTTGGTTTATAAATACTACAATTCTTACTGCCATAGGTAAAGCATTGCAAAAATAAAATATAATTCAGTGATTTCCTAAAATACAAATTAGAAAGAAATAAAAATATCTTTGGTTCATTTTGTACATAAAGGGGGATGTAAAAAAGTAAACAGTAAATAAATTTTGGTTGAATTGTAGTATTTATTATTAAATATTATGTGCATTAAATCGTCTTACTTTTAAAATATGAATGTTGAGAAAATTTCGACGATATATACATAACAAATTGAGTTAGATTGCAGATATTTAACAAAAAACATATATACGAGGAATAATCAATTTTAAATGTTTCCTAGGGCTGCTATAGAATTGTCTAATTTCGATATTGTTAATATAACGTACGAGGGTTGCCTCTTATATTTCGGGATTGCGCTAAACTGTGCTGCCATCTGGTAACTGACGCTTCTATCGTTTATAAAGTTTGACATGACGGTATACGTACTCAGAACATTTTGATGTACGAGCGCTATTTGTATTGTTTACAGTAACTTGAAAAAATTTATCTCGGCTAAAAAAGGGATTCAAACATTTTCGAGCGAGTATTTTTTACAACTTTCGACGTGGATTAACATAGTAACAGTGCATCGATGAACTTAATTCGACTTTTGGCGATGAAGCACCATTAAGGACTACTGTTTATCGATGGTTTGCCGACTTCAATCGTGGCCGTAGTTTGCTTGAGGACGAATTTCGTGAAGGTCGTCCAAAATCGGTTGAAAAAATTGATGCTGTGCGTGAATTGATGCAAGATCGTCATGTGACTTATCGTGAGATTGAGGTATTCTTGGGCATTAATGGAACCAGCATACTTTCACTATTGCATGAACATTTGGCAGCCAAAAAGATTTGTTCGCGTTGGATCCCACATAATTTGACAATCGGAGTGGAAAAAGTGCATCGAAAATTGGTTCATTCGCATGCAAAAGTTTATTGTTCTTCATGGAGAATATTTTGAAAAACAATAAAGCCACTTTTGTTGATAAATAATTTTTTTTGATCTCAAATCCCGAAATACAAGGCAAATAAAAGGCAATCGTCGTATTAGTGTGACATACTGTGCTGCCATCTGACAACGGTTTCTTTTGGATTTTCTTCGCTGATTTACAATGCGTCATTCAGTGGGATTCTGAAACTTTGCGTTAAGTCACTAAAAGGGTTAACGTTAGGTCACGGCGGTTTTTGTTGAATTGCGATTCTGAAGGAAAGTTTCCGTGCACATTAACGTTGAAGTGACTTGACGCCAGATGAAACGCAGCGTTGAGAGGTAGCTTTTACTAACATTAACCTATTCTAACCTTTAAAATTTTAGATTCGAAGTTATAGTATAATTAAAATTACATCAATCTTTATCAAATAACGCATCTGACTGTATATTCTACTACAGATTACATAAAAAAGTAGTAAGCAATAAAAATCCTCACAGAAAAATTATTTTATTGAATAAAATCACGTTGAGCAATAATTCTAAAAATTACTTGGAAACGGGGGAGGTAAAATTTTTAATCTAAAAAATAAACCGCTCCGATCTATTAGCGGATTAACAGATTGAATTATTTCAATTGTCAGGAAATACTCTTATTCGATTGGCTAAATGTAAAATATGTACAGAACGTATCAATGTTGGCGTGAATTAACTGTGAACAGGTCACTCTGAGATTTGAGAATACCGATTTGACATTTGTTCGTAACTATGGTGAGAGTTATTTAACATACACCACCCAAGTATTTAACGCATTTAAGCTTGCTAATTTTCAAATACGTGTTTCAAATAACAGAGTTTTATTTCCAATTTTGGTCATCTTACATTGTATTTGATACATACATTGTACATCTCGGGAAGACGGACAAAAATTGATTTTTTGCGGATATTGTCTTATAATGATCTGAAATGTGTAGAAACCAAATATGAAGCCGAAAAAATAAAAAAAAAAAACAGGTATAGCCTCCAATTTTAATAATATAGATTTTATAATTAGTAATTATAATGTTTTGTTTAAAACAATATTTAATGTTGTGTATAATTTTGTGTTAAAAATAGATAGCTTACACCTTTTATTTAGATTTATTTATTTAAATTCCTTATTTATATGTTAAATTATATGGATTATTAAATATTTAAATTTATTTCTTTGTTAATTGTAAAACTTTTGATAATATAAATAATAAAGTATATTTAATACAATAATAATGGCAATTATGAACGTAAAACAGATAGTAAAATTTAAATTTGGCGGTTGTTGTTCAGTTCATTGGTACAATGCTTGAGAGCAGTGTAAGACGTACTATTTTTTCTTGCTACGACTGTCTGTTTTTATTATATATGTTCTGTGACATACACGTAACTTAAGGAGTCTTCTGTTCTGTGTAACTTAACGCCAGCTTTCAGAATCCCACTGATTATTTTTGTTTCCTTAATTTTATGATTATTTTCAATTTTGGAGCTAAAAATTAAGTTTCTGCTTTAAAATAGAGATTCGAAATCAATTAATTGAAGTCAAGAAGTACTGTATTTTATTTTATTTATCATATGAACTTGTGTCAACAAAAATGTGTAAAAAAATAATAAATCTGTTGATTAAACCTCGTATTGATATTAATAAATAATTAACGATACATCATAACGTCCGGGCTCTGATACATACAAATGTAAGCGTCACACAACAACCTGCGGGCGTGCTCTGGGAGCTGTTTGTCATGGGGCGTCGCTTCGTGCAGCAGCCGGCTGACGGCGCCGTCATCCGACAGCCAGTTACTTACATCGGGACAGGCTACCATCTCGGGGATATTGTAACCATTCTGTTCACCTACAAACAAAAATAAGGTTAAGTTAGTTTTACACAATTCATTTTTTTTGTCAGTTAATAGACCATATTAGTGTGTCGTCACATACATTTGCTGCCATCTGAGAGCTGAGTCCTTTGAGAAGTTTTTGACTGGTTTAAAATACATGTGATATTACTTTTGTTAATTTAATTTTATGAATATCTTCAATATTGCAGCAAACAATATGTATTTTTAATAAATATACAGTCCAGATACTTTATATTATAGAATAATGATTTTATAAATATATAAATAAGGATTCGAAGATATATTTATAGGTTACGTTTTTAAATATTATGAAAATCAAAATATCTTTAGTATTTATTGAATTAACACTAAGTAAAGCCGCATTCAGAGCTCTTTGAAATTAACACGTTGTGTTGTTATAGATTGTTTTAACGAGGTCAATTGGTATGATCGGACATGCTCGTGCTTTGTCGTTGCTATACTACTGTTGAGCGATATAGTGTTTCTGAAACTATTGCAAAACTTCAGCAGGAGACAGTGTTTTGTCAGGGACCCATGTTTTTTGGTGGTTTAAGGCATTTTCAGAAAGAAGAGAGCTGATTGGGTCCTTAACAAAACACTGTCTCCGTAGGCCTGCTGAAGTTCTGCAAAAGTTTCCGTTGCACTCTGCCCAAGTCTGAAGCAAAACCTGATAGCACACCGTTGCTCGTAATGAATGTCACTCATTTTTAGAACGCACTAGAAAAAACTGTTTCACGAGAAAATCGCTACGGACAACAAAATTACTCTAGCGAGTTCAAACCCGTACTGAAGGCGTATCACAAGTTCACCTGCCGTCCCGCGTCCCAAATTTTGCCAGATCAAACGCTATGTTACCAGTCCGGTTACTTAATTTACACATCGCCGATTAGCCTCGTTGCAGAAATAGGCCGATGTAAAATAAATAAATTAATTAATTTACATACCTCGTAAGCGTTCAAGAATTAAAAGAAAAAAAATCTTTTTACCTTTTCTATCAGCCATGGAATCAAAAAAACACCATGGTGCTTCATGTCCAGATCCACATTTAACAAAAGCAACATAATGTGATGTTTCAATACAGACAACAGCGAATAGTTCCATATATAACCGCGGTGGCGGGCAATGTTCTGCGATCTCCGCGAAATCTTGCGGCACTGTCAATGGTTTTGGTTTATGACTGCTTCGGTTCACGTGAGAGTGCGCTGTCTCCAGACACATACCACAGAAACCAGTGCTTTCTAAACCGACACCACATTGCCCGAAACATTCTCGACATTCGAACTGAGCCAGTTTACCACAAACTGTACATTGGCGGGGAGCTGCAATTTAAAAACAGAGATGAATAAGGGAAATAAATTTAAGATCATAGCGCCGCGGCGGTCAATTTTGAAACGTAGATAGAGGGTACTTAATGTTATTGTTACAGAGCTGTGAAAGTAAAATTATAGGAACAAATATATTTTACCAACAAGTAAGTATATACAAATGTTTATTAAGCCATTTTTTGCATGACACGTCTAATGACTTGCTTCACAATAGAAGTCGTTGGCGTTAGTCATACTGTTTAAGTTTGTTTATGTCGATTTGTTTTTGGAAAGTCCAATAAAATGGATAGATCTCATTGTTGTGTACCTATGTGCAAGTCAAGGAAATCGAGGAACCCTGAATTATCGTTACACAGATTTCCACCTACGTCAGACAATGTTAAATTAATAACAAAACACGGAATCGAGGAAGTTGTAAACTGTCGTAAAGCTTGGATTAGAAAAGAAAAATTTGGAAAAAAAAAGTGGGCCAATGGTTGGAAATTTGATTACACTTCCTCTCCTTCATATACAACGCATGAATTTTTAATTCCATCTATATACAGTCAGCGCTCACTTAACGCACTTAATGCGTACCCAATCTGTTGTACGTTAAGCGATTTGTACGTTAACCGGACGGTGTATTTCCATATAAATGTACATGATTACGATTTTTTTTGTACTCACATTGCTTCTCCATGTCCGTACGAACGTACACTTGTCTGCACGAACGTTCACTTTGTCCGCACGAATGTACACTTTGTCCAAACAAACGTATAATCGCCACTTTGTGAATGGGCACTCGCTGGGAATTTGTGAATTATTAGAGAAATAGAGGTTGAAAATATTGTAGAATTAATAGATAATTCGGACCCTGATTTGGAAAGAAGAAACGATGTAATTCGGAATCTTCGCAGTAGTACCGCTTGTTACAAAGTTATGTATCAGGAAAAGAAGAAGGCTTCAGTTTAATTAACTGTGGACAAATTTTTGATAAAAAATACCAACAATGGATAATTTTTGTATGTAATGCATGTATTTGTTTATTTTCTATTCACTATATTGTTAATATTTTTTGTGAATAAAAAAGTACATAAAATTTTATAATTTATTCAATAATACGCCCATTTTGTTTGTCAAAATTTGCGTGTTACGGAAATATACACGCATTTTCGCCGACGGGTCCAAGTGAAGTGTACGTGCGGACATATTTCAAAATATATCTGTACGTAACATCGAACGTACGTTAAGCGGACGTACGTTCAGTGAGCGCTGACTGTACTTGAAATAATCCACTATACATTTTTTTTTATCACCATAACCTACAATAATCACAAAATATAGTTTTTATTTTTTTTTTAGAGACGTGTCATACATGAAAATGGCCTTATAAACATTTGTATATATTTGTGGATAAAATATAGACCGGGAGCTCATGACAGTTTTTGGTCTCCGATTTCATACAGCATGCCTTTTGGAGGAGAGAATATTTACCCTGTGACAACAAAAAAGGGATGGTACTAAACCCCTGCACGCTTTCGGTCTTAGGGAAAATTGCATTTCCACTTAAACACAAAATTTTTGTGCTTTTCTCTGATTTAATATTGCTTGCGCTTTTCTCAAAAGAAAGTTATAACAAATTTAAAGTCTTTTAAATATATGCATGCGATTCGGAGGGTCCCAAAGGGCTCAAACGGTCATGTGATCTTGTAATAAAAAAATTAGATTTTCCGCGTTTTCATACAGCATGCCTATAATTAAAAGACTTTAAATTTGTTATAACTTTCTTTTGACAAAAGGGCAAGCAATATTAAATCAGAGAAAAACACAAAAATTTTGTGCAAGTGGAAATGCAATTTTCCCTATGACCGGAAAGCGTGCAGGGGTTTAGTACCATCCCTTTTTTGTTGTCACAGGGTAAATATTCTCTCCTCCAAAAGGCATGCTGTATGAAATCGGAGACCAAAAACTGTCATGAGCTCCCGGTCTAATAGTAAAACAGGTTCACAAAATATTGTAAAATATATTTATTCCTATAATTTTACTTTCACAGCTATGTAACAATAACAGTAAGACCCTCTACCTACGTTGCAAAATTGACCCCCGCGGCGCTACGATCTTAAATTTATTTCCCTATGAGTTCTAGTAGTCACAAATATTACTTATAGACATTGATAAATAACAGCAAAGTTTATTCGTAAAGCTGCTTCTACAGCTTCAAGATTAACAGATTTTACGCTGTGCCTTGTGCTTAAATTTAATAGACTGTTTTAACGTTTAATAACAGCGTTCAAACCTATGAAAATTAATGCGTAACGAATGTTGACATCTGTTTTTTTCAAACCAACCACGAACAAATAAATGCATTTATGTGACTTTTTACGAGCCCTCCATTAGCGAGTAGTGATTTTATACTAAATATTAATAACAAAATTAAAGCCGCAACTACAGCAATTCTTTTTCGTTTTACGATTTCCGAAATTTGTTGAAATTTGTGCGACAGCAGTCTATATCACATTTTTATTGAATGAAAAATCTGATAATACAAATTTGGTAACACATCACATTCCAATATATTTTTACAATAAAATTTGCCCATTATGCCAGTGATTTTAATAAAAGGGCCCATACGGAAACCCGAGAAACATCCACACACAATTACATTAACTCCACCGTATTTTATAGTTGGTTTACTATATTTTGGATCCATTTTTTTGTTGATTAGGAACGTCGGACCCACTTCATACCATCGGAACAAAACAAATTAAACTTGCTCTCATCCGAAAAAAGGACTGTTTTCCATTTTTAGGGTTTTGTAGGTATGACCAAAAAACCCTTATACCATCATTTTGTCGTCTGTCTGTCTGTTCGGTAAAAATTGTAGCCAAACGGCTAAACCTAGAGAGTTGAAATTTGGCATGCTTATACAGCTCTTTGACCCGCACACAGGAAAAATATCACCCTAAAAATATGTGCTCATAAAAAAAAAAAAGTTTTTAAATTCTGAGTAGGGTATCAAATGAAAGCCCTTGGTACGTGGATTAACGATCAAATTTTTATTTTTACAAAATAAATTATTTTAAAGCGGTTTTTGCAAAAATTGTGCAAAATTTTTTTTGTCCCACACCTTGTAGCCCAGATGGTTTAATTGGTGTGAGCCGGAATAGTACAACAGGCATTTTTGATCAGATTGATTTTGGAAAAAAACGCATTTTTTGTGTTTTTTGGCTAATAATGTATAAAAGATATAATTATGTAACACGCTAGACTAGAAGATGTATCCTGGTGTAGTGGTTATGGTGCTCGCTTCTTACCCAACAAAATGAGTTCGATCCCTGCGAGAGGAGACAATATTATTTTTTGTTTTTTTTTTCATTTTTATTTTGTTTTTTAAATATTATAATATTTGACGTTATATTTTGGCAAATGTTGCATTTAATTTTTAAAAGCGTAAATTTAATAAACACTGGAAATTGTTGAAATTATAATTTAATTCTGTTTCAATGTACACGAAATCAGAGGGGCGGAGCTTATGACTTATAACAACCAATGGAAGCCATAGGCGCAATTTTCAAAATCTTAATGAACCTTGGCTATATATTAAAAAAAATACTGCATATAGTTAGAAACCTAAATAATGGTATTAGGCATTCGAATTAAAATTAACAATAAAAATATTTTAACATAAAATTTGTTTTGGCATCCCAAATAATCATCATTCACATAAATATTTAGTAAAAATACCTGCAAAATTCTGAAATGTGTAAAAATTCACACTTCACATCAATTTTTTAACTAACCAGTTTATATGCTGTTTTGTAAATTCTAATCTAGCCTTTCAATTCTTTTCAGATATTAAAGACTTCTTGGTTGTTCTGCATCCCCGTAAACTGGCTTCTCGAAAACGACGTCTGATTGTAGTTAAAGAAATGTTTGGTCCATTTTTTTCGTCTAATAATTTTTTTATATCCAATGATAACGCAAAAGGGTTCTTAATCGACACAATTTAATTTTTTTATCAACAATTGAGTAAATTTTTGTAGGTCTATCTGGTTTTGATAGTGCTATTACACTATTTCTTTCATTAAAATTATGAATAGTTTTACTTAGTACTAAAAGGTGCAAATTTAAATGTTTAGCAATAAAAATTTGTTTTTCACCGTCATTATATATTTTTTTATTATTAATTCTTTCATATCTTTGCTTAAATATACACCCCTTAGCATTTTTAATATTCAAAATTACTACCCAGAATACAAAAAAATCAACTATTATAACAAGCTTCCCAAGTTATACTGAATAAAAATAATGTTTCTCTATTTATGGTCCAACAGGTTTCAATAAGTCTGTTATCATTTTTACAACAAATATTTTTAAGAGCAGGTTCTAACTTATAATTTGTAGTTGCTATACCAGGAATATTAATCAATAACATTTGTTATAGGGGAAAAATTATAAGATAGTAGCGCCACGCGGATTTTTTTGAAACCATTCTAAATCAGATACCACTTGACATTTACTAGTAAATAATAGCGAAAAGTGTATCAAAAAACGACAAAAAATAAATAATTGTTTGCGATTTTCTGATTTTGTTTTAAAATTTTATAATCAAGTAAGTATACACACGTATTGTGAGGACATTTTTTTTAAGTGACATTACTTGTAAACATCTTAAATACTACATTTTGTGATCTGGTTTTAAGTTATGGCGGCACAGTTTTCCATTGTCGATTATTTTAACTATATTGGGGCAAATAATAATTCCCGTGTTGTTTACCAAGGGGTAGAAATCTACAATGCTGGGCATATAATATTGTGTGGAGTCACTGAAAAAAACAGAGAGTTCATAAAGATTTATGCATTATGCCTACAGACTTGTGCATGTACAAACACACACAATAACAGGAATTTTCAAGATATGCGATAATAAATACAAAATTGAAAATATTCTTTGTAGTCACTATCATTAAAATGTAATGAGCAAACTTTGATATAAGGGCTCACTTTTTTTCCAATTTTTAAATTGTTTATCTAAACATCGCGTCGATTCCTAACCTCTTGCTTTCCCAATTTTGTTTCGAACCGTACGGTGTCTGATATTGGTGGAAACAAATGAAACGATATTTTCGGGTTTCTTCTTTTCAATGAATTGCACATAGGCACACAACAATATGTATTATACTTTTTTCAATGATTATAATAAAACTTTAAAAACAAATTTCATACAAAACCAATACACAAAACGAAATATTGTCTGTAGTACACAAGTTCATGAAACGCTTACCAGATGGTAGGGTGCTTAGCTGCAAATCCCTATACTCTAATCGGGATTTATGAAAATCTAGATTAAAAAATCAGCTGTGGCCACCACAGGACCGATCGCCATCACAAAGTACTTGTTTAATTTATGCTTCTTTATCAAAAAATGTCTCAAATAAAAGTTGTTAGTTATTGCTTTTATAGCAAATTTTGTTAAATAAATTTTTTCGAAACATTTCTTTGTTGTGAAATATTATCAAAAATCTTAAAACCGACACGAGTAAACTTCCATTTCTAGTTAACCGATTTTTACCAAAAGTTGATCAACTCGTGCCATTGGTGTCAAAAGCTTAAATATGAAGTTTCATAAAAATCCTTTTAGCCGAATTTGCTCTGCACGTGTACACCGACAGACAGATATCATGCTAAAAGTAGTCAAAACGTTATGTAGGGACCTCAATTCGTGGAGATCCATCGAAATGTCAAAATCGATATGATCACAATACTCCCTTATATATGTTGGCGGTCGGTAAAATGGTTTTGTTTCTCTACTTATGAAAGTTGATCGCCTTGTAATAACAAAATATTTTTTAAATAAGTACTTACAATTTTCAATAATATCAGTAACATCCAATAACTGGGAAGGTAATATTCTAGGATACATCTTAAAATTCTTTCCAAATCTCGGCATTTGAATAATAAGACAAGAAGGAACTTCTTTTAATTTAATATCAGAACTTAAAAAACTTTGTTCAAACAATTGTTGAACGGAAGGTAAAGCCAATCCTTCATCTTTTTCAACAAATAATTGATAATGAAATGCTTCTTGTCCCGAACTTAGTTTTAGGAATGGTTCAGCTTTTAAGATCTGTGCAAGAAGACTGTTTAAGAATTCTTCTGGATCTTTTTCTTCACTTGTAAGTCCTGAAACAGAACTTAATTCTTCGAGAAGTGTTCGTAGTTTCATTACTCGATCTGCTCGAACGTAAAGATTTTGTCGAAGTGGGTTTACTATTTCTTCTCGTAAAACACGTTGTACCTAAAACAAAACCATGCCATTGAACACAAACTTAATATTTCAAAAATAGAAACGTGAAAGCAGATCTTGCTGAATTGGGGGTCTTAATTGCCTGTATGAATTCTAGGCAAGACGTTAAAATCTAAACGTCAAAAACTGATGTTAATTTTTTTACACCACTTTAAACGTAAATGTTATTCGCTAAGCATATTTATGTTAAAATTTTAACGCGGCGGCCGTAATAAGAACCGTTCTGATTTAAAAGTAAACAACTTTTTTTCAAAAATCTTATTTCTACAATAACCAATCATTTCGCTATTCTTTTTTATCTCTTTTATTTTACTAAAACATACCTTTTGAAGTCATATTTAGTTTGTGTTCAATAGTCATATTGAAGATTTACAAATTTTAAAAGTTTTTATTTAATATAGGGATATTTGTATTGGTATAGCTAAATAAAACTATGTTTACATTTGACATTTTATAATATGTTCTAATTTGTTTTGATACTTTGATACAATACAGTCTGTTCCAAACGGTTAAGCGGAACTAAATGGGAATTTAGTTCTTTTAGGTTGTCACGAGAAGGGACCTTGCTTGGGTTATTTCATTTTTCACGTTGGGATGTCAAAATTTAAAATTCCAACAATGAAACCATGGAAACGAATGACATATGTCAATATTAAATATTTTTTTTAGATATTTTAATGACAAAAAAATAAATAAATGGGAAATTTGTATTAAGAATGACACAAAAAATCAAAATATAATGAAAATGACATTTTAAAATGATATTAACCTTAACCAAAAAATGTTTATTGTAAGTATGATTTACAAAGCTTAAACAAAACGGCCGAAAGGCACGATTTAAACGATGAAAGTAACTAGATTGCAAAATCTAGTTCCGCTTAACCGTTTGGAACAGACTGTATGTGAACACATCACATATTGTCGGCTTACCTGTAAATACTTTTAAGGCCGAGAAGCATAACTTTTCAGGAGAGACAAAACTCTTGCTACAATTATTATTTTAGATCTCTGTTTTATGCATTTTTCATGAAATATCAGTAATACAATTTCAGTTACAATGGTCAAAAATTTTATGATTATTTTATCATTTTTGTATAATTTTACGAAAATAATAAAATTAAAAAAATTAAAATAGTCGAAGATCGGACTTAGAAGGTTTTACAAGTAAGCCGACGATATCTAACTTATAGTAATTTCAGAAACCTTTTTTATTTAGTTTGTTGTTTATTTAGCAGTTTTGTGTTTAGTTATATATTTTCTTATAGATTTCCATTTGATATTATGTCTGTTCGTTTGTCTTGTTCTAACTTGTCCTTAAAACAAGGTCGTGACGTCATCAGAACATTATTTCACAGGAAATAGATGATGGTACAAACGAACGTACTTTGAACAAGTTATTGCAGTTTAACATAACCTTTTGATTTTTATTTACTTTTATTACACTATTTTCTATAAAAAATATATTGGTAAATAAAATAGTCAACATTATAAAATCGTTGACTGAACAAATGATTCTTCAATCAAGGATAAAATACATCATTTATAGGTTATAGTTGATTATAAATGTAATTATTATATTTACCACAAGAAAAAATATAACATTTATCCTCGATTAAGGCTTCACCTGTTGAACATTTCACCAAAAATGCTTTTTTCAACATTTTTTTTTACAATTTTAGGTTATTTAAACAAACAAAATAAAGTCAAAAAAAGTTAAAGAGTGACGTAACTAACTTATTCTAACTTGTCCGAATTTGTACTGCCTCTAGACGTAGTACAGTTTAGACAACTTAGAACCTGTTCTGAACTGACAAACGAACAATACTTGGACAGTTCAGAACATACAAACTAACGCTTTTTTGGAATTTAGACAACTTAGAACAGTTTGGATAACACAAACGAACACACCTATTGTGTGTAGTACATAGCTTCTTAGGTTAAATTCAACTTATTTCTATTTTATTTTCTTAGATCATATATTTGGATCACATCAGCCCTTTTTAGGACTATTTTGCGTATTACAATAGTTTATTTGTTTCTATTCTGTTCTCATTCCTATATTTTCATTTCATTCCGATACAAGTGACAGTGTTCGAATATTATATTCGTTAAATGGATGAATGTAAACGTACTTATTATGACGTCAAAAAAAAAATGTGTCGCTTCCAGTGACGTAAATGCACTGATTCGCCGACTACCCTATACAACCGCTAGCAACTTCAGACTGACTGACAACGTTGGCAAATGATCAGAGAAGGCATTAGTCGGTAAAAGACTGCAGGGAATGATATGCGCGGATAGTATATGCAAACGGTTCTTATTTAAATGACCTTTGTATATTTTACTTAATAAATTGAGACTGCTTAATACTTACTTCTTCATAATGATCAATATCATTATTGGTTCTGGGCCTGAAGAGTAGGCTGTCAAATACACTCGTGTATGTGAACATAGCAAACAAGGTGGCGTCTAGATAACACGAGTTATGATGCCCTTGTATGCCTCGGAATTTACCACAGACCGCCAACACATCTTCTTCAGTAGGCATACTTAGTGGAGGTATCGCTCCAGGTACAACAGGACTATCCATCTGAAATAAATATAAATTCACATGAGTCCTTAGAAGTGATGTGTCGGATATCCGTATCCCTATCCGCAGATGATCCGCAAAAAATAAATATCCATATCCGTATTTCCAATGCGGATCTTGAACGGATAACATATATTAGGTCGTCCAGGATGAAATTTGTAGTTAATAATATTACTAACTTTAACAGTATTATTTGACATTGGCTTAATATTTTACCGTTTTTTTTTTTTTTTTTTTTGGAAAGTTGCACATATCTCTATAAATATGCTCTAAAAAATATCAAAAACTTTTTTTAATAATTAATTTTGTTGAAAATGGAACGGTCGGAAATTCGCACTATTATGAAGTATGAGTTCTTCGTGGAACTACGGCATCGCAGACCGCGCGAAACATTAATAGTATATTTGATTCTAGTGTTACTACGCAGCAGACGATATCAAATTGGTTCGCCAAATTTCGTAACTTAAAAACCAAACAAAAACAAAAAAAAAAAAAAAAAAAACTGGCTCATCGATCACAGCACAAATATACTGCAACCAACTGCACGAAATGATGCAAAAACTTAATGAAAAACAGCCTAGATTGGTCAACAGATCGATTCCTATCTTATTGCATGATAACGCTAGGCCACACACCGCACAAATGACTGGCAAAACTACAGGAATTGGAGTTGGAACTTCTCTTCATCAACCTCCATACTCACTAGACCTGCCCCCCACTGACTACCACTTCTTCCGCAATTTGGACAACTTTTTAATAGGAAAACAGTTTAATTCCGACAATGCTGTAAAACTGGCCTTCCAGGAATTCATTGAATCTCGTCCGCCAGGGTTTTACAGCACCGGCCTGAGCAACCTGCCGCTTAAAGTGGGAAACAGAATGCACCGAGTTCTACGACGCGTTAACGGCGTACGTACGGCACCATCTGTCAGAAGAAAGTTAAAACCAAGCTGTCGTACGCAAGTGCACAGAATGGACAACGTTCTACGCCGTTGATACTGAATGTTCGTCAACTTCCAACTTTTGACGCTGTTGAACGTTGACGCAGAACACCTAACCTCAGTTTTTACTGAATAATAAAGTGTTTGTATGTATAAATAACTTGCATACAACATAAATAACATCATTCACAAGTCTTCATCATCCATTATACTTTTAATAAAAGAAAGCGCACGTATAAATACAGATATAGGTTGTCAAGTGACACTTGACGGCGTTAAAAATTATTGCATTGTGTTCAGGCGAAATTTCTCAACGGCGCTACGCAACGCTGTCGCAAATGACGCCGCGCTGACGCTGTAGCGCGCTGTGCATTCTGTTCCAGGCTTAAATGGCAAAAGTGTATAGACAATATGTGTGCATACTTTGATGAATAAAATAATTCCTTATATTTGTAAGTTAACAAATAACTTTGCCTTTTTTTCTACAAATTTCTTCCTTGATGACTTAATAGATAAATTCTAATTAGATATTGGTATAAGCTTGCGTTTCAAAGTGGAGTAAATTTTACTCTGACGTTTAAATTGCTGTTTAGTCGAGCATCACATTACTTGATGGTACATAATTTTAGAATGGTCGCGACTCGCGAGTAGTGGTGTCCTACCAACGGTCCGTGGGCCAGTTCCGGCCCGACGATAAGTTTAAAATGAACCACATGAAATTTCTGTCTGAGGACAGAAATTTCATGTGGTTCGTTCGTTCGTTTCAATTAGGGATGGGAAAAAAACATCGATGTATCGAAAACATCGATGTTTGTTTTAAAAACATCGATGTTTGTTTTAAAAACATCGATGTTTTTACCATCGATGGTCAGCTGGCGATAGTATCGATAAAACATCGATGTCTACTACCGATGTCGATGTTTAAACTTTGAAATTCAGAAACTACCGCTAGAGGCGATGGAATCTTAAAAATTTAATTTTTATTAAAATTAGTACACAAAATATAAGCGCTATCTATTGTGATATAACAATACTAATAGTGTTAGTTCTTATTCTTCTTAGCAGTTAACAGAATACGAAAAAATAAGAAGAATCTTCCAATTTTTGCAAACAATGCGAACGACCAACGACGTCAACACACTTTTTCTTTTTGAGTCTTGTTGACACTTTCCCAGTTGTTATTCCTCCAATCTCTGGATTTTTGTAAGTTGTCATTAGCTATTTTTTTATATATTAAAGTTGGCTTTTCCTGAACAAAATTATCAAAAGCTTCAATTAATTGGTAAAAGTAACTAGAATTGAAAATCTAGTTCCGCCTTAACCAAAGGAACAGACTTTATTTCAACTTAAAAAAGTATAAAAATAATTGAGTATGACAGTGTTATTTTTATGTTAAATAATATAAAATTAATATTAAGATTACTATATTAGTATTGTAATAAAATCCAATATTTCATTTTCGAAATGTAAAAATAGAAAGGTCTGTTCCTTTAGTTTAGGCGGAACTAGATTTTCAATTCTAGTTACTTTTACCGATTGATTGAAGCTTTTGATCATTTTGTTCAGGAAAAGTCAACTTCAATATATAAAAAAATATCTAGTGACAAATTACAAAAATGAAAATTGCGGTTAGTTCCGCCTCAGAAAGCCTGATAGTAATAAATTATTTTGTCAGGCTGTTACCAGTGGCGTGCACATTTTAAACACGTTTAAATTGGTTTTGTGTATTTCTATATTACTATTTATCATTTTATTAAACGCACGCCTGTGACCATATTTATCATATCATTAAACACACCCCTGTGACCATATTTTTCCTAAAAATTTTAGGGTCAAATTTGTATGATCTATTGTGTTTAACCCTAGTTCGTATTCCCATATAAGATGTGCGGAACACTCGGTTGTTTTTAGCAATATTTCGTTTCGAACTATTCGTATTTTGTCGCTTTTGTTTTGCCGCTTCTGTGTGAAAAAACAATTTACAAATACTAAACTGTGTGAAAACTTTTTACAAATAATAAATTTTATTACTATCAGTCTTTCTGAGATAGAGTATAATCGTTTGGAATAGACTGTAGGTACAAATTACGATTATTATATTGGGTATAATAATATTAATGTGAAATTAATTACTATTAAAAAGGAATATTTCTATTTCAAAATCTAATAAATGCTTTTTGTGTATTATGTGTTACTTTTTTCGTATTTTATCTTTACATTATTAAATAAAACCTATATAATATAAATAAATATCTTTTTTTAATATTAATAAAACATTGATGTTCCCGATACATCGATGTTTTTCCTTCGATGTTTTTTCAACATCGATAGTAAGCGCCGATGTTAACATCGATGTTAAACATCGATGTTTTGCCTTCGATGTACAACCCTAGTTTCAATCACTTGAGAGTGATTTTTTGAATTACTACACCACGTCCTCAAGAGATTTTCGGAATTTCATTCCACCCCCCTTCATCAACTGATTTCCAGAATTTATTCCCATGATTCTCAAGTATTTTTTGGAATTTCTACCTCCAATTCTCAAGTGGTTTATTAACTGTTATCATTCATAACACTCTTGTTTCAACGAGATTTCAATAAAATTTAAATAAACTCAGTTTTTTCGATTATTTTATGATGTAGGACAATGACTTGTTTATATCGTTGAAATCAGATAAATAAAATGTATGTTTCTATTTAAAATAAGAAAGTTGCACAAGGTACTTTGGGAACCACTGGTTGAAATAAAAATTTGTTTCACTCATTGATATTTTCCTTCAGATAGTATTTTTGTCTAATTTAAACAACCTCGTAGCTCTTATAGTTCTCGAGATAGCAATGGTAAGCAATTTAAAATAAACACCCTGTATACTAAGGAAATATTTGAAAAATTTACTAAAGAAATATTTGAAATACTAGAAAAATATTTGAAATACTTTAAAAGTATTTCAAATCATGATATTTTCAGTCAACATATACAATTACCACGGAGAAAGTATTGGCAAATCCAAATTCTGAAAGCATTTTTTTGAAGTATTTGAAATACAATATTTCAAATACGAGAAAATAATTGAAATACTTTTTCAAATACTTTATTTCAAATACTCCCAGCTCTGGTTCATTAGAGTAGCTATACGGTAAAGAGAAACTGGTTCGATTACTATAATTATAAAAAAATACTTACTTTTCCAAAAGTCTGTGACAACGAACTCTCCGGTAAACTTGGTCTTGCTTCATCTTGAAACCTTCCATCTTTTTGACACTGAGATACCGGAACAAACAAAGCTCTCCCAGCGGCACAAGTAAAATATCTTTGTCCTTTATGCATACCATCAGTTAATTCTAACGGTAAATGTTCATGATCTTCTTCTAATTCAACACCCGCAAGTCCATCATTACCAACCCATCGTATAACACCATATAACGGATCACTAATATCTGTACTAACTTCTACGAGTGTACCAACAGATAAATTATTCGTACTTGCAGGTGTATCGTAAAATGTTGAAGTGTTTTCGTCATCTGAAACATTTTTAATATTCACAGGTGAATCTGATGTCCAATGTTCAAGTACTACGACTGGAATTAAACTTAAATCGAATTCTTCTACCATTTTTGAGGTTATGTTAAACTATTTATGGAAGACATGAGAGCCTTAGAAAATACTTCCACATTTTAGAGATATTTTTATTATTATGACTATACTGTACAAAGTTATAAATAGAATTTTATATTTAGATATAATGGTTTTATAAAATTTGGTTTTGTTTTGTTGAAATATTTCATATTTGTTATTGTATTTGCCAGATTTATTAATGAATGAAGTTTAAATTTATTTTTAGTTTTTGAAATTGCGAAATTTTATAAAAAGACAAATGTAAACAAACATTTATATTAAAAAATAAAATATATTTGATAAATTTATACTAAATTTACTCAGAAAAATATTAAAAAATTGGTGTGTAGTGTGAATTTTTTCAAACTTCAGGATTTCGTAGGTAGTATGAATTTTTTTTTTTTCTGAAATCGAAAATCAAAAAACTTTTCAAATCTATTTCTAGTCCATTAATCTAAGTGTTGAAAGCTACATGCTGAGAAATATTTAGATATTTAAAAAATTGATGTTAAGTGTGAATTTTCACACATTTCAGGGTTTTGGAGATATTTAATAAGTGTAAGAAGTCAACAAAATGCCGGATGTCTAGCACAATATATTTTTATAATCACATGAAAGTCAATACAGGCTATTCTAAACGTTTAAGCTAAACTAACTGGAATTTTCATTTTTGTTAAGTTGCTCTCCATTTAAGGTTTGCAGTGGCTTTTGCTAAACAAAATGATCAAAAGCCTCACTTAAACGGTAAAAGTTACTAGAATTCAAAATCTAGTTCCAAACCAATAAACATGCTGTAGTTTTTTGATCATCTTTTTATTTGAGTACTAAGAACTACCATTTAATTTTTTAAAATTAAATTTAAATAATTTATGAAAATTTCGTCACAATAAATTTAAATTAAAAAATCCCAGCAATTTTTTCTGTACTTGCTTCGTATCTAAGTCTTCATTAAATTAATAAAAAATATATTTATATATGGCTTAATTTTTTTCTATTTCAAAAGCGTATTTCTCGCTATTAACAATTTGTTATTTGATAGGCGCTCCTTACACACATGGACTCGATTTTCAGTCGTTAAGAAATTTTATTATATTCTTAATTTCAAAAAAGACATATACTATCTTAGCTATAAATACAAAAAATCATAACATTATTAGCCATAATTTAGTCATTTATTAAAAAAAAATACTTAATTTTGTGCTAAATTTTTTTGCTAAAATCTTGTCAAAAGAAACATTAAAAAAAAACTACTTTTCGTTCCTTAATCTATGTTTTAAGAACTTTCTTTTGATATCACACAATAAATTTAGAAAATAATAATTTTTGCCATTAATACAAAAAAAAAAACGATATTTTAGGAAAAACTAATCTGATCAAATTATTATATCAATCCCTCTGGTTTCATGTGATATCCTATTCAAAATTTAAAAAATATTTATTTTTTCATTAAATACATATTTGTTTAGAATAGTAAAATCAAAAAAAAAAATTAGCTGTGGCCACCACAGGACCGACCGCCATCACAAAGTACTTGTTTAATTTATGCTGTTTTATCAAAAAATGTAGCAAATAAAAGTAGTTAGTTATTGCTTTTATAACAATTTTTGTTAAATAAACTTTTTCGAAATATTTCTGTTGTGAAATATTCGCAAAAATTTTAAAACCGACACGAGTAAACTCCCATTTCTAGTTAACCGTTTTTTACCAAAAGTTGATCAACTCGTGCCATTGATGCCAAAAGCTTAAATATGAAGTTTCATAAAAATCCTTTTAGCCGAATTTTCTCTGCATGTATACACGGACCGACAGACAGACACCATGCTCTCATTCGTGGAGATCCTTCGAAATCTCGAAATGTCAAAATCGGTTTGATCACAATACCTCCCTTATATATGTTGACGGTCGGTAAAAACGTACTTTACAGCTGACACCCACGAATGTTATTTGTAAAAAAAAAAAACAAAGATAAAAACGACATCTATTAATTTAAAACCTTAACTACATCTTGGTTGCATAAAATACGTGGCTATAGTCGGTTTCTTTGCTTTAAGCAGAACTAGATTTTCCAATTTAGTAACTATTACCGATTGATTGAAGCTTTTGATCATTTTGTTTAAGAATAGACAACTCCAATAAATAAAAAATTAGCTAATGACAACTTAAGAAAATTTAAATACCATTTAATTCCGCTGAAAGGTTTGGAACAGCTTATAGCAAACTAGTCATCTGTAAATATAAATATTATTTGTTCTAAATTCTTAAAATAAAAACGATATCTAAACATTTAATGTATAATATAAACAATAATTGTATAAAATACGTGTCTGTAATAATAACATTGTAATAACTGTTTTACTTCCTCAAATAAAACTTGTTATTTGCTGCAAAATATCAAAATTTTCTTTTTTGACACCAATATAACAATTAAATATGTATATATTTAACAATCTGAAGTGAATTAAATAAAATTAATTAATCTAAAACTTACATAAACTTATTTTCTTCCTCATTTTGTGTTTTTTCATAAATATACAATATTAAAACAGCACTAATATGACTTTACACCGTAGTATTTTTTGTTAACTTCATTTTCCAATAAATATAGTAA
Source organism: Liopterus haemorrhoidalis (assembly GCA_963971575.1). Classification (NCBI taxonomy): domain Eukaryota; kingdom Metazoa; phylum Arthropoda; class Insecta; order Coleoptera; family Dytiscidae; genus Liopterus; species Liopterus haemorrhoidalis. The sequence goes on from OZ020623.1 coordinate 17,423,634, forward strand.
TTTTAAAAACTTATGAATCACGAAATATGACTAACACTTGTTAAAATAACTGAAATATAGTGATTAATAATCATTTTTACGTCTTAAATGCACCTATAAAAGGTTATATTTTGTTATTAAAGAATAACTGTAAATAAAACCAGTGTTTCTCAACAATTAGTTTTCTAAAAATTACCTTGAAATATATATTTAAATATATTTAAGATATAAAGATTAAAAAAATTTCTAATTATGTTTTTAGGGTTTTGTAGGTATGACCACCAAAAACTCTTATAACGTCACTAATGTGTCTGTCTGTACAGTAGAAATTCTACCCAAACGGCTTAACACAGAAAGTTGAAATTTGGCATGCTTATACAACTCTTTGAACTACAAATAGGAAAAATAGGAGTTCAAAAAAACACATCCCCAGGTAAATATAAATATATATGTAATTAATGAAAAAATGAATATTTTTTTTAAATTTTGTGTGGGGTACCAAATAAAACTTCTGAATACGTGGATAGACAGGCGAATTTTTATTTTTGAAAACTAATTTTTTTATTGTATTTTCGCCCATCCTACCTTCCAGAGTGGTTGATCTGAAAATCTGAAAAAAATCTCCATAATGTACCATTGATGTCAACCGGAATAGTTTAACAGGAATTTTTGATCAGATTAGTTTTTCAAAGAATATCGATTTTTTTTTTGTGGCGTTGAAAAATTAATGTGTAGTATCAAAAGAAAGCTCTTAAAACGTAGATTAAGGCAGACTAAAGAGTTTTTTAAATTCGTTTCTTTTAACACGATTTTAGTCAAAAAGGTTCTTGTCCCGCCCATTTTTCACGCAGGGGTTCAACTAAAAATCTGAAAAAATTATAAGTATTGTACATTGATCTGAGTCGGAAGCGTATGAGAGAAATTTTTGATCAAATTGCGTTTTTCGAAAATATTGCAGTTTTTGTGTTTTTGACAAAATTAATATTTTTTTTATTTAATGGCTCAATTCTGGCTAATAATGTTACGGGATTTTTTGTATTTATGACTAAAGCAGTATATATCTTCTTTTGAAATTAAAAATATAATATTTTATTTTTTTACAGCTGAGAATCGAGTTCATGTGTATAAGGAGGCTACAGGCGGAGCGCCTACTGTTATAAGCCATGAGTCAACCTATTGTTTGAATTAGTTTAGTTTTTGTTTTTAAGGAATCAAACAAGAATAAATCATTTCTAGTAGTGAAATACTTATAAAACAAATAACACATCGTTAACTCCTTTAACTGGTAAATTAATTTAAGTGCGTACGAAAAAGGAACATTTATAAAAACGTTGAAATAATTATGTGGTCATAAATCTTTATAAAAAAATTATATGGATATGATCAAAATATATAAATAAATCAGGACTTCGAACCGGAACTGAACCGAAAACCGAAAAAAAGCGTTATTTTTGTCGGAACGAAAACCGGAGCTGAACCGAAAAAAAAATATCGGTTTATTTCGGTACATATAATGCTTATGGGAGTGAATCTAAAATACATTTTATTTAAGATTATTTTTTAAATTGATGAGCAAAAAAAAACGGGGGGGGGGCGAACGCCCAGAACCCCCCTTCATGCAGCGATCTTGGTAGGATTATTACAAAATAAGGAATAAAGTGTTCTTCTAAATTATAGTAGAAAATAAATTTATAAAACAAATAAAAGCATTTAAAAATTTATCACTCGGAACTGAACCGAAAACCGAAAAAAACCGTTATTTTTGTCGGAACGAAAACCAGAACCGAACCGATATTTATTTTTTTAATTGAACCGGAACAAAAACCGAAACGACAAAAATAACGATTCAAAGCCCTAAAATAAATTTTTAAAAAATCATTCCAGTGACGTAGATTTTATTAATTGTACATTTTGAGAAAAATCATAAAAAACAAGCAAATAATTCAGTCAAATGTTTTTTTGGGTGTGATAAATGCCGAAACATGATACAGCACAAAGTCCTACATCACATTCCTTGCAGTACACTCTTCTCTCTCTTCTATTTTTTTCCCCATCTTCGTCAGTTCTTGTACAACAAATTCGACACTTTCTTGTGCGTGTTTAATTTTTTCAGTAGGAGGTATATGACTGGGAAAATGTCCAGTAAGTCGTACAGGATATGGTTATTATCACTGTTATTATTATTGTTACTAACTATTTAGGTTACTAACTATTTACTAACTATTTAGGTTACTAACACTACTATAGTCGGATTGCTGATAGGTGACTGTTCGTTCCTACAAGTATCGATATACAATACTATATGCTTTCTCTGCCTATATCATTATAATTATTTGCATACCCATAGTAACGTATAGTGACGTATAGTTGACAACTAACCTTCCAAATTATTTTAATAAAAAACAAAGCATTTTTTTAAAAATTATATTGTTTTATTTAAAAAAAATGCTTTGTTTTTTATTAAAATAATTTGAAAGGTTAGTTGTCAACTTCCGTCACTAACCTTCCAAATTATTTTAATAAAAAACAAAGCATTAGAAAGAAACGGCATAATTCGTAGATATCTTTACTAATTAGCGAGCGAAAATAAATTCACAGCAGTACTTAAACAAACAAAATTATTAATTTTAAGGTAATAATTATAAATAAGGAAAAACGTATACTCATACGTAAATTTTTGATTATAATTTGTTGTTTAATTAAATTAAATTTTTATGTTTCCCCTAAGGACAAAGTAATAAAATATTAGGTAAAAATATATTTATTCATATAATATATTGCTACAAGTTGTACTTAAATGTTTATTTTTATTTTAAAAAAATTAGTCACTGTAATGCATGATATCGTCGTCATCTGAACTATCTCTGTCATTTCTTGTATTTATTATTATTGGATTAATATCATCAACAATCCCTTTCCCACCATTCATTTATTAAATTTTCGATTTTTTTAACAGATTTTGCCCAAATTTCACAACTAATTTGATTACAGGCTACTTGCCACATTTTCAAAACTTCGTTATAACTATATCCGTTTTGACCAATATATCTATCATAATAATTTTTTGTTATACCCCAAATTAGTTCAATGGGGTTAAACTGGCAGTGATATGGAGATATAATCTTAGTACTTCATGACCATACGTTTGTGCTAATGTATCAATAAAATAAACTGGTTCAGATTTTAATTTCCTTCGTTTTCTCGTGATTTTGTTAGTGAGAAGTTCAGATTTATTACATTTTATAATTCTACGAATTGTTGATTCCGAAATCTTCAAGACAACTGCTACTCTTTGATGGACACAAGATATTCCAGCAGATTTAAAATTAAAGTATGTGAATTTAATAATTGGCCGCAAGCTCTATTAATTAATATTATTAACAGACACTGACAGCTAAGACAAATAACAAAAAACATTTTTAAAATCGCTGAAAAATGGTAACTAGATTATTATATAAATGCACTACTTGATACATACATGTAACAGTCAACTATCAACAATCCGACTATATAGTCTGTCAAACCAAAGATTTCCCATCAAGGCCATCTATAAGCTGTCTGGTGTTAGTTTAAGGATAAACCATTGGCGGCGGGATATAACACTGTCAAACCGGGACCTATTTTATTAAGATTCTAATTTATGTTGGAAATTTGAAAGGTTATATAAAATACCAAACTATTAAATATAACAAAACATTATTAAAATTATACATTATTCGGCGTCTTATTACATTACAAATAAAAATTTATGTGAAGTGTTCACACATTTCAGGGTTTCGCAGGTATTTAGTAAGTGAATGATGATTATTTGGGATGCCAAAACAAGTTTTATGTTAAAATATTTTTTTATTAATTTTAATTCGAATGCCTAATACCATTATTTGGGTTTCTAAATATTTGCAGTATTTTTTTTTATATAGAAAGGTTCATTAATATTTTAAAAATTGCGCCTATGGCTTCCATTGGTTGTTATAAGTTCCGTCCCTCTGATTTCGTGTACATTGAAACAGAATTAAATTTTAATTTAAACAATTTCCACTGGTTATTAAATTTACGCTTTTAAAAATTAAATGCAACATCTGCCAAAATATAACTAGAATTTTGACAAAATAATTTAAACAAAATAAAAATGCAAAAAAAAAACAGAAAAAAGAAATATTGACGGGATTCGAACCGTAGTTCGAACGTTTTCGCTTCGTAAGTTGCAATACTAGGCGATAACGTTACCACTGGACTAAAGATGTTCACTCGTTTACCGTCTTAAACAGCGGATTAAATATTTTACATATTGTAGTTAAAAACACAAAAAATGCGTTATTTTCTGAAAACATAATCTGATCAAAAATTCCTGTTGTACTATTCCGGTTCACACCAATATACATTACTTAGATTTTTTTCAGATTTTTAGTTTAAACCATCTGGGCTACAGAATGTGGGACAAATTTTTTTTTGTACAATTTTGGCAAAAATCGCGTCAACATAATTTATTTTGCAAAAATAAAATTTTGATTTAATCCACGTACCAAGGGCTTTCATTTAATACCCTACACAGAATTGTAAAAAAATATTTTTTTTTGTATATATTTTTAGGGGGATATGTTTTTTAGATGTTTTAATATTTTTCCTCTGTGCGGGTCAAAGAGTTGTATAAGCATGCCAAATTTCAACTCTCTAGGTTTAGCCGGTTGGCTACAATTTTTACCGAACAGACAGACAGACAGACAGACAGACGACAAAATGACAGTATAAGGGTTTTTTGGTCATACCTACAAAACCCTAAAAATGATAGATAAATAAACACAAACAACACGAAAACTTCAAACTTACAAAAGCCAGAATTTTACCAAAACGACCCCTATAAAATAGCTAGTTTGAGACTTCGAGACTTCGCCGATAGAGTATGAAATTTAAGCTAGCAACAACGACATACGTATCGAGAAATTTTATCAAGAATAGAAAATAAACTAGAGTACGTTCAAGTTAACTTCATCACAGGCGGATATTACCAGTTCCCTTGCGCAGAAACCAAATTTCGTCCATTACGTTATCAACAGTTAGCTTAACACATTTCAGTGGCGTCACTTACTTTGATTTGTGTTTGACTACGCGTATTGTGCGATGTTGTTTGTTTATTTCCGTTATTATTATTTATTCCTCGTACGTTTCAAGGTATACCGTGTACTAAAATGAGTAAAAATGTATTTGAAATACATGATTTTGTGTGTTTAGTTTCCACAACAATTGTTTAAAACCCTAATGTACGTCAATGTGATCAGCTGTTTTCTCGCGCAGAATTGATGACGTAATTTATGATACCCTGTGATGAAGTTAAGACGAACGAGCTCTAGACTTAGGTATGTCCAGGGCTTCGAACCGTTATTTTTTTCGTTTCGGTTTTCGTTCCGGTTCAATTAAAAAAATATATACCGGTTCGGTTCCGGAAAAAATAACGGTTTTTTTCGGTTTTCGGTTCAGTTCCGAGTGATAAATTTGTAAATGCATGTATTTGTAATAGAAATTTATTTTGTACTATAATTTAGTAGAACATTTTATTCCTTATTTTGTAATAATCATACCAAGGCCGCTGCCAGGGGAGGATTCTTGGCGTTCACCCCCTCCCCCAGCGAAATAATAGAAGCGCATTTTTTTACTTATCAGTTAAAAAAATTACGATTTTTTTTCTGCTCATCAGTTCAAAAAATAATCTTAAATAAAATGTATTTTATATTCACTCACATAAACATTATCTGAACCGAAATAAACCTATATTTTTTTTTCGGTTCAGTTCCGGTTTTCGTTCCGACAAAAATAACGGTTTTTTTCGGTTTTCCGTTCAGTTCCGGTTCGAAGCCCTGGGTATGTCTGTTCTTCTTTCCTCTTACTTTTTTAGATTTCGACTTACGTCTTAATGGCTTAATAAAAATTAAGCCATTTATCAATATATTACTTATTAATTTAATGGAGATACGAAATATCTTATATATACAGAATAAAATACAGAAATACAGAAAAAATTCCTGGGATTTTTTAATTTTTATTTTATTGTGATAAAATTTTCGCAAATTATTTAAATTTGTTTTGAAGAAATTAAATGGAAACTCTTAGTACTCAAATAGCGTACTAAAATAGGTCATACCACCCGCTTTGTAAGTGTGGGGTCGTATGAGCAAATGATTTTTCAAAAAAATTCTTGACCATTACAACCATAACCTGAATGGGCCATATTCAACCTTCTATTAAATGAGTACCTGCATCTCTGAATTAATATTTGGGCAGATGGGGCGCGCTTCAGAGGGCCAGTAAAGCCAGCGGTCTCGGCTACCGTAAAAGGTAATCGTTATGCCAGAGAGCGCTAGTCGCAACCTGACAACTAGGCCATACGAAATAATAAAAAAATACTCAAATAAAAGTGATTATCAAAAAAATATTCTTACACATCCTGCATTCTGTTGGCTTCTTACACTTATTAAATACCACAAAACTCTGAAATATGTGATACTTCACACCAATTTTTATTTTAAAAGTCGTAAAAAAAAATATATATTTACCTTTAACTAATGAAGAAATCGTCTGTGATGATATTGTTGGAACGCTGGTAACAATCGGACCAGAATCAATCTTTGGAGAAACTTTCACTGACTTCCTTGTACTTATTAAATGTGAAACGATATTTAAACTCTTATTCCTAACAACTTTATGTTCGTTAACATTACTCTTCTTTATGTTTTCATTCCCCGACCACGTACCACCTAACAATTCAATGAGATCGACATCGTGTTCCAATCGCCCAACTCTCTCCGATATAGCTCTTGGTTTTTCTTTATATTCCAAGTTTCGTAACTCAACTTCTGTAATATTAGGATCAAATACTGGATAGTTTGATTCGTATTTTTTGTTTATCGTAGATAGGAATGTTAATACTGGTTTTAATTTGTCGAGAGATACGAATAGACCTGTTCCCGGAAGTGCGTTGAAGTATCGTGTACCAGCGTAAGAACCATCGAAGCTTGTTAGTTGACTTTGGCTCTGAAAATTTTAATTTTACTTGAAATATCATATATCAAAATTAATATATGTAGTTTGATTGTAAAAAAATGAATATGAATGATTTGTTTTAATATTAATTTGAACAACTTACAGGTTCTAACTTAAAGCAAAATATAATATGTTGTGTAACAATTTAAAGTGACAATGAACTTATATATTTTTAAACCTAAAATACAGTGGCGTGGGTAGGGTTGCCAACCGTTTTCTTTTGGGCCGGGGACTCCGGCCCAACTAACATTTCTCCGTGCTCCGGCCCATATAATAAAATATGTAAAATAATATTTTGGATATAAAAACGTATATTGCGCTGCAAACTTCTTATAAAAGTGCGAGTTTCAAAAAAGTGCACCGTGCAATGCTAAGGCATGGATATAAACATGCTTTACGTGAGCGCGATGTTCGCGGGAGCGCTTTCGACCCGATTCGTTTGTTTTCGTTCTCGAATGTTATGTGTGATCCAGGGGTGTTTCAATAGATAGGGGAAAAGAGAAACACGTGTAAGTGGCGCCTGCAGGCTTGAAGGGGTCAAACTAAAAATGCTTAAATTCACTCTGCACATGCTCCTGACGATAATAATATTGTACAATCAATTGGTTGGGTAGGGGGGGTACAAATTTACAAAATACGAACAATCTTAAGAGATACAAATTATCAAAGAGAAAAAAAAGGCATCCAGGTTTTCAAAAAAAAAAATGATAAAAAATATGAGCACCCCCCCCCCAGAAAATCTCCGGCCCAGCTCTGTAAGAAAGTTGGCAACCCTAGGCGTGGGGTCGACGGAAGCATTTATTTCCACGGAAATATTGTTTTGTGAAAAATCTTTAGCTAAAGTATAATTTTTCTACTTCTGTTAAAAATGCCTGTTTATGGTGAAAGTTAAAAATAGTAAAAATCATGAAAAAAAGTGCCATAACATGTCATTTTTTCACACTTGTCATAAGAACAATACAAACTAATGGGTTTAGACAAACCACGGCTGCAAGTACGCATGTCATGGACGTCATATACTATAGACCAGCGTTTCCCAATCTTTTTTCATGACGGACCGGCAAGCGACCTAGAAAAAATTCGCGGACCGGCAAGTTTAGAAAGTAATGTGTATCGCAAGTTTTATTTTTTATTGCACTAATTACAAACACAAAAAATCAACAAATAAAAAATCACATATAATTTGTGAAAAAAGAAACAAATTATTACTTAAGCAATTAACAGATTAAGGACCGAGATTTTCATCTCAAAATTAAGTGGGTTATAATTTATTAGGCGAATACTTTCATAATAAAAAAAAATTTCGCGGGCGGCTGGGAAACACTTCTATAGACTATAGCATTCAAAGTTTTTAAACCAAACCCACGTGGAGACGAAAGGAATATTAGCCACTGTGAGTATAGCAGGAATAATTTACATTTATTTCTTGCAATTCTTGTCAGCAAACTATTGAAGTAATAATAATTCGTCTTATAACAGTCAACTTCGTCTCTGGAGGTGATGTTGGCTTCACAACAAGGCGCATGCTCTCAGTCTGTGTTATATGACTTCATTGTTATCGGTAGAGTCCGAAGAAGAATAAGAGAGTGTTTTGAAAACAATTTAAATCAATTTAAAATTTGTGTTTAATTTTATTTATATATAAGTGATTGAGAATGAGATGAAAAATGATATAAAATAAAATCAAAACAATAATTACTCTAACCAAAAGCTCCAAACCAAAGAAACTTCCAGCTCCCATTGCTTGAACAGGTCCAATATATTTAATAATACCCATGTAATAAGTCTTATTATGTAATACTTCTACACTCGTTCCACTTTTCATCGAAACTAACTGATCACACAAGGATGTATTCATAGCTAATTCACTTCTAATCATCGGTGAGGGAATAGCAATCAACATTGGCCACAAACTCTCCGCAACGGGTGTAAGTTCATTTTGTTTACAACAATAATTCGATTCTTCGAAAGATGAATATGTTTTATCCAAAAATCTAATTGTAACATTTCCGTTACCTAATATATTTTCAATTTTAACAACGGTTCCTAATAATGCAGTTCGTTGTTCATTTACTCTTGCGGTATTCATACCATGTACTAAAATATTAACTTTTGTCACTGCAAATTTATTATCTTTTCGACTCATTTTGTTGGTTTCTTCTGTTTTAAAATTAAATTACATTAAAACATAACCTTAATCTGTTTTCGTCGATTAAAATTAATTTGTTGTTGTCATTGTACTTATATTGCAATTTATTGTTGAATAAAGTATATAATTTGTTGTTTTACACATTTTTATAATTTTTACTTGTTAAAACTTGTTATATTGCGCAATTTTATTTTGGTTGACATTTATTAGAAATACACATTTTATACAGTGTTTCCAAAAATGTTAGAAACAGGTGGTCATTTTAGCTTATTTTTTTAAATAATCTTATGTGTATTAAACAATATACGCAATAATAAAATGAATACACCTTAGATAAAACGTAAAAGATACTATATAAACTTATTTATTTATTTTATCAAACAGATAAGATAAAAATGAAATAATTTATTACAGTTTCCCGCCAAGTCTATCCCAAATGTTTATAAGGAACTAAACGGGATTTTAATTTACTTGAGTTATCACGAGCACACTTTTTAACGATTGAATCAGGCTTTTCTTTAATAAAATGGTCAAAAGCAAAATTATGTTCTTCGATAAATAAATTAAATTAAGTTTACCTGTTCCAATGGTCTTCTCATTGTTCATTGACGGAAGAAATTCTATAATTGTTTTAAATTTGTCTAAAGTAATAAATAAACCTTTCCCAGGATCGGTTACAAAATATTTAATTCCGAAATACGATCCATCACAATTTGTATACTGATTATGATTCTAAAAAAATTCATAAGAAAAATTTAAGTTAATATGGAGAATACAATTCGATAACTCTCGAAATAATCATCGGATCAAAAATTCTTGTAGTATTATTCCGATTCATATTAATATGCATAATTCAGAATTTTTTCAGATTTTTAAATTAACCCGCTTGGATTATAAATTGCGGAACTAGCTTATTGCATTATAAATTACGGAGCGGCTTTTTTACACCAGACATGAGAACTGGAACATTCGCTACGCTCGTGTTTCAACATGTCGTATGTAAAAATAAAAACAGTTGTTTCATAAAAAGACACGCTATCTTAGCCATAAATACAAAAAATTCTTAACATTATTAGCCATGAATTAATTAAATAATTATGTCAAAAACACAAAAACTGCAATATTTTTCAAAAACGCAATCGGATCAAAAATTTTTACAAGTACATTTTTGGCTAAAATCAAATTTTAAAAAACTACTATTCGTTCCATAATCGGTGTCCTAAGAGCTTTCTTTTAATACCACACAATATTTTTTTTTTAAATATTTTTTCGATCGACGGCACAAAAAAATCGACATTTTTTTAAAATCTTAGCTGATCAAAAATTCCTGTTGAACTATTCCGGTTCCCATCAATGTTCATTATGGAGTTTTTTTTCAGATTTTTAGATCAACCTCTCTGAGAGGTAGGGTGGGGGATAAAATATTTTTGACATATTTTTGGCAAAAATCCCATAAAAGGAATTGATTTTTCAAAAATTTGTTTGTTGATTCTCTCATAAAGAAATTTCATTTGATATGCCACTCAAAATTTAAAAATATATATAAATTTTTTTATTAAATACATAATGGTTTATATTTATCTTGCGATGTGTGTTTTTGAACTCCCAGTATTTTTCATATATGTGGGTCAAAGAGTTGTATAAGCATACTAAATTTCAACTTTCTATGTTATGCCGTTTGGCTACAATTTCTACGGTACAGACAGACACATGAGTGACGTTGAAAGGGTTTTTTGGTGATCATACCTACAAAACCATAAAAAACAGACTACAAATGAGTACCCGGTACATCTTAAAACATAATTCAAGATTTATTATACTTACAGTAATAAATAGTTCTAAACCAAAAAAAAATCCAGGCCCTAATCTAAAAACAGGACCTATATACTTTAAAATTCCCATACAATACACCATGCTATGTAAAACTTCAACAGAACTTCCAATTTTTAAACCAATCAGCCAATCACAGATGTCCTTATTTTGGGCTATTTGAACTCTAACAGTAGCTGAGGGAACGGATAATAAAATTTTCCAAACACACTCTTCTATAAATACCAACGCACTGACTTTACAACAATAAATTCTTTCTTCAAATTTGGTGTTTGTTTCATCCAAAAATCTTATTGCAACAATGCCATTTTGTTGTCTATATTCGATTTTAATGATTGAACCCATCAGAGATATTCTTATATTATTTATTTTTGTACTATTTATTTCGTTAACTAATAGATTCACTTTTGAAACTGCGTATATTTTATTTTCCATATTTAATTGTAAAAACTAATATTTGTTAGTAGTAAATTTAATAAAATTAATGAAATATTGAGATTAAAAACATAAGTTATTGTTGAATTATCAATAAGATAAGATATTTTAGATATCAAATAAAGTACAATATAAGCGCCAAGAAATTTAAAAAATAATTTCATAATTTTTACAAACTGAATTAATTGTTACCAATACAGGTAGAACTCGATATACGCCGCAGTTTCGTTACTAGGAGAACTGTTGAATTTTGTAACAATGACCTGGGGTTACCAGCAGAGCCGACGTGAGGGTCTGCGGCGCCCGTAGGCAAGATTTAATTGAGCGCCCCTAAGTAGGGTGCAATTAGCTTTTTTCGAGATCTTCCCTTCTAAATTTGATCTAAAACAAAAAAGGTCCTTACTTTTACATTTTAAGTGAAGACCTAAAAAAAAAGGTTCTCACTTCTCAATTTAAAGTGAAGACCTAAAAAAAAAAGGTCCTCACTTCTAAAATTACATTTCACTACCTTACTTTTATATTTATTTGGCCATTTAGCACCCTTTCGAATCTCACGTCAGCGCCCCCTTCGCAGTGAGTGGCGCCCGAATGCACCGCATGCCTTGCATGCCCGTCAGAGCCGGCTCTAGTTACCAGAATTCAAAAAGTCCAAAAAAAAAAACTGTAGAATTCATTAAATTAGTCATATTTGACATTTTTAATAGCAATTATATGAGACAACAACTTTGTAAAAAGCCTCTAAACCAGTAGTTCCCAAACTTATTTTGACGCGGAACCCCAATAATCTGTAATTAGAGATGGGAATTTCGGGTCAGTTTGCGGAACCGGATTACTGGAGGTCGTTCAGTTTGCTGAGCCGGCTCATTGATCCGGCTAAGTAAACCTGTTCTCGAGACACAGGTCGGTCAGTTGTCGGTCGTTCGTTTAATACGGTTGTTGGTTTACAATATGTAGGTAGAACGTAGCTCAGCGGAACCGGTTCTTATTTATTTATTTATTGAATGGGGAATTAAACAGAGATTTGACTCTCCTAGTAATTTCCCATGGAGTTACAATGTGTACATTTAGAATTTACATACATTTATATAAGAATAATATATCATATTTTTAACATTAAGAGCTAAGCTAAGTTATAACTTGTCTCACTTCAGACTTAAATTGTGAGAAGGTAATGAAGAAAATATCACAGCCCCTAAAATGTTGATCAAATAGAATCATCATTCTATTTAAAGGTGAATTCATTCCGGCGTTTGTAGTTATATTATTGATATAGAATGTATTGTTTTGTCGTGAGTTCATTCTGGGTACATTAAAATTAATAGTTTCCAGTACATTATGGCAGTCGATCATCTGGTTTACAATTTTATATACAATGTACAAGGTGTTTCAAAAGAAATTTTATATTTAGTGGATCGATAAAAAAAAAAAAAAAGTAAGCCGTATATAGAAAAAATGTTTATTAATTATTAAAATACACTTTTTGGGGATTTATTTCTTAAAAATAATATCGTCTAAATGTAGACCCTCGCGTTCTCGGCACTCATTTAATCGAACAGTAAAATTACTTATGACGTCTCGGCAGGTGGACTCAGGGATGGCTGCCATTTCGTGACGGATATTTTCTTTCAAATGCGCCAGTGAAGTCGTTTTATTGGCGTAAACTTTAGATTTAAGATAACCCCATAGGAAAAAGTCTATAGGGGTTAGATCTGGACTGCGTGGAGGCCAATTTATGTCACCTCTCCGGGAGATCAATTTGCCTGAGAAAATTTCACGAACACGTGGCAGAGACATATTGGACGTGTGTGAAGTTGCTCCGTCCTGTTGGAACCATGTTCTTTGGTTATAGCCAGGAAAATTTTGCAGTTCAGGTAACAAGAAGTTGTCTAACATCTCCACATAACGCTCTGAATTCACTGTAACTGCACGCCCCCTTTCGTCTTCAAAAAAGTAAGGGCCGATAATTCCTCGCGTCGACATCGCAGCCCATACGGTCACTTTAGGCGAATGTAGGGGTTTCTGATGTTTGCGTTTCGGATTCGTTGCACTCCAGCAGCGGCAGTTCTGCTTATTTACGTGGCCATTAAGATGAAAATGAGCTTCATCCGAAAACAAAATGTTGGTAAACGTTGAAAATCGCTCAATCACCTGATTTAGGAAATTAAGCCTCTGACTGGCATCTTGGGGCTTTAATTCTTGCACCAATTGAATTTTGTAGGGGTGCAGCTTTAGGTCTTTGTGCATAATGCGATGTAATGATGATCTATGCACATTTAAAGCACTTGCGCGCTTCCGAATTGAAAGGTTCGGGTCGTCCCGAACAGACTGATTAACATTCTCCACGTTTTCTACCGTTCTTGATGACCTAGGTCGCCCGGATTTTGATTTATTCAGCGTTGTACCAGTCTCTTCAAACTTTTTAACCCAATGTCGAATGAGAGGAATGCTTGGCGCATCATTTAAGTGGCGAAAACCTCGAATACTGCAGAATTTTCTACGCGCTACAGTCGCCGAATCACCGTTTTTGTAAAACTCTCGCACGCGTAACGCGCGGTCTGCTCCCGAGAAACGCTCCATAGCGACTGAATTCCCAAGAGCCAGGCTACCGATTGACATAACCCCCGCGCCCCTCGGATACGTTGCGTTCACGCAGTAAGCTAAATAAATATAAAATTTCTTTTGAGACACCTTGTACATATCGGACTGAATACGGCGTTTTACCAAGCTTACTAAACTATAGCGAGTGAGGCGATCATCATAAGTACTCGGAATATTATTTCTATGGAATTTGAAATCAAGATATTTGGTGAATCGTCTCTGCACTGATTCTATTCTGTTTATATGAACCTGATACTGTGAGGACCATATTGTAATAGCATATTCCAGGCGAGTAACCACGAGGGATTTATAAAGTTGAATGAGGCTAGTAGATTTATTAAATTCTTTGCAAGTCCGGAATATGAAACCCATAGTTTTAAAGGCGGATTTAGTGGTTAGGTCAATATGAATGTTAAATTTCAATTTATTATCAAAGTACACCCCTAGGTCTTTAACAACCTGCAGTGGTTTAAGAGTAACACCTCCGATCGAGTACTGAAAAACTGGGTTATGTTTCCTGGTGAAGCTGATGGAGTTGCATTTATCTAGGTTTAAGAAGAGTTTGTTATTAGAGCAGTATGAATGAAAATTACTTAAATCTGAACTAAGATCTAGACAATCCTGGAGTGTGACAATATTTTTGTAAATTTTTAGATCATCGGCATATAAGATGAAATTAGAATGGTGAAAGCTTGATGTTATGTCATTTAAAAAGATAATAAATAAGATCGGGCCAAGGTGGGAGCCCTGTGGCACACCTGAAGTTATTTCAACAAAGGTGGATACGCAGTTGTTAATAGCAACAGCTTGGCTACGGTTTGATATATAGGAATCAATCCAGCGGAGAAGATTACCGTGAATGCCTATCGAGCTTAGTTTTGAAACAAGTAAACTGTGGTTAACTTTATCAAAGGCTTTCGTGAAGTCCGTATATATGACGACATGACGACCACTTGTCCCCCTATATCCAGTTTCGAATTGAGGTATCCACTGTACACTAGTAGATTTGATAATGTGGATCTTTTGCCGCAAAAACCGTGCTGTTGCGGAACTATAATGGATTTTAAAGAATTAGACAGGAAGGTAGTGATAATGCGCTCGAATATTTTACCAAATATCCTTAATTTAGAGATGGGCATATAATTTGAAATGTTATTGATGTCACCATTTTTGTGTATCGGGGTTATGAAAGCCTGTTTCCATTTCGCTGGAAATATACCACTAGAAAGCGATTTATTGTAAATGATACATAAAGGTTCGCTTAAAGTGGCACTACAATTTTTAATAAAAAAAGGTGATATGCCATCGGGGCCATATCCTTTATTTACATCAATTGAATTTAGAGCTTTTACAATATCAGGTTTATGAATAAATTTTAGGTTAATAGTGGTGGGTGATCTTTGAAGGTAGTCTACATGATGTAATGAAGTTGAGGGTTCAAAATTAAGGTGAAAGATTTTATAAAATAAACCACAGACATCAGGATAATTATCCACACGTTCATCAACTAAGTACATATCTTGGGGAATACGCGAGGTATTTTTTTTTGTAGATATTAAATTCCAGACATTTTTTGGGTTATCCTTTAAATTATTTTCTGTGGAATTAATCC
Source organism: Liopterus haemorrhoidalis (assembly GCA_963971575.1). Classification (NCBI taxonomy): domain Eukaryota; kingdom Metazoa; phylum Arthropoda; class Insecta; order Coleoptera; family Dytiscidae; genus Liopterus; species Liopterus haemorrhoidalis. The sequence continues at coordinate 17,439,272 of OZ020623.1, forward strand.
ACCAATCATCAGTTTGGATTTCGAAAAAATTTATCAACGATTCAGCAAGCCCATAGAATAGTAAATCAAATAGACAAGAGCCTTGAAGAGAAGAAATATTGTGCTGCCGTATTTCTTGACGTTTCGCAAGCATTTGATAAAGTGTGGCATACAGGTCTGCTTTATAAACTAAAAAATCTCCTATCCAGCAATTATTACTTTCTTTTTAAGTCCTACTTGACAGATAGAAACTTTTCAGTAAATATAATGATGCCCTATCAATTTACTATCCCATAACATCAGGTGTTCCCCAAGGTAGTGTACTTGGGCCATTCCTTTACCTACTGTATACTGCAGATATACCTGAGACAGACGACACTATGATAGCTGCATTTGCTGATGACGTTGCTCTACTATCAACAAACGACGATCCTAACGAAGTTTCTGCAAATCTTCAAAGATATTTAAACCTTATAAACGATTGGTACAATAAATGGAGAACTAAAGTAAACCAGTCTAAATCTGCCCAAGTCACGTTTACAACCAGACTCAGTATTCAACAATCAACGACATTCCAGTTCCCATAAAAACTGAAGTGAAATACCTTGGATTGCATTTGGACCAACGATTGACCTGGTGTAAACACATACAAGCCAAACGTAAGCAGTTAGACCTAAATTTTGCCAAATGTACTGGCTTCTGGGTATGAAATCAAAATTAACAGTTTCAAATAAAATTTTGCTTTATAAGACCATACTCAAGCCCATATGGTCGTATGGACTTCAATTATGGGGATGTGCCAAGCCGACCAGATTAAAAATAATACAGCGATTCCAATCAAAAACGCTTCGAGCTTTAGTGAATGCACCTTGGTACGTCTCAAATAAAATGATCCATGAAGACCTCAAAATCCCTTTCATCACGGAAGAAATTCATAAAGTTGCCAACAAATACCATGACCGACTCATTGGACATGAAAATGAACTTGTGGGTAATTTAATAAATGACCTCGACAACAGAAGGTTAAAGAGACTTTGGCCAAACGACCTACCGCAACACTGAAGACAGTGATATATAAGGAGAAACGTCACTGGATGTCTCCCTTACATGCCGACTACTTTCATCTCATTTACTTAATACTTGCAATGAAGTAGATTGTAAATTTAAAAAAAATAAAAAAAAAAATAAATAAAATTAATCCAGTCACGATAATCTTTTTTGACAGCTTTCTGCAACCTACGTCGCAAGATTGAATATGAGTTATAAGCTGTCCGCTGACAGTATATCTTCCATTTTTTGTGGTATTTATTTTTTTCATGGAAAATTTTGATTGTTGAGGTTTTATACCAGGTAGGAAATTTATCTGATTTTTTCAATTTTGTGGGTACATTTATATCAATAATATTATTAAGAATGTTATAAAAATTACCAACAGAGTGATTGACATCACGCGAGGAAAGAATTTCAGCCCAATTTTTTAATGATATTGAGTCATTTATTTGATCAAAGTCGGCGCTAAGGAAATCACGTGTCGAGAAATTTACTTTTGAGAAATTAACAGATTTTTTAAAATGATAATTAAATTTTATAGCTTTGTGGTGTAAATCTTCAGTAGTGAGAGGATATCCACAGGATTCGACTGTAATATTTTCCTCATTACATAACACTAAATCTAAAACTTTCTTATTTACATTAACAATATTGTTGAATTGCATGAAACTCGTCAAAGCAAAACAGTCTAAAAACATAGCGGACTTAAAGTCATGAGTTGTTGATGGAGTGACATAACTAACGTTATCACTATTTGACCAGATGATATTAGGCAAATTAAAATCACCTACAAGGACAAAAGTATCCTCAGGATGAAGTATCCTCAGGATGAAAAATAATTGAACTGACATTATCTACAAAAGTATTTAATTTATCGCGATCTGTATAATCCGGGATATAGACACAGCATACATGTAATTTAGATTTTACATTTGGCAATGTCAAAGATATCAAACATCCTCAATTGACTCTGTTTTCCATTGACGCTTTTCCTCAACTTGAATGTTATTCCTAACAGCGATTAAAATACCGCCGACATTTTTTTTTTTTTGATGTGTGAATATCTCTGTCACGCCGAAAAACAAAATAATCATCATCTATAATATAATACCCCAACCTGTGTCCTTGGCTGGGTGGATGCGTGGAAATTGTCTGAAACAATTGAGTGAGGTACCGAAATGTAACGATTATTATATATTAATTTATGTATTGGACAGTAGTGTGCTGTGAATTTTTGTTTTGAGTGTTGACAATAAATTAGTAAAAATGACAGTTGTGTTTTTCATTAAAAAATCACTTCATAATTATTAATTTAGTTGTGAAATACACGGATCGGTTTTTTTACGAAACAAAACACAGTAAAACGTTATCTTTCCGTGATATTCGACATTTTTGATTAAAATTATATTACCAGAAAAATAATTATTTTAAAAAATATTTGGTTTTGATGAAAGTAAGTAAGAAAAATGTGACTTTTTTTTCTTTATTATGATTTTTTCAATGCTTTATTATTTTTTTATTGTTACGCAGTGCCGGCTGTGGGTTTTGCGGGGCCCCGGGAAATAATGCATTTGGTGTCAAAAACTTGCCCTAGCTACTAATAATTGTTAGAAATAAGCCTCGGGAAAAATCTCCGAAGTCCCGACCTCTGAGCCGGCCCTGTTTCTACGATTTCTTTACAATATCCCACTGCAAACTCTATAGAGATGGCAGCACATAACGACTACACTAAAGAATTATCAATGGATCTAAAACAATGGTTTCTGTTTATTTATCACATTAAAATATCATTTACCTTTTAGTTTAGGTTAGATTCACCTTAAAAGCACTATCTTAGGTTATGGTTGATAAATGTTTATTTTTATTTTTTTATAAACCACCTAAAAATAAATTATGTTTTAAAAGTTCTGCACAGTCCCACCTGTTTGGAATCTGTATATTGAACAAATGACGTGTGTGTGACGCATGCGCAGTGTTCAGTGGGATATTGTAAATCTACCCCCAAATGTGAACACAATATATTAAATCGGGCAAACAATTAAATTTTACTGTGCAATAGTTTCTCACGATTTATTTCAAACTGATTTGAGATACAGTGTAAGTACGCTTTATTCCGTGTGTGTATTTTTTCATGTGTGCTTTTTTCCGTGTGCGTATTAATCCGTGTGCGTATTCCTCCGTGTGCGTTTTTTCGTGTGCGTATTTTTATATTATATAAGAAAATGGAAAATTAATTTTAATAAATATATTTTAAATTTAATGTCTTAAATCATTTTTAGTTTTAACATTATAAATATAATGCACTGAGTGAAAATGAATCATTTTCCCATCTTAAAAAGTTAATGAATAAATAATTCGGAATAATACTCATTATTTGTCCAGTTTTTAATAATAGGCGAAGAGTTGATTCAATTTGAATTGGATGAAGTTAGGCGTATGGATAGAGAAAGAAGTCTGAGGTGCCGAACAAGTTCCACATTAAGGTAATGATTTGTTTGCCAAGACAGTTGGCAATGGGTCCACTAGTTATTAAATAATTCACTATTATGAACTCCATCATTTAACCATGTTTCAACCAAGCAGATAACGTGATAATCAGGTATAGTAGAGTTACAGAAAATATTATTTACTTTGGATCGTAAACCACGAACATTTTGGTAATAACAGTTTATTGTGTTAATGGACTTATGCATGATTAAGTATTTTTATTAATATATAAGAAAGTAAAAAATAAAGAATAAAGAGGAGTAAAAAGTAAAGAAAAACAACTAAACTAATCTAGCTAATGCCATTTCATTTGTGATCTGAATAATTCTTGAAAAGTCATTTTGCCGTACTAAGATCTTACAGTCACGAACCCACACATACTTATAGTTATTATCACGGCAAAAGTTCTTGGTTTTAAATAGCAAATTTTTATTTTCTACTATGAGATGATCGCTTACAAAAATGGGATTATTGTTATTGAAACCCCTACTACCCCTAGCGGCAGCCAGGAAGTTTTGTTTCTCAATTCTGGAAGTGAATTTCACAATAATCGACTTGGGCTTCTGACCTGGTGATCTTGAGGGGACACGATGACAAGCATCTATGGAGGCGGGGGTTAAAGTAAATCCAGTAACATCCCCGATTTCCTTGACGACACTAATCACGTTTTCTCCATTTTTTTCGGGTACGCCACTGATCTCAATATTGTTTTTACGAGAATACTGCTGTAGATCTTGTATTTGCTGTTTCAAGTAATAATTTTCTTTTTCTACTTCGCTTACTTTAAGCTCCAAATTTTCAATTTTTTTAAAGGCTGTATTGAATTCAGTTATTTTTACATTGAAATTATCGACACTGGCACTACAAAATTCTACTGAATGCAACATATCATATTGTTTTTGCTTAAGAGCATCAAAATTCAGTAGGATTTCTTCAAATTTCGTGGAAATGTTGTCGATATTGCCCAGATGGTCCGGCTTAATTGGTGATGACATTTTTAGATATGAATCGCAAACCAATAAAACACCTGGGGATTCACTAATGTTCACTAAAAACTGGCGGTAGATTGACGCATTTTGTGTGGAACAACTTTTTGCACACCCCGCTACAATGAATGCCTGGGTTGGATCTTGAAACAATGAGTTGACAGGAATCGCAGTAATCAGGCATTTTAATAATTGTAATAACCCCTGATATGTATGCAGCTTGCTTTGCGCTGAGTGATGTTGGTTGCGGACAAACAGAATTCAAAGTTGCCGCTGGTAGACGAGCACGCTGTTTTGCAAGTTTGTACACAGTTCACAAAAGTCCATCTCTAATTAAGAACCAAAAATAGTTTATTATGAAAATTTAGAAAAAAGTAGCAAAAATTTTCCGTATTATAAAAAACTATAAAGGATACTCATATTCAAAATATATATTAACGAATTTTAGGGTTTAATATTGCTACAAAAATGTTCCGTAGGATATATATCACAATTTTCTTTATTTTCATTTTTGACGACAATTATAACGTTAAATTCGCTATTGAAGATTATTGTAACCCCTAAAGCAATACGAAGAAAACTTACTTCAGTGGCAAGAATATTTACTAACGAAAAAAATTGCTCTGATCTATATACAGAGTGATTATTTAATGGCGAGACGACGTCACTGAATTTTACGTGCCTCCTAGCAGAAATACTGGTGAATACTATGACATAATAACCTAAAATTTGATTATGAAGAAAAAAATGCACGCATAATCGCCTGCTACGATGTGTATGAAACGGCAAATTATTAAAACTTCCAGTGACGTCGTCTCGCCATTAAATAATCACTCTGTAGGTATGATTTATAAATCAGGAATAGTCACGGAGTAATTATAATAAATATCATAAAAATTATAATAAATAATTTCGTAAGGTGCAAGATAAAATGCTTCACGTGATCGGCGCTGCCTTTGGCAATGAGTGATTCTCACATGGGCATTTTATGTGGCATTTTCCTGGGTTAGCACAACGGGACACTTATACGTGTTGTTACTAAATGTCTGTACTACCGATGTTTACAAAGAAGTTCGTACTTAAATTATTTGTATAAGAAGCACATATTAATACAATGGTAGATTAAAACAAATAAATATATTTGAATGTAAAACGATTCGTAGCAACCAATTTCTTCTTGAACCGATTTCGAAATGGGCCTGATCTAAGCCGGCTACGACTACTTTTTTTCGGTAGCGAAGCAGCGGGTATACTGCTAGTTCTTCATATTGTAATTGCAATTGTTATTCTCATTTAATCAATGTTCAGTAATGCAAATTAAATCTAGATTAAAGTCATTGGCTATCATTTCTAATGCATCTATTTTATTTGTTATGGACCGGATATTTAAATTCATTATATTTAAGACTGAGTTGATTTTTCTAAAAAATTTTCTCCTAAGTTGTGTTTTAGAATGTTTTGTTTTCAATTTCAAAATTAAAGCGGCCATATGCAACCCCTTTCGGCCAAAAATTTTGACTATATAAGATATTGTCACATAGGTAATCCTAGGTCAGGGTTACGACATCTAGACATTGTGACGGTCAGCTGTCTGATTAAAAACTATTCGTCAGCGTCTGACGTATGTGGCCTGATTACGAAAATGCAGACATCGCATTTTCGTAATGAGGAAATATTTGTCATGACGAATGAATATTGGAACTGGGTTAATTCGTTACATAAAGACCGATAGTCACAAAATATGGAGTTAGTGGAACATAGCCAACTCCGCTGCACGTATTAGTCCAGAAGGTGACGACCACGACACTGACGCCAGATTCTTGTATCGAGAGAGAAGCCAAGCCAGTAGTGACCATGTGAGTGGGAGAAGACTTCTCCAGACTCCTCGACTCCCGGATGGGTAGCCCCCGCCTCGGAGATAGGTCCAAGCCGATCCTGGCCAACACGGGTTGGACCGAAGACTTCCCCAACTCCATGGACCAATTCAAACATTATTTTGTAAATGTGATATACATATTTAATAAATTTGTTATGTTGAACCAGGAGTTGTGTCTCAATCAAACCACCCACGTGACAATATCTTTAATTTCAAAACATGCATTAATTTTGAAATTTTTTGCTCTGGATTTTTGCATCGAGTTAAGCTGAACTTCTGAAACGGTGAATTCTTCTTTTGGCCTATTTGTATTTTTATTAAGATAACTTAATATATTTTCTTCGGTAACTGAGGATTGTACACGTGAGATATACAAATATATAAATAAGGGTTCGAAGATATATTTATAGGTTACGTTTTTAAATAATATGAAAATCGAAATATCTTTAGTATTTATTTAATTAACACTTTTAAGTAATCCTTAATATTTTGTTTTAGCATGCATAATGCATAATGGTGTATTGTTTTGCTCCAAATTGTAACCATTACAGCTACATTCTTAATTGCAAATGTTTTCGTTTTTTGACTGATGCAAATGAAAAACAATAATGGATAAAATAAAAACAACATATTACATACAAACAATCAATAAAACACTATTATATAAAACACTATACATCTGTAAATTAATGATACACACAAGTAAATAAATACATACAGAACTTATAGCAGAAAATTATGATAGTACGCCATTGTCCATAAATAAGGTGTATGTTGATATTTATTAAAATCTCGTTAATTCAATTACATAATATGAATAGAAAATACGAATGAAAAGTACTTCTTTGTATTTTGCGTTTTTGCTCGGCCGCAAACAGTAGAGCTAACCAATTTGACAAGATACCAAATTTCGGGTTAAATGCGTAATTTTATATTAAATTATAAAATAACTAAAAACTATTTTAGTCCTGTCTTTTATTTATAATTTATAAATTATGAATATACTTTAAATTATCCAAATAAATGTTAATCGCTTTTTAATACGAAAACAAAATATTGGCAGCCATTGTGGTCGTTGGAATGATAATTTCCGTCAGAAAAATTTGTATGTATAAATTCATATAACCTCCTTCCTTTAGTCTTGCTATTCAATACCCTGTGTAAACGATATTTTAAATGTTTGAATTCGGTATTGCATATAATGATAATTGATTTATTGTTACAAAAATAATTTGGCAGTTGATTCCTTGTTACATATCTATATGTAGTCTCAAAGGTGGTAAAATAACAATTATCAGTCACAATAAACTAATCATTACTGTTTATATTATTTTTATTGTTCTTTCACAAATAATCAAACAATATTAAAACACATTTATGACAGAAAACGAAGTTCATAATTAAAACCGATATTATAATAGACACGTAGCAATCCCAATGATCCAGACCGATCGCTCAGCTATTGGCATCTGACACTACCGATAGAGGCGCTACTGCATTCACATCATGGCTGACTTTGGTAGGATATTTTTGACAGATTCAATGGTATCTTCATGTGATATTTATTGAAACACACGGGAACACACTCTAAAATGGTCTTTAATTGTCTTTCCACTTCTATGTTCTTAGAAGTGGAAGTTCCCATGCTTGTCACAAACTCGACTATCCTACAACCGTCAGTTTCTCAAAATCTCACTAGAGGCGCTTCAGTTATTGTCAGTTGACAATAACACACTGTTCTACACAGAACACATTAACAGAAGTGCCATCTCTGTGTCAAAATTTTGTTCAACGTAACTAACGCTAACTAGAGATCCATCACGTACTAAATTGAATGAAACCGCGAAATTAGAATGTACTCATATTTATCATTCCAAAAAAATTACAATTGATAAAACATGAATACATTTTCGTTTTACATAAAATTTTAATGCAATTCGAAATTGTAATAAAATTTTATATAAAACGAAAATGTATTCATGTTTAATATTAAAAAGGGGTTATAGAGTAACACATAATATAAAATTGAGCTTTTTATTGTCACTCGTACATATATAATAATAATAATAATCTAACATACATAATCATATAATAGGTACATAAATAGCATAGTTTAGATGTCGGCAACCTTTATAAAGCAAAAAGTATTTGCCAATATTTGCAATAAATCGAATATTTCAAATATCAAACATCACCAACAAAAGTGAAATATACTATATATATAAAGTCTGATTTCAGCTGATGGGCCAATTTTTCCTAATTAATATGTTATTGATATCAAATATTTCAAATATCGAACACATCAAAAAAAAAGTAAAATATACAATACATACAAGTTTGATTTCAGCTGATATTTCCTAATTAATATATTATTGATCACTTAAAATTCTTTGCACCACAGAACATTAAACACACCACGTGCAAGTCACATTCACAATAGCTGCCATATTTAAATAGATAAGATTTAAAATTCCAGTTTGTTGAGTATTCAGTGGTGGTGGGTGGCGAGGGGGTGTCCAACACAACTGCCTCCTGGTGGAAATTGTGTGCTACACTCATCAGATAACCGCCACATGGTTTTGGCAGGGTTCGAAATTTTTGTATACCGATGACACAGGCGTTCTAGTATCGCCTTGTTTTTTCTGATCGGTTGATCTTGGTTCTGCTAGCACTAAGGCTGCTGCGTCTGCGCTTGCGTATCCTGATAAAACTATGTTATTCTCCGACATATATGCAGGGTGTTTGTTTGAAACGGGGCACCCCGAAAATCTCCTTTATTTGTAAAGATACAAAAAATCTTCAGAACAAAAGTTAAACTAGACAAAAAGGCCCATCTAAAGGTTACTATAAGAATTCTGAGGCATTTCCGGTTTCACCGGAAATGATGTCAACTTTTGATCTAGCATAGGGAATCGATAATTTTATGTATTTTTGCCTAAAAGTACATTAAATTAGCTTTACAATGACACCAAAAATCATATTTTTATGTTAACCATTTCAAAATGGCGACCATTTATTTACAAAATAATAATCAACATAAGTTTTACAAAATTGAACGTAGCAAGCTTTGAAAACAATAAAAAAAGAAACAAAATATCTCTAAAATAAACTGTTATAAGAATGAGAAAATGTGTGGACAATAATGGTGGTTTGATAGAACATTTGTAATTTTTTTTTTTTGTAAAATAATTCTAAAAAGTAATAGTTTTTTTTTCTAAATAGTCAAATAGTTTATTTTAGAGATATTTTGTTTCTTTTTTATTGTTTTCAAAGCTTGCTACGTTCAACTTTGTAAAACTTATGTTGATTATTATTTTGTAAATAAATGGTCGCCATTTTGAAATGGTCAACACAAAAATATGACTTTTTGGTGTCATTGTAAAGCTAATTTAATGTACTTTTAGGAAAAAAATATAAAATTATCGATTCCCTATGCTAGATCAAAAGTCGACATCATTTCCGGTGAAACCGGAAGTGCCTCAGAATTCTTATAGTAACCTTTAGATGGGCTTTTTGTCTAGTTTAAGTTTTGTTCTGAAGATTTTTTGTATCTTTACAAATAACGGAGATTTTCGGGGTGCCCCGTTTCAAACAAACACCCTGCATATTATATCCAATTTATAAAAAGATTTAAACAAAAATAAATATAAAATCAATATTTATTTATTTATATCAAAAATACAAAATAAAATAAATAAAAAATGTATTTTAAAGTTCTAGGTAATGAAATATCACATTTATTTAACATTAATTATATTTGTCTAAATTTGCTGAGTATTTTTACAACATATATTAAATATATTTAGATAAAACCATATGAATATATACTTATTGTATTTGGCAGGTCTCAGATTCGGTTTCCGTCATATCGTTAGTGAGTTGTCCACCTTTTAGTACATTGTTGACAACAGCGCGAGCCAAACAGCTTGTACTTTGCAGATAAGTAGCGGATAAAAGGGCTTGGATTTCGTCGCCATCTTTAACATTGTTGTCCTAGAGAAGAACATGTAAATTATTAGTCTAGGAAATACGTAGTTTTCGAAAGAAAGTTTTGGAAATTGGTGCGAATAATAGCTCTTGAGGTGCGTTTTTTTTGCGACTATTTTTTTTTTGCCTTAACTTTGGGATTAAAGAAAAAATCGAAAACACGCAAAAAATGTTTTTTTTTGCCAATATCTCCGTTCCATTGCAAAATTAAAAAAATATATATCTATACTGAATTAAAGAAGAATAAATTCTCTATGATTTAGCTTTCATAAATTTGTTTGTAGGATGAACGGTTTTACCGCTAGAAAGCTGCAAAATTGGTCGGTTGAAGTTTTATTTGAACATATATTTTATTTGACAATGTTTGACAATATTTTTACAACTCTTTTTATTAAGGAAATAATCAAGATGAACGTAAGTGTTGCCTCACCCTGTATATACAGAATGATGGAAATAAAATAGACTCGTTTTTTGGATATATTATATATTTTAGAAACAAAACGTGTTTCTAAACAGTTTTTAGCTTGTTCAGGCGCTAGTACTACAGTAAGATAAACACTGTAATTTATATATTTGCACATGGGTCACGTTAGAATGATTGGGAATAAGAAAATCATGTAGGCCATGGATTACAAAAGTAGCACTATCATTTTAAGCAGTTATTTACCTGTCATTTGAAGTTAAGTTGTTCAAGTTAGTTTAGTTAGAACACAGTTAATTAAATTTTTAAAGTATCTTTGAGAGTCAAAATCTGGAATAATATACTAGCGTCGGCGAATCAATGCAGTTACGTCACACGACGTAACAAACAATTGCATTGTTCCAGACAATACAGTCGTTTGTTACAAAAAAGAAACAGGTTGTCCTCCGACAGAAGTTACAAAAAAAAAATCTTAAAATAATCGTAGAAGACAATAAAGCCATTTATGCGGTAATAGAGTATCAACTTAAGATTGGATCCTCAGTTATTAACAGAATCGCACACGATTACCTATATTTAAAAAAGAAGTCAGTCATTTTAAGTCACATAAATTTTCTAATTTCTAAAAAACGGTAAGAATTTGCCATGAAACTTTAAAGCTCTTAAATAGCGCTCATTAAGCGGGGTACATTATTTTTTTCCAAAAATTGTGACTGGTGACAAAACTTGTATTCCTTTTTACTTAGACCGACTACTCGCTCAACTGATGATGTTAAATTAGAGGAAAGAAGCCCAAGACCGGACAAGATGGGAAATACTAAGGGAGGCCTATATCCAGCAGTGGATTTAGTAACTGATTGATGATAATAATGATGATAGTTCAATATATATGATAGGTATAGTCTACTCCAAACGTTTAAGCGGAACTAAACGGTATTTTTATTTTAAGTTGCCACGAGTTCACTTTTTAACAATTTAAATGGACTTTTGTTAAACAAAATGGTCTAAATCCTCATTCAAAGTTACTAGATTTGAAAATCTAGTTCCGCTTAAACCAGTCAAGCAACTTAAATACAAAAAAATGCTTTGAAAAATAACACATACAATGGAAACTATTAAAGTATGCATGGATAATATTCCTGTAGCTTCATTTTGCTGCAAGTAAATGAAAAATCATAAGTCAAAATTAGTACAAAAACGAACACTATTTTGTTATGTTATGTATAGAATTTAGTATTATTATTTTAATTAATTTTGTGTGGAATTTCGACTGTCAAAATTTTAAGTACCTTAGTACTAGATAAAATGAAATAGTCTTACCTTAGCATGCATAAAAGAAGCATTAGTAATAAGTAGATCTAAATCCAAGGGTTGGTTGAACATCAGCTCGGGGTTTCTTCTTAAAATGGTAGAAACGATGCACAATAATTCTACTACAATTTGTCTATATTCAGGTACTTGGATATGATTCAGCATCTGTCAAGTAAGCATAAAAATATCAATAAAATTCTAAATTCCTAATTAATTAATAATGCTGTAGGTAGGTATACAGGGTGTTTGTTTGACGCCGCATCTCGAATAACTAGGGTGACCAGAAGTCCCGATTTATCGGAATTTGTCCCGAATTTAGCTTATATGTTCCGGTGTCCCCAGTGATGTCTTTCGGGACTATTATGTGTCCCGTTTTTCAATTATACCTAACATCTAGCTTTTATTTCTTATCAAAAATTCATAACATGCATGATTTGTGAACACTTTACATTTAGCTGTGTCTTGTGTATTATTTAAATGTATATATCGCGTCGCGTTCGACGTTCCATTAAATGCGTTTTAAATGCACTACTAATGACGTATTGAGTGTGAGTATTCAGTAGTAGTAATAACATCGTTCTCGTTGATGTCATGTCACCGTGTCATCATTTAAATCAGTGTTCTTCAACCCGTGGTCCGCAGAAAATTCTTGCCGGTCTGCGAAATATTTTGACCGAATCATGTAGATGCACACTTCTATTCACGAGTATATAGCACATTTTTTTACTCGACGCAGAAGCTAACTTTTGTCCGAACCATGATTTATTTAATATTTACTAGCACCAATATAACGCCTTTCGCGGCTATTTTTCATACTTCTGAAGAAACTAGATCTTTGGAATAGTCGCTTACAAGAGGAAGATATAGAACTGTTTTCACTTTTGGAAGAATTTTTGTTTGCTGCTGATGTCGACCAGAAAGTCATATTCAACAATAAGTCAACATTTAAGAGCATTAGCTGAAAATTTTAATAATTATTTCCCTGAAAATGAGGATCTTCGTAAAGGTAACCTCTGGATTAATAATAATCCATTCTTGATAGATATAAAATCCTGTGTACCTGATTCTCGTGAAAAAGAGAAGCTGATTGAGTTGTTTTGTGATGTCACTCTGGTGTCCAGACATAAAATGCAATCATTGTCCCAATTTTGTAAATTGCTAGAAAAAGAAGATCCATCTTTGAGTTTTAAAGCTATGAAATTATTAGTCATTTTTTTTTGACTTCCTATTTGTGCGAAAAGATTTTGTCAGCCATGTAAACAATAAAAACCAAACAGAGAAATCGAATGAATGTTAACGCAGCGCTTCGTCTCTCAGAAACAACTCTGCAGCCACGTATATCAAATTTTCTAACAAAGAACCAGCAGCAGATGTTGCACTAAAAATTGTAATTATATAACTGTATAACATATACCTATATAATAATAAAAATACTATATATATATTGGTTTTTATTTGTGTATTAGCTTTCAGCCGGTCCGCAAAATATTTTTCCTATTTTCACCGGTCCGCGGGGGCAAAAAGGTTGAAGAATACTAATTTAAATTATTTTTGATTTTGATATCACAGTGCAGTACAACTTGTAACACGGTAATAATAATTGGAAATTGAAAAAATCAATATTACGATTATAGAAGTTATTCAAATAATCCGTGATACAATGCAATCGCTTAAGAAACCTATTGAAAATAAATTTATTCCTAATAGTATACTGTAAATATTTTTAAATAACATAGATATTTCAAACGCAGAGAAAGTTGGATTTAAAAAGTAGGCAGAAAAATTGTATAAAACCTCTTTGGTGTATTTAGAAAAAACAACTGAAAACTATGATAACTTCAAGACTTTTAACTGGATGCATCTAAAAAGTATACCAATATGGAACGATGTTTTATCCACATGCCTCGATTTAAATAATATATATATATAAAATAAGTTTATTGTCATAATTTAATGTTACATTTTATAATACATATATTTGCAATTTAGAGTCCCTGTTATTTTTTATGTACAACCTCTTACAAACTAAAATTACCTAAATCTAATTTTTTGTTTTCGATAAAAGATTGAACGTTTTTTAAAGCATAGGGTAAAAATTTGAATAAAAAACCCTATTCATTCCAAAATTATATAAATATATATTTTGAATATTATTATTTTACTATTTACCATATTTTACCTTTTTTATTTAACATTTTATTTAGATGTTTAGCATATACTTTATTGTTTTGTGAACTTTTCTTTTTGTTTTTATTGTACCAATGTTTTTAATCAACTTATTTTCATGAGTGTTTGCTCTTTTGAAAAATGCATTAGTTATTTTTTTTTAATAAATACGTCTATTTTATCGATTTTTATTTCTTGGTGCATTTTTGTAAGATAGTGTACCTGGGATATTTCCCAATAACCCGCAAACATTTATTTTGGATAATCTGTAAGCTATTAATGTTAGTTTTATTAATCATATTCCATGCCGGACAAGCATATGTTAGTATTGGCCTTATTATAGATTTGTATATGAGCAATTTATTTTTAAAATGGAGTTTACTTTTTCTGTTATAAATTGGATAAATCATGTGAAGCATTTTATTTGATTTGTTTGTTATTTGTTTTATATGTTTTTCAAAAGTTAATTTTGTGTCAAGAGTTACACCTAAGTATTTTACAGAATCCTTCAAATAAATAGATTGACTATTTACAGTAATGTGCAATCCTGTTGTATTAGGTCGGCGTTTAGTAAATATAATAAATTCTGTTTTGCTGTCATTGAGTTTTATCTTCCATTTGTGGAAGTATTTAGTAATTTTATAGACGGCTTCATATAGTCGTTTTTCGATTTAAATAAAATTGGTAATGTAATTAATGACAATCAATTCATTGATCAATTCCATGTATTAAAAAATTTCGTCTCTTCGGAACTGGAGAAAAAACAGATCCACTTAGTCAGAAATTACTTGTTGCGATCGATGTGCGAAATTTTTGATTACAGTGACACATAAGGAACAAATGTCTGAGATTGAAAATATGTGCCAATATTTGTTTTCATTGCCAGCACATAATGCCGATGTAGAGAGAGTTTTTTCACAAATAAATAGCCAGTGGAGCAAAGAACGCAACCGTTTGGACGTAGAAACGATGAGTTCCATAATTTGTTGCAATTTTAACATAAATATGACGTGTGCAGAATTCACTAAGTATGCCAAGGAGAACAAAAAATTATTGCAGGATGTAAGCAAAAGCACAAAATATAAATAAATAAAGACATTACACATTATTTTATTATTTTTCTATTAAATATTATTTTTCTATGACTATGTAAATTTTTCGAAATGTTATAATCTATTGTTTCTGTATTTTATCTTAAATTTTTGGAATATTATAAATAAAAAATTAATAAAAAGTAAAAATTCACGTAAATTAATTTTTCTCTTTCATTTTTTGCCAATTCAGAAAATTGTAAAATTAATGCATTATAATGCTTTAAAATACCACTTTAAAAGGTACTATCTTGAAAATTTATAAAACAAGCAAAAATTCATTAAAATATATATAGTTGTATGCAGTATAATTTTTACAACACCCCCCTCCCCCTGCCGGTGTCCTGTTTTGCGATGTCAATAATCTGGTTACCCTAAGAATAACTCCTTTATTTTAAGAGATACAAAAAATTCTTTTCAAGAAAAGTTAAACTATACAAAAGGGCCCACTTAAGAACTGTAATAAGAATTCTGCATCACTTCCGGTTTCAGCGGAAATTGTTTCAACTCTTTATTTAGCATAGGGAATCGGCACTTTAATTTTTTGTATTCATGAAAGTACGAGGGCATATTGAAAACTAATGCCTCCATAGCTATAACTTCATTAATAATTGATATATGGTTTACATATAAATGTGAAATAATAGTATAAACTGTCCTCTACGCACTGATATATACGCAGTAATACATTAACGCCAACGTGGTACGAGTTTTTCAAGTCCGTCACGGAAAAAGTCTGAAGACTTCCCATTGCCCTTGAGATGTTCCTTAAGCTTTGGAAAGAGGAAAAAGTCACAAGGTGCAAGATCTGGGCTATAAGGTGGATGAGACGCACATTCAGACACTGGTCGGCAACTGCGTGCCCGATCATGGACATCCGTTTCAGTAGGATTTGCGTCTTTCACAGTCCTTACCCACTTCCTAACAGTACTCACATCAACACACGCCTCTCGGTAGACGGCACTTAACCTTAGATGGATATCAATGGGCGCTACACCCTCCGCAGTAAGAAATTCAATGACAGCTGGTTGTTTTAACCGCACATCCATGCCGGCCGCCATGTTTAGAACTGTCATGCGCAAACGCGATGTTGCTGAGAATCTTCGCTAGGAGGATTTATTTACAGATACTTAAGGTAAATGGCAAACCACTTTTGACACGGTCTGGCCCGTCATTATAAAAGTTATGGCCATGTAGGCATTAGTTTTCAATATGCCCTCGTACATTAAATGAGCTTTTCAAGGATATTAAAATATCCTACTTTTTTTTAACCATTTCAAAATGGCGAGCATTTATTTACAAAATAATAAAAAACATAAAAATCGTAGAAACTAAATTATAAAAAGATATAACATTATGTAACTAGAAAAAACAATAAAACAAAATATGACTAAAGTTAGTAATAAAATAAGGAAAAATTACAAATGTTCAATATGACCGCCGTTGTTATCCACAAATTTTCTCATTCGTAATAAAAACTCTTCCATTACATTTAGCACGGTATACTCTTGAATTTCCCTGATGGCTTCATACCCTATGTTCTAAGAAGACTTACCTTTACCTTCAGGATAACTTTCTTGGTAGAATTGCTGGGCCCTAACAGAATTTATTCGGCATTCCCCGAATGTCACAACCATATCTGTCATTTCTCCCATTTGAATAACGTACGTAAGTCATAATTACAAACGATTTGTTGTTATCACCTTTAATATCAAACTCGTACTAACAGGCAAGAAAATTTGCAGGTTTTATTTGGTTTTTATATGTAACAAAATCATTTTCAAAGCTTGCTATGCTTAACTTTGTACGATTTATGTTATTTCTTATTTTGTAAATAATTTGTCGCCATTTTGAAATGGTTATAATTAAAGTATGATATTTTGATATCCTTGTAAAGCTGATTTAAAGTACTATCAAGAAATAAAAAAAAAAATAAAGTACCGATTCCCTATGCTAGATAAAAAGTTGAAACAAATTCCGTTGAAACCGGAAGTGATGCAGAATTCTTATTATAGTCCTTAAAAAATATTATAGTTATTCGAGGTGCGGCCTTTCAAACAAACACCCTGTATAAGTAAATACAGTATTCAAAATAGACATTTGTTCAAAATATTTTAACCCGTTCGTACAAGTGGAATATTTATACCATTCACCGGATTAAAAACTAAATAGGGGATACGCATAAAATTTGTATTTCCTTAAAACTACATTATTTTGATATGTTAATGTTAGTTATGTCATCTAACAAAACAAAAATTACATTTTAATTAATATTATAGCAAAATTTTTTAATTAAAATATTGTAAATTTGAAATAAGCCGACCACGGAGCGAAGGTTGCCGAGTAAAAACGACTGAGTATGACGTCAAACGACAGGGGTTTCACGTCACAGATACAGCTACAACATAATCTTTACACGTGTGTATATTGTATTGTTCGAGAGTTTTGTATTTGTTTTTAAACAATTTTTCACGCATTTATTATTAAAATGGCAGATAAAGATTTTGTTAGGGCTCAGAGTGATAATTTACCCAACATTGATGCATTTAAGCTCATGGAATATATGAAAAATAATGAATGCTACAGTGCTGAAGAAATACGTGGTGTCAAAGCAGACCTGTAAGTAATTTTTATTTTATATTCTATAACTTTATGTAAACAAACGCTGCAACTCTGTAAAATGTAAATATTTATGTAATTTAGATGTCAGAATTTTACTACATTGTTAACATGAAGTTACAAAACGTTAGAGGCATAATTGAAATACTGCAATATAAGTTATCTATTTTAATATAAAATTTAATTCGGTAAACATGTATAAATTGTTTTTATAGAATTAAACTTTATTTTAATTAAAATCACTCTAACTTTACATAACCTATAAAAGTTATACAAACAAATAAGTTCACAACGGACTATGTACGCCGGTAAGCTAGTAGTGTCATGCGTCAGTTAGAAGGGGTATGACGTCACACGTCGTTTTCGCGCGTTACATACAACAAAAAAAAATTAAAAACTGTTTTTTATGTTTATATGCAACAAGAGGAATATAACAAAAAAATTTAAAAAAATCATGCCTATCCCCTATTGTGGCGAACTTGGCGCGATATTATTCCTTCTGAAAGAATAGAAGAGCTAAATAATTCCCAACAAGAGGCCGAAGAAAGGGAACGAAAAACGCGTTTAAGTAACGACGCAAAAACAATAGTTTTAAATGTTTTTAACGGTGTGATGCAAATGGAAAAACCCTCACAACGTAAAGTTCTCCAAAAGACAGCATTTTAAACTAACGTCTCTGAAACTACAATTTGGCGATTAATAAACACAGGAGTTAACGAGAGAAAAAATAAGGGATTCTGAAACTTCAAAAAGTTTGGATGAATTTCAATTAGATTTTGTTGCGATGAAAAATTTATGAAATGTATGATGTAAAATGTGTGGCTACTCTAAATTTCAAGATATATTTATTTTTTAACTTCCAAGTTGCTGTACATACCTGTTCTACTAATAAAGCGAATTTAATTTCAGATCTTGTCATACTAGACATAGTTGGTTGCTGGGGCAATTCATAGGACATCACCTTGATGCCATGCGGAGTACGACAAAGTACGTCCCAAACTTGCCCGTAGAACATCGATGGGACACGGCATAAACAACCTTCCAGCTGCCTCTTCTGTAGTGGTGTCAAACTAACAAAACATCATTATATTACCCTTTGAAAAAATTAAAACAATTAATGAGAACACAGATGAGATGAAAAGAAAATAGAGTTACGCCATATTTCAGGCTAGAATGTAGGTTGCATAAGCAGCTTTCCAAGCTATGCGTTGCTCGCACCGTGTTTCAAACCCGTGCGCACCAAGTACTACCGCAATTTTTAAATTACCAGGAACGTAGGTTATACGCTTTCGTCTTTTGTAAATTTGTCAAATATCAACTTCGATTATCTAAAGTTAATTTTTTTTATATTGATCCAAAGAGTTAAGGTGCCTGTCCTTAACTGTCTTGAGAGTAAATAGTGGCGAGAACCTCTCGATAGAAGTAGCTCGCGGAAAGTGGCGAGTTACTCTCCGAGAGCTAACTTCTCTTAACGTGCTCCCTACTGTGTTCGAATTCTGAGAGTGCTATCGAGAGCTGTCTGCTTAAAAGATGTTCAAAAATTGGCCACCGGAGGAAATATATAAATTAATCGGCTTGTACGAAATTTTGTGGAACGTGAAATGTGTCGATTACCGTGACAGAGTGAAAAAACATAATATTTTGTAGGAAATGTTATTAGAGGTCTGCACGGGCACGGGCCGACTGACATGTATTATATTCGGACTCGGGCCGGATAAGAACAATAATACCTTTAAATAATATATTTTTAAACCTTCGTTAAAAAATATATATTTTTTTAAATTTCTAGTTTTATAATTATTAAAAAATGTAAGCAATTTTTGTATCAAAATATTTTTTTAACGAGGTTTATTCAGGCCGAATTTAAAATTTTGTCGGGTTCGGGCCGGGTAGATGCAATAATTGTATTAATATTTTCGGGCTCGGGCCGGGCCTAACTGGAAACATAACGGGCCGGGCCGGGTAAAGTTGGTCCAAAATAGGCCTGTGCAGACCTCTAAATGTTATAGCCCCAAATTTAGAAAATTACCAACCTATTAACGATATTTTTTTAAAATTTTATTAAAAATAATTAATTTAATTCAATTTAAAAATAAAAATATATATGTTTTTTTATTAAAATAAAGTTTAAAACATTATGTGCCTGATAAAAAGAATTATTTTGATAGGATACATTTTTACCTTTATTAATAACTAATTACCCCAAATAATTAAGTAGAGCCAAAAATAAACTTATTAAATTATTTTAGTAATTACATTTAATATAATTAAACTATTTTTTAAAGTATCAAAAAACTTTGTACATCTTCTACTAAAATGTAATTAATAACAAAATATGCTAATTAAGCTTTTAGGTAGGTACATACCCCAAATATAAAAGAATTAACCCTTTTCATTTTAATATTTATTTTTTTATCAACTTTATTTACAGGAACAATAATCTCTATTTCTTTAATTTCAAGATTAGAGGCATGAATAGGATTAGAAATTAATTTACTTTCCTTTCTTTTACTTTACATTCCTTTATTAAGAAAAAAGAAAAATCTTCTGCAGGCAGACAATTCCAAGATACAAATACTCGGTTGGTCAGAAAATTAGCACGCATGTTCTTTTTGTATTTTTCATGGTTTATTAAAATAGCCTATTTGACTTTGTACTAAGTAGATCATCTTCTTAAGGATGAATCGCACAGTTGTATGTAATTTAAATGGTATATATTTCATACTTAATTATTTGCAAACATTTATGAATAATAATTGTTCATCTAAAAAAGAGTAGAGTCTTTAATGTTACCCTCAAAGGTAAACAATTGCCTTGAATTCAGATTCTAACCCTTTGCTCAACTTGTGACAAGCAGTTCTGACATATACGCTTGAGTGCACTTCTAACACCAACTATTGTACTGGTGCTTGACAGAGGTCGATAAATTTGAGTTCAACGCAACGATGCACCTGGAAAGAGTAATTCACGCTCTTCAGTACTCAAGTGCTTAGTTGAGTAAGCAAAACACGCGCCTGGAAAGCAGCTATAACAGTTTTTTGAAATGTTATTCTTTCATGAATTTATTGTTAGTCTTACATATTTTGATGAAAATTCCTAGTTTTATTGGGCATTTAGGATACTAACAAAGTTAGATTTTGAGATCATGAATATTTTAACATTATATTAGTAACAAAAACATGTGAAACGGAAAAAAATAATAATAAAACAATTAAAATTAAAATAAGAATTCAAAAATGCAATTAAAAGAAGCTAAAAAGCTTTTTACATAATAAAAGCAAGCAAACAACTATAATAAAGAATAAGATAGTAGATAATAGAATAGAATAGAATAGAATAGAATAGAATAGAATAGAATAGAATAGAATAAAATAGAATAAAATAGAATAGAATAGAAGAAAGTTTAAGGAGATAATCAAAAATAGATTTACGTTTGAATTTATAATAAGAGTAGAAGTTAAAAAATAATAATAAGATATGATGAGAGAATTTTAGGGGGAGAGTGAGCCTTATAAGAGAGCTCTGCCTCGTTTTACCACCCCTTAGGTACCAGTGGCATAACTTGACTTTCTGATCAAGGGATGCAGTGAAAATAAATGCATGTAAGCAAAATAGTATTTTATCTACGGCCATCAAATAATAAATGCATTATGTGTTTAACTGTAAATATATAATCCTGTGCATTTTGCAACAAGTGTAAAAAAAAGAGAGGCGCATGCGTGTTCATCCAGAAAAAAATAACGTTTTGCACAACAGTAGTGACGGTTTTTATTAAAAATTAAGTAAGAGGGAAAGAGCGAAAAAAAATATAAACGTCTGTAATGTTTAAATTCATTTAATTTTTGGGGCCTTGCAGCTCTTATGTATCAGCTATCATATCGTTTATAATTACATTTTTATTTCCACCATCTCATTATTTAAATATTCGAAATACTCAGCTCAGTTATTTTGTCAAGTTCTAAATTTCAAATTTAGAGTCAATAATAAAAATTCTCTCACCATAAAATATTATAAAATTATGAAATTTTAGAGAAGAGTTTTATAGTAGTATTATAAATGGTCTACACCACCAATATTAGTGACATATATAAATGAATTTCTGCACATTTTACCTCTTCAAAACGTATTTTAGGTACTTATTGTTTTGTTTTGGTTTTGGTTGAGTGCCATTGCTATAAATAAAATAAAATAAAATAAACAAAATAACATACAAAAAAAATAAAATAAAATAAAATAAAAATAATAAACTACACTACTAAAAAAGCTTTAAAAACTGAGTAATAATATCAGTTTAAATTGTAAAAATGATTAAAGAATATTTTTAAAAAAATGTATTTTTAAAAACAGTGGTGTAACTATTGTTGTTCGAGGGACAACTGGCTCTAGGTACGTTCGGCATAAGCTGATAATCTACACAATCTACATAATTTACACAAGAAACGTTCGGCATAAAGTTTGTGTGTGCTCTGTGCCGCACGAAGATCGTTCGGTAAACATTGTGCAGTGCAGTTTGTGCTGTATAGTCGTCCCAAGTTCAGAATGTGCGGCAATCTTTGCAATAGTGTTTTTCTTTTTTAGTTATTATTTTTTCTAGAAAACGAAATGAGTGAAAACAATCAAGATATCATTGTTTATGCCTGCAGCATTTGCCAAATGAATAGTACAGACATCAGCATCATTAATTCCTTCTTTAAAAGAACTGGTTCTTGTCATTTATAATAATGTTTTATTTTAAGTGCATTTTCTGCAAAAGGTTCTCAAAATTTTCTGGATACCAGCGGAAATGTACATTAAATTTATTTTTAGTCATTTTTGGAAACGGTACTTTCTACATATTCAAACACTTTTGCCAAAATATTTTGTTCTTCATCTGAATTGTTTTCCTCATCAAATAAAAATTGTTTAATATTATTTAAAACATAATATAATTCATTTGTTTACAAAAAAGAATAGGTTAGAATAAAGAGAATAACTGCACAATCTTAACAAAGCGTTCGTATTTGACTTTCTTGCACAGTGTACACAGTGGTCACGTGACAAAAAACTTGCACACCACAAAGTTAACTCTGCATAGTTATGCCGAACGCACATTCTGTTAAACGCCACTGTTAAAATTATTTATTGACAAAGCAAACACATATGTCTATATACAAGTGTAAAATTAATCAACTAAAAGAATATTTGGACAAGTTGGTTGTTCATAATTTGTGTGGTTTGTTCGAATTTATTTGTTCATTTGAACGTTTAAAACTATTGGGCCATGTTCATAATCTTTTACTAGATATTGCAATTAAAGCCGCAATCAGAGCTATAAATTAATGCACTATACGTAGTGAATTGTTCACCGTAGATTTGTGGGAGTGGTAATTTCAGAAATAAAATTTCATTATTATTTAAAGTAAAATTATTCAATTAGTTAAAAAGTATTCAATTTATTCAAATGTAAGAACTAATCTACTTTAAGATAAACTTTCTCAAGGGTTAGTGAGCTATCACATATTTTTCTAGTTAAGCATTAAAAAGATACAGAGTGATTTACCGGTCGTATATTATATGATTAGTTTGAAAGAACGTTATTGTTTAGATCAAAATAGTATCAGTCAAATGTTTATACAAAAGCCGATAAGCGACAATATATTTTCAGTGAGATGGACTGCGTAATAATTAGAGTAAAAAATTAATCACTTGGGTTTATAAATTATTGGTCATAGAAAGATAAGTTTATAAAAGGGGTTGTTGTTAATGTGGAGAGCTGATTATTTTTACAACGACAAAAAAAGGGGTCAGAGATCAGATAATTAGTTTTAAGTAAAGAGTTGGAAAAATCTTGTGAGAGACAAAGCCAGTTATGAATAAAACGCCACCGTGAACGGACGAACCTCCCAAGTAATTTTGGTAGAGAAACCCGGTAGTTGTCGAGAGTAAACCAGAAGTAATCTGGAAGTGTTGAGGTCTATTTAAAATTATATAAACGAACCTCGTAACGGGTTAAACACCGTGAGTATTGTGAGGTGTATACGGTGATGGTGAGGTTTTTGTGAGTGTCTCTCATGGGATTTTATAGCCAGCGATAATTGTAAGTTCTAATGTAATCAATAACCTTTTCGATTCTAATTAAACAGTAAACGTAGATTAAGTAAAATGCAGACTTTAATTCAAACACCCTTATTCCTCTCAGAAAGAGTCTAAGCAACCAACCAGCGGATCCTTTAGATTTTCAGACTTGATACCGCTCGCAAGTTTTGGAAATCCACTATGTGGAGGGCCTTTCAAAGTAAGTACCATGTAGTACAAATGAAATTATTTAAATTCATCTAGCCAACTTTGACGTTTCGACCGATCCTAGAAATGCCCCCACAGTTTGTCACTAACCAGTTTGTCTTATGATATAGTTCGGGGGCAGCGTAGCATTTTTGATGGTCATTTCATCCCGCTTAATTTTTGTTTTAGTAATTGTTAGTTTAAATATGTCTAATAATCGAAACAAGCGTCAGCCGCCAGAATCGTGGTGAGGATGGTCGTGAGAAAGTACAACTTAAAAAAAAAAAAATCCAAAAGTCATTTCAAGCCACTTGAAAATTTGCACAGTTATTGTTTAAGTGATAATAATAATAATAAAAAAAGTCAGTTGCGTGCGTAGTGGGGGATTATACGTCAGTCGCTTGTATAAACTTGTTATAAAAAAAATGATGTAGTCATTTCAAATTCAATGAAACTTTATACATCGTACTTATTATATAATTAGAATAATAAAAACAACAATCAGCTGTTTGCACAATGGGGGTGCTTTGTTAGCTGTAAGTTATGTTTCTATGCATTCTTTTTAACGTTGCGCGTACCTTACATAGAAAATTAGAAATTAATATGTTACGAATAGTCCGCCATCTGTGAATTTTGAAACCAACTTTTTAGCTTCGTAAAATATTTCATATGTATTATCGTTCTTATAATTCTGTTGTCTAAGATTTTAACTACCTAATTACCTAAATTGATCATATTTACTGTCCGTCTTTGTAATTTTGAGCAAGATTTGTTAATGATGACATTATGTTAGGTTATGTAAAAGCATTCGATAACTACGGTGTCACTGATAGAATGCGATAGCCAATGTGTTTATAAGTCTGTCTCATTAAAACATCTCACTAGCTATAAGTTTAGAAAATTATGCACAATCCACAACAAACAGCGTATTAAATTTGGAGGTCTGAACGGTTTCACTTCTTACCATATGAAAAACTTGCTGGTGACAGTGAACAGTCCATAAGCTACAGTGCATAAGCTATTGATTTAATAGCTCTGAATGCGGCTTAAGTTTCATTGCATTTGAAATGACTTTACATATATTTTTTTTATGACAGGTTTATACAAGCGGCTGACCTATAATCCCCCACCACGCACGCAGCTGACTTATTATTATTATTATTATCACTTAAACAATAACTGTGGAAATTTTCAAGTGGCTTGAAATTACTTTTGGATTTTTTTTTTTCTTTACAAGATGTACATTTTGTCACGACCAGCCCCACCACTACCAACGCAGCTGACGCTTAGATCATCAATTTACTACTCGAAAGGAATAATTTCCAATAGAAATCTATCGGGATGAAATGACAAGTTCACTTACAACGCTGCCTCTCGGACTAATAGTTAAGTCCGCTGTAGACTGCAGACAAAAGTTTGAAAGCTCCATACTTAATAGACTGTTTAATGAATCAAGCCCGTGAATCAAGTGCTACTAAGATTTAGTATAAGATTATGCACATGGCCCATTATTTTTTGTAATTTTGAACTATAGTCTACCCTAAACGTTAAAACGGAAATTTATTAAATTGTCACGAGTTCACTTTTTAACGATTGAAATGGTCAAAAGCTCCATTCAATAGTTAAAAATAACTAGATATCAAAATCTAGTTCTGCTTAAACCGAATAAACATTCTATAAAATTAAATGTATAAACAATTTTAAATAAATAAAATAACTTACCTATCATTTTTACACCATTCTTTAATAGATAACACTCTATGTAAAAGTTGTCTAACTTCAAAAGGACTATGATTTTCCAACAACTTTTCCGTTCCCGACATCTTCAAATATAATTTTATAGCTTCCAAAACCCAACCAACTCTAATCTTCAAAATTCCCCTAAATAACTCTGCATTGGTACCAATCAAACGGCCACAATACAATACAATTTCTTGCTGAAGTACTGCTTGGATAATGTCATATGGTTGAATTGTTGAATATACGATACACTGAATTTCAGAAGGCGTCATCGGCTTATCAAAAACTGTTTCTTTTTGTCCAGTTACTCCAACAGTTAACTGTTTACCGTGGACTAATACAGCAGTTATAAAAGGACTTATAGAGTCCACAGTGTGATTTAATAAACTACTAGCGTACCTAACTGCTGCCCAATACCTTAAACCACCAGCCTGGTGGTATAAATTTTGTAAATGTTTATCAACACGTTTTTCGAATACTTCAAATTGTGGACCTTCTCGTTTAAGTAGTATGCCAAAAAGTTGACAGCGTGTATAAATACTTTCTGTCCCTTTTATTTTATCGATAATATCGTTGTTGCCTTTGTGACAAAATTCGTCAAAGTAATTTTTGTTTTCTTGAGCATATTGGAGAGCTTTTGGTACATCTGTAAGACTTTGGTATCCAATGTAGTCGTGTTCCATCTGTTGGAAAGATGTAAATTGGATATCTGGCATATCTAAAGCATTCATGAAGTCAAGATGTTCTGGAAAAATAAAAATTGGTGTGAATTTTTACATATTTCAGATTTTTGTAGGTAACTAGTAAGTGATAACAAATCGTGAGTACATATTAAAAATATTATTTTTCAATAATTCATGTGCTTCCATCTAAAGAAGTGTTGAGATGCGTTCGCATCAAGACAATTATGCAGTCAGAAAGATAAATATTGTAAGCAAGGCTTGCAAAAAAATTTCGAAATAATTATCAGAATAAAAATGTGCCCTCCTAAGTTAGAGTATGGGACAAGGGTTTTTTTAACACATTTTAGGAGAAAAATCATTCCTCATATTTCAAGGTTTTGCAGGTATTTAGTAAGTGATAACAAATTGTGGGTACATATTAAAAATCCTAAATTTCGATAAATTTTCAAAGAATTATCCAAGTCTTCTATCTAGAGAGCCTCCAGTTAGTCAGATAAATATTGTGTGCACGTGTAAAAAAAAAGCGGTAACTTTCCAAATAATTAAACAGCTCTACAAAAAAAAAGGGTCATACCCAGACTTCGAAAACTTCAGAAAATACTTCGGAAACCATGATGCGATACATGGTTTCCGAAGTATTTTTGCTCGCTGATCAAGAATCTGTGGTCGGTTTGTCTCCATCAGGTCCTCAAACCTTGCTAAGGTCAGGGTCAAGGTAAAATCCGAAAATTTGATTAAAAAAATCTAAAAAAATTCATATGGGGGTTTTTGAGGTCGCTGATTACGAATCCAGTGTCCGTTTGATCTTATCAAGACAAGGTCAAAATCTGTTCAAGGTTAAATGGCCGAAACACCTCCAAAAATTCTAAAAAAAATTGTAGATATGTTATTGAGGTCTCTGAATCCGAAACCAGTGTTAGTTTACACTTTACGTCTATTTTCAAGGTCTTTCAAGGTCACTTAAGGTCATTTCGAGGTTTTTGGGATGAAAAGGCCAGATGCTATTCGAAAAACCTATAAAAATTAATACGTATGTTTTCGAGGATGCTGAATCCGAATCTGATATCGGTCGACCTCCAGCACGTCAGGTTTAAGGTCAGTTTAAGGTCAAATGGCCGAGATACCTGAGTAAAATCTGAAAAAAACATGGGTAACATGAAAGACCTTGAAAACAGATGCAAAGTGTAAACTAACACTGGTTTCGGATTCAGAGACCTCAATAACATATCTACAATTTTTTTTAGAATTTTTGGAGGTGTTTCGGCCATTTGACCTTGAACAGATTTTTACCTTGTCTTGATAAGGTCAAACGGACACTGGATTCGTAATCAGCGACCTCAAAAACTTATGAATTTTTTTAGATTTTTTTAATCAAATTTTCGGATTTGACCTTGACCCTGACTTAGCAAGGTTTGAGGACCTGATAGAGACAAACCGACCACAGATTCGTGATCAGCGAGCAAAAATACTTCAGAAACCATGTATCGCATGTCTGGGTATGACCCTTTTTTTTGTAGAGCTGTGTTATCAAATCCTAAATTCCTGTTGTATTAATCCAGTTCGCATTAATGTGCATTACTCAAAAAATTTAGATTAACCCCCCTGAGTTTATAAGGTGACGGACAAGAGATTTTTTTTGCACATTTTCAAAATCGTGTTAAATAAAGAATGAAAAGAATTCTTGACTGTATTTTGTAGATAAATATATCGGTGTTTTCTTGGGTTTTGGTCGATATATAAAAGCAGAGTTAATCAAATATTTAAAATTATTTTATTATTAGCTTACTAGTTTCGGTTCTATCTGAAACATTAACAAAGGCTAGAAATAAGTACAGGTTTATAAATTGCATAATATAAATAAATATAAAATTAATAATAAATATAAATATAAAATTAAACATTATTACACTTACTTGCAGAAAACATTTATAAAAATTCAGAATTAAAATTATTACAATATAATTTGAAACATATTAAAATTTTTACATGTTAATTTAACGGATAAAATTTTTTAACGATAAACGATTATTATTAGAAATGATTTATATTAAAAAAGACAATCCTAATATTAATGCTAAAACTGACATAGATAATTTAAGGAAAATTTATTAAAATCTTATAAAAAAAATTAAATTGCTCCATCTATTACAAGTATAACTAACTTTAATTAGAAATTACGGTACTTCTATTAAAAAAAAAAATCTTTTTAACTTAGTTGATGTGTAACTTAACGATGTCGCAACCTGTAGGAAATAAGAAAAAGTTTCATCCGTTAAATTAACATGTAAAAATTTTAATATTTTTCAAATTATATTGTAATAATTTTAATTCTGAATTTTTATAAATGTTTTTTGCAAGTAAGTGTAATAATGTTTAATTTTATATTTATATTTATTATTAATTTTGTATTTATTTATTTTATGCAATTTATTATATTTGTGGCGTCCGCTCCCAGCCTAAGTAAGGTAGGGTGGCCAGAAAGTCACACAAATGGTCTTCGCGGCGGAGACCTCGAAGGACCACCAGCAGAAGGCTGGAATATAGAAATGACAAAGCGGTTATGTGACACGAACGCACCGAGTTGTGCACCTGAGGAAGATACAGACGACCTAGAGGAAAGGAGAGGGGATATAAACTCTTCTGCTCCTAGGGGCTGCTCTAGGCGACTAACTTTATTATTTAAATTTAAAAAAATCAGCACACGTGATCAAGAGATCAGCGCGTGCAAACAAAAAAATACAAGTTACGCGCTGAGGCGATAACAAAATAGAATATAAATGTTACAAATAAAAAATATATTAAATTAACAATGAATTGAATGTATATAAAATTGGAACAGCCTTACAATAGATGTTTTCTTAATAAATATGTAGAATATTTATTTCCAATTTTACACATGTGGCACTGGTGTCCCAAAAACAGGTTCCTGGGTCCTCGGATAGATCCTTGGATGGTGTAGATACACAAACAATATTTTAATGATGAAACAGCAGGTGTAAAATCACTAAAACGGCGTTAGAGACGCGTAATTTAAATTAAGAAACTTGTAAAATAATTTTTGCTAGCGAAGTGTACTCTGAACAGGTCAGTAACTGAGTGGATTAATTTAGTTAGATAATGTTGAATCTTGCAAGTTGTGGCACTCAACATTTTAAGAAACACAAATAGTTTTTGATGTTTTAAATTAAATTATGTAAATTAAATTTAATATTAATAGCGGCTTTACGGGCGCGACAATATTAAAAGTGTACTTATTTCTAGGCTTTGATAATAGTTCAGATAGAACCGAAATTAGTAAGCAAATAATAAAATCATTTTAAATATTTGACTAACTCTGCTTTTATATATCGACCGAAACCCAAGAAAACACTGATATATTTAAATAAAGAAATTTTAAAAAAATGTTGTGCTTAGTTGAAGTAAGTATTAAATTGTATTTTGATTATTTGTTATTTATATATTATTGTACTGATTATATTAAATATTAACATCGAAACTTTCCTTCAATATTGTGTTTTATTACACTAGATATTTTGCTTATCGCGTCTCATATTTGTTTTGGACATGCGCAATAGAATTACCGCCTAAGCAACAATGAAACAGTTAAAAATAAAAATATTGTTACTGTCGAATGATTGCTGTTTACACATTACACTTACTAATTGATGAGAGATCGTACGCAACCTACGTCCATTGTTTAAACCCAAATAAAACTATTTAGATAAATTAAACAACAATAATCGAAGGTAAAGTAAGTTGGTATACGAGGTGTGTAAATTAAGTAACCGGACTGGCAACATTGCGTTTGATCTGGCAACATTCGGGCCGCGAGACTTGGAGGGGAGGCAGGTGAACATGGTGATACGCCTTCAGTACGAGTTTGAACTCGCTAGAGTTATTTTGTTGTCCGTAGCGATTTTTTTCGTGAAACAGTTTTTTCTAATGCGTTCTAAAAATGAGTGACATTCATTTCGAGCAACGGTGTGCTATCAGGTTTTGCTTCAGACTTGGGCACAGTGTAACGGAAAATTTTGCAAAACTTCAGCAAAATCCGGGATCTTGTGCGTTCCGATCGTTGGTTGATATTTAGAATGATCGAGGAAGAGTTGAATTTGACTCACACTACCGTTCATCAGGTTTTGATAGTTCATGAATTAACAGCAATTGGTTCAGCGATTTCAATAAACGAGTTTTTGGCCAGGAAAAACATTTCTGTGGCTCCTCAGCCTTCCTATTCGCCCAAATTCAGTCCTTGTGATTTTTCCTGATTGAAAAATCACCTCAAGGGACGTCATTTTGGGACACTCGAAAACATTCATACGTCCCTAACCGACCAGCTGAAAGCTATTCCAGTATCCGAGTTCCAGCACTGCTATGAAGATTGGAAAAACCGTCTCCAGCGCTGTGTGGCTTCCCAAGGAAGTTATTTTGAAGGAGACAATATTGAATTGTAATTCTATTCGAATAAAAAAGAATTTTAAAATCAGTCTGGTTACTTAATTTACACACCTCGTATAACGGTGCAGCAATCATTTATTTTTCCCAATTAAAATATTTTTGATAAATAAATATTTGCCGAGTATGTCTGCTAGTAATATATATAAGAAGTTGTAATAGCAAAAAAAAATATCTTTCTTGTAATATAAACACATTACAAAAATAATTATTCAGAAAAATCCTTACCAACGCAAGAGCTAGAAATTAAATTCTGCAATCTTCCAATCCGGACTTTCATACCATCGCAGTATCCTTTCTTCAACATGGCTAATAGGTCTAACATTTCTTTAAATTGTGGATCCCTCATATGTTCTTCACGAATGAGAAGACAGACGGTCGGTCGACCAGAGAGACGCCAATATCGGCCAACGAAATGTAATTCGGTCTTGATGTCGTCGATAAGTAGTGCCATATCACGATATAAGTAGAAATCAGAAACTTCGAACACTAAAGGGTAGCATAGCACCGTCATACCACATACCCTGTAAATCTAAAACAATAACAATTTTTTTCCACTCTCTACATAATAAGTACATTGTTATGACAATGATTTGATGGAAATAAATACACATTACCGAAGAAGCTTTGGTTACTACGAGGGCTATTCGGAAAGTAACCTCCGTTTGGCTATGAAAATAAAACCAGCATAGACCCAAATATTTTACTGTATACATCTTAAAACTACATATTTTCTTTATTTTTTCACCTAGTTGCCATTTAAATTTAAGCACTTATCATTGCGTTTAACCAGCTTTGAAATACCTTCTTCATAGAACACTGCCGCCGCCAGAGAAATGTAGCCAACGTGTCACAGCGTTTTGAAGATCTTCATCATTAGCGAAGTGCTGGGACCCAAACCAGTTCTTCATGTGTTGAACAGATGGAAATCACTTGGCGCCAAGTCTAGAAGAAATTCTAGGGCCGAACCCATTTGTTTGTTTTTGTGGATCTCGGTCAGCAGTTTTGCTGCCCAACGAGCACAAAACTTCCGGTAGCCTAATTTTTCGGTGAGTATTTCGTACAAAACAGTCCGAGAAATTTGAGGAAATTTTTTGAAAAGTTTCGAGATCGTGAATCGACGGTTCTCTCTAAAATTTGGCGGGATATTCTATTTCTCATGTTCTGAGGTTATAATAAGCGAATACTCGGCAGTACGACTGTGCAAGGGGACAGTTGGAAGCTTACTGAATCACTGCACGCGCCGATGTATTAATGGCGGCGCTCCACCGCCTACTACTCACGCTACGCAACGATGGGAGTTACTTTCCGAATAGCCCTCGTATTAACAACGGGATGTAAGTAAAAAATACCTGCCCCAGGGAAGTAAGTGAAAAAAATTAAACAAAACTTAAATTTTTATGGCATCTGGTATCATGCAGCTTTTGCAGCCTCATCAATTCCCATTTCTCTTTCACTTTTGTTCAGATTCATTTTAAAAACTTTTCACACAACGCTTTTAATATTCACGCTTTGATTGATGAAAACAATAGCAACTGGCCACAGACATACTGATATTTTATTCAAATATCTAAAATAATTAATCAAAAAGAAACTGTGCAGTTAAAAATAACTTTGAGAGTGGTAAAAATATTATAAACAAATCGGGAGGTAAATATTTACCAGTCTCGGGCTTATAACTAGCCCTCGCTATCGCTCGCACTAGTCGCAAACGTCCTCGACTAGTAAATATGACTTTCCTCCCTTAATGTTTAAATAATTATTGTTACTTCTTGCCTGTGTACTATTGAATAAAAATATTAAAAGAGAAAGAATTTTTACATACTATTTTTTGTGACGGAAATGACGTCACTCAGACGACCACAATGGCTGCCAGTATTTTGTTGTTTCCATATTAAAAAGTGTTAATTAACCTTTATTTTGATAATTTAAAGTATATTCATAATTTATAAATCATAAATAAAAAACACGGTTAAAATAGTTTTTAGTTATTTTATAATTTAATATAAAAATACGCATTTAACCTGAAATTTGGTATCTTGTCAAAATGGTTTGCTAAACTGTTTGCGGCCGAGCAAAAACGCAAAATACAAAGACTAAAAGAAGTACTTTTCATTCGTATTTTCTATTCATATTATGTAATTGAATTAACGAGATTTTGATAAATCTCAACATACACGTTACTTAAGGACAATGGCGTACTGTCATAATTTTCTTCTATAAGTTCTGTATGTATTTATTTACTTGTGTACAACATTAATTTTATAATAATAAATTACAGATGTATAATAGTGCTTTATTGATTGTTTGTATCTCCTATCTTTAGCTTCTTTTGAAATTATCAAGATTGGTATTTTTTTCGGTAACAATTATTTTAATAATTGGCCGTACGCGATTGTATAACCCGAAACCATCGTTTTGAAAGACTATCTTGGTCTTTTCAACTATAGGCTATTCCAAACCTTTAGACGGAACTAGATTTTGCAATCTAGAAACTTTGATAGTTTGATTCGAGCTTTTGGGCATTTTGGTTAAGCTTTGTAAATCATACGTACAATAAACATTTTTAGGTTAAAGTTAATATTATTATAAGCTGATCACTTTTGTAAGGATAAACCAGATATAGTTATTTTGGTTACTTTTATAGTGTATTACGGACTTTAAATGTCAATTAAAAATATCCCTTACGCTGTAAAACCGACTTTAGATTTATTGGTTATGATCATTATTATGAATGTGACATTTTTTTTTTTTTTTATCATTTTTTAATACCGACATGATTTCAACATGACATACAATTTCAAAGGTGCAAACTATTCAAATCAAAATTTCCTCTTATTTTGTTTTTACAAAAGTGAACAGCATCTATAAAATGTCATTTTCATTACATTTTTATTTTTTATGTAATTTTTAATAAAAATGTCTCATTTCTTAAATTCTTACATTTTCCAAAAATTTTAAAATTTATTATTTATTTTATTTTTTAATAAATATCACTTAATAATAAATGCCAATATAAAAAATTTAATAACCTAGCTAAACTCTGTTTTAGTGACAACTTGAAAATACGAAACCCCGATTTAGTTCCGCCTAAACCAATGAAATGACCTATATAAGCTGTTCACTTTTGTAAGAACACACTAGATCTGGTTATTTTGGTTACTTTTATGGTGTGTTACTGACTTTAAATGTCAATTAAAAATATTCATTACGCTGTAAAACCGACTTTAGGTTGATAAGGTTATGATCATTATAATTAAGATACCATTTTTCAATATGACATATGTCAAATGGATCAAAATTTTAAAAAAGTGACAGTTTTTAATACCAACATGACGTACAGCTTCAAAGGTGCAAACTATTGAAAACAAAATTCCCTCTTAGTTTGTTCTTACAAAAGTGAACCGTCTTTAGCATGTAAAAATACTTTTTTTTATTATTTTTTAATGGCCTTTGCTGTTTCGTCAATTAGCCAGGACAATTCTTATTTTTGAAAAGTTCCATGCCTGAACGCGATTCGAACCCGAGACCTTAGCAACGCAGGCACATGTATTACCACTACGACCAGCCGACTTTGATGGTAATGCTTTCTTGGTTGGGCTGTAAGCGTAGTTAGTTGTGACTGCATAAGTGCATTTTTATCATCAAATTTGACAGACTGCTGGATAATCCGGGGCATAACGGGATACTGAACGTAAGGTGGTTTATGTAAAATTTATGTCACTATACAGAAAATAAATTTTTACCTTGCTCGTTCCTAAAGAACCTATAGGTCTAACAGGTCTTCCTTTCAGGTCCAATTTGTAATTAACACCCAATTGTTCATAGACCTTGACAAGCTGGGTTGATGACCAGATCTGTACCGGTTCCACTTCGTGCGGAGTTTGAGTTTGGATCCCGTAAGTTGCCATCATTGCTTGAAGACGCATCGACTCAGCGATTAGCACAATTTGTACCACTAGATCAGTCGCAGTACCCTAGCAAAACAAATTATTTTAGTACATTATAAGAACTTATCTTAATTTTGTTGTATGTTTATTATTGTAGCAAAATTTAAAACAATGATTTAATGTTCAATATTTAAATAGTTTTGTATGGATACTTATTGTTATTGTGTTATGTGAGTGTTATGTCGCTTTATGTCAGATATGCTCATTAGGAATATGCATTTAAGAAAAACACATATGCGAGATCGAAACGAGTATATTATAAAAGCTATGTGACCTATGGGCGGCAATACTTGCAGCCCGCAACGCCTGAAGGAAAAATGTAAAAAAATATGATTTTTTTTATAATCAAAAAGAAATATGTTCCTTTGTACTTTCTTTATGTATTTTATATGTAATTAACTATGCAATACTATGTTTCTATTTTATATTTATATTTTTTTAGGCGACCTTAACAAAAATAGTTCTCTTTTAATAACTAAAGGCTATTCCAAACGTTCAAGCGGAACTAAATGGGAATTTCGTTCTTTTAGGTTTTCACGAGAAGGGACCTTGCTTGGGTTATTTCATGTTTTACGTATGGTATGTGAAAATTTAAAATTCCAACAGTGAAACCATGGAAACGAATGACATTTATTAAAAATATGACACATTTTTATGTATTTTAAAGACAAATAAAATAAATAAATGGGAATTTTTTATTAAGAATGACAAAAAAATAAAATGAAATGAAAAGGACATTTTATAATGACAATTTAATCTAGAATTTGAGTAGCAATATGAGTATGATTTACAAGGCTTAAACAAAATGACCAAAAGTCCGAATTAATAGATAAAAATTACTAGATTTCAAAATCTAGTTCCTGTTTAGGAATAGCCTATAGTACTAGACAAAAAGTAAATCTTTTTCGGCCTAGGCCGATTCACTTACTTTTTAGGCCGCTGAATACCAACGCCATCTACGATAGTGATGTTTGGTTCAATAACAAGCGAATGTTTAAAATTATGTAGCTAATTAAAATAAATAAGTTTAATTTTTCTAATTAAACACACTTTTAGTCGCCCAAAAAATATAATGTGCACCTTTGCCAAAAAGTTCTTTTCCGTCCTCAACTGTTTGAAGGCCTCGTCTCTGCCTAGTCCATCAAATTCAGATGTGGACGAAAAAGATTCACTTTTTTGAGAACCAAAGAAGGGGCATAACTTACCTTTCTGTCACTAGTATGCTAAGACAGAAATCGTAAAATTTAAGTTTTTTGAAAGAAGTTTTCCAATATAGAGATTATGAGCATTTCTGATGTACGAATATATATATATATATATATATATATATATATATATATATATATATATATATATATATATAAACTATATATAATAAAGGAATATAAAAAAGAATGATTTCAACTCAAACAAATATGAATTAATGATTATTATTTCATAAATGAATTAAAAAGTGGTGAAATGTACGTAATTTAAAGTAATATAATAATTGAAAAAATATTTAGCTGACACCACGCAAAAGTTGGAGAGTATAAGCCCAAATTTCTGTCTGTCTATCAGTCTTAATGTAATGCTAAGTTCCTGGGTGTTAGCGGGTCTTGCGGCATACGGCCGGTCATGAACTGAGTGGGGGAACGACGTATTTCGACAAAGAAGCTGGCTTACCACAAGATAATTAAAGTAAAGGTTGTCTCGTAACTTGTACTGGTAGGGGTAAATAACGAAGCTACACGTCATCTGTCTGTTAACGGGACGTCAGCCTTTGTTTATTGTATATGTTATACAGGGTGTTAGGTAAATGTCCGGCAAAATTTAAAAGACAGCATGGTAACGTAGAATGCAATCGATTTTTCCTTTGCCAATTTTCTCTAAAATGTGAATTTCGTCCAAACAAAAACAAACAAAAAGATGCCCCGAATTTTGAAAACCACTGACTTTTTTTAATTTTTCATATTAATCCAGAAGTTGTGTAGTTGCCATAGATAAAAAAAACACGTATTTTGATATTCTATTATTGAACTACAATTTATTTATTTATTTTTTTTAATTGGCAAAGGGAAAATGATTACATTCTACGTCACCATACTGTCTTTTAAATTGTGCCGAACATTTACCTAACACCATGTATACACGTGAAGTTTGAACTTTGTCTATAAATATAAAAATATCGTTTCATTTTTAGATTTTCTACTGGTTGTAATTTCTTTTTAGCGTGTTGTAATGTTTTAAGTTATATATTATTAGTGTTTATTTATTAGTGTTAAAATGACTGGAACAATATGTAGTGTTGCTACTTGCAAGTCTCACTCTGTGAAAGCGAAAAAAAGTGGAGAACAAATATCTTTTTTTCACGTTTCCAAGGGATAAAAAAATTAGAAATGAATGGATACGAAGATACCACAGAAAGGATCGTTTTGACCCAAAAAACAAGAGAATTTGTTGTAAACATTTTAAACATGGTGAACAAATAAGATTTGTTTTCTTATAAACATTTTTTATTGTATAGTTTTTTTCTGTTAAGATAGTTCTGTTTATAAATGAAATATTTTAAGTTTCTTAGTACCAATTTTTACACCCAGAAATACCCCCTAAGAAAGAAAATTTTGAGATATCATGCCTATATTTGATCCTGGTTCTACTCTATTGTACCAAATTTCGTTAAAATACGCCCAGCCGTTTTTAAAACTGATATAACCTCCAATTTTATTAATTACTATATTATTATAGCAATAAATATCTATTATAAATATAGTCAACAAAAATATTCAAAAACATGCAACATCTGCATTAATTTTGTATGCTAGTTTGAACTAAGTCTACATGTGAAGTATTTCTTCTCACGCTATGATTGGTCAGAAGTTATGAGACAACCTTTACTTTAATAATCTTGGGCCTCACCACCAGTGATCACGCCTAAAAGTGAATGCGCGCGCATATGTACAGAAACCCACATACGTTTACGTGCATATATCCAAATATAACAAAGATAACAAGTACGGACGTATGTTGGGTATAATCTGACATACGTTATTTATATAGGCTGACCATTTTCTCAAGAAGGCAATGCGGGACGGAGAAAAAAAAGGTCCTCACCTCCCAAATCTAAGTGAAGAGCAAAAAAAAGGTCTTCATCTCCCAAAATCCAAGTGAAGAGCAAAAAAAAGGTCCTCACCTCCCAAATCCAAAATGCGGGACTTTTGCGGGACGCATCTTAATGCGGGACAATATGTTAAAATGCGGGACGAATGGTCACCCTATATACCTTCGATCGACATCTAAAGTCTCGACGACTATACTTATATCTGAGTAAGGCAAAAATTTGCGTGGTATCAGACAAAAAAAAAAAAAAAAAAAAACGGAAAAGTAACCGTAAAAATATTTTATTCATACTTCATTTATTATAATTTATAATAAATAAGATTCCCAACAAGCTTGTAACCTTTTCTTTTGTATTGTGTATGTCTTAATTTTCCAATATAATTTTCTAAATAATGATATGAAGCGAAGTATGTACAGATGATAGAAATGAAATGATCTAAACTAAAATCAAACACCTTTAAAAATGCTTCTAGCTTAGAAATAGCAGAGTATATATTAAATACATCGCCTATCGCCTATATATTATTATATTAGCCTGTGCACGCTAGTTAAGCTGAAATCTCCATGTCTAATACTTACTGCCGTGGGTTTAGTCTGTCCATTGCATATGGAAAACACAATATTTTTAAATTAGACAATATTACATTCTCTAAGTGCAATATGAGTTCAAGTGAAATGTTTCTAAATGAAATATAAATTTAGTTTAATAAATAACAGGTCCACAATAAGTATGTGGTGTCTAGAGCAGAAGAAGGTAAGTTCTTTGCTTCCGGAACTATTAAGAAGTGACACGCTCGAAACGCTAACTGGTGGCCAAAATATTGTACAAAATACTGCAGTACAGTTTAAATTTATAACGTATATTTTAGTGTTGAATTTTTGTTAAAATGTCGACAGAAGTTGTGAAAAACTATAAAATCAGAACAAATTGTAGTGTTTTTCGCTGTCATATAAGAAAGGACAAAGATTTTTGTTTTTTAAAAGTTCACATACTGAACCTGCTCACGCATGCGCATGGAAATTCTGATACGAAAAAATACCAAAATGAAACTACTACATATACTGTGGAACTACATAATATTACGTTCTCTTAAAAAATGTTATGTACCTATTTTGATTTTATGCACAATGAGACAGCGGGGACGAAACCCCCGACTTCATATAGGACCGTCGGTCAACTTGCAGTTTTTAATAAGTATTCTGTGACAGAGATTTGAAAACATTGCAAGCAGAGTAAAACAATTGACATGTATTTATAACTGACCGTAATTTAATACTCTCTCCGTCCGAAAAGTTTATATACATTTACAATTTTAATTACTTAGAATGATTTTATTTATGAAATAGTTATACAAATATCTAGTAAAACAAAGAATAATACAAAAAGTTTTAATGTAACAAGGACGTGGCTGTCTCTACAGCTTGTATGTTGTTTTTAATCATCCCTTACGATGAAGTTTTGCCTTATTAATGAAAGGAACCTTATAGGAATTCCCTCCTTTTGCTAACATGGTTGCTTCTAGACAAGTTTGCAATGTTACAAAAACATTATCAAGGGTTTAATGCATTAAATGCATTTTGTACGCATTCAATCAGTTCGTCAATTGTATTCGGTGAAGCTGTTATATTGCAAGGATGTATAGAATTGAAAAAGCCAAGAACCGGACTAAAATCTGGACTATTTAGCGATTGTGATTTAAGTCGATTCAACACAATTTTGATCTAAATTCGCCACTTTGTGCGGGTGTTACTTTAATTTGTCTAAAATACGCGTTTTTTTCTATGAATTACTTTTGACTTATGCAAAACTATTTGCACGCCATTTGTTTATTACTTGGCTAGCAACCACTTATTTAGAAATAAAAACAAAAAAAGATAATATTCCTTTCGTTAATACCACATTTTTTATATACTAAGTAATGTATACCAAATTTTCGGACGGAGGAAATATTTATAATGCATGTAAATAATAGAACAAAATATGACTAACCAATTTTTTAGGTTGAAAATTGTCGATTTTATAAGATAACCCCACTTACGGGTTTCTGTTTCTCCGTAGGCACTATTAACCCTAGACACTATGCGCTTAATATTAAACTAATTCTGTCTGTCTGTATGCAGTATTTAACTTTCTATGAAAACATGGAAAACTATAATTCTAACTAAATTATCTAATAAAAAATTCCATAAAGATTGTTTAGTCTATATTTTCCTAATATCCTATTCTATCTGTTTGTTAATAAAATATCTAATATATACTCTTAAGTATGAAGGACATAGAGAAGTGGCGCCATCTCTGTACAAGACAATACGATAATGCTTATGTAGCTCGTGGCCACATCTAGAACTACATTTTAAGCAAAGTAAACTATAAAAAGTATGGAAATGTTTGAAATTGTGCAAAGTAATAGTAAAGAAGCTGCACAAAACCGACAACCAGAACTATTACTTACAACTGAGGGCTTTGCCTGACGAATGCATGTGAAAATAAAAAAAAAAGATTATGTATTAGACACAACATCTAGAAATATTCTCACAATGAAATTATTGTTTCATGAAATATATAGAAAGCAAGTACACGTATACGTTCCCACAATATTAAGAGTAATAGCTAAAGTCTCTAGATAAAAAATAGCGCAAACTGTTGTTGTAAAATTTGTAGGTGAAGCCGGGGCATAACGGGCTGCCCTCTTTTTGCCTGTTAAAGCATGCCACCATGTTTGGGTGCATTCTAATCACGTTCAGTACTTCGCTAGTGTCTTCCGAGAATGGTTGTACGAATGAGAGCTGGCGTTTACATTTTGTAAATTGGTAAAACGTGTTTTTTGCTGTGTTGATATATTTTTCACACATATCCCGACGTTGATTGCTCCAGTGCAGAGCATGTGGTAAGTGGACACATTGTTCTTGTGCTGGGGAAGATGATAACGATGAGGAATGCACTCACGGGTGTTCATTCTGCGCCAGATTTTAGCTGATTGCCCATTATACCCCGCCCGTACTCATTCTGCCCCAACACCGGAGCAAAATGAGCACAAGGAAGCTTTTTTATATATCGTCATAACTTTTATTTTTGTATTTCTCTAAGTTTTTTTACTGTCAGCAAAATTTCTAAAAATATGTTACGTAATGTAATGCAAAACATAAAATAAAGTACTATTTTTATAAGTTTGTAACGTTGATATCTCCGTTATTAAAAAAAATTCATTATAAACATGATTAGTTTTTATAAAGACAAAAAAAAATCGTTGTTCCAATGGTCTAACAATATACAGGTATTCCATTTAAAAAAAAAAATGTTTATTTTCAAAATATCTGGTCAACGAAACATCTAAAAATATTTTTGTTATGATATTTCCTATGTAAAATACTCGAACTTTGTTCGTTTAACCGAATCTCTATCTATAATATTAAGAAAGATAGCAATGGTGAGCCACTTGCCTGGGACACCTATATAAGGAGCAGAGAAGGTAAGTTCTCTGTTTCTAAACCGGGGGCCGTAGATATGAAAGCCACAAGGTCGGTGTGACGTTTCGATTATTACAATATATCAATATACCCGCTCCCCGTGAGAACTTGCATGTTTCAGCCTTCCACTGCCCTAAAAATTTGGTGCTGTTCATATAAATACAATTCATACAAATGTGCAATAAATAAGCATCCCAATTTTCATGAAACTTTTCATTGTGAGAACATACATAACTACAAATAATTACCTGAAATGCCGAATATCTTCCACCTTTACGAGGTCTATTATATGAAGGTAAATACCGCCTAATCGGGTCCAGTTCGTTGATATGAAGTAGACCGGCCGTTAGCAGTTGTTCGAGAACAAACATTGCTTGGTTCCAGAGGTAAAGTCCATGCTCAGGCATCGGTCTACGTTGGACTGTATGGGGATCGTTTCGCTCTTGCTCGAGGAGTTCCTCAGGGATATAATAGTACATTGGGATTACCGGATCACCATGGGCGTCAATCTACAGAACAGAGTCGATTTAAAGTTTTAAATACAGGTGAGGCAACACTTATCTTCACCTCGATTATTTCCTTGATAAATAAAGTTATAAAAATATTATTCAAATAAAACTTATTCGGGGTATGAGGGTCTATAGTGGTATCGAACATTTTTTTTTATTTGTTGTGCATGAGACGCGGGCGTTAAAATATTTTTCAAATTAAACTATACTTCATTTTTTTAAAGAATGGAGTGTGGGCAAGACAGGAGCTATTTCGATCTTGTTTTTAATTGGATAAGGACGTGAAAAAGTTTACACTATAGAAAAATAGTTTTCTGTCTCAACTTATTCTATATGTCTCTGTCATTTTAATCCAAATTTTTAAACATAGGCGTACAAACTAAGTTTACAGTGAATATATTACTATAGTCGGATCGCTGATAGGTGACTGTTACATGTATGTATCAAGTAGTGCATTCATA
Source organism: Liopterus haemorrhoidalis (assembly GCA_963971575.1). Classification (NCBI taxonomy): domain Eukaryota; kingdom Metazoa; phylum Arthropoda; class Insecta; order Coleoptera; family Dytiscidae; genus Liopterus; species Liopterus haemorrhoidalis. The sequence continues at coordinate 17,481,871 of OZ020623.1, forward strand.
TAATAATCTAGTTACCATTTTTCAGCGATTTTAAAAATGTTTTTTGTTATTTGTCTTAACTGTCAGTGTCTGGTAATAAATATTAATTAAAATATGGCTTGCGGCCAATTATTAAATTCACAAACTTTAATTTTAAATCTGCTGGAATAAACAACAAATTATAATCCATTTTACGTATGAGTACAAATTTTTCCTTATTTATAATTATAACCTTAAAATTAATAATTTAGTTTGTTTGAGTACTGCTGTGAATTTATTTTCGCGCTCTAATTAGTAAAGATATCTACGAATCATGCTGTTTCTTTCTAATGCTTTGTTTCTTATTCAAATAATTTTGAAGGTTAGTTGTCAACTTGAGTTGATAATACGTTACTATGGGTATGCAAATAATTATAATGATATAGACAGAGACAGCATATAGTATTGAATATCGATACTTGTAGCAACGAACAGTCACTTATCAGCAATCCGACTATACCTATTATTTCTAATAAGTAAAACGGAGGTATATGTTTATGTATATGTTTTAATAATGTTAGAATATAAAAGCCAGTGAATAAATAGATTTTAAATTAATTTAGAATATATATATTAAGAGAAATATTTTAAAATGAAGTCGTCTGAAAATGAATTAATGTACGTACGCCTCTGGTACCAAACACAACAATTGTTTTGCTGTCAACTGTCATATTCTTTGCTGTCAACGAGCGCCATATTCATAATTTGTGTTGCCGTTATATGTATTAACGTCCGTGTACGTATGTGTTATAGTGTCGATTAATACAATGTTCCATTACTCGACGAAAGTAACCGCGGTTGAAGTTTCCCGTTCCGAAAGTGTACGACATTAACCTTTTCAGGAAAATTGTTAAGTTTCGGAACGCGGTTACTGAAAATTTTGGTTACTTTTTTGTAACCAAACTAACCGTAGAAATATCGCGGTTAGTGTGGTTATTTCCTCCCACTACAAACTTCAGATCTAATGTAAACTACAAAAGGCGGGAATTTCAAAACAATTACAATAAGGCGAGAGTTAAGTGGAGGGAATTAATCGTTTCTTTATAGTGCAAGTAGTAAATTATAATATTATTTTACTATAGTCTATAATTAAAACAGTAAGAAGGAGTGTAAGTAACTGATTTTTAGTAATATTGATCGATGTCGTGAAAAATAATATCGCGAAAAATCATATATGTTCTTATATAATGTGCCATTGTAAACAAGTACTAATAAAACAAATATTTTTATTAATAAGTTTGTAAGAGAATATCTATAACCTATAACGTCCATAAAATGACAGTTCAGTTGTCTGTTTTATCAACTGTGAAGTGTGACTGCCGTTCCGTAACTTAAACTCGTTTTCAGGTAACCACTGGGTAACCACAACTTACCACGACTTTACCGTAACCGCGACCGCGGTAGTTAGGTGTGCAGTTACGGAACATAGTATAAATATAAACTTGAAGTGAAAAAAAATCCATTGATGATTCGAGCTGATTTCTAATCAAAGATGGGCGTCTACGCGTAAACTTGAATTTTTTACGTCTACGTGTAAATTTACCGTAGACAGCGTAGAGAAGTGTAGACTGTGTAGACACGTAGAATCTAGCGTAGAATAATGAAAAATGAGGTTATGTAACGTGTAAAAAAATAAAATACCGCCAGTTTTAAGCAGACGAGCCAGTATAGAACTCAAATTTAATATTTTTAACAGCTTCCTGATTAAAACAACTAGTAACTTTTAATTTTAATTTTTTAATCTTTAGTAGTTCATACAGACAGAAACCAAGTAATTTATATTGTCCATAACAACATACGATTTGTGAGATAACATTTTTGGAAACAATATATGTAATTAGAATTACATAAAATTGAAATAAACATAAACATTAAAGTAAACTATTTAAACTATTACCATTCTATTATTTCAAATATTACATTTTAACGTACTGCGCATGTACAGTTTACATTCTACATTCGACACGTAAACAAAAGCATATTCTACTTGACATGTTTACGCGTAAAATCTACATTAGTCTACATCATGTATTCTACGCGCCCATCACTGTTTCTAATATTATTTTATATATTTTTCTTAATTATTTTTTATAAGTTTTGTATAAATAATAAATTTGAATTATATTTTCAATTGTCATATTATTTTTTATATGTGACAGGTTTGTATAAATAACATATTTTAATTAAATTTTAAATTATTTGAAAATAAGAAAATAGAATTATTGAACATATTTTTAATTAATTTTAATTATTTAACTGTTCATTTATCTATATTTTACAATTTACTTAGAAATTAAGAATGATATAAGCTGTTCACTTTTGTAAGAACACACTAAATCTGGTTATTTTGGTTACTTTTATAGTGTATTACTGACTTTAAATGTCAATTAAAAATATTCTTTACGCTGTAAAACCGACTTTAGGTTGATAAGGTTATGATCATTATAATTAAGATATCATTTTTCATTATGACATATGTCAAATGGAGCGACATTTTAAAAAAGTGACATTTTTTAATACCAACATGACATACAGCTTCAAAGGTGCAAACTATTGAAAACAAAATTTCCTGTTAGTTTGTTCTTACAAAAGTGAACTGCTTATATTATCTGTCTCATTTTGTAATACGAAACTAACAGGAAAACTTCATTTTTTATGTTGTATATTTAAAATATCATCTTAGGGTGGTAATTCTGAAGTAACACCTTTCAAAATATTTGACAATTCATAATTGACATTAAATTACGTATATGTCAACTTACTAACACAAATTGTATAAAACACAAATTGACAAGTATTTGAAATATATTTTATACAACCAGAACAGAAATTATGAATAAGCGAAATAAGATGAAATAAATATTTGTATATAATTCAAAATATTAGACATGTCAATCACAAATTTGACATGTCAATTTGGTATCTGACATGTAGTTTTTGAGTGAATATAACCTCAGTATAATGAAACTTGATCAAAAATGTAAAAGCCAGATTTACAAGTTTACATGGTTTCAAAAAAGTCTATTTACACCACAACAGTCACCAAAGTAACCAGATTTAGTTTCGTATTACAAATTGAGACAGATTATAGCAATTTTATGCATATAAGCTGTTCACTTTTGTAAGAACACACTAGATCTGGTTATTTTGGTTACTTTTATGGTGTGTTACTGACTTTAAATATCAATTAAAAATATTCCTTAGGCTGCAAAACCGACTTTAGGTTGATAAGGTTATGATCATTGTAATTAAGATATCATTTTTCATTATGACATATGTCAAATGGATCGACATTTAAAAAAAGTGACATTTTTTAATACCAACATGACATACAGTTTTAAAGGTGCAAACTAATGAAAACAAAATTCCCTCTTAGTTTGTTCTTACAAAAGTGAACTGCTTATATAAATTATATATTTTTATTATATTAACACATTAATTTTGAAACGTCAAATTTGAATTTACCGCAAAATTTATTTACTTACTTACTACTTCGTTCTTGAAAAAAATAGAGCATAGATATATTTTTTCTTACGTATCTGTATCTGTATCTAGATAGTTTTTTAAATGTATTTATTACAACACTGGTGTACATGTCTTTGGGAATAAGTTTGATAACTAAATATTTCTGTCAGGTATTACATAACGCTCAGGAATTAACGATCGCACTGTACGATTAATACGAATCCCATTTCCGTTTCTCGAAATTTAAAAAAGCCAGAAATTTATAATTTTATGTTAGTGTGATACATAATTGTAAAAATCGTGTTCATACCTGCATTCTCGCTTTAAGTAGTTCCTGATATTCCTTAACCTGTTCAGGCAGTGATTTAAATACGCCATCTATTATCATAAAGATGTAAAACAAAGGCCATTCGCATTCGACATTTTCAAATTCCTTGATCTCGCCGGTCTTGTAATAACGGCGTTCCGGGTCTTCTATGACACATCCAAAACCATCACGGCCATAACGCTTAAAACCATGTTGTCCTTTGAGTTTTTTAACCACATTATTTTTTGTTTCACTATAAAGCACTTCTTCATGGGTGGAGAAACATGGGAAGGATATTGTTGATAATAAAGCAGCATCTACACCCTAAAAAAATATACAGGTACAACTCTATACACGCAGTTTCGTCCGTAGGAGAAACAGCGTAAACCGAACTGGCGTAAAATGAACCTAACTTATAGTGAGGGTATAGGGTTAGGTTTCAAGTAAATAAACAATAAACATAAAAGCTATTTTATTTGACTTAGGGTCGCTTTTAAAATCGTTGGATAAAGCTCAGATAACGTTATTCCCGGTATAAAGTCATAAAATCGCTTTTACAATGCTCGGATAAAGCTCGGATATGATAAACATGGGAATAAACACCAGAATATCTTATCTGACCAACGACACGTCAGATAAAGGGCAGTATAAGTTATTCCCTTGCTCTGATTGGCGAATAAGTATTTGTTACCCAGCAACGGTAAAAAAATTAAATTGACGTGATAAATGTCATATTATAACGTTTTATTTGAATTTTTATTACAGTTATATAATTGTGGTTGCAGCAGCGTAGTGATAAGCTCACTTGTTTTGAAACACCCGGGTGACACTGGCATGTAATGACCTTGGCTCGAGTTTTAGTGTTCTGGTATATTGGTAGATGGCGACAGAGTGCAAAATAAATTACGAATATACCCGACTTCGAACGATCAGAAGCGTCGTGTTCTAGCTGTAGATCAGCCGCCATTAGCTGTCAAACACATGAAAGTTGGTGTTGAAGTAATACACATGTAAGTTTGTTAATTTTCAAATACGTGGTTCAAATAATGGAATTTTATTTCCAATTTTGGTCATCTTATACTATATTTGATACATACATTGTACATCTCGGGAAGACGGACAAAAATTGATTTTTTGCGGATATTGTCTTATAATGATCTGAAATGTGTAGAAACCAAATATGAGGCCGAAAAAATAAAAAAACAGGTATAGCCTCCAATTTTATTAATACAGTTTTTGTAATTATAATGTTGTGTTTAAAATAATATTTAATGTTGTGTATAATTTTGTGCGGAACTAGATTTTGCAATCTAGTTACTTTCATCGTTTAAATAGTGCTTTTCGGCCGTTTTGTTTAAGCTTTGTAAATCATACTTACAATAAACATTTTTTGGTTAAGGTTAATTCATTTTAAAATGTAATTTTCTTTATATTTAGATTTTTTGTGTCATTCTTGATACAAATTTCCCATTTACTTATTTTTTGTCATTGAAATATGTAAAAAAAAAAATTTAATTTTGACATATGTCATTCGTTTCCATGGTTTCATTGTTGGAATTTTAAATTTTGACATTCCAACGTGAAAAATTAAATAACCCAAGCAAGGTCCCTTCTCGTGACAACCTAAAAGAACTAAATTCCCATTTAGTTCCGCCTAACCGTTTGGAACAGACTCTACAGTCTGTTCCAAACGGTTAAGCGGAACTAGATTTTGCAATCTAGTTACTTTCATCGTTTAAATCGTGCCTTTCGGCCGTTTTGTTTAAGCTTTGTAAATCATACTTACAATAAACATTTTTTGGTTAAGGTTAATATCATTTTAAAATGTCATTTTCTTTATATTTTGATTTTTTGTGTCATTCTTAATACAAATTTCCCATTTATTTATTTTTTTGTCATTAAAATATGTCAAAATTAAATATTTTTTTTAGATATGTCATTCGTTTCCATGGTTTCATTGTTGGAATTTTAAATTTTGACATCCCAACGTGAAAAATGAAATAAACCAAGCAAGGTCCCTTCTCGTGACAACCTAAAAGAACTAAATCCCCATTTAGTTCCGCTTAACCATTTGGAACAGACTGTATATGTTATATTAATGTATATGGATTATTAAATATATATGTATTTCTTTGTTAATTGTAAAACTTTTGATAATATAAATAATAAAATATATTTAATACAATAATAATGGTAATTATGAACGTAAATCAGATAGTAAAATTGAAATTTGGCGGTTGTTGTTGTTTAGTTCATTGGTACATTCCTAGAGAGAACGTACTAATTTTTTTTGCTGCCAGTGTCCGTTCTTAATATATTGTGTTTTGTGTTTTGAAAGTGTCGAATCATGAGATCGAATTAGTGTCGGAAAAAGATAAAAAAAAAAAAACTTGACTGTTGCAACCATAGGTTCTTATTCTTTACAATGAGTGCCTGTATCTCTGAATTAATTTTCGGAAATATGGGGCACGCTTCACAGGGCACGGTGGTCTCGGCTACTGTAAAAAGTTGGGAAATATTTTGGGTGATTAAAATTTCCACAAAACTTTTCCGAAATTTTCCACCCTTGGGCCAACGAGAGCCGCATACCTTTTTTTATAGGGGCTTTATGGCACAAACTTTAATTGTTTTCATCGGCATGCTGCATGAAAACGCGGAAAATCATATTTTTTTTATTACAAGATCACGTGACAGTTTGTGATATTTGGGACCCTGCGAATCGCATGCCTATAATTTTCAAGACTTTAAATTTGTTTTAACTTTCTTTTGATAAAAGGGCAAGCATTATTAAATCAGAGAAAAACACAAAATTTTCTGCAAGTGGAAATGTAATTTTCCATATAACCGGAACGCGTGACAGAACGTTGTCACAGGGTAAATATTCTCTCATCCAAAAGGCATGCTGTATGAAATCGGAGACCATAAATTGTCATGAACTCCCGGTCTATTATGATTTTTTGTTGTTAGAGTAAACCGTTATGGTCCATTTTACGTGAACAAACCTGTTATTGGCCGGTCATTCTGAACACAACCCGCTATTCGGTCATTGGCCGTAACATATAATTAAGTTGGATTTTATTTTGTTCATTTGTCATTGTACAAACTTCATTAAAAAACTGAATTGTACAAACTTATTGAAAAATTTATAATCTAAGTACCTTTGAGCTAGATTCTCTTGGCAGTAAAGTCTCAAAAATACTCCTGTTCCTGTTATGAGCATCGATATCTACATAGATGACACTCCATGAAGCACCCATCTCACCGAACAGGTTGCAGCCGTTGATAGCTTCCAGTGCGCTCTTTGCCATGCCGATGGAACTAGCGTGGATCTCTGGTGTGCCATCATTATACTTACTACCTCGCTCCCACATACCATAGTCTGGAGTACGATAAGCGCGCTCTACGTAGTATACCAAATTTTGAACGAATGCTACCTCATCCTAGAAAAAAAAAAAATGTTTTTACATAATTACAAGAGGTTGCACTAAAAGCATTATTATTTAAATAAAGGCCGAAGTCACGAGATACTTGTTTTAATTTTTTTTATGGCCTTTGCTGCTTCGGCAATTAACCAGGACCATTCTTATTTTTTGAAACATTCCATACCTGAACGGGATTCGAACCCGAGACCTTAGCAACGCAGACCGCATGTGTTACCGCTATATAATATGGTCGGTATTAAAATTATCTTGTAATCCATGGACATTAGTTCTATGTATCTTTCCACTGATGTGTTGAGTTAAATGATTTATTTTTGTGAATATTATATATTTTTTACAAAGTATACAAAACCGTTGTTTTTCGTTAATAACTTGAAAATGATCAGTAAATCCATATTCTGTAAATATCAGTTGCAAAAAATTTAATTCAGCCATTTTAGTATCTCCAAAATAATAAAAATATAAATAACAATGCAGAAATGTCATGCAGTGGGTATACTAATAATATACCCCCAAGTAGGGGCCAATAGAATCTTCATTCTAAACTGTGATGTCAAATTTATTTCATTAAAAAAGATTGTGTATTAAATTATTTTCTTGTAATTGAAGTAACTGTCTGTGTACTTTGTGTCTCATTTCTTGCAACAAGTTAAAATAATCACCCTGTTGCCGTCTGCTTTTATATATGGGGCGTACCCACCATTTTTTTTCTTCATATCGCATTAAGTCTAAATATGCATAGAAAAGAGCTAGACGTATCCTTCGATTTGACGACATATTTAATGAAATTGAATAACCGTTTACTCCAAACACTTGTATAAACTTTTAGGTTAAATTTGGGTTATATACAAATGTCAAAACCGAAAACGCGCCCTTATCACGTCTCCAACCCCACCATGAAATTCGAACTTCTAAATATAACACCACGCCTCTCACCCCTGTCACGCCTTTGACACTACCATGAAAATGAGGCATTATTGTTCAGTTCTGTTCACAGTTCAGAAGAAAAATAAATAGTTGACAGGACTTGCAAAGTTTATACAGATTAAATAACGGTTCAAAATATTACAGATTTAAATGTATTTGCCGTTTGCATTAAAAGAAATGTTTTTCTTTAATAACATTTCTTAATAATGATAACATCTCACAATGATATTGCATTCAACAATGCACATTATGGAAAAACATATGTAGTAGCATTTGTATTAATAAGACAGGAATGTTTTTAGATAACAAGTACCCATTTATTGATATTATAATGTGAATTTTTCTATGTCTATGAACATCTCATTAATAATGTCGTTTTAATTCAAAACACTCTTATTCCTAAGTCATAAAGAATTATTGCAACTAGTCGACTTTAAGGGATTTTCAGCCTCGATCCGCTCGCGAGTTTTTGAAATAAACTATATGGAAAAGTAAGTTTGAAGCACAATGAAATATTAATACTGCAGTTAGCCAACCGAGACTTATTTAAAAAGTGCAACCACAATAAGATCCTCCTGCATTAAATCTAAATATGAAACCTTACACTCCTATATACTTGTGAGAAATATTTACCTGTGTATATATAATTTGTAGACCTGAAGAAATCATTTGTACTAAGAACAATAAGTAAACTGAGATGACATCTATTTGTAGATGGTTGTACTCTTCATCAGTGAAGACTTCGTCACCAGTTGTCAGGTGGAATTTGACATGTAGGGCATTGGCGTTACATTGATGTTTTTTGAACCGCTCCACTCTGTCAGCCTGGCGAATCCAACACTCCAAGATACCCCGCATACATTTTACAGATGCTTGGCCTAGTTCGTAAGATTTTCCTCGATCATCATCGATACGTCTAAAAAGAATAATTAAATTAATATCTTCGAAATTATTTTGCAATGGTTTCGTAATAATGAGAACAACATTATTTTGGACGTTTGCCATTGTTAATAGTACTAGGCTAAAATAGTACAGTATACAGGGAGATGAACTGACTTGTCGGCCATAGCGATTTAACATGTAAAATAATAAATATGCTATTTCCTGCTTCCCTAATTGTTTTACACAAAAAGTGCAAGAGATAAAATTTAAAACTCTACATGTTAGGTAAGTAAATTATATACCAACTACTTCCGAGGAAATTGCAAAATTATAGATTTTATAAAGCATTCTTTATCAAGTAGCTATATGTTTTATAAACAAATGTATATGAAAGTTAGTTATCTAAATAATAAATTCAATTTATCATAAATATAGTCATTTTATTAATAAATAAATAATTGTATTTTTATACTTTGCGTTCACAATAATATCATTTTTAGTATTGTTACACTGAAAATAATCTGATCAAAAATTCCTGTTGTACTATTCCGGTTCACACAAATGTACATTACTTTTTTTCAGATTTTCAGTTTAAATCATCTGGGCAACAGGGCTACAGGGTGTGGGACAACATTTTTTTAAATGCAATTTTGGCAAAAATCGCGTCAAAATAATTTATTGCAAAAATAAAATTTTGATCGTTAATCCACGTACTAAGCTTTCATTGGATACCCTACTCAGAATTTTAAAAAAATATATATTTTTTTTCGATGAGCAGATATTTGTTTGTATTTTTAGGAAGATATGTTTTTTAGATGTTTTAGTATTTTTCCTATGTGCGGGTCAAAGAGTTGTATAAGCATACCAAATTTCAACTCTCTAGGTTTAGCCGTTAGGCTACAATTTTTACCGAACAGACAGATAACAGACAGACAGACGACAAAATGATGGTGTAAAGGTTTTTTGGTTATAACTACAAAACCCTAAAAAGGGGACGGGCTTACATTTCATTGGCTCTGAGCCTTTGTGTGAACTGTCTTTTTTTTTACATTTTTTCCCGAAAATGTCAAACTTTTAAATCATAACTTAAAAGTGATCATATATTTGTGATCTAAGTATACTGAATTTCCAACAAAATTTTTAAAAAAATCCCTAAAATTTTAAAATTTTGATTAAAAATTTTTTTACTACGATTTTAGCCAAAATACAGTTTTATGCGAATTTTGGGGTGAGGATTATGAAAAAAATATTAAAAAAATTCATATATTCCTATTTTTTGAGTTAGAACTGATTTGGTTCAGTTTTTTGCCTATAATTCCAAAACTTTTGCCCAAACTTCAAAATGGACCCAATTTTGTTAATCTATGATCAAAAATGCATGTTTATACCAGTTTTCAATAAAATCGGAGACAACAATTTTTTGCTTAAAAAACACGATTTTATTAAGGTCTACCCCTTACGATGTTTTAATTTTTTTGCCATTTTCAAGGGTTTTGGATTACTGCCTATACAAAACTTAATAATTGGTGTATGAAAGCCCATTTTTTTTTAGCCTAAACAATGTAGGAGAATTTTAAAAATTCAAACCACAGATTTCTATCCCTAACCATTTTTTAGTTAGGATTTATCGAAACTTTCAAAAAAATAAATAAAATAAAAAAATGAAAAATTTTCAAAAACATTTTTTTCTTTCAAAATATGGTTTCAATTCAATTAGGATTTAAAAAATTTCCACCGCAGGTTTTTATTGCATTTCATTTTTGAGATACGTCCATGCGAAGATGAAAATTTCTATAAATCACAAAAAATTTCTATAATATTAAAATTTGACATAATTCTAAAATACGCAAAACGAATAAGGCCTCATATTAAGGCCTCTAAATAAACTAAGAGAAATCCAAAAATTCTAACTTCTGGTTGTTTTCTATAACCGTTTTTGAATTGTGATTTTTTTAAATTCACAATTTCACAAATAATGTAAATTATGCCATTAAAAAAATTATCGAAATCTCAAAACGCGTTGAACGATTAAAGTCTCATTTTTTTCTAGATTAAATAAACTACGAGGAATCCAAAAATTCTAACCTTTGGTTGTTTTCTCTAACCGTTTTTGAATTGTGTGCTTTTTTTTAATTCACATTTTTCACAAATAATGTAAATTATGCCATTAAAAAAATTATCATAATCTCAAAACGCATTAAAGCCTAAATTTTTTTCTAGATTAAATCATCATCATTATAAAAAGATTAAATAAAATACGGAGAATCCAAAAATTCCAATCGCAGGTCGCTATCTCCAACCGTTTTTGAGTTTTTTAATTCAGAATTTTAACAAAAAATTATCGAAATCTCAAAACGCTTTACACGATTACAGGCCTAATTTTTTTCAGCCCTAAATTTCTACGAAAACCTAAAAAACGATATACAATATACAAATATGTTTATTAAAAAAAAAGTGACGGATATTAAGTGAAATAGATTTTACATAAATATAATTGATATAATATAATTTGTTTACAAACTGTCTATAGCTATTGTTCCACAGCATTCATGTACCCAAAATAAAAATTGAAATCCAAGCAGTATCAGATAAAAATAGATAATTATACTCGAAATTGTAATATGTACAATTTACATGAAACCAATTTTAAAGCCATTAAAATAAAAAAAATAAAGTACTATTATATTGCGAACTTTTAAAAAATATACAATATTTTTTTATTAAAATCCACAGAAATGTGCAGAACTGTGTTAATATTAAAATATTTCTTACTATTGCTCGAAATTGTGGGTTTTGTGCTAGGTACGTATAATAATTTGATCATTATCTTTTCTGATTTCTGATGAATGATTGTTAATGACTATTTTAGGCCACAGAGAAAGACCAGTAGTTAAGACTGATGTACCTCCAGAAGTAACAAGGCATTTAGGGTTCCATCTGTACTACGGGTATGATTTTTTTTTACGGGTATGTTGTTTTTAGATTATAAAATATATATGGTCAATCCATTTTGCAGGCCTAATCCAGAAGATTATCACAAATTAAGCTATGAAAATGGATTAAAATTAAATAGATATGACAGTTTTAATCCAAATCATAAAACAATATTTTACTTTCCTGGATGGGGGGAACATGTTGGAACAGAATTTCAGGATACTAACGACACTATCTGTCCAAGCCTAAGAACATTAGCAAAAGGTATGTTGCCTACTTAGGTCTAATCTTCTTTAAGAGCATTTTTTTGATTGAATAATACTCCTTCTGTCCCATAATAATAGTAGCAGTTGATGAATTTAATTTGTCCTATAATAGTAGCAAAAGAAAATAAATATAGAACGAAACATTAATTACACAGCCCAACGACATTTTGGTGACTTTCTAGCATGGACTTTACCAGAACAGTCTTTCTGAAGACTCCAAGAGTACTAGGCCATCTTGTGGTTATCTTATCTTCCTTGATATCCATCTTCCATAGTTTTATGCCCTGATGGAATCTTTCCCCCGGTTCTTCACTAAAATCACCTAGGTTTTCTGGTAATTGATCATAATACAACCGAGAATATTAAAGTTGGAAAGCATATTTTCCACTAATTCTCTGCCTTATGATTTCTAAGAAAATTTTGTACTACTTAAATAAATGAACAACCAAGAATTAATCTCGTAATTCAATCTCGTTCATTGATGTGGTTGGATTGGATTGTGGATCTTCAGTAGGTTGCCTTATCTGAGGACCATCAAATATTCTGGTTTTCAGTTTTTCAGAGTTAATCCCAGGAAATTTACATGTCAAGTAGGCTACACAAAGTTCATCTCAATTTAAAGCCTTCAAAAATTGCTACATAAGCCCAAACTTGATATGCAAGGGTGGAAATATAATTTTCTCTCTCGCAACCAAAGGTTCGTTGACAACGTTTTGTTTTTCTTAAATTATGACATTTCTTAATGGAAATCACTCAATTTCTGTTAACCCAGTGCTGATCCTTAGTTCTGCTGTCCCAAACACATAAAAAACAAGGATATTTTGTATATCCACTTTGCTGTCCAAGGAGGAAGTTTACCGTTTTTAGTTAAAAAACTAAAATCAATTAGTCTGTATCTCAAAAACTAGAGCTGCTACGAAAAAGAGTCAGGTATTTTTGGAATCAGCACATCAAAAATATCCAAAATCAGTTCTTACTTTTCCGGCACCAAGATAAAAAAAATATTTTGTTGAGCAGTGTTATCAAAAAAGATTAAATTAAACGATAAATTAAAAATATTACTCCTGCTTAATATTTTGAGTGGTCAGATAGTTTCTGGATTTTTCAATAATTTCGTTACTGCATTTTAAACTTGTAGGTAGGATCCATTGTCTGCGAAGCTTTTCTTTCCCTATATGCGTGAGCTTAAAATTATTGGAGCCATCGTTCTTCATTGCTTCCAGCATAACTTGTTGAAGTGACAAAAACGTATTATCCAGTATTTCGGGTGCAATATTACCAAAGACTATGTTTACTGCTTCTATCAATTCATCAGTATTACTAGGAGAGGATTGATGTTTGGTATTTACGTCCACAGTTTTATTTTTTTCAAAGAATCAACATTATCATAAGAATCACCTTGACAATTACTTTCGGAAGCACGTTTCCAAATTCTTGATATGATCATTCTGTTGCACTTAAATTGTTTTGCAGCCAACGTAATTGCAACTTTTTGTTGTTCTTTGGATTCATCAAGAACTGGACAAACGCAACTCGATCTGTGCTTGAAAACTCTCTTTTCTTCATCTTACTTCTACGATGTGTTGAAATAAAGCAATTGATTTCAATCAGCGGATAAAATTAGAAAAATAGGTATCATTCGTTATAGAATAGAATAGAACTTTATTATTCTTGCCCTAAGGCTTCGAATCTTACATAATATTTTATAATATTTAAAAAATCTAGTTACGTATATTTACATATACATATATACATTCCATCTTCTTTCTTTTATCATTTACTCTTCATTCTTTTTAATATACTTCTCATTATTTCTTCTCCTGATCCCAAGTCATCTAATATTTCTGTCATACTTCTGCTCTCTTTTCCATTTTCGCATTCATAGAACAAATGCCACAGCGCCTCTTCTTTTTCTTCGCATATTCTGCATTTTTTTACTCAGCTCTTTTCCATATTTTATTTTCAGTGCTTTCATTACCACATCTAAATCTGGCAATTATTCTTATTCTTTCTGCTTTGGAGTGCAGTAGATATCTTGGCTTATCAAAAGTGACAATGTGATGGTACATTGGGAAGTAAGTAGAGTTTCCTATTCTGTCATGCTGCACTTGACTCTGTACATCTCTATCTCTATTTTCTATTTCGCTGATCACATTTTCACCTCTTTCTCGCATCATCTCTATGTAGATCGTGGAATACCCATTTCTTTAATAATATTTTCTTCTATTTATCTCCCACCTGGACTTGTTTTGTAAATTCCTTTCTCTCTGTCTCATTTTCCGCCAACATTCTCTTAAAACTGTGTCTTCCTAAATGTTTCTTAACCGCTCTTCATATCTCATTGCTATCTTGCCACTCTCTATTCTCATCTTGTCCCTTTTTGTTTCTTCCAAGAGTATATATGTTGGTGTGTTTCTGTCTACTCCTAAAATCCATCTCAGATATTTTTGATGTAGTCCATTTTATGTTGCTCCGTTCAACCCTAGATTTCCGCACCGTACATCATAATGGGTTTTACCATTCTGTCGAACATAGTGAGTTTGATGGGGAAACTGTTTTTAAACCTTTTTTCACCTACTCCCCATACCTGGGTCATGGCTGCCATGACTTTCTTTACAACATAATTTATATGCTCACTGTCATCGTTCGATTGCTGGAAAGTATAACCTAAGTATTTATAATTTTTTACTCTTTCTATTTCTTTATCCTGCCATTTCCATATTTCTTCTTTTACTCTTCCACCGCCTTTTTTAAAAATCATGATCTTTGACTTTTCGGTATTTAAACTAAGTTTCTTTGTTCTCAAGTACGTTTCCAATCTACGCAGCAGGTTTTGCAATCCTAATTTTGTTACTGAGAGTATAGCCAAATCGTCCGCGTATGCCAAAGACCAGATATTTTCCTCCCTATAACTACTCCTCCTGTCTGTTCCTTTGCTAAGTAGTTCTCTAGATCTGAGATGTAGAGTGAAAACAGAGTAGGGCTAAGTGGGCATCCTTGTCGCAGTCCTTTCTCTGTCCAGAAAGTTTCCGATTCTTGTCCATTTTTCGTCTTGATAGCTGTAAGTGTTTCTTCATATAACTTTTGTATGTTTCTCACTACTGAACTACTCACTCGTTTCTTCTTTAAGGTATTTATTAATTCCATTCTTTCTACATTGTCAAATGCGGCTTTGAGATCGGCGAACAGAACGAATAGTTTTCCCCCCTTTCTTTTCCAATTCTCGGTTGGCCAGGTGGTTGAGCACATATATGTTGTCCGTCGTTCTTCGTCCTTTTCTGAATCCATTTTGTGTGTCTGGAAGTAGGTTTTTTTCATTTATTTCTTGTCTTAGTCTCTGACCTACAATCATGGCGAAGATCTTATAAACGGTGTTCATCAAAGTTATTCCTCTGTAATTTTTTATATCTTTCCTATCTCCTGTGTTGTATATGGGTATTATCAGTCCTTTTTTCAAGCTTGCCGGCATATGTTTTTCTTTCCATATTTTGTTATAGAACTTTACCAGATGGAATATAATATTTTCTGGGCAGTATATCCATGCTTCATTATTAATTTGGTTATTAGGGTCAATTAAAATTGAGAGATGTGTCAAAACAAAGAACATATGTCATGGAACATTGATTTTGATTGAAGGCTTCGCAATTTTGTGCTACAACATAACTTATTTAGTTTGTCCTTACAAAAGTGAACAGCTTATCACTAAGCTTACGTTTCGATTTTATTCACATTTTCATCAGAGCTAGTTAAAAGCCACTGAAGTTAAAAATATTCGTTGAAATATAAAATATAAAGTAAATTAAAATGTCCATAGTTATGAAAGTCGTTAAACCCAGATATAAGAATCTGACTGAAAAACAACTTTTTTGATTTTCATACTAATGGTGATTTTTTGGTGGTCATACCTACAAAATCCTAAAAAGAAAGTTACCTTCTTAGTTACGTATTACAAAATGAAACATATTATTCTACTGGTCTAATTGTTTTGTATAAAATAAATATAAAATATATTTTGTAGTTTTTAGGACTTTAGAAAATACGAATTTAATAGTACTAAATTATTTTGAACTAATAAAAATTGGAGTAATATTTCCTGTCAATTATTACGGATCAATTCAAAATGCTACTAAAATTGGACTTGCTTTAGTGGACTATTTTGAGCAGTATATTCCTGAAGTCCAACCGAGGAGGAAGTTACATTTCATAAGTCATAGTTTGGGCTGTCATATTTTGTCCCATACCGCCAGATATTATAAGGAGAGAGGAAATTCAGAATTTATTCATCTAACAGGTAAAATTTAGGGTTAGATTAATTTTGTTGGACTCTGTCTGCTAGTCTGTTTGTGTGTATATATAGGCCTGATAAATCATTTTAGTGTGAGGTCACAACCATCAATCGGGCATTTAAAAATGGCAGAGATAGGACAGGCATTGATACTTATGAAATTATATACCATGTGTTCAAAAAGAAATTACATAAGGGTTGGCTTTGGAAAAATAAAATGTCTACTGCAAGCTTTAACTGTCAATTAATTAACTGTCATCTCTGTTGTTGTCATAAGTTTCTATTGAAAATTCAATTAACCCCTTTCCTGTGGTGTCCGTAATATTACGTTTTACACACCGCTCGACAATTCTGACTTTTCTTCCATTGCTAGGTTGAAAAACTTATGTTAAAAACCATTTTTGGTCATAATATGTCACTTAGATTGTTTTAATTAGATATAATAAATTAAATAAAACAAAATGTTTTTTCATTTTTTTTTTTTTTTTCGCAAATAAACTCCACAATGAGCGAAAGTTTAGAAAAAATTTATTCCACAGGAAAGGGGTTAAGCTACAATTATAATGGTTTTTACAATAGAACACAAAAAATGTATGATTGAATCATATATTCGAAATGGTGCTCGAATGAACGGCGAATGGATTTACAGTGCGATGTCATGTTTAGAGGAATTTCGGCTACAATTTCCAGATATTGGTTTCCTTGAAGGAGATTTTTACAGCGTACTTAGAAGATGTGTTGATTTATTCCAAGATACAGGGAGCATTACTCATAGAGATAGAACTGGAAGGCCAAGAGTTCGTATTCAAAATACCGTTGATGATATTCGTCAACGTATGAACGAGCAACCCGCTACATCAATACGTACACTGTCACAAGAAACTGGTTTATCATTAGGAACTTGCCATATTATTGTCAAAAAAGATTTCCATACAAAATTCTTGCTTTGCATGAGTTGCTGCCAGCAGATCACAATAGGCGAATTGTGTATTTCCACCTAGATCACCAGACTTGACTATTTTAGATTACTTTATATTCCTTTATCTGAAAAATAATGTATACAAGACTCCTATTAACAATATCGAGGAACTACAAAACAGAATTACCGAACATTGTGCCAATATAACTCCTCAAATTCTTATAAATGCTTTTAATATTATGAAAAGACCAGTAAATTTGAGTCTGCAGGAAAACGGTGGTCATTTTGAACAGCTTCTTTAGTTTTTTATGTTTATTTTTCTTTACCTGTGAAGTCAAAAAATATATTGTATATAATGTATAAATTTGTATTTAGCTGGCTAATATGGTTGTATAAGACTAATGGCCAATAAAACAATATAATTTAAAAAAATAAAAATAATTTCCAATTTTAATGATTACAAAGGCTGTGCCTAAACGTTAGTCAATTGTTATATAAAGCTTGCAATAGATATTATTTTATTTTTCCACAGCCAACCCTTATGTAATTTCTTTTTGAACTCACGGTATAAAAACGTATAATATGCCAAGTTTTTGTACAGTTGTTTCATCAATTTCCAACTATATTAAACTATAAATATAAACCTAATAAAAATAATTTGTGAATCTTGCGTCATCAGTGGATCAAGGCATGCAGAGAAAGGACTTAACATAATATAAATTAAAGAATGCGAAATTAAAATGTGAAATTAACTACACTATGACACAATTAAAGATATTCTATTAGATTGATAAAAATTTATTGCTAATTTTGATGTATAGATTGTTATTAATTTTATGTTCAAATTCTTTTTTATAGGACTAGATCCTGCTGGACCAGGATATGAAAATAAAAATACGGATCATTATTTACAAGCCAATGATGGAGAATACGTGGATATTATCCATACGGATGTTGGAAGAATTGGTATAGCTGGAAGTCAAGGGGATATCGATTTTTATGTCAATGGAGGAGAAATGCAACCACATTGCACGCATATGAAAAGTGTTTTTAGCAATATTAGAGAATGTACGTATACAGGATGTAACGGAGAAACGAGACACATAAAAAAATACTGAATAGCAAAGTTCTAGGAGACTACGGAAGATATTTGCTTACAGAAAAAAATATTTTTTTAAACCAGTTGTTATCAAGTTAGAGCACAAATTTATACATTTTTAAATTAAAGTATAAATACAGGGTGTCCCAGCCAAGTGGCTCACCATTGCTATCTTTCTTAATATTATAGATCAGCGGTTCTTAAAATGTGGTCCGCGGACCCCTGGGAGTCAGCGTAGCCATTACCGGGGGTCTGCGAAACAATTTTGACATTAACTTTACATCCCCCAATTTTTCGCTTTTATTCAAATAACTCATTTAATAAAAATCCTACATGGTCAGGACTTTTTGTATTTGTTGTTACCTAACTAGTTATTGACATAACTAAGCAATAATTAGGAAAAAATTAATTATTTTTATTCAACTGCAAATTACTTACAGAAAACATATTATAATAAGATCTATTTTGACCAATATTTGACCAAGAAATGTTTGTATGAGCTTAACGTAGTATAACTTGTAACTTTTCTATAAGCTGTTCACTTTTGTAAGAACACACTAGATCTGGTTATTTTGGTTACTTTTATGGTGTGTTACTGACTTTAAATGTCAATTAAAAATATTCCTTACGCTGTAAAACCGACTTTAGGTTGATAAGGTTATGATCATTATAATTAAGATATCATTTTTCATTATGACATATGTCAAATGTAGCGACATTTTAAAAAAGTGATATTTTTTAATACCAACATGACATACAGCTTCAAAGGTGCAAACTATTGAAAACAAAATTCCCTCTTAGTTTGTTCTTACAAAAGTGAACCGTCTATAATTCTTTTTTCTACTATTTTTATTAATTTTGTTTTTTATTCGTAATGCTAATAAAAATGTTCATCTCTATAAATGCGCAAGACCATTTATTAAAATAACCAGCGATACATTTTTACCAATATTTATTATAATGTAGTGCCTATGAGATTATTGAGCCAGAAATTACGTCTCAAGAACTACGTAAAATGCCTAGGGTAGGGATGGGGTCCGCAAAAAAAATGTTGTTCAAGAGGGGGTCCTCGAACAACGATTTTTTTTTTCTTTATAAAAAACTAAATAGGTTTATAATGAAATTTTTTTAATAACGGAGATATCAACGTTACAAACTTATAAAAATAGTACGATCAAAAACTTACATATAATAAAAATAAAAGTAAAAATTACCTAAAAAAAAACTAAAAAGTATTTTGGTTACAAATATTCATTATTGTTTAAACACAATCTTATTCTTTATTTTATGTTTCGCATTACATTGCGTAACATATTTTTAGAAATTTTGCTGCAAGCAAGAGATATTTATAGTTATACAATATTTAGATTTTTTGGAAAATAGTTTTCAAGATTTATTTGACAATGTGCCCATAGCTAACAGAATTAATTTGAAGTATTTTTAACATCATGGTGCACCTGCACATAATGCCTATCTTGTAAATAATCACTTACAAAATAAATATGACGACAAGTGGATTGGTACTAATTAGAGATGGGTCGTTCATGAACGAACCGGCTCCCTGAGCCGGCTCAGTACACTGACCGAAGTGACACGGTTCACCAAATTGAAATGAGCCGGCTCACGGCTCACTCTATAGTTTCAAGTTTCAAGGATACGATTGGTCGGGCGATTGTGAGCAGTGACCGGAGTGATCCGGATCTGGATCGATGTCATGTTGAACTTCGCGAGAACCTGGCGTGTAATGTATTATCATAAAGTGTATTTTGTCATCAATTTGTAGGGCAGTTTATTTGAAACTAATAGGCTTAGTCTGTATTCTTACAACCGTACTATATAAAAATATTAAAAATATTACCCAAATCCCAGATGTCCGATTTATAAGGGCAATAAACATCGCCATAAACTTAACACATCTGGTTTAAAATACAGTAGCTACATAAAGTGAATTGTTTGTTTCAAAAATGTTAGATAAGATCCGGGGCTAAGCGACGTTCTACCTACGAACGAACGACCGCCCGTTCGACAACTGACTGACCTGTGTTCAGTTCATATATTGCAAGAACCGGCTCTTAGCGATGTTCTACCTACAAACGAACGACCGACCTGTGTCTCGGGAAAGTGTTTACCCGGCTCTAAGCGACGTACTACCTACGAACGAACGAACGACCGACCTGTGTCTCGGAAACTGAACAACCTCCACTGATCCGGTTCCGCAAACTGAACCGAAATTCCCATCTCTAGTCTGTACTTTCTTACAACTACACTATATGAAAATATGAAAAATATTGCCCAAATCCCCGATGTCCGATTTATAAGGGCAATAAACATCGCCATAAACTTAACACATCTGGTGAATTGTTTGTTTACTATTAAACCGGCAAAAATGTTAATTTCATTTTACAATTGTTAAATGTAAAATGCAAAGAAGATAATTCACTTCTATAGATTTTTATTTATTTAACTTCATTATTTCTTTGTAACAAGATAATGAGGAAGACACACACAGAGAGAGAGAGAGAGAGAGAGAGAGAGAGAGAGAGAGAGAGAGAGAGAGAGAGAGAGAGAGAGAGAGAGAGAGAGAGAGAGAGAGAGAGAGAGAGAGAGAGAGAGAGAGAGAAGAATTTGTGAATAAGTCATAATTTACGTCTTTAGTCTTGAATTCATACTAAGAATATTAACAAGAATAAAGGCAATAAAGCGGCAAATATTCCGACGTTTTTATCGCATTTATTACAGTCCAATATACATTGCCGCTTTCCGCTGTCTTTTCATATAATGCAAGAACCATCTGACAGACGTTCTACCTACATATTCCAAACTTACAATCGTATTGAACGGTGGGAGAACTGACGACTGACCGACCTGTTTCTCAGGGACAAGTTTACTTAACCGGATCACTGAGCCGGATCAAAGAGCCGGCTGAACGACCTGCACTGATCCGGTTCCGCAAACTGAGCCGAAATTCCCATCTCTAGTACTAATGGACCTATTAATTGGCCTCCTAGATCTCATGATTTAACATCTTTATATTTTTTGCTTGGGGATTTCTGAAAAATGGAGTCTATAGAGATCCAATTAATAATTTAAACGAACTAAAAAATAAAATATCTCTTGCTTGCAGCAAAATTTCTAAAAATATGTTACGCAAATTAATCGTTTAATGCGTTTTGAAATTATGAGAATTTTTTTAACGGCATAATTTACATTTTTTATTAAAATTGTGAATTAAAAAAAAAAAAGTCAAAAACGGTTAACGACCTGTGATAGAAATTTTTGGATTTTTCGTAGTTTATTTAGTCTAGAAAAAATTCGGGGCTTTAATCGTTTAAGGCGTTTTGTAATTATGACAATATTTTTAATGGCATAATTTACATTATTTGTGAAAAATGTAAATTAAAAAAAAATCACAACTCAAAAACGGTTGGAAAAAACAACCTGAAGTTAGAAATTTTGGATTCCTCGTAATTTATTTAGTCTAGAAAAAATTTGAAGCCTTATTTGTTTTGCGTATTTCAAAATTATAACAAATTTTAATATGGCGTGATTTATTGAAATTTTCATTTTCGCATGGACGTATCTCAAAAACGAAATGTGATAAAGACCTGCCGTTGAAATTTTTGAAATCTTGAGGTCCTAATTGATTTGTAACCAAATATTAAAACAAAACAAAAATTGAAAATTTTTAATTTTTTTAATTTTTTTTTTTGAAAATGTTGGTAAATCGTAACTAAAAAATGGTTAGTGATAGAAATCTGCGGTTTGAATTTTTAAAATTCTACTGGATTGTTTAACCTTTAAAAAAACTAGGGCTTTAACAAACCAATTATTAAGTTTTGTATGGGCAGTAATCCAAAACCCTTCAAAATGTCCAAAAATCGAAAAAATCGCAAAATAATTTTGTCTCCATTTTTATTGAAAATTGGTACAAATATGTATTTTTGGCCTTAGATCAAGAAAATTCGGTCCATTTTGAAGTTTGGGCAAAAGTTTTGGAATTATAGGCAAAAAAACTGACCCAAATTGGCTCTAACTCAAAAACTAGGAAATCGTGATTTTTTTAAATATTGTTTTCATAATCCTCACCCGAAAAGTAGCTTAAAACTATATTTTGGCTAAAATCGGAGTCAAAAAATTTTTGATCAAAATTTCAAAATTTTAGGGGAAATATTTTTTTTGAATGTTGTTGGAAAATTGTTTTACTTATACATTTTTAACCATCAGAAATATATGAACATTTTTGACTTACGGTATAAAATTTTTACATTTACGGCATAAAAAGTAAAAAAAAAAGTAAAAACGGTGGCTTCGTAAAATGTTTATTACCTATTATCGTTTTCCTAATTCTGCTGTCCTAGATTTTTACTAACTAAACCTAACCTAATTACCGAAATTGATCATATTTACTGTTTGTCTTTGTAATTTTGGGCGGGATTTGTTGCAATCGGCGCGATGTCATTTTATTAGGTTATGTAAAGGCATACAATGTAAACGTTCTCTCCGACGTAGACTGAGATAGCCAATGTCTTTATATGTCTGTCTCATTAAAATAACTCACTAACTATAAGGTTGGAAAACTATCCACAATCGACAACGTATAACGCATTAAATTTAGAGGTCTGAACGATTGCTCGCCTTACCATATGATAAACTTGTAGTAACAATCAACAGTGCACAAGCCATAGTCTATAGTCATAGCTAGTCAAGCCATAGTATATATAATTTAAGAACTATGAACGCAGTTTAAAATAAAGAAAATAATGGCGTTGTTACACCTGTATTTAATGCATGTATACGAAAGTATGTAAGTATTGAGAACTGACACGCTCAAATACGCAGTCTGGTGGTCAAATATTGTACTAGGCACTCTAGTACTGTTTGAACTTATTACATATATTCTAGAGTGTTTTTATAGGATGTCGATAGAAGTTGTGAAAAACTATAAAAGTAGAACAAATTGTAGTGTTTTTGGCTGTCATTCAAGACAGGACAAAGATAGGCATCTTAATTTTTTTCTTTTCTTAAGAAAAATGGAGGGAAAGTTAATATTAAGTCCAGATTGGGAAAAGATTTGGTTATGGACAGGAGGAAGACGTGGGAATATATTTTGAGTTAAAAAGTAACTGATACTATGCGAGTTTGTTCATCACATTTGTCGCAGAAAAACAAAACTGCACTAATATGCTTGCACCTGCAAGTTGCATAATTAACTTTTAGCTGCTCCTGTCCAGCTAAAACTCATTTTATTTCATGAGGCAATGAACACAATGCACTTGTTTGCAAACAGAATCCATATATTGTAAATTCAGATGACCGACACTCAGATGTACCACATAAGATTACGTGCCCGGCATTTAACACCTGCTCAACTACAAATTAAATTTCAATAAATCTACTGAAATTAAACTTTAAATACTGTAATTTGATGCCCACCTTCTGTTATATACCTAGATGTGTAGCACTTAAAAATTAAAAAAAATCGCAAATATTTACTCGCATTTTCATAAAATAAAAATGTATTGTGCTTAAATTAACCTGTTCGCTATTAGCATATTGACAGCTGAGTACTAGATACAACAGCCATATTGCCTTGGAGCAAAGCGCCGCCACCGGTAATGTCACTTCTCAATATTAATTCTGTTTTTAGTTTTAGGATGCAACCATTTTATGTCTTGGAAATATTACGCAGAATCCATAACAAGACCAAATGCGTTTTTGTCCATGAAATGTCCCTTACATTGCATTAATGAATATTCAGAAACAAAGATATTTTGTAAAAGATGTCATAAAAACGATACCACCTATATGGGATATCATCACTTTAATAAATCGTAAGTAAATGAATGGCCTTATTCTAAATGGAACTTGTTAACTTTAACATTAACAGGTGAGAGTCGCCTATATGATGTGTTTCTCTTTTTTGTCATCACTGATCTGTTTTATTATTTTTTTGTCATCACTTTGATCCACCTTCCTTTTTTTGTCGTCACTTTAATCCCTTTAATTGCATGTTATATTTAAAGGATTAACAACTTTTTAATCCTTTAGCTTCCACCTTTCTTTAATGCTAGGTACACACGCTCGTCCGAGCGGCTGGGACAGTGGCTACCATACAGCACCTACCATACCGCCAGACCCCGCAACGCGGGAGGGCCCGAAAATTTTGAGAAAATTAGTTGCGTTTTATACTGAAAAATAAAAAATTTACTTTTCATTATAAAACACATACATACAAAAAAATAATAGTAATAATAATAATACAAAACAATAAACATTTTTTTTTTATCTTTCGTTTAGTAAGACCTCAGCAAAACAATATCCATATTCAAAATAGTAATTCAATTTACAGTGTAAAAAGATGGGACATTCTATCCAAATTTATAGGCGAGTCAGATATTACTTTGAAAAGGTTAAACCCTACACGTTGGGCTGGAAGACATATTTCACTTATAGCCATTAAATTGCGGTTTTTAGATATAATAGAAGCTCTTTCTAAATTAAGCTTAAAAAGTGAAAAAAAAGAAGGAAGAGACAATGCTTCAAATCTTATAAAAAGTATAAATAATTATGAATTTATATTTGTATGTGAAATTTTATCAAAAATATTATTAAAGAAATAAATTTATCTTCAAAATTATTACAAACTAAAAATATAGATTTGAGAATTGCAACAACTTCCTTAGAAACAACCAATAAAAATCTGAAAAAATACCGAAATATGTACTTTTCTGCGAAAGATGACGCAATTCAAATGGCGGCCAAGTGGAATATCAGCTACACTTTTGTTTGGAAAAGACAAAAAATTATAAAAAATCACTTTGATGAATTGGCAACAGATCATCGGTTTCATAACGGGGAGGATTTTTTTAGAGTAACTGTATGCAGTTCTCGATATTGTTATCAATCAAATTGATAATAGATTCAGAGGGATGAACGACGTTGTAAATTTGTTTTTATTCATGTTACTTCTAAATTTAATCAACTTGGATAAAACCGAAATTTTGAGTTCTGCCGAAATCTTACAAAAAAAATTCAAAGGTGATATTTCGTCCAATTTTCCGTTACAAATAGTAATGTTAGTTTCGATGCTTAATGAGGAAATCTCTAAAATATCAACAATGAAAGAATTTGCCGAACTTTTAATAATTAAATATACCTCCCTGTCAGTCAGTTTTCCAGACGTAGTTACTGCAATTATATTATTTTTAATACTTCCTGTCACTGTGGCAACAGCAGAGCGTTCTTTTTCCAAATTAAAAATAATAAAAAACTATCTACGAAATTCTACTGGAGAAGAACTCATACATAATTTATCGTTGTTGAGCATTGAGGCTGAAATTGCTCAAGAAATGGGCATTAAAGACTTAATTAGAGATTTTGCTTATTTAAAATCCAGAAAGAAAGATTTAACATTTTAAATTGATTTATTTATTTATATCTAGTTTTGTTTTGTTTTGTCTATGTTTCATTTGTTTGATATTATTGTTTTTCTTTTATATTCATAATAAAATATGTATTATAAAGTAAAATGATTCCTTGTGTAAGAAGAATCTAAGGTTAAATTTCTTCAAAATTATGGGACGCTAGATACGAAAAGAAAAAATCACATAAGGTTGGGGGGCCGATCTAATTTTTTTGCGGGGGGGGGGGGCAAAATTTGTAGTTCCGCCACTGGGCTCGGACGAAGCGCTCGGCGAACGATGGCGATACGAGTGCAGCGTCCACATGCTTCCCAAGACTCGCGATACGCTCAGTCATTGTTTAGACTTAAAGCACGATGGGAGACGTAGAACTTGCAGCTGCAACAACTTTGTGCGCTCTTATGCAGGCTCCACACATTGACCGAATCGACGCGAAACAGCACGAATCCGAGCGTGTAGAGCAGGCATGTGCAGCTTCCAAAAGACCGAGGACCAGATAGCCATCTGAAATACATTCGCGGGCCAGAACTTTTTAAGGACCTCTTTTTTTAGAATCAACAGTTTTATTTATTTTTTTTAATTACTGCACTGAATTTGTCTTTATTATAAAAAAAAAACATCTAAATTTTCTAAACTATACAAATATATATAATTCATAACATTAATAAAAAAAAACACACAAGAAAAAATAAAAATATTTTATAATGCATAAATATTGTTAAATAAGAACAAAATGTTTATTTAATTTTAATGGGACGGTTGGGACTTCATATTGCTCACAAGTTTGTCAATGTTCGGGGAAACAACTGATGTAGCAACATGCAACGTGTTTTCTAGGTGCAAATCCGTTATTCGCGTCCTTGTTTTTGATTTAACGAACTTCAGCCGAGAAAATAACTGCTCAAATTTGTAAGTGCTTTCAAGGAACGCAATTCTTTTCTGAGCAAAAGAGAGTTTCGGAAATTGGTCAACTAGGAAATATTTCTTATAAAACCCAATTAGTGAAATGTCCTTAATTTTTTACTTCAAATCTGAGTTCTCCTGTAGCTTAAGTAGTTTCATTTGCAGAGAAAGTGGCGCTTGTTCCACATCAACATCAACCGTTTAACCACATTTGATCTCTGAAAACAAACATATACTCGCGGGCTGGATAACATGAGGCCGTAGGTTGCACATGCCTGGTGTAGATGCTTTATTCGCCTCGCTTCGGACAGCCGCTCGCGTTTGTCATTCGTATTCTTTGATAAAAATCGACATAATGATGGCGCAACATAGCGAATCAGGACGAAGCGAGACGAACGAAGCCTCTACACGCTCGGATTCGTGTTGTTTCGCGTCGACCCGGCCAATGTGTGGAGCAATGGATGGCCTAGTAAGCCGAAATACGTGTAAATACAATAAATTCCAATTTTTTCAAACAGTAACCGAGTCTTTTTATTTTTGCCTTTTTAATATCTACTTTTGTTGCAGAAAAAAAGGAAATTACTTATTGAAGACCAGAGTGAATCCTCCCTATGGATTTGGACAACATGGTCTTGAATAACTATGAAATATCTTTGTAAAAATAAAGTTTTAAATTCAAATTTTTATTTACATTGTTATGTAAAATTGTTCTGGTAGAAATAAACAGCACCTTTTCTTCACTAAATATTTATTCCATTAAGTCCAGTCTTTCCACCTTCAGGTAAACCTCTAGATCAGCGGTTCTCAAACTATGGTATGCGTACCACTAGTGGTACGCGAAGCATCTAGTGGTGGTACGCAAGCAGACACGACCATAAACAATTTACACGAGTTATTTTTTAATTGTTCAAAATTAAAAATTCATTTGAAAATTTTTAAACTTATTTTTCTTTTTAAATTAGTGCCTTTTATTAATACCGATAAAGAGTCGTTGATAGAACTATCTTCGATGCAAGTTTGAAAATTGAGTTTAGTGAATCAAAACTTGATAAGTTTCTGCCTAAGGCTAAAACCGAATATCCCGAATTGACTAGAAAAGCATTGTTGTTTTTGATGCCCTTTTCAACAACCTATCTCTGCGAAACCGGATTTTCTTCCATGGTGACAATAAAAAACAAATTTGGCAATAAATTACTCGACTCCGATTTGCACTTAAAATAATGTACAACGGAACCCAACCTCTCATCAATTGTTTTAAGCTTGCAGCTTCATCTTTCTCACTAAACTTGGTAAGTGTATTATCATAAAAAATATTAAAAAATGTTGAATTAATTCTGTTTTGACCAGCGATTTCCAAACTGGGCGGCGCGTCGAGAATTAGTGCGCAAAGTTTAACGAAGCTTAAAAACTTTATTATTTTCTGATATGCGTATTTCTTGTAGTAATATATTTTTTACCATTTAAAAATGTGTCTGTATTACTTTATAAAATAAGGGAGGGTGGCGCCAAGATTATTTGTTTTTAAAGGGAGGCGTAGTAACCTATTATTTGGAAACCCTTTGAAAAGTGAATTAGTTTGTAGGTATGTACGACCGATTTATTTTTTAGACAACATTATCAAAATGTCACTTAGCCTCGATCTAGACCTGTCAATGGTACGGGACTGTTCCGTTATTCACATAAGTGGTACGCTAATTTAAAAAAGTTTGAGAACCTCTGGTCTACACTATAAGCCATTTCTCTTGACGTTACCATTAGGATCTACGCAACATACATAACATAAAAATTAGTTACATAATGAACTTAAACTATAAATATACTATTAAGAAAAAATCATAATTGTGAAACGGCTTTTCAGTTCCTCTTGAACGAGTGGAAAGAAAATTTAGATAAAAGCTTATGTACAGCAGTAGTATTTTTAGACTTAAAAAGGGCATTCGAAACCATAGATAGAGACAGATTAATTAAAAAATTACAGATGTATGGGATTAGAGGAAATGCACTTCAATGGTTTAAAAACTATTTAGTAAATAGAAAACAAATTGTCGTATGTGACAAAATAAGATCAAAAGAAAAGTTGATAGAGTATGGTGTACCGCAAGGTAGTATCTTGGGACCATTACTGTTCATTTTATATATAAATTATTTTAAAAATGTTTTAGTTCACTGCAAATTTCATCTTTTTGCAGATGATACGCTAATTTATATTGAAGGTACTAACAAAGAAGAAATGGAATTAAAATTAAATGAAGATTTACAAAGAGTAGAAAAATGGTTAAATTACAATAAATTGAAATTAAATACAAATAAAACAAAAGCAATGATATTTGGTAATGTGCACATAAGAGAGAAAATAGAAGATATTAAAATTTATATAGAAAATACCAAAATAGAAATAGTGAACACTTTTAAATATTTGGGCATTATGATAGACAACAAATTAAAATTTAGTGAACACGTAGATTATATTTGTAAAAAAATTTCTACAAAGATAGGTTTTTTAAACAGATGTGGTAAGCATTTATCGTACTGGGCTCGTAAAACTGTATTTAACACAATCATTTTACCGCACTTTAATTTTGCGGGAACTATATTATATTTGGCAAATTCAGGGGAATTAAAAAGATTGCAAATTTTACAAAATAGAAGCATGCGAACCATATTAAAATGTAACAAATACACGCATATAAAAACAATGTTAAGTAAATTAGGGTGGTTAGAAGTTGAAAATCTATTAGAAATTAATTCATTAATTTTTATTCATAAGATCAAACTTGGGTTAGTACCAAAATATTTCAATAATGTTTTAAAAGTTTTCAAGGATATACATAGTTATAATACTAGAAATAAAAATTCTTTTGCATTGGAGCATAAAAACAGTAAAGCAGCACAGAATTCGTTATTTTTTAAGGTAGTTATAATTTATAATAAGTTACCAGTTAGTATAAGAGAAGTAGCTAATATAAGACAATTTAAATGGAAATTAAAAAAATATTATTTAGAAAAATAAGTAAATGTTTTATTTTTATTTTTTATTTGAATGTTTCGTTAAAACTATGTACTTTAGATTAAGTGTGAAATATTAATATTAATTGTTTAGATTTACTTTAAAATATATTACATGAAATTATATTTACCTAGTACCTATTAATATTTGTTTATGTAGCAAAATAATGCTAAATAAAGTCTAATCTAATCTAATCTAAAAAGTAACACTTCAAGTTAAATATTGCAAAAAATACAATCATATTTAACGCAAAATTTATTTTATTAATTATGGTTATATTGATTATTATTAGAATGAAAATTAATATTACATGTTCAAAATTCGTAATCGATCCATTTTAATTTGAAT
This sequence comes from Liopterus haemorrhoidalis, assembly GCA_963971575.1. Classification (NCBI taxonomy): domain Eukaryota; kingdom Metazoa; phylum Arthropoda; class Insecta; order Coleoptera; family Dytiscidae; genus Liopterus; species Liopterus haemorrhoidalis. The sequence continues at coordinate 17,512,092 of OZ020623.1, forward strand.
TATTTAAAAGTTCAAATATGTACACTACGATAAAATTTATGTATATATTAATAGGGTTATTAGGTAAATATTGACGATTTTTAAATATCATATGAATTTTAATTTAAAAAAATCTTATTACAATTTCTTAGGTCCGATTTCTGAGAGCTTACACGAGTTTAACCATATGGTTAAACAGATTTCACAAGCAAATCAAAGTAGTGTAGAAGTACACATCGGAAGGACAAATTTATTTATTTTTTCCCCAATTTGTTAATTTAGCCCGATTCGCCGACCTCTTTTGTAGGCAGTCTGTGATCTGAAATTATTTATTTAATATTTTGCAGGTGTTATAAATTCTAATACAGATCGAAGAGCTATGAGACTGAGCTATGAACATGCAAGTGACGAAATCAAATTTCTGCTATACTATGGGTAAAAAACTTAAATAAATCTGGTGTCACACAGAATTTTCCTCAATAATTACCACCATCCAAAATTAGGATGGTGACGTAGAATGCAATCGATTTTTCCTTTGCCAATTTTCTCTAAAATGTGAATTTCGTCCAAAAATAAACAAACAAAAAGATGTCCCAAATTTTGAAAACAGCTGACTTTTTTTATTTTTCATATTAATCCAGAAGTTGTGTAGTTGCCATAGAGAAAATTTGATATTCTATTATTGAACTACAATTAAAATATGGCAGTCCAGTAGGCAATCTGGTGGTCAAATATTGTACTAGGCGCTCTAGTACTGTTTGAACTTATTACATATGTTCTAGTGTTGAATTTTTGTTAGAATGTCGATAAAGTTGTGAAAAACTATAAAAGCAGAACAAATTGTAGTGTTTTTGGCTGTCATTCAAGACAAGACAAAGATAGGCATCTTAGTTTTTTTCTTTTTTTAAGAAAAATGGAGGGAGAGTTAATATTAAGTCCAGATTGGGAAAAGATTTGGTTATGGACAGGAGGAAGACGTGGGAATATATTTTGAGCTAACCTTCAAGCAGGCGCGTGGTCATTTCGAACGGCAGAGGTCGCGCATAACCTAAAGGACCTATTGGAGATTTTTAGGGATTTAAAAAACCAAATAATTAAATAATAATTTATTTTTTATAGTTTAAACAATTATCTTTCGGTTAGGAAACTATTTACCAGGTCTACAAGTATGAAATGCGGATTTTTTTTTTTAAATAAAACACTTTAAACTTAAAAGAACAGTAATAGTTTATTTATTCAAAGTATGCTCCATTAGAAGTTATACCATTTTCCCAACTTTCAGGCAATTTGTGAATACCTCGCCAGTAGAACTCTTCCCCTTTCCCCGCAAACCATTCATCTAGCCATTCTTTCACATTTTCATATGAACAAAAGTGCTGCTCGGCAAGTGCGTGACCCATCGATGCGAACAAGTGGTAATCTGAAGGGGCCAAGTCTGGTGAGTAAGCGGCATGGGGTAGCACTTCCCACTTGAGTGCCTCCAATGTGTTGCAAACTGCTTTTGCCTTATGTGATGGAGCGTTATCGCGAAGAAAGAGTACCTTGTGCTGTCTTCTTTCGTATTCTGGTCGTTTTATGAGCAGCGAATGGTTCAATTCGATCAGTTGTTGTTGGTAGCGTTGGGTATTAACTGTTTCACCAGGTTTTAACAATTCATAAAAGACCACACCCTTTTGGTCCCACCAAGTACAGAGCATTGTCTTTTTGTCAAAACGATTCGGTCTTGCAGTTGATGTGGATGGTGAGCCTGGATTCACCCATGATTTTTTGCGTTTGGGATTTTCAAAATAAATCCATTTTTCATCGCCAGTAATGATACGATGCAAAAAAGACTTTCTTTTGTATCGTGCAAGCAAAATTTCACAAGTGTTTTTGCGTTTTTCCATCTGCCTCTCATTCAATGCATATGGAACCTATCTGCCGACTTTCTTACCCATCTCTCGTAGGCGATTGGAAACAGCTTGTTGACTAACGCGTAACTGCTCTGCTAGTTGTTTTTGTGATTGACTATCGTCTTCCTGTAGCAATGTTTCCAATTTTGCATCTTCATATTTTTTTGGAGATTTTCCATGATCTTTATCTGTAAGATCGAAGTCACCACTTTTGAAACGCCGAAACCATCGTTCACACGTATCTTGCGATGGAGCATATTCACCATAAGCTTCTCGAAGCAGTCGGTATGATTCAGCAGCAGTTTTTTTCAAATGAAAACAAAACAGTAGTACTGTCCGCGAATGCTCTTTATTTGGCACAAAATTTGACATTTTTAACACAGTAAAACAAAACTATATGATCACTTTTCAAATTATAACCTATACGCATTTGACACTTAATGATAACTTAACAAAACGCCATATGTGTTGAAACTTTGAACTATACATTCAGTTTGCGCGGCAGCTTTGAAAAAAATCCGCATTTCATACTTGTAGACCTGGAGGTTGGATTAGGTCACAATTTGACAACATAAATCTTACTTTTTCATTAGGATAAAATCCAAATTTAAAACAAATTAAAAACCAACACAAATCTCTTTGGATTATAAAACAATTTGGTAAGATGAATCCTAATACCTAATTATAAAACAAAATCAAAATTATAATATTAGTTAGTTAATTTTTTTTTGGCGCACAGCAACAATGACTATTTGTTCTCAAAATTGTCAACAAAAAACTTCTACAATAATTATCTTTGGATTATAAATTTGTCAAGATAAATCCTTAAATCAAAATTATAAAATAAAAAATCTAGTATATACTACTTATAGTTTAGTTTTCTTCCTCATCTGTAACTTTGTCATGGTAACATTCATTGCAAACAAATGTAGTGTGGTCGCTGCAAATATTTCTTAGCCAAGATGTGCATTGTGTCTTAGATTGTCTCCTTTTCTTAGCTGGACATATTTTGCAGCTTCCTCTGCTTGCAGTGGAACTTGTGCTTGGTTCATCGCATCTGTCTTCAGGACTCACCTGTATACTCAGGTGGTTTCTTATATTTCTTTTGAGTTTTCTAGGGAGGTTGACCATTGTAGGTCTTCTCTGTACGTACTCTTTTGTCAGTTCTATTCCCAATGCTCGTAGGTACATTCGCCTTTTTTTTATAACCACCATCTGATAAAGCAGCCTGAAATCGTCCGAACTCGAGCTGCTTGCTTCTTCTACATACTGAATTCTTTCGTTACTTTCTACATTCGAAAGGTGGTCGGAAACTTCTGAACCGTCACAGAGCACTGACACTTTCTATATCTTTTTCTTGTATTTGCGCAATTATCTCTGAATCACTAATAGGTCTACGAGCCATTTTTTATAAAAAATACCAACTTAGTTGAAAAAGCATGAAAAAATATTTTCGCAAACAGAGTCGCGCGTAACCTTTTCGACGACGGGCGCGTGTATTCTTTTCTACGTCTACGCCGCGTATGAAACAAAAGATATTTGGGCAAAACGGGTCGCGCGGGGAAGAGGGGTATATAGTTGTTTTTGTTTGTAGGGAACTTAGAAGAGGCTACTGGAGACGAGAAATAATTGTGGCGGAAATAATCGAAATTATAAACATCAAGTTATTACAAATGCATTACAATTACAAATGCATCAAGTGTGGTCGATTCGACGCCGCGCGCCCTCTTGAAGGTTAAAAAGTAACTGATACTATGCGAGTTTGTTCATTACATTTGTCGCAGAAAAACAAAATTGCACTAATATGCTTGCATCTGCAAGTTGCATATTGCACTTTTTGCTGCTCCTGTCAAACTAAACCTAATTTTATTTCATGAGGCAATAAACATAATGCACTTGTTTGCAAACAGAATCAATATGTTGTAAATTCCGATGACCGACACTCAGATGTACCACATAAGATAACGTGCCCGGCATTTAACACCTGTTTAACTACAAATTACACTTCAATAAATCTACTGAAATTAAACTTTAAATACTGTAATTTGTTGCCCACCGCTGTTATACGCTTAGATACAGGTGTAGCGCTTAAAAATTTCGCAAATATTTACTCGCATTTTCATAAAATAAAAATGTACTGTGCTTAAAATAACCTGTTCGCTATTAGCATACTGACAGCTGAGTACTAGAGACTACAGCCATATTGCCTTGGAGCACAGCGCCGCCACCGGTAATGTCACTTCTCAGTCAGATAAGTTTAAGCTGACGTCACTCGCTACGTGTTTTCATACCGTGGAGTTATAACACGAATGTTTTCCTATGCCTTTTTATGTATAAGTAAAGAAATGAACTATACCATTAGTTAACAATGCAAAATTAATTAATGGTAATTTTATAGAGCCCGATATAGGGGGTGAAGCCCGATTCTGGTGATTTTTCTCTAATTTTTTATCATCATTTGCCCCGTTATAGCAAAACTAACAGTATTTTTTCAGCAGACCAGGAAAAAGAGATTATTTTCGTATTTACTACGATGATTCAATGTATGCTTATATTTCTAAAAAAAGGGAATATTTTAATGAATTTCGAAGAACAGTATTTATATTTCCGGGATATGGAGAAACCGCTGCCAAACATCAGGATATTAACGAACTAGTGAAAGGTATTTCAATATATGGTATTATATCGGTTGATCAATATGGATACACTTGGCCGTATAACAAAACTGTTGGCTGTTGCAAAAAAATAAAATAAAATGAAATCTTTATAAACGCTGAAATGATGTTGGGTGCCAAAATTGTAACATAAATTTTGGTCGACAACAGACTAAAATGAATGAACAAAAAAATAATAAATAAATAAACTGCAATGGCTGTGTTACTAAATTTAACGAATACAACATCTATGCGATTCTGGGAACAAATTGGCTTGCTGGTAAGTATGAGATCTAATCTCTAGGGGCTGGGAATCATCTGTAAAGAGAACACACATCCAGGAGAAAAAGATAGGCAGGGCGCCACAGACTTGTGCACCAACTTGTTCAGTTGTAAGCCAGAACAATTTTCCAGAAAATCGTAAGGGTGTCGGCTCGCATACAGATTCCTGAGGAAAGAATAAAGGAATGTTCATCATCATCATCATTGGCGCGACAGCGCGAAATGAGCCAAGGCCTCCTGTTTCCAGGTTTCGTAACCATGTTTTCAATCTATGTACATTCAATAAGGGAATGTTGACTCATATAATAATACAATAAAACACATCAATTACACAGTCCAACAAAATGAAATTTTTGTCTTGGTGCCGGAAAAGTAAGAACTTATTTTGGATATTTTTGATGCGCTGATTCCAAAAATACGTGGCATTTTTTCGTAACAGCTCTAGTTTTTGAGATACAAACTAATTGATTTTAGTTTTTTATCTAAAAATGCTAAACTTCCTCCTTGGAAAGTAAAGTAAATATATCCTTGTTTTTTATGTCTTTGGGACAGCAGAGCTAAGAATCAGCCCTAGGTTAACAGAAATTGGGCTTTAAGAAATGTCATGATTCAAGAAAAACAAAAAGTAATCAAAAAAACCTTTGGTTGCGAGAGAGAAAAACATATTTTCACCCTTGTATATTAAGTTGAGGCTGATGGAACAATTTGTGAAGGTTTTAAATCGAGATGGACTTTGTTTTGGCTACTTCACCCGTATGGGATTACAATTTCACAATTTCCTGGGATTATCACGGACAAACTGAAAACCGGAATATTTTATGGTCCTCAGATAAGGCAGCTTATTAAAGATCCAAAATTTACCTAATTGAGTACCTAATGAGATTGAATCTAATGCTTGGTGTTAATTTTTTCAAAATATTCTTGGCAACATAAGGCAGAGAATTACATAGAATTAGTGGAAAATATGCTTTCCAACTTTAATATTCTCGGTTGTTACATAAGCATAAAAGTTCATTATCTCCACAACTACTTAGATCGGTTACCAGAAAACCTAGGTGATTTTAGTGAAGAAAAGGGGGAAAGATTCCTTCACGACATTAAAACTATGGAAGATCGATATTAAGGATGATAAGATAGCCACAAAATGACCGACTACTGTTGGATTCTTCAGCGAGATTGTCCTGGTAAATTCCATGTTAAATGATGAATGTATATTTATCTACTTTGTGAAATAAATACCTTATTTGTATTTTTTGTTTTTAACTAGCAGTTGGAACAAATAGTAATAGTAATAATGTGAAATGTTAAACAATAAGATGATTTTATTTTAAAAGAGGCCAATATAGCGTATCTCAAAAACTAGATCTGATAGACCAAATCTGACGGCTATTTTGGATTCTGCACCCAAAAATTACCTAGAAACAGTTAAAAAATCGCAGGCACCAAAATGCCTGTTGGGCTGTGTTATTATAATTAATGAATTTAATATTAGGTAAAAACATCTCCATACAGAGAGCGGCGAAACTGATATCAACTTTGACATATATTATATTTTCTCACAAAAAAAAGGTTACTTAATATTATCTATGAATCTGATAATTTATTATACTGATGCCACAATGCATAGCCAACTATATTGTCAGATTTAACAAAGTTTTATGCAACTGAGCTTTTATCATGTCTGGAAAATTTGAAACTGCTGTTAATAGTTTTATTTTAGCTCTTCTCAAGTTGAGAGACACAAATGTAATTGTAATTGATTATGATGCAGCTCTAAGTATGGTAATGTTGTGCCCATTGAAACATTATTTGAGAGCAGTAGCGAACCTGGAGAAATTAGGACCTGCGTTAGCTTATTATTTCGGAGAATATATTAGTGACGTACAGGATATTGATCAAATACATTTAATAGGACACAGTTTAGGCGCACAAATTATGGGAGCGACAGCAAGAATTTTCAAAGAGAGATACCATGGAATGTTTAAACGTCTAACAGGTAAGTAGAGGGGTGAAATCTACAGGGTGCGGCAGCATAATTTGCTGATTCGAATTGGGCGCCAAGAAGCGAGGTTCGGCCGCTAGAGGGTACGGTTTCATTCGAATGGATGGGTCGGGAAGTTTTTCTCCCTTCCACTTTAGTACCGAGAATGCGTTGGACGAAGAAACAGTGCGTGTTTGTCGTAGAGGCTTAAGCCTGGAACAGAATGCACAGCGCGCTACGCCGTCAGCGCGCCGTCATCTGCGACGGCGTTGCTGAGAACGCCGTTGAATTTTCGCCTGCCCACAATGCAATAATTTTTAACGCCGTCAAGTGTCACGTGACAACCTATATTTGTGTTTATACGTGCGCTTTCTTTTATTAAAAGTATAATGGATGATGAAGACTTTTTTTTTTTTTTTTTATTATATTGTTTTATTGGCCATTAGTTTCTACAACCATATTAGCCAGCTATAATAAATATAAATATACAATATATACAATAAAAATACAATAATAAATATATAATAATTTTATAAATTTTTTCTTCACAATAAAAGTTTAGATTTCTTCAGATGTATTTTTTAATTTCATTGCCTAGTTATAATTGTCTTGATAACTGTCTATATAATATATTGTCTACTACATTCTGAAGTTGATGTCTTTCAAAAATTTTGTTATGTGTTTGAAATTCCTAATGTTGTTTTTGTCTAGTAATGTATTAAAATTTAAATTTTGTAGTCCATTTTTCTTAAATGATTCTATCATTTTACTTCTGGCCTCTTCATACAAATAACAATCAAACAATATATGTTGTAAAGACGCGATTGTTTCATAATCACAGGTGCAAAGAGGATTTTGAATAACTCCAATTTTGTTCAGATGTTCCGGAGTGCTGCAATGTCCAATTCTCATCCTACATATTTGAGTAATATTCATCCTTTTACTTTTATATTCTTGAAACCAAGGTTTTTTTGTAATAATTTTTTGAATATCTCCATATCTTTTCCCTTTTGTAAGTAGGCTTGTGTTGTACTCATCCTGCCATTTGTGAAATATTTTTAATCTGTTAACTGAAATTAAATCAGGCATTGGTATTTCTATTAAATTGTTAATAATTTCATTGGATGCTTCCTTCGCAAGTTGATCAACACGTTCATTTCCTACTATTCCTATATGACTTTTAGTCCATAAGAATTTAATAGATTTGCCCGCTCTGTATACCGTGTCTATAGCGTATAATATTTCCAGTATTTGGTAGTTTTCTTGTTTTTTATTAATTAGGGATAAAATAAGTGATTGACAATCTGTAACAATAAGTGCCTGTAGATCATTTTTCGAAGTAAAATATTTTATCGCTTCTTTTAATGCTAACACCTCTGCTGAAAATGAAGATAAGTAATTGGGTGGACGTATTTTGGTTGTTTCATTATATTTAGGGCAATATACTGCCGCACCCGTAGCTTGTGATTGGGTATTTTTTGAACCATCAGTGTATATAATTAAATGATCTTCATAACTTTTTTCAAGTATGCTTAAAAATTGTATCTTACAGATGGACAAGTTGGCGTCGTAATTTGGAATTTGTGTTTCAATATTATTTATTGTTACTTCATAAGGAAAGTAAAATAAGGGTGCGGTATCGGTTTTAGTAATTTTCTTTAGATCTTCGTTTAAGGACCAATATACTTCGGTTACTGTCGGTTCTTGTTTTTTGGACCAATATTTATTTGTTAATATAGTTACACCCAATTGGAAAATATTTGAAACAATTTGTTGTTCTGTAGAAGCTTTTTTTATTAAAAATTTGGAACAAAGTATACGTCTTCTTAAATTCAGAGGCATTTCGGCACATTCTACGTGAAGAGCATTTGTTGGTGATGATTTCATTGCTCCAATTGCTAGTCGTAACGCTTTGTTTTGGATAATATCTAATCGAGATAAATATTTTTTTGGCGATAAGTCATACAGAAAACAGCCATAATCCATCCGAGATCGTACGAGTGCTCGATATATAGTAAGTAAGGTAGCTGGATTAGCGCCCCACCAACATCCTGCCAGACATCGAAGCATATTTAATATTTTTTCACAGGCTGCTTCAAGTTTAGTTATATGTACGTACCACTGGAGTTTAGAGTCGAGATATAATCCTAAAAATTTTAATGATGCTACCACTTCTATATTCATGTTACCTAAATTCCATCTATTAATTAGTTGTGCCTGTGATAATTTTCTTTTCCTTGTAAATATCATAATTTTAGTTTTGTTTTCTGATATATCTAGTCCTAGAGATTTGATATGGCTGTGTAATTTATTAAAAGCGTGTGATAAATTTGTTTTGGCTACATAAAAATCTGTATTAGATGTATATATTGCTATATCATCCGCATATTGTAAAGTTGAAATATTTGATGGCATAATTTGTGATATCTCGTTAGTATAGATTAAAAAAAGGAGTGGACTTAGAATCGCTCCTTGTTGTAATCCGTCGTATAATATCTTGCGCTCTTTAACTGTTCCTTTATATTTTATGTTAATATGTCTCTCTTCTATTAATAATTTTATTTGAAAAATAAAATCTCTCGGTATGTTATATTGGATTAATTTTTTTAGAAAAATATCAATAATTACATTGTCATACGCGCGGCTTATATCTAGAAAACAGACAGATGTAAATTTCGTAAAAGAGAAGGCATGGTAAATATCAGTTACTAATGTTGTTAAACTGTCTATCGTGCTTCTATTTTTCCGAAAACCAAAGTGTGAGTTAGCGAGTAGTTTATTGTGTTCAAACCACCATTCCATTCTTGATTTTAAAATTTGTTCAAAAGTTTTTTGAACGCAAGATGAAAGTGTTATTGGCCTATACGACGTTGCTAAATTAGGATCTTTTCCTGGTTTTAATATAGGAATAACAGTATATTTTTTCCAGTCTGGTATGATTGTACCAGTTTTCCAAAATTCGTTAAAAATCTGAACTAGAATTTTTTTCGCAACATCCGGTAAATGTTTCAGCATACTATATGTGATGTTGTCAGGGCCTGGGCTTGTATCAGTAGAGATTTTTTTAAGATTGTTGTTTAGTTCATCTATTGTGTAAGGTTTGGAGAGTGGATGTTCATTATTGAATTCTGGTTGTATGAAGTGTTTTGAAGATTTTGTAGTAGCTGGAGCTAGAATGTTTGAAAATTCTGAGATCCATTCTTCATTAACAACATGACTATGAGGTTGACTATTAAAACTATTTTTAAATTTTTTAATCATATTCCATACTTCTGAGGTGTTAGTTTGGTTATTGATTTTTTCGCAATATGTTTTGAAGCCTATTCTTTTAGCGTCTCTAATTATTTTTTTTGCTTGGGCACAAATTTTTTTATATTCAATATAGTTTTCTACACAAGTTTGTTTTCTGTATTTCTTAAGTGCTCTTCTTCTACGTGCCTCTTGTCTAGAGCATTCTATTGTCCACCAAGGTACCGGATTATTGTATTTTATGATAAATTCCTTCTTCTCTGGGATAGCAACGGAAGCCGCTTCATTGATTATGTTTTGAAATCTTTCGTATTTTTCTATAGGATTAGTAATATTAAAATTTATGTTTAAGTATGCAGAATCAATGTATTGAGTGTATTTGGTCCAATCTGCCCTTTTGGTGTTCCACCTAGAACTGGGACGATAGCGAGTGTCTTCTGTGTTTCTTGCTAATATTGACATGAGTATAACGTAATGGTTAGATCCTAGAGTTTCATGTTCGACTTGCCATTGTATTGTTGCTAAAGAGTGGGATGTAATAGTGAGATCCACCGCCGAATCTCTTTGGGATGGACTCGTGACTAAAGTTGGTGAGCCGTCATTGATGACTGTTAGATAATATTTATCTATCAATTTTAATATTTCGTCACCCGAATTGTCATTACATGCACAACCCCATAATTGATTGTGTGCATTAAAGTCGCCTCCCATGAGTACTGGATTTTGAACTTTTCCCATTATATGAGTCCAAGTATTCTCAGATAATTTATAACCTGGTACAATATACAAGGAAAATATGTCTATTGGGCTGTTATTAATATGGACTGTAATCGCACAAATTTGAAAGTATTCATTCTGATAGGGAGATAAATTTATAATTGAAAATTTTAAGTTTGATTTTATTAATATGGCTGCCCCACCCTTTCCGTCGTGCCTGTCTGCTCGAATAATATTAAAAGATTTAAATTTAACAAAATAGTTCGGTTTAAACCAAGTTTCGCTTAATAACGCTATTTTAATATTGTTGTTTTCAAGGAAATGTTCTAAACTTCCCTTATTTGCAATAGCCGATCTAGCATTCCACTGTAATATTTTAATTGGATCCATGATGAGTAATAAGATCTTTTGCTTTTAATTTATTTAAAGAATCTGTTATTAATGTTAGTAATAATTCTTGTGGATTGTTGAGTGATTCTTCGGGACTTGTCCCAATTGTATTAAATAAATTTAATATCACGGTTGTAAATTCTTCTTCAGACATATTAATATTTTTACTTGTACACGTTGCGTGTGGATTGTTTCTTATTGGTTTAGTTGGTCCCAAATTGTTGGTGTTATAAAGTAACTCAGGTGGAATCGATAAATTGTTGTAAGAAGTTGAATGATTTTTGTTTAGGTGTACATTGGTATTATTTCTACGTATTCGGTGGAGAGGAGGGAATTGGACATTGTATTGCGACTGAACATTATCAGCAATTGTTGCTCGACTATAAAGTATTGAAGGAGAAGTGTGGTTTCCTCTAGCTTGAATTTCTTTTAATTTTTTTCTTTTTTCGTATTCTTTGCATATTCTGCTTGTTGCTTTATGAGCTTCCCCGCAATTAGCGCACGATGGTAAATCTTTTTTATTACAATTATTCTTGTCGTGATCTTCAGCTCCACAAAATTCACATTTAGGCAGGCGACTACGACACTGTTTTGCTATATGTCCGAAACGTAAACATTTCAGACATTGCATTACGGGAGCAACGTATGGTAATACTTCGCACCTTGTATTATAAATATTAACATATTGGGGTATTGTTTGACCTTCAAATGTCAAAATGCATGTTCTTAAGTTTAGGTATTCTGGTTCTCCGTCCTTAATAATCTTCTTAGATATACGTCTAAAATCAGTAACCTTCTGACTTGATTCGATTTCTGTCAAAATTTCCTCTTTTGTTAAACTTAAGTCCACATTACGTATAACACCCTGTTTAAATAAAATAAAGTTTGGGATGTATGCTTCTAGATTTAGTGATTTTATTTTTTCGTTTTCTACTAGTTCATTTGCAATTTTATAAGCATTACATTTAATTTTTAATTTAAGTCTTCCAATTTCCGAAATATCAATTATGTATTTTTTTAAATTTAAATTACTTTCGAATAAATGTTTTCCTAGTAACATTGGACTTATGATTCTATTCTCTTTCGATTCTACTATTACAATATAAGGGCCTTCGTGACTTTGTTTATATCTATTATTTTTACTTTTCCCAATATATGAATTAGTTTGAGACATGTTTTGCAAATTATTTACCGTATTTATTTGTGCATTTTTAACGGTATTAATTTGTGAAAAAGTTTGAGAAATATTTTCGGATTTATTCTGTTTTGGAGAATTTCCAATATCCATATACTTGTCAGCGCAACGCTTACCATGAGTTACTGGTGTAAAATCCTGCGTTTGTATGTTATTTTCACATGCCATTTGCTCATCTAATAAAACATTAGTTGCCCCCGTAATCATTCCCGATAACGAGAATGATTGTGGTGAGTTTATATTAGTATTATCAACAATGGTGTTAGTATTGTTACTGGTGATACATTTTAAATACCTTTCAATTTGCCCTGGGTCCAGTGGCCGTGGGGTCCCTCCCGGGACCCCCTCGTCATTGAACATCACTCACAAAATTTTTGATTGACACTTATTATAAATGTAGATTATTTTATATAATTTATGAATAAAGTTTTAACTAATTTGTGAACAATGCCGGTTAGCTCACACTAGGTCTGAACGTTACAATAATTAAATCACAAAGAGAAAATTAATTACAGATGTTCAAAATTCATTGACAGCTGTCATGTGATGACAGTTAATTAATTCTAAAGCTTGTCGATGATGAAGACTTGTGTGTGATGTTATTTATGTTGTATGCAAGTTATTTATACATACAAACACTTTACCATTCAGTAAAAACTGAGGTTAGGTGTTCTGCGTCAACGTTCAACGGCGTCAAAAGTTGGAAGTTGACGAACATTCAGTATCAACGGCGTTCGAACGCCGTAGGACGTTGTTCATTCTGTGCACTTGCGTAGTACAGCCTTGCTTTTAACTTTGCGCTGACAGTTTGCATTCGGTTTCCCACTTTACTTTTCTAACGGTCGTTCGATCGTCGCTACGCAGCGTGCATTCCGCGCGCACTTCAATATTGCCGCCCGAGCTCGTGTTCCTGTGTTCGGCAATCGATAGTTACCTGGGTAAACACATTCACGGAAAATGGAAGTGTGGAAGAGAGAAGATCAGGGGTACAATGCAATCGAATTGAATCGTATAACTCACTAAATGAAACAGCAGAAGCAGAAGGGCTTGTGATAAACACATAAAAGACGAAGTGCCTCAGGGCATCGAGAACACCTCAAAACGGATGCCCACCAGCAATCGCAGAACTGCAAATAGAATCCGTAACACGCTTTTAAATACCTCGGAAGCACCGTGAACAGCAACAGCAACATAACGGAAGAAATAACTTTAAGACTCCTTTCTGCAAACAAAGCCTACTATGCCCTTAACAGTATGCCCAGATCACGCTTGATATCCTGGCACACAAAAATAAGATTATACAAGACCATTCTTCGACCTATACTCACATATGGAGGTAAATCTTGGACACTTACACAAGAAAAAGAACGGCGGCTGAAAATCTTTAAACGCAACATCATGCTAAAAATAGTCAAAACGTTATGTCAGGACCTCAATTCGTGGAGATACATCGAAATTCGAAATTTCAAAATCGGTATGATCACAATACCTCCCTTATATATCTTGGCGGTCGGTATTAATTCAAATGATAACTTTCGTTAATAACGTCTTATTGACCCTTCAAATCAGCAAATTATGCTGCCGCACCCTGTAGAACAAATATTCCTAGACATTCAGTATTATTCAGCTAACAGCTTCTTACACTTATGTTTCCGTTACTAACAAAAGCCTGAAATGTGCGAAAATTCACACTTAACATATATGTATATATATATATATATATATATATATATATATATATATATATATATATATATATATATATATATATATATATATATTTTTTATTAGGTCTTGATCCAGCAGGACCACTATTTGATAAACCCTTGATGCAGCATCCAGCTAGATCACCATATTTACAGAGAAGTGATGGGGAATATGTAGATATTATACATACGGATACAACAAAATGGGGCACGAGGGCACCAACTGGCCATATAGATTTCTATGTAAATGGAGGAAAATACCAACCTCATTGCGTTAGACCTATCCATATAATAACACGTCGTAAGTAAGATTAAACTAGCGTCAGTTTAAAGTAATGCAAGGCCTGTAACGTACGTTGTACGAGAGTTGCCTTTTATACTTCGGGATTGTGCTAAACTAGTGATGCCATCTGGCAACGGTCGCTTCTGTCGTAAAGTTTGACACTTTTGACGGTATACGTACTCAGAACGTTTTGACGTACGAGCGCTATTTATGTTGTATACAGTAACTTGAAGAAAAAAATCACCTCGGCTAAAAATGGAATTAAATCGTGAACATTTTCGAGCGATTATTTTTTACAACTTTCAACGTGGATTAACCCAACAACAGTGCATCGATGAACTTAATTCGACTTTTGGCGATGAAGCACCATCAAGGACTTCTGTTTATCGCTGGTTTGCCGACTTCAATCGTGGCCGTAGTTTGCTTAAGGACGAATTTCGTTAAGGTCGTCCAAAATCGTTTGTAATTCCGGAAAACATTGATGCTATGCGTCAACTGATACAGCAAGATCGTCATGTGACTTATCGTGAGATTGAGGCATTAGTGCGACCAACATACATTCATTATTGCATGAACATTTGGCCGTCAAAAGATTTGTTCGCGTTGGACTCCACATAATTTGCTATATACTATCGGAAGGTGCCTCAATCGCAGTGGAAAATGTCTCAATCGGAGTGGAAAAAGTGCTTCGAAAATTGGTTCAAACGAATGCAAAAGTGTATTGATCTTCATGGAGAATATTTTGAAAAACAATAAAGCCACTTTTGTTGATATATAATTGTTTTTGATCTCAGATCCCGAAATATAAAAGGCAACTCTCGTAAAATAAAACATTATTAAAAAGAACAAAAACCAGTTCCTTTGGAGAAGGAATTAATGGTCATGATGTCTGTACTATTTATTTGGCAAATACTGCAGGCATAAACAATGATGTCTTGATTGTTTTCACTCATTTTGTTTTGTAGAAAAAATAATAACTTATATTTTTACCGCGAAAAAACTCGATTGCACAGATTGCCGCACACTCTAAACTTGGGACGAATGTGCACCACAAACTGTACTGCACGATATTTGCCGAACGACCTTCGTGCGGCACGTTTCTTGTGTAAATTATGCAGAATGTGTAGATTATTAGCTTATGCCGAATGCACCGATTGCACTTTTTAAAGTTAAAAAACCTCAAGGTCGAAGTTAATTAACTTTAGCCACGATTTACAATATTTTGTTATTCTGTAACTCTATGGCGGAGTTTCCCAAACTTTTTGAGCACTTTTCACGACAAGAATTCGTCGCGGAGCACTATCGTTGCTATATATATATATATATATATATATGTAACAAGTAATGGGTTGCGTTAATGATACACGTGTATACTCTTCGATAGTTATTTACTAACCAACTATAATATGGTCTAGGCTCGTCTCCCTAGGTCCGTACCTTTATCTTATTACACATACATTACCATATATATACAAATTACATGACCAATTCCAGCTGACACTACACAAAATACATTCACACACAGAAACACAACACTCAAATGTAATACAAGATACACTAACAGATAAACACTTTTACACAGTATAAAATATGTCATATCATTGAACTCAGTTAGTCAGTTATTCTCTTAGATATATGTCAGTTGTCAGTCACTAGTTAATTTTACATGAAATATCATTTACTTGTATTGTACTCTAAATAAATTGTTTTTAAAAACTGATTCAACGATTGAAGTTATATTTCTTACATATATATTTCTCTGTTGCGCAATATCCCTAAAAAATCTTCCATTTTTATCTGATCGCGGAGCACTAGTAGATGTTTCGCGGAGCACAGTTTGGGAAACCCTGCTCTATGGCGTTAAAATTTTAACCTTTTTTACAAATTTTCGATATATTTTTAAATTATCAGTTATAATCTTGTTTTTCTAGTGTTCAGCTGTGATCATGGTATGGCGTTTGCATATTTTATAGAATCAATAGAGAGGCGGAATGCATTTATGGCTATTAAATGTCCTATGAGTTGTATTGATCATTTTTATTACTTGGGTGGCCTATGTCAATCCTGTAACGCAAGAGATGTTGCCTATATGGGATTTCATCATGCCGACAGAAGGTAAATATAGGGAAAACTTCCTAAGCGCCCTGACATCTGGTGGAGATTTTCGGAAGATACGAGAGTGACATTGTTTTGTTTTGTTCAATGGAGAAATACGTGTTTTTAGGGTTTTGTAGGTATGACCAAAAAACCCTCATACCGTCATTTTGTCGTCTGTCAGTCTGTTCGGTAAAAATTGTAGCCAAACGGCTAAACCTAGAGAGTTGAAATGTGGCATACTTATACAACTCTTTGACCCGCACATAGGAAAAATACTAAAACATCTATAAAACATATCCCCGTAAAAATATAAACAAATATGTGCTAATCGAAAAAAAATACGGTGAAATTATTTTTTAATGCAACATGTACCATGTCATTACCATGGATACAGTTTTTGATAGCAATATAAATCGTGTTCATTTTCACTTGCAACATAGACAATTAGTGTGTATACTTTAGCTCATTGCTGATTTAAAAATTAATCAACATGTATACAGATGAAGAAAAATAATGAAGTAACTTGGTATAACTCCCAAATGAGTTTAAAAGAAGTTTCGGCTGTATTTAGTGCAACTTATCCAGATCGGCCAATACCAAATCCCTCTACAATTTCAAGACTAGTTAATAAATTTCATCGCGAAGGATGTCTTAAGTTAAAACATAATAAAAAAAGAACAACATCCCACGTGCTTACAGAAGAGAAGCAGTTGGAAATATTATTACAAGTGGAAGAAAACAATCAAAATACTTTAAGAACAATTGCACAAACCGTTGGTGTCAGTATTGGATTTGTTTTTAACTTCTTAAAAAAAGAAAAGTTTCAATCATACAGATTTCAATGTCATCAAGAATTGTTAGAAAGGGACGCCGCAGTACGTATGGATTTTTGTTTTGAAATGTTTGAAAAAATTAATTCCGACCCAACAATGCTTCAAAGAATTATATTTACTGACGAAGCCACGTTTACTCTAAAAATGCACAGACCAAATTTTAGGTACTGAAGTCGAGAAAATTTACATTTGTTTCATACCTCCCGAACTCAAAAGCCGCAAAAATTAAACATTTGGGCAGGGATAATAGGAACCAATATTATAGGGCATTTTTTTATTGACGGTAACCTTAATGCCGCAAAATATCTAGCCCTTTTGCAAAACCAAATATTACCTGCGTTGCGAAACCTGAATATTAATGGACAAGTATGGTTTCAACATGATGGCGCACAAGTCCATTACTCTAGAATAGTTAAAGAATATTTACATAGAACTTTCCCAATTTCTGGATTGGAAGAAGAGGGTCGAAGAATTGGCCAGCGAGATCTCCGGATTTGGCACCCAATGATTGTTTTATTTGGGATATTTAAAATCCAAAGTATATAATGGAGAACTTAGGGATGTTGCTGAACTGCAAGACAAAATTGTTCAATCATCCAACAATATACCTCAAGAGCAATTGCTGAATGTTTTGAATCATTTTTATGATCGCTTAACATTTTGTATGGAAGTAAACGGAGAAACTTTTGAACATTTATTATAAGTTTTTATTAGTTATTTATTTATTATTACTCTTATTTTTTTTTATTTGTATTTTCAATAAAATATTTTGATTTTGCTAGTAAATATGGTTTTTTCTATGTTGCAAATGAAAATGAACACGATTTATATTGCTGTCAAAAACTGTATCCATGGTAATAGATAAGACATAGAACATGTTGCAATCAAAAATAAATTCACTGTATATATATATATATATATATATATATATATATATATATATATATATATATATACATATTTAATTCTGAGTAGGGTATCAAATGAAAGCCCTTAGTATGTGGAATAACGATCAAAATTTTATTTTTGCAAAATAAATTATTTTAATCCAATTTTTGCCAAAATTGCGCAAAAAAATGTTTGTCCCACACCCTGTAGCCCAGATTGTAAATCTATCATTTTGGTACGTTTTTGAGATTTTTGGTTTTCTAAAACGGTTTTTTTATTTTCCAAATGTAATGCCCTATGTAATATGTTTTACCCTCTTAAATTATGATTAAACGTGAAAAAATGCTGAATTGTTTCAACTGCTGAAAATGCATCCTTTATAGTAGGTGTTTGGAACTCGGTTGTTTCTTCCATTTCCACTTCGTCGTTGTTAATTTGTAACTCCAAATTCGAATCTGACCCAGCTGAAATTTCATCTTCCGTCATATCCTCCGTTTCGAGTTCTTCATCAATATTTGAAAAATTTACATTAATGCTTTTCGTTTCGCCATATCGACGTCGATGGCGTACCTTCAACTCGTAGTTAACCACTGAATGAATATGTTTATCTGTCGCGTTTCGCCTTGCCTTTTCATAACTTGGCAATTCTCCTAGACAATTCGATACTTCCTCGGCGTTTTCGCGTTAGGCAGTGGTGATCCATCGTTATAAAAGATAATTTGACCCAAATTTCCAGCCACTTTTCGTCGTTATATTAATTTCGTTGTAATATCCGTCGTTATAAGCGATAAGTCTCACGTATAAAAAGATATGTTTCTGGCCGGGACTTTGAAATTTCGTCGCAAAAACCGATATGTCGTTATATCAGATGTCGTTATAAACGATATACTGTATTTAAAAAAAAAAAAATTAATAATTAAATTAATTAATGAACAAAATGTTTAATTTGCCTAATTTAAATTTATTTTAATTTCAGGAAAACTGGAACATATTTATTAAAAACAAGAGTTGAACCATTATATGGCCTAGAGAAACGTGGGGTCCAAATCACAAGAAGTTGAGTGAACTTTTGAAACCTTTAAAATTTTCGTTAAATAATAAAATAAAATATGTAAACTATATAAATAAAATTGAAGGCTATATCTGTTTTTATGTCATGTTTAGAAGAATTTCGGCTACAATTTCCAGATATTGCTTTCCTTGAAGGAGATTTTTATAGCGCACTTAGAAGATGTGTTGATTTATTCCAAGATACAGGGAGCATTACTCATAGAGATAGAACTGGAAGGCCAAGAGTTCGTACTCAAAATACAGTTGATGATGTTCGTCAACGTATGAACGAGCAACCCTCTACATCACTACGTACACTGTCGCACGAGACTGGTTTATCATTAGGAACTTGCCATACTATTGTCAAAAAAGATTTAAGCTATTCCCATACAAAATTCTTGCTTTATATGAGTTGCTGCCAGCAGATCACAATAGGCGAATTGCGTATTGCCACTGTTTCCAACAAAATTTTATTAACAATGATGATTTGTTAAATTTAACGTTATATTCTAACGAAGCCTGGTTCACAAAATATGAGGTTATGGAGTGCTCAAAATCCTCATATTTTTCGTGAAACTCCCCTTCACCCGTTAAAAGTTGGTGTTTGGATTGCTGTGTCTCGAAGACCTATTATCAGACCCATATTTTTCCACGAAACTGTTACTGCTCAGAGATACCGGAATATTGTACGTGAATTTATTAATCAGCTTCATGAGGATGAGCTCCTGCAAGGCTACTTCCAACAGGATGGCGCGACTACCCACACCGTTCAAGAGACCATGAATTACCTTCGTGAATTTTTTGACGATCGAATAATTAGTTTACGTTCAAATCCAGAATTACCATCTAGATCACCAGACTTGACTATTTTAGATTACTTTATATTCCCTTATCTGAAAAATAATGTATACAAGATTCCTATTAACAATATCGAGGAACTGCAAAACAGAATTACCCAACAGTGTGCCAATATAACTCTTCAAATTTTTATAAATGCTTTTAATAATATGAAAAGACGAGTAAATTTGTGTCTGTAGGAAAACGGTGGTCATTTTCAGCTTCTTTAGTTTTTTGTTTATTTTTCTGTACCTGTGAAATCAAAAAATTATAATTTCCAATTTTAATGATTACAAAGGCAGTGCCTAAACGTTAGTCTATTGTTATATAAATTATTTTATTTTTCCATAGACAACCCTTACGTAATTTCTTTTTGAACTCATGGTATAAATGTACAATTAAGTAACACTTATCATAAATTAAATATTGCAAAAAATTAATATTTCACGCACAATTTAGATTATTAATTATGGTTATATTGTTTATTATTAAAGTGAAAATTAATATTACATGTTCAAAATTTGTAATCGATCCATTTTAATTTGAATTATTTTAAAGTTCAAATATGTAAACTATGATAAAATGTATATTTATTTTAATAGGATTATTAGGTAAATATTTACATTTTTATAATCCATACGAAGATTGATAAAGAGGGCGTGGGCTGTAAAACAATCAAGATTTGTAAAAACGAAAATTATTATCGTACTAGTGCACCCGTTGCCAACTGTGTTGGCAAACACATCATTACCTTAATGTGGAACTTACTCGACACCTCAGACTTCTTTCTCAAGCCATAGGCCTTACTTCATCCAATTCAAATTCAATAAAATCTTCGTCCATTATTAAAAACTGGATAAATAATGAGTATCATTCCGAATTATTTATTCATTAACTTTTTAAGATGGGAAAACGATTCATTTTCACTCAGTGCATTATATTTATAATGTTAAAACTAAAATTGATTTGGCACGTTAAATTTAAAATATATTTATTAAAATAAATTTTACAATTTCTTAAATAATATAAAAATACGCACATGGAAAAAACGCACACGGATTAATACGCACACGGAAAAAAGCGCATATGAAAAAATACACACACGGAAAAAAGCACACACGGAAAAATACACACATGGAAAAAAGCGTACTTACAATATATCTCAAATCAGTTTGAAATAAATCGTGAGAAACTATTACACAGTAAAATTTAATTGTTTGCCCGCTTTAATATATTGCGTTCACATTTGTAAGGTCAAACCAGATCTAGTTATTTCGGTTACTTTTATAGTGTAGTACTGACTTTTAAATGTAAATTTGTTATTTCAAAATATTCCTTACTCTGTAAAACCTACTTCAGATTTGTTGGTTATGATCGTTATAACTAAGATATCATTTATCTTTATGACATATGTCAAATGGAATGACATTTTAAGAAAGTGAAATTCTTTACCATGTTATATACCAACATGACATACAATTTCAAAGGTGCGAACTATTGAATGTATCAAACTCGGCCGGTAATTTTTGGTAAAATTATTCATTTTTACCAAAGCGTGTTTTATTCACTGCATTATATTTACATTTTTGAAAATTTAAAACTTTAGATAATTTAAAACGTTAATCGTAGAAATAAAAAAGTCACATTTTTCTTACACATTTTCATCAAAACCAAATATTTTTAAAAATAATTATATTTCTGCTACTAATAATTTTAATTTATATTATTTTTGTGTAAACATATCAATTAACAACTATTATTATCACGCGTTATATGTCAATATACACTTCGGTGAGCTTCGGAATATTTCGTTACATTTCGGAATCTCGCTTCAAATTTGTTGTCATAGCACGCACCCACGCAGGGACACACGTTGGCGTATTATATTATAGACGTATTATATTATAGATATTTTGAAAAACATTAACTTCATAAAAAGGGAGTCCTAAAAAATGTCAGTTACATTAACTACAGATGCATTAGCTACATATATATAATAATAATTTATTCAAGTATATGAATGATTGCTATTGGTTCCCCACTTTTACAGCCGCGTCTTCTCGTTTCTAACAGTTACAATATACTCTATTCTAAACATACAACATAGTTTTAATTTTAACTGGTGGGAGCATTCAGAACATTTACCAAAATTTTTATTTAAACTTTTTCGTTTAGGAAAAAAAGGATATACGAATTTATAAGAATAGAACAAGCGTACCTCGAAATAATGGCCCTTTAGGTTCCAGACAATGGCTGTTAATCAAAAAAATCTACTATTTGAAAACCTTTTTTTTTTTTTCACTTATTGCATTGATTGATTTCGCCTACGATTCGGGTGGTAAACCTCATCCTTGTGAAATATAGCCTCTATTGTAAGCTTGTTTAATAAAATACTATTTTGCTTCATAATATTTTCTAAGGTGAGAATACTAAATTTCATTAATTTAATATCATTTAATATTGTTTAACAGTGTGATAAATAAAAAATTTCTTTTAATATGTGATTTGAAAATACTGCCCTGAAAGTACCTATAAATTTATTCTACGTCCTGTATAAAGTTCTCAACATTCTAAGTTTAAATAAAACAATAGTAATCCTTATTTTGTACAACAAAATTATTCAAACAATAATATAACTTACCTGTAAGCTTGATAAAGTCCCCAAATAGCAGCAGCACAATAAACACTATCCCGAACACTTCCTACTTCGATATCCGTAGATAACACTGGAAAAAGACCCGTAATAGGACTTTGATGCCGTAACAACTGTCGTTTAACTAAAAAAAACAAAAATTTATCACATAAAACAAAAAAGTAACACAATACATACCAATTCCATAGTAAATATCAAGCTGTCGAACAGTATCTTCGTAGTTCGAAATCTTAAGAAATTGTTCTAAATTTATGTTTTCATCTATACTAGCATGCCGCATCATTCTAAAAAAAAAAATAGACGTTATTATCAATAATAAAAATTATATTTAATAATTACTTTTTATTTTTAACCATTATTAATTTTTTTTATTTATAAATAATTCCAATGTCAAAATAAGGTGACTTTTAATAGGGTTATGTTTGACAGATACTTACGCATGCGTAAATATTTGTTTAAATTACCAAAATTAACAATATTTATTAATAATTAAAACAATTTTAATAAAACTAGTAAATTGTTTTGTTCAAAAACAATTGTTTAACACATTTAACTACGTATTTAAGTGGTCTTGTAATGAAAAAAATAAACTTCAAAGCCAAAAAACAAGTATTTTCACAATATTTTTATTTTAATACGATTAATTACATAAAATACTTACTTTTCGAAGATATTTGCACGAAAATTTCGTTACAAATCTAATAAATAAACAACAAAGAATATTATATAACAAATAAATGCATTATTTCAAATGTTTCCGCGTATCAATCTTAACTTAAAATCGGAATATATAAATACTTTTCAATGCCATCAAAATTATTTAAAAAACAGTTTTACACAAATT
Organism: Liopterus haemorrhoidalis; assembly: GCA_963971575.1. Lineage (NCBI taxonomy): Eukaryota > Metazoa > Arthropoda > Insecta > Coleoptera > Dytiscidae > Liopterus > Liopterus haemorrhoidalis. Next base: position 17,535,622 of record OZ020623.1, read on the forward strand.
AATTGCCATATAATATCCAATTAATATTTTAAACAAGAAACAGAGTATTAGTTGTTAGAATTTATTGACAGAACTACACTTTTACGAAAATATATCTAATCTTACAAATTATCTTAAAAAATGTTTTTTGCTTGTGATAATATTGGTTTTAAAAAAATTAAGTCAGTGTCACGCACTTGACAAATGAGACTGTGACATATTTCAGCTATTTTTGGTAACTGCACTTTTGTTTTTAGATAGATTTTTAGTTTAAATTTAGAAATAAATGTATTGCTTTTAAATAAATGAAATCTTTAAACAGTTTTTATAAATTATTTATTTTAGTTTAAATAATTTAAAGTTTAGTTGTACATACCTGTTGCTAAATACATTTGGCCAGTGTTTCTCAACCTATTAAAAGACTATCATTGTATAGCCTGTCTTTGTTTTAAGCGGAACTAGATTTTGAATTTTATGCCGGGTTTACATTGGTGAAGTAAAAGAGCTAGTAACTAGCGTAAGTAGATACTAATTACTATCCCTGTGTAAACAGTTGACAATGTGATTAGTAGAGTACTAGCTTCTAGCAGTTGGGATAGGATAGCAGCTAGCTCGTCGACGCATTTACTAGCTACTATCCCCCCCCCCTACGCAAAAATTGATTCATTTCAAATTGGCGGCAAGCAGTAACTTGTCATAACAAATAGAAAAAAAAACCATATCAGGTAAGTTATAATTTATTTACATAAATTGCGTAATACTGATTTATTAATTGTTGATTTCTGAAATCATCTGTGAAATAGCTGCCTTTGATACACGAAAAAGATGTTGTAAACTACGATAACTATTTCCTGTGGCTAGGAAATAAAGCGTTAATTCCATTTTTATTCTTGTTGGAATTCTCTCCCTCATTAGTGTTTCAGTTCGTTGTATTAATGGACTAACTAAATTTAATAGCCTATTCAAATCATCTAGTGTCATTCTTAAACACAGTCTGTACTCTATTTGATCTTCCACAGCGAATTCACGAAATAGAAGGGCTGATGCGCCATAGGTAGCTCTTCTTTCAATCCATTTTTTAACCCATTTTCGTTTAGGCTTATATTCTGTATCGATTACTTCAATAAGACAATCAGTTATTTCCTCCACAAGAAATGATGTAATACATAATACCATTTTTTTAATGGCATCACTCCGGCGACAATGTATATTCATAAACTATTTTTTGTAAAAAGATAATTGCACAACAAAATCATAGTGAAGATGTCAAATGTGCTTTGACACTTACTATCCAGAAAATAAGATAGTATGCCAATTGTGTACGAACACCTACTATTCCGAAAATAAGATAGAGTAAAGCGCGTAGTACTTGCGCTAGTTACTAGCTCGTTTACTCTAACAATGTAAACCCGGCGTTAGTAACTTTTACCGATTAAGCGAGGCTCTTAATCATTTTATTTAGCAAAAGCACACTTCAATCCTTAAAAAGAAAGCTCATTACAACTTAATTAAATGAAAATTCCAGTATGTTCCGCTTAGATGTTTGGAAAAGCCTATAAATATTAATATACGTTGTTTGGATTTGGATTAGGGATTTCTTTGAGAAATTATTTTGAAATAGGATTAAATATCTAGGTCTCAATTTTTTGGATTTTCAGGTTAATAGATTGAAAATGACAAAAATACATATTTCATATATTTTATTATGTTCAAAATATTAAGACAAAAAATATATTTAATTACTATATACAAATACATATGAAATAGGCGAATTTAACAAAAAAAAAAAAAAAATCAGCTGTGGCCACCACAGGACTGACCGCCATCACAAAGTACTTGTATAAAATACATTCTAGTAACAGAGTAGAAATAACTTGGCCTAATATTTTCTAACGGAGATATTATTTATCATGACCATGGAAATGTTACATATAAGTATGAAAAAATAGATACTTAGAAAAGATAGATAAGGAAATGTTATAATATTTTAACCAATGGTACGCGATTAATAACGTACCTGTTAACTCCAACTTTTAACTACATATAATAAGATTATCAGTATCATCAGTCTCATATCCTGGATTATCAGGATCATGCATTTCATATCTATACATATCGCCATCATTATTTTGTTCGGCTTGTTTTATAACAGTAATCTCTACAGAATTATCCTTTGATACTAATTCTCTGTCATTGGCTACCTGCACTACGTAATAAGAAGAAGGATCGTCTTCACTTTGTTTACAAACAAATTTGTGATTTTTAGTCATAGCATGTTGGATTGCTGCATTTCCCTGTATCATTTCTTGTGTTACTTCCAGACTTTCATAACGGACTACTTGGAGATGGAAAAGTCCAGTTTTTGCATCTTGTTTATACCTAAAAATAAATTGATTATGTTATACATAACATTTAGCTATTATTAACATTTCTTTTAATAGTGGAGTATTTCCCAGTGTACGTAAGTGCTCAAAAATAGTTCCAGTATTTAAAAATGGGTCAAAAACATTAAAAGACAATTACAGGCCCATTGCGGTTCAGAGTTGTTTCTCCAAAATATTTGAGAAACTATTCCTAACCCGATTAATATCTTATTTAAATAAATATTCTCTTCTAGAAGATTCTCAACATGGCTTTGTTAAAAATAGATCGACTGTAACAGCAATATATTCATTTATTCAGAGTATCTACCAAGCCTTAGATAATAAAAGCTTAAGTCTTGGAATGTTTTTCGATTTATCGAAAGCATTCGACACAATAGATCACAACATACTCTCTGATAAACTCCGTTTGCTTGGTATATTTGGCATACCCAACAATTGGATTATGTCATTTGTCACTAGTAGAGATCAATTCGTATCAATAACATCTGCATCGAAAAACTCTAAATCGGCTACTCGTGGTTCCCTTTCAGGTGTTCCACAGGGCTCGATCCTTGGTCCAGTGTTATTTCTGCTATTTGTGAACGATCTACCTCAGCATCTATCTAATGGAGTACTTTGCCAATATGCCGATGACACTAACCTCTTGATTAACTGTCCTAATCCACAAGACCTTCAAACACGAGCTAATGACCAATGTTACGTATTCAATCAATGGTGCATAGAAAACAAACTTCTCTTGAATAAAACCAAAACAACCTTCCTAAATTTTCACAGCTTTCAAAATACCCAAATTAGTAGCCCATTAATACGAGTCCCAAACTCATATTCCCCCCAGCAATCCCAACAACTCAAATTTCTTGGACTTATAATCCATCAAAATCTTCGTTGGTCTCCACATATTGATTATATAAATACTAAGCTATCAGGATCATGTTATATGCTAAAAAGGCTCAGGTACTTTATTTCACCTAAGTTCACAAGTTTCACTTCAGTATTAAGATCAGTTTATTTTGCGAAATTTCATTCAATTATAAATTATGCTATTATTTTCTGGGGAGCATCAAAAGAAGCTCACAAAATTCTCTTGCAGCAAAAAAAGGCTATTCGAATATTGACATTTACTCCATATAGAACATCCTGTAGAAATTTATTCAAAGATCTTAAAATAATAATAAATAAATTTATTATTATTATTATTATTAACAGTTCCCTCACTTTTTATTTTAGAATGCGCACTATTTGTCAAAAATCATTACAGTAACTTTAATATAAATAGTGATTATCATAATCACAATACAAGGAGTAAATCTAGCTTGAATATTGAGAGGCACCATACTACTTTGTACGAACAAAGTCCTCGTTTTATAGCTGCAAGATTATATAATAAGGTTCCTGATGGCATTAAAAGTATAACCAACGTAAAATTATTCAAAAATATGTTTAAGAAATATCTACTAGAACATACCTTCTATTCAATCTCTGAATATTTAAATTACAAAGCTGACTAATGTTAAATTTTGAATTATGTTAAACAGTAGAATAGCTACCTATGTAAACATTATATTGACTTAACTGTATTTCTATGATCACTAACAGGCTCAATAAAATATTATGGGGTTTGTCAGGTCTTGACAAGCGTCCACTAATCTCAAACTTCAGCAACCTTTTGAGTCGCGTCATACTAGAGACTAGTGGAGCTAAATACACACGACTGCATCCCAAACCCTGGCGATATGCAGCCGCGGAAATTACGCCAGATCCAGTGCCCGCACAATGCGGAGCACAAATATTATTTATATTATTATTATTATTATTATAAGCTGGGAATATTTTAAATAAAGTATTAGATGATATTAACTTTAACCTAAAAATGATTATTGTAAGCATAAAGTATAAAGACTATAGCAGTGGTCTCCAACCTTCTTACATCTGCGGAACCCTACAGTTTAAATCGGTGTTTCGCAACGTGGGTCCCACGCCAAAATACAAAGATGAAAACAAGTACTTTTCATTCGTAAGTATTTTCTATTCATATTATTTAATTGAATTAATGAGATTTTGATAAATCACAACATACACGTTACTTATGGACAATGACGTACTGTCGTAATTTTCTACTACAGTCTGTTCCAAACGGTTAAGCGGAACTAGATTTTGCAATCTAGTTACTTTCATCGTTTAAATCGTGCCTTTCGGCCGTTTTGTTTAAGCTTTGTAAATCATACTTACAATAAACATTTTTTGGTTAAGGTTAATATCATTTTAAAATGTCATTTTCTTTATATTTTGATTTTTTGTGTCATTCTTAATACAAATTTAACATTTATTTATTTTTTTGTCATTAAAATATCTAAAAAAAATATTTAATTTTGACATATGTCATTCGTTTCCATGGTTTCATTGTTGGAATTTTAAATTTTGACATCCCAACTTGAAAAATGAAATAACCCAAGCAAGGTCCCTTCTCGTGACAACCTAAAAGAACTAAATTCCCATTTAGTTCCGCTTAACCGTTTGGAACAGACTGTATAAGTTCTGAATGTATTTATTTACTTGTATGTTTTATTAATTTTATAACAAATTAGATGTACACACACCGGCAAATTTAAAGGAACAGATTGAAAATTATGTAGTTTTTTGTAAAATTTATTATTTTGTAGCCTATCTCTAGATAGCTTTGAATGTTCTACTAAACAGTAGGGAAAGATTGTATCGACGCCAAGGAGAACAAAATGCACCATTTACTTTTGCTACTACTGTATCTTTTGGTGGAGGTTCAATTATGGTGTGGGGTCGAATATGTTTGGGAGCTCGCACAGAGTTAGTGGTGATTGAAGGCGGAGTGTTAACTGCAGATAGGTACATCAGAGATATTCTTCAAGACCATGTTGTAGGTACCTTTTGCCCCATATATCGGAGAAAAATTCGCCCTAATGTAAGATAATGCGAGCCCAAACATCGCCCACTTTGTAACAGACTTATTAAATCAAGTGGGTATAATAACAATGTGTTTGCCAGCCAGCTCCCCTGACCTCAACCCGATTGAACATTATTCCCAAAAACATCGTACTATACTCTATCTCCGAAAGACTGATAGTAATATAATTTATTATTTGTAAAAAGTTATTGTATTATCACACAGAAGCGACAAAACATGAATAATTCGAAACGAAATATTGTTAAAAACAACCGAGTGTGCCGCACATAGTATATGGGAATACGAACTAGGGTTAAACACAATAGGCCATAAAAATTTGACCATAAAATTTTGAGGAAAAATATGGTCACAGGGGTGTGTTTAATGATATGATAAATATGGTCACAGGCGTGCGTTTAATAAAATGATAAAATGATGAAGTAATAATATAGAAATACACAAAACCAATTTAAACGTGTTTAAAATGTGCACGCCACTGGTAACTGCCTGAAAAAATGATTTATTACTATCAGGCTTTCAGAGATAGAGTATAGAAGATTACCTGAGAGATATCAACAATATGTACACTACAGGGAAAATTATTAGATTTTTATGTATGTTCCTTTAAATTTGCCGGTGCGTGTATAATAGTGTTTTATTGATTGTTTGTATCTCTTATCTTTAGCTTCTTTTGAAAATATCAAGATTGGTATTTTTTTTTTTTGTTCCGATTATTTTTATAAATGGGCCCTACATCATTGTACAGCCGGCAACTATTGTCCACCATTTTGAAATGCTATTGGTCTTTCCATAGCATGTAATACTCCTTTCTTTACTCTTTTTATTCAATAGTTCTAATACTACTAACCAATGAAAATACTTACAAGAATCTGGAATGTCCAGAAGGCCAATGAAAATCATGTATCTTTATTAAATGTTTTGTTAAGAGGGCCCCTCGGCTGAAAACTTTGTCACAACAGTGACAAACATATTTAGGATCATGCGGAATATCATGTTTTACATGTTGGTGCTTCTTTAGGCCCCACTTGGAGCGACATCTGAAGTTACATTTATCGCATTTTATAACATTTTTATTTGTATGAGTATGTCTATGAGCAACTAAATCTGCTCGAGTCACCGTCCTGGAAAAGAATAAATAGTTCTAAATCAAAATCAAGAAATCGGATGTTAATAATTAGGTGTACAACTTTGCTTCCGCCGCTTTTTTCGAAATTCGAGGCTTTATTGTAAAAAACTGGTTATACATTTATGATTCAACTCCCAATGATCATGCACAATTCTTCTTGACTTTGACAAGAGTCTCATCAAGTAATGCCGTCAATTCTGCATCTTCGAAAATCTTCTTTCTTCCACTGCTATGCCGGTCTTCGACGTGAAAATCACCGTTCTTGAAGCGTTGAAACCACTCACGACACGTTCTTTCACTAATAGCGGCCTCACCATAAGTATTTGTAAGTATTCGATGAGCCTCAGCCGCAGATTTCTTCATATTGAAACAGAAAATTAAAACCTCCCGCAAATGACGAGAATTTGGCTCGTAAACTGCCATTTTCAATCGAGAATAACTTTATGATGCAGACACAAATCGACTAATGTTTTATGGGGTTATATTGACAGATGCCCAAGTTTATTGCATGTCCATGATCTATTTATTTCGACCACTACTTACCGCTAAAGCCATCTATAGGAAAACGGCGGAAGCAAAGTTGTACACCTAATAATAGGACTCGACCGATGAGCCGATGCCGATGTTTGTATGAGTACAACATCGGCCGCTGATACTTTTCAAAAATTAATATAAATAGAAAAATTTAGAGAACCCGTTAATTTGACGAATTTCAAATTTCATGCTTGTGTGTGAAACAAGGACATATAAATTCGGAAAATGTACACTCAAAAAGAAATTTGTATGTAAAAAATATGCATTTGTACTTAAAAATAATAAAAATAATATAGTAGGGGAAGCCGGGACATAACGGGCTCCCGGGGTATAACGGGCTCCCCTCTTTTTGACTGTTAACGCATGCCGCCATATCTGGGTGCATTCTAATAACGTTCAGTACTTCGCTAGTGTCTTCCGTGAGTGGTTGTATGACTGGGAGCTGGCGTTTACATTTTGTAAATTGGTGAAACGTGTTTTTTGCTGTGTTGATATATTTTTCACACATATCCAGACGTTGATTGCTCCAGTACAGAGCATGTGGTAAGTGGACACATTGTTCTTGCCTTGGAGAAGATGATAACGATAAGGAATGCACTCACGTGTGTTCATTCTGCGCCAGATATTAGTTGATTGCCCATTATATCCCGCCCGTCATTCTGCCCCGACACCGGGGCAAAATGAGCACAAGGAAGCTTTTTTTATATCGTCATAACTTACTTTTTTTACTGTCTGTAATAATTAAACAATAAATAATCTTAAGAATAAAAGTATTTCGAAATTTTTTACGATATTCCTTAAGATTTTAGTAAGAAGACGATCCTTAAGATGCCCGTTATGCCCCGGCTTCCCCTACACATTTTTATTTTTTTTTCTTGTCCGAAAATATGATATACATTTACAGAGTAGCCAGCAATTTTTTGTTGATAACTGTGAAATAGTGAATTTGAATATTTAGAAAGTGAATATAGTGAAGCAATTATATGTGTATAAAAATATAAATTTCATGTTTTCTCTTGAAATCTAATATATTGTGTAGTTTTCAAGAAAAAACACCATAATAAACACATTTTATTGAAATTAGTAGCATATACAGAGCTCATCATGGTTAGGGAAAGCACTAATGATGCTGAGCTATAAGACGGGAAGGGGGGGGGGGTTGTTGTCAAACTGGCGTATCGCGGTGCGCATACGGCCCAAGACATAATTTTTTTGTAATAAAAATTTTCTAAAAGCTCTTCGGATAAATCGAAATTCCGTCACTGTTATTCTTTTGTATGAAAAATTATTTAAAAAAATAAGAATAAAACTATCATTTATTCTTTATTGATAAAGATAATTATGATTATTAATCAAGAGCTTTGATTTTATATCATTCAAAATATACATTTTTTTTAAATACATAGGTATTTGTTAATTTCTTGCACGATATTTTTTTTAAGTCTCAATATTTTATACATGTGAGTCAAAGAGTTTTATACGCATATCAAATTTTAATTCTCTAGATCCAGACGTTTTGCCACAATTTCTAACAGACAAACGGATTCAAGAATGACGGTATAAGAATTTTTTCATACTTTCGAAAACATAAATATCATGGAAGACAGGAATTTGCGTTTTACATTAATTTCAATACCGATTATGATAAAATATAGTTTTTATGGTACAATAATTTTTAATTTATTAAAATAATTTTTAAAATATTTTTGTCGGGGAATACCCTATATCTATGAAAATGCAGTCAAGAAAACTAAAATGTTTGTATCAATATGCGCATAACTTTTATTCGAAGGGTATAAAAGGGTATGAGAGAAAAACGGATACAAAACATTTGTCGTAGTTTGTCAAAAAAATAATGAAAAAAGTGAAAAAAAGTTTGCTGATTTTTAAAAAGTGAATAATAGTGAAAATAGTGTACTACTGGCTGCTCTGCACACAGTGGTTCGAGTAGATAGGGAAAATTGGAAACACAGACAAGAGAGACAGATATACAATAAGACAGTCTGTCTCACAAGATAGCCTGCGATGCGCAGTTGTCGTGTTGTTCATTAGCTTGTCCGATTAAGTTACGTTCTACGACATAGCGCCGTATCTTAGTACCTTCTATTGCCAATACATAAGCCAGACAGAGTGAGAAGCGATTTATTTTTATCGTAGCTTTGTCAGCTGTTGGTATTATTTAGTTTTATTTGTTGTGTGGTTTATAATCTATGTTTTCACATGATATTTTGTTATAATATCTGTAAGTTAGGGGGTTTAAGTTAGCGTGTTAAAGTTCTTTATTTAGTGTGTAATTAATTATTAGGTTTCTTTTGTGATATTTATTAATAATGTCACTGCCTGGACGTGTTGTATATGGCTGTTGTGTGCCTAATTGCAATAACTTATATTATAGTGATAGGATACATCGCACTGATGAGAAGCAAAGAGTTCAAAACCATACATCAACTTTTCTGAATAAAGCTAAATTAATATGTAAATTTAGGGCATATTATATTATTTTTAAGATGTATACTTAAATATGATTAATCATGTTAGTAAATAATTATGAATAACGAGACATACAAATACCATCTTCCAAACGAGGTCAGTATATATACCGCTGAAATGACCAGCATATGCTTTAGTCTAAAACACTTAGATGAGCTAAATACAAACAATAGCAGATATGTAATATGCTCAGATTCCGTCAGTTCACTTCAATCCTTATCAGCAATATTCCCAAAACATCCCCTTGTAAAATTTAGCCAAGACCTTTTATTCCGCCTCTCCCAAACAAACCTGGAAATTATTTTTATATGGATACCGTCACATACTGGTATCACTGGAAATGAACAGGCTGATGATGCTGCTAAAGAGGCTACTAGCCTCGCAATAACCAAATTATCATTCCAGGCATATGACCTCAAAGCTCAAATAAAATCCGCTGCAAGAAAAAACTTGACACTGCGATGGAAAGCGATAACGTAAAATAAGCCCCGAGCAATCCAGGACACAATTACCAAATGGCAGCCAGTAACTGGAAGACGAAGAGACTAAATAGTTTTAACAAGACTGAAGATTGGTCACACCAGAATTACCCACGACTTCCTATTTAAAAGAACTGATCCATCCATCTGTGAAGAATGTAATACAGCATTAACTGTAGAGCACATCTTAATCCATTATCAAAAATACCAGCTGGAACGGAATAACCATCAACTACCAACAAACATCGGAGGAATATTGGACGACATTAATACCCCAAAACTATTGTCATTTCTTTTAGATACTGATCTGATCAATAAAATATGATTGTATTGATATGTCAATTATATGTTTATATTTGTCACTGTTATATGATCTGTTATTCTTAATTTATAATTATAAGAACATGAATTGTACATAACTGAACTGTAAAGTGCTAATACCTAAATAAGGTGAAGCACGTTAAATGCAAATAAAAAAAAAATAAAAAGATCATTATAGTAAGTAATTTAATTATGTGATATAAAATAAAAGATTATTTATATCTCATCATATTTCAGACTGAAAGTATAAAAATTATATTTATTCTCAAATAAATATATTTTCCTATAATATTTTATTTGAAATTGCCGCCCGCTTGGTTAAACGCCGATTAGTACCATCAGAGTCCACGGCGCGACCGCTCGTGTTTCCAAAATTTAACATTAAATAAACACCTCTGTTTTATTTGATATGTGGCTCTGCAATTACAATTTTAATTAATTAGAATGATTTTATTTATGAAATAGTTACAAATATCTAGTAAAACAAAGAATAATACAAAAATTGCGGAACACTGATAAGCGGTGTAGTACTATAAATAAAATGCCTTACTTATGATTGCAGATATCACATTTAAATGGCCTGTCTGGTAGATGTCGATATCTTATATGTTTGGCCAGCATTGAGGGCTTGGAGCAGGTCATGTCACAGAGATGGCACTTGTAATGGTTTATGTGAACTCTCATGTGGTCTTTGAGCAATCTCTCGCTCCCAAATAACTTAGAACAATGCGAACACTGGTACCCTTGCACTGAAACCAATCATACTTACAATAAACATTTTTAGGTTAAGGTTAATATCATTTTACAATGTCATTTTCTTTATATTTATTTATTTTATTTAACTTAGAGCACAAACAGGACGAACCCAAAATAGTGCTCTTAGATATTACAAAAAAAAAATTATACAAATAAATTTACAGTTGGTATGAAAATAGTTAAATAGTTAAATATTACAATGTTTTTTAAATTGTTGATGTGTACAACAAAAAATGTCAACATTGTTAAAAATGTTGTTACACGTATCTGAAAGTCTTATTTTTGGAAAATTAAAATAAATGTTATTGAGAATAAAATAAATGTCGATTTCTTACATTATGCGAGGAATTGTTCAGAGGAATTGTACATATTATTCATTATTTTATACAATACTAGTACATCAGATAACGATCTACGGTCTTTTAATGACAACATGTCAAGTTCGAGCAGTGTTGCGTTATAATCAGTTAGTCTATTGTGATTTTTAAAGCAGATATATTTTAGCGCTTTCTTTTGTATGTATTCAAGTTTGTTAACATATTTGTCGTAGAGTGGATTCCATATAACAGAACAATAATTTAAATTACTAAAAACAAAAGCGTAATACAGAGACTTTAATAGGCTGTGCAGAGCGGAGATCCAGTAGTTCGGGTTATAAAACCAAACATTCTTAAAGATTTGGCACAAATGTAACTAATGTGAAATCGAATGTTAGTTTAGAATCAAAAATGACACCTAAATCTTTAATTTCGGTTACTCTTGAGAGTACATTATTATCAATATTGTAATCATAATTCAAAATATATCTATTACGTGAAAATGAAATGACGTGACATTTATCACAATTGATAAAAAGTTTATTTTCCTGACAATATGTAGCAAACTTAGATAATTCCGCCTGCAAGAGATCGGCATCTGATAGACTGCGAATGTTTCTGAAGATCCTCAAATCGTCGGCTGGAACAAATCGTCAGCTGGAACTGAACATCTTTGAATATTGATGATACATCATTGATAAATAATAAGAAAAATAGCGGCCCAAGGTGGGACCCTTGTGCCAAACCTGAAGTAAACTCTACAAAAATGGATGAGAATCCATTGATACTGACAACCTGGGATCTGTTACTAATGTAGGATATAATTCACCTAAGGAGGTCACCGCGAATGCCGAGTTTGAAAAGTTTATTAATAAGTATAGAATGGTTGATTTTATCAAACGCTTTTTTCAAGTCAGTGCTAATGGAATCAACTTGAATTTGTTCATTCATATTATAAGATAAATAATCCATATATATTAACCAATTTTCTTTATATTTTGATTTTTTGTGTCATTTTTAATACAAATTTCCTATTTATTTATTTTTTTGTCTTCAAAATATGGAAAAATGTAAAGGGAAAACTTCCTAAGCGCTCTGACATCTGGTGCATTTTGCGGAAAATACGAAAATGACATTGTTTTGTTTTGTTCCATGGAGAAATACATATTTTTTGGTTGCTTGTGCTTTATTTTTATGAATCATGGAAAAAACCAATCAATTTTGTTGTGTGCCGCAATGTAAATCGTGGATAAAGAAGAATCCCACTTTAACATTCCATCATTTTCCTAAATCGGAAAAAATATCTTTTGAAACGACATTTGGAGGTAGAGAGAAAGTAGATCGTAGGTTTCTATGGCCCCAAAAACTAAAAATAGGCAAAAATCCAAACCCTTGCATGCAAACGTGCTCGTTGCATTTTATGGAGTGATTTTTTTACGTCCAAGAAAAGACTGAAAAAAGTACTTACCCTACCCAAATTTTGCATAAATCATCAATTGACATATTAAAAGGCCCTTCTACTTTTTCAGGCAGAGATACTAATTTTTACTAGTATATTTACCATATTTTTGTTTCTATTATATTGACACACAGTAAAAAAGAATTAAAAATACAATTTAAAACTAAAAATTTCCTTGAAATTTCTTTACAATAGTATATACAGACGATTCCGCTTAATTGGGCCACCGCTTAATTGGGGCAGCCGCTTATTTGGGACAAATCTCAAAGAACAGAAACCAAACCAAGGAACCAACAGTAAATTTACATGTTTAATTGGGACAACATTCCGCTTAATTGGGACAGTTAAGATCACAGTACATATTATGTTACACATATTCTCAAGAAAATGTACAAAGAATTTAATATTACAGCGTTATTTTATGCAGGAAGGAAATGAAGGGCATCCTACACAGAGCCGCAGTAAGGAAAAATTGCGCTAGGGGCAAAACTGTGTTTTGGCGCCCTTGGCAAAAAAAATGTGGTCCTCACCTCCCAAAATCCAAGTGATGAGCAAAAAATAAATAAAAGGTCCTCACCTTCGCAATGTGGCGCTCCTTTCCTTAGTGCGCTAGGGGCCGTCGCACCCCCCCCCCTTACTGCGACTCTGGCCCTACATCCGCACTGAATACCTGTGCTGATTTTGTAGAAGTGAAATGTTACAAAAACAAAAGACACTTGACGCATTTTTGCATTGAATTAAATTGTATGTACCTATTTATTATTATTTTTTCTTATAAGTTTATATTTTTTGGTTATATGTAATTTATAGTTTTGTCCAAGAGTTTATAAAATAAAATTATTGAAAGAAAAATATTCATAGTTTAATTTTATGTGAAATTCGCTTAAATGGGGCAGCCGCTTAATTGGGCCAAAATACCTAAGTCCCGATGTGTCCAAATTAAGCGGAATCGACTGTATATCTTGTAAATCGTAGATTACCTTTCAATAAAAAAAGCACAAAAAAGCTCAGAAAATAGGAAAAATACAACCCGTGTTCATTTTCACCATGTAAACAAATACACGAGTAACACTTTAATGTCACTTTCGAGTGTTCCAGCTTTGCCGCATATGGCGCTGCGATCTTCAAAAGTTTCCCCAATAAATTTTTTTGACATACAGTCTGTTCCAAATTGTTAGGCGGAACTAAATGGGAATTTCGCTCTTTTAGGTTGTCACGAGAAGGGACCTTGCTTGGGTTATTTAATTTTTCACGCTGGAATGTCAAAATTAATTATTTTTTTTACATATTTTAATGACAAAAAAATAAATAAATGGGAAATTTGTATTAAGAATAACACAAAAAATCAAAATATAAAGAAAATGACATTTTAAAATGATATTAACCTTAACCAAAAAATGTTTATTATAAGTATGATTTACAAAGCTTAAACAAAACGGCCAAAAAGCACGATTTAAACGATGAAAGTAACTAGATTGCAAAATCTAGTTCCGCTTAACCGTTTGGAACAGACTGTATGTCATATATTTTTTGTGAACGTAAAATATTAATAAACAATAAATAGTACAAAATTGGCCAACTTAAATTACCAATAAAATTCAAGACGTATAATCTGTCACATTTTGTAATACGAAACTATGATCTATTTCAAATTAAAAAAAAAGTAGATAGCGCTGCGAACCGAGTACGATTTACACTGGACAAATACAGTATAGCGGAAAATTTAAAATATGTTACAACTAGGGCATGGGCGTAGTAACTGGATTAGCAAGTGATTTTTTTTTAAATTTAAAAAAGGTTAATAAGATATTGAAATAAACAAGGCAGATATTATCTGTCTCATTTTGTAATACGAAACTAAGAGGGAAATTTCATTTTTTGTTTTATATTTAAAATATCATCTTAGGGTGGTAATTCTGAAGTGGCACCTTTCAAAATATTTAACATGTCTATCATAATTTTGACATGTCAATCGCAATTTTGACATGTCAATTTGTTATCTGATATACAAAGTTTTTGAGTGAATATAACCTCAATATAATAAAACTTAATCAAATATTTAAAAGCCAGGTTTACAAGTTCACATGTTTCCATAAAAGTCTATTTACACCACAACAGTCACCAAAGTAACCAGATCTAGTTTCGTATTACAAAATGAGACAGATTATAATACACTTACGTTATTTATCAGTGATGGGCGTTTACACGTAAACTTTAATTGTTTACGTTTACGTGTAAACTTACGTAAACAATTGGTAAACTTGTCAACAATGTAAACAATGTAAACTTTGTAAACTGTCAAATAATGAGGTTAGTTTTAGTTATTTAATACGAATAATAGATAGTTATTGAACAAGTATATTCAGTTCAAAACAATAAATTTATTAAAAAAATGGTGGGAAGAAACCGAAGGAATAGCTCTGAGGTGCTAGGTTTTGTTTTAATTAAAGAAAATGAAAGAAAATATAGGGCGTTATGCAAAATTCGCAATGAATCTTTTCGTTATTAAAAAATATAGGCTGATTTTCTTAAAGGTGAAATTTACTGTATTTTGTTATTAAAAAAATTATACTGAATTTTTTAAAGAAAACAGTTTTTTATTTTTCATATTCATATTTACTAATTTGTATGTAACACCTGTATAATGATGCAAATTCGATTTATATTAATATGTATATTGGCTTGTCCTAATTTTATATACTTACTTTTTCATTTAAAATCGTTTCATTAAAATTTTATTATTTATAAAAATGTATTGAAATGAGGTTCTGTAATTTAAAACAAGTGCGCATGTCTAAATCATTGTTTACATTGTTTACGTTGTTTACATTGTTTACTAGAGTTTTTGTGTTAACTTTACTTCAATTGTTTACGCGTCAACAATGAGGTAACTTACATCATGTAACTTACGCGCCCATCACTGTTATTTATACGACATAAATTCAGTTTAATGGAAATTTGAAAAAGTTAAAAAAATATTAATTTTAAAAAATCTGGTTACTTTGGTGACTTTTGTGGTGTAAATAGACTTTTATGGAAACATGTGAATTTGTAAATCTGGCTTTAAATATTTGATTTAGTTTTATCATATCGAGGTTATAATAAAACACTCAAATCCTATATATGTCAGATATCAAATTGACATGTCAAAATCGCGATTGACATGTCAAAATTGTGATATACATGTCAAATATTTTGAAAAGTGCCACTTCAGAATTACCACCCTAAGATGATATTTTAAATATACAACATAAAAAATGAAATTTTCCTCTTACAGTCTGTTCCAACCGCTTAAGCGGAACTAGATTTTGCAATCTAGTTACTTTCATCGTTTAAATCGTGCCTTTCGGCCGTTTTATTTAAGCTTTGTAAATCATACTCACAATAAACATTTTTTGGTTAAGGTTAATATCATTTTAAAATGTCATTTTCTTTATATTTTGATTTTTTGTGTCATTCTTAATACAAATTTCCTATTTATTTATTTTTTTGTCATTAAAATATCTAAAACAAAATATTTAATTTTGACATTTGTCATTCGTTTCCATGGTTTCATTGTTGGAATTTTAAATTTTGACATCCCAACGTGAAAAATGAAATATCCCAAGCAAGGTCCCTTCTCGTGACAACCAAAAAGAACTAAATTCCCATTTAGTTCCGCTTAACCGTTTGGAACAGACTATAGTTTTGTATTACAAAATGAGACAGATAATACTATAGGCTATTGAGAACTGACACGCTCTAATACGCAGTCTGGTGGTTAAACATTGTTTTAGGCGCTCTAGTACTGTTTGAACTTATTACATATGTTCTAATGTTGAATTTTTGTTAGAATGTCAATAGAAGTTGTGCAAAACTATTAAAGTAGAACAAATTGTAGTGTTTTTGACTGTTATTCAAGACGGGACAAAGATAGGCATCTTAGTTTCTTCTTTTCTTAAGAAAATCGGAGGGAAAGTTAATATTAAGCCCAGATATATTTTGAGTTAAAAAGTAACTGATACTATGCGAGTTTGTTCATTACATTTGTTGCAGAAAAACAAAACTGCACTAATATGCCTGCACCTGCAAGTTGCATATTTAACTTTTAGCTGCTCCTGTCCAACTAAAACTAATTTTATTTCATGAGGCAATGAACATAATGCACTTGTTTGCAAACAAAATCCATATATTGTAAATTCAGATGACCGACACTCAAATGTACCATATAAAATTACGTGCCCAGCATTTAACACCTGCTCAACTACAAATTACACTTCAATAAATCTACTGAAATTAAACTTCATATACTGTAATTTGATGGCCACCTTCTGTTCTACACCTCGATACATGTGTAGCACTTAAAAATTTAAAGAAATCGCAAATATTTACTCGCATTTGCATAAAATAAAAATGGACTGTGCTTAACCTGTTCGCTATTAGCATATTGACAGCTAAGTACTAGAGATAACAGCCATATTGCCTTGGAGCACAGCGTCGCCACCGGTAATGTCACTTCTCAATTCCAAACATTAAAACGAAACTAAATAGAATTTTGAATTTGTCATATGCTTACTTTTTAACAATTGAAGTAGGTTTTTGTTAAAGGAAATGATCAAAAGTCTTACATTAAACGTTAAAATTTACTATTTTCCAAAATCTAGTTCCGCTTAAATTAAAGAAACAGGCTTTTATAATAAATAAATGACTTTTTTTCGATCTTATTGTATAACTTACGGTCTTCCGATAGTTGTCGTTTTCTATGATCAGTAAATTTTGTTTTAGAAGCAAACATTGTCCCGCAAGTTGGACAAGCTACTTCCTTCTCCTTAGTATGTGTCTTAGCATGGTCTTGTAATTTATACTGCGTAGAATAACCTTTATTAATACAACCTGAAAAATAAAACACAATTTTTGCATCGCAAACATCAAATGAAACTGTTGTTCAAAATTTTACAATACTTACCATACCACTTGCATTGTATATCTACATTTGTAGAAGTTTTTTTAGGCACTACATTGATATGACATCTAACATGTTCGACATAAGTAGTATATTGCAAAAATGTGTCTGTACAATCTTCCCATTCACAAGAATAAACTGACTTCAGCTTAGGCATTTCGAGAACGGTACCGAACTGACAGTCCGGTAATTTATTTCTTTGTAGTATATTCTGTCCAATATTCTTTAGTTTTGTATGATATCCATGATAATTTAAATGCTGTTGTATGTTTTCTAATGTATCTCCTTCATATGTACAATTCTCCCATTGACATGTAAAAGAATCTAAAAATAAAATATAATATAGTCTATTTCTTTGGTTTAATCGGAACTAGGTTATAAATCTAGTAACTGTTAACGTTTAAATAACTTTTTGTTTCACAAAAGTCCACTTTAATAGTTAAAAAATCAGCTCGTGACAACAAAAACAAAAATTCCATTTAGTTCCACTTAAACATTTGCAATAGATCAGTCTAATTTGATGCCATTTGTCACACCATTTCGTGGGCAATCATTTTACTAGAAAGCCACTTCATAATTGTTAATATTACAGTTTTTATTAAAAAAATCATTCCAACTTACTTGAATCTTGTGATTCATGTGTGATATAATTTGCAACATGACTATCTATATGTTTTAAAAATTCATTATACTTCGTAGAAACAAAATCACATTCGTTATAACTACATAATAGTTCTAACGGTTCAAGAATAGCTCGTACACCTTGTTTCCTCCTTTTAATATCTCTCGGCTGAAAGATAACGGTGATAAAAATGATTAGTTGGCTTTGTAATCGATACAAATGATATAAACAAAACTTACAGTATTGTCTTCAAAAGTATTTTCTGGACTTCTAGCTCGTTTTATTATTTTTGAACCACTACTTTTTACAGATTTATCTTTATGAGAAACATGCTCAAAAATCGCTAATCTATTTTTGCGCTCCATAATAGAACAAAATCAAGTCAAAAATGTTTAATAACTAGAAATTTAATATTATTACACGCATTCTTCAATTGTTATAAAAGAAAACTAACAATTCTGTTTTATGTAAATATTTAAAATAAATAATTCAAGATAAAAGTAAATATCCAGGTTATAGAACTGTCAGACGAATGCGCGCTAATACAAATTTTGTTATGCAACTAATTAATTTTTGGCGGATTATTTTTAAAGAAAAGAGGATTATCGATAATGACTTAATTAAAATAATTTTAATTGACCTTACATAAAACTAATTAATTTACTTACTATTTGCTGTTCTGCCTTTGAACTGTTAACTTCTTTTTATAAAATTCTTCAAAATGTGTGATACAAATGCAAATGAAAATGGTGTAGAAGCAAATGGCAATAATAATTTGAATGATAAAAGTATTTTGAACTTAGAAAATGTTGAATTGGATATAAATTTGAATCAAATAAATAATATTATCAAGCCTACTCAACAAAGAAAATGGGTACGCATGTTCAATATTTTTTTAAAATTTAATTTATTAACATTTTTAATAATTTATTTTTTTTTATTACAGGTGAGGTGTGAATTGTGCAACGTTCCTCTTTCTAGCAACAATTCTGTGCAACGCCATGTAACTGGAAAAAGACATCTAGCCAATATTAAAAGGCTGACCAAGAAGAACGTGGAAGATGCTAAGAAAATGTCTTGTGATGTATGTAAAGTTAAAACGAACAGTATGAAGCAACTAGAAGATCACCTGAAAAGTAAGTCGTATTTATTTTGTGCCTTTATTTCCCACTGTAGCCATTTTTTTAAGTATTTAACTTAAGATATCAGTCGAACGTTTTCAAACGTTAGGTATAAGAAATTACTTTTGACCAATTTATTTATTAAATTAATATTGTATTCAACATATAAAGCATTAGACCACAATTTTTAATTTAAAATTTGTTTTTTAAATTCGCTAAATCTTTAAAACATAAAAAATATGCGCAAAAAGATTGCAACATCATTGTTAAATCTAGTACCGCCGCGGGTTTTCGGGGTGTTAATCGCACAAGGGCGAGTTTATCAAGAGGGCGGAATTTGGGGTTGATTTAATAGTATTTTTAATAGAAGGCGTTCTTGAAATATTGGGCACGGGCGGTGGACACCCACGATCTTGATTGAATCGTTCAATATTCTTCGCAATTTATTTGCAAAAATTATAATTCAATTAAAATAACGATAAAACTTTACTCAACAACCTGAACCTCCTTTTTTAGAATTTTGTGGGTACGACCACCAAAAAACCCCTTATAACGTCACTCGTGTGTCTATCTGTGCGGTAGAAATTGTAGCCAAACGGCTCAACAAAGAAATTTGGCATGCTTATAAAACTCTTTCACCCATATAAAGGAAAAATATAGAGTTCAAAAAAACACATCGCGAGAAAATATAAACCAATATGTATTTAATGAAAAAAATAAATATTTTGAGTGGGGTTTCAAATAAAACCTCATAATGCGTGGATAACAAGTAAATTTTTATTTAAAAAAAAAAAAATGAATGGGATTATCGCCAAAATTATTTCAATTTTTTTTTGTCCCCCACCCTATATATAATAATAGTATTAAAAAAAAATAATAGTATTTTTAATATGTGGAGTTGGTCGTGTCCGTAACTGGATATATGTGGAGAAGTTTGTACGGGTTGTGTACATAAATGATAGAACTAGATTTAGCTGACCAGCCGGGCAGTCCCAGCTCACCACATTTTCGGCAACATTTTATATCATAACTTGTGTGCTACGTAATTAATATTTTGTAAACCTCTTTAGTTTATTCATTTACTATTTATTTATTTCTTTATATTTTAACTACTGACTAATTTTATTTATTTTTATTATGACTTTCGACTAATGTTTAATTTCTATATTTTACTATCTCACAATGATCGTACATTTTAGATCAGCTCTGATGAAGAAATAAAATATTTCGAAACTGGTCAGCTAGATCTAGTTGTATCATTTATGTCCGCAACCCGTACAACCTTGATCACAAGTATTTTTAATTCATGGTTAAATTATGGCTAATAATGTTATGGATTTTTTGTATTTATGACTAAGGTAGTATGTGTCTTTTTTTGAAATTAAAAATATAATAAAAAAAAAAATTAACAGCCGGGTATTGAGTTCATGTGTGTACTGTTCGAAAGTGTAGTAAAAAGAATAATGTAAAACAGGCTTTAAACTCATCCTATATACGTTTCGTTCGTCAGTTTTAACTATAATCTAATATTTCTATATTGGTTTCAGGTAACAAGCACAAAGGGAGATTGGAAATGATAGAAAGAAGGGAACAATTAAAAAACAACTGTCTTTTTGGCATATTGATTGCATCTTTTATATTTGCCATTGTTATAAACATATTTTACGCACTATTTCTGTATATTCAACCATTGTAAACGCTAATTAATACTAAGATGTATCAGAAAAAATTTCAAAAATACAGTTTTGTACAATAAATAGTTTTCAAATAAATATAATAAATAACGATTAGTACATTTAAAATTTAAAAATTGGCTGCACTCAATTATTTTTTGAGCAAATGGAGCAGAAGTCAAATTTGTATCATTAACTCTTACAATGAATTGCATTGTTTAATTTTATTGTATACAAAATTTACTTCTGAATTTGTTGAATTAAGTATGTTCCAAACGTTTAAGCGGAACCAAATGGAATTTTTATTTTTATTGTCACAAGCTAATTTTTTAATGATTGAATTTGGTTTTTGCTAAACAAAATGATCAAAAACCTCATTTAACCCATAAAAATTACTAGTGTTCAAAATCTAGTTCCGCTTAAACCAAAGAAATAGTCTATAGAATTCAGATTTTTTAAACGGTTTTAATTCAAATTCTTTATTACAATTAAGAACCAAAGATTGGGCTAGGTTGGAATTAACTCAGGGGTTTATAAAGTGCCAAAAGGCGTCTATAAACAACCCATAAGTGAAGTACTTAAGGCGCAATAATGGGACTACTAATATTAATACTTGTAGTATTGCTTGTACTTAAAGGGTGAAATTTATATACTTCAGGGTGCTAAAATAGCTCGTTACGCCACCCCAAATATGCCCAATCGGTTGTAGATTGAACTTGAGTAAAAATTTTCTGATATATCTTATTTTTCTATATTACATTTTTTTGTTTATTTCATTTATTTTTTATATTTTTTGTATTTTTTCTTTAAGGTTATGTTGGAAGGATTTATTTTTGTTAAGTTATATTTTGAAATTTGTAAAAATTATTAAATAAATTTATTTTTTAATTTATTGTCTTGTTTTAATTCCTTATAACTCTAGGCGGTTCCTTTGCTTTAAACGGAACTAGCTTTGTAAATCTAATAACTTTTACAGGTTAATTGGAAACTTTTGATGATTTTGCTTAGGAAACCCCAATATCAATATATAAAAAATTAGCTAGTGACAACTTAAGAAAATTTAAATTCAATTTAGTTCTGCTTAAAAGTTTGGAATAGCCTATATATATTTTTTTATGATAAATTAAGAAATGGTGGAAAATAATATTTTTTGATTTAGTTTCAAGAGAAACTAAATCAGAAACTAAGGAAAAAACGTCTAAATTTATTTAACAGAAAATGAATCATTTGTCATTATGATAATGCACGTCCTTACTCAGCAAAAATAACCCGCGAAAAAATTCAGGACTTAAACTGGGAAATTACTCCACATCCACCGTATTCACCCGATATCGTGCCTTCCGATTTTCACCAATTTCACCAAGTCTATGGAACACTCAGAGATAAAAAATTTCGAAATATCACCGATGTAGAAAATCACCTGTAATTTTAAGTCAAAACAAGAAAACTTCTATAGAGAGGGTATCAAAAAATTAGTACAATGTTCGGAAACCGTAATAAATAATGGAAGTTATATTTTGTAATATGGCTTTTTGTTGAGCGCCTTCACTGGATGCCTACAAAGCCCTGAAATTTTTCCAAATTTTTCGTAATTGTGATCCAAAAAAACTAAATATTTACTATTTTGTACTTTAAAGAGTGCAGCCATTATTGTATTCATAAAATTTTTATAAAAATCCCTTAAAATTGACATATTGTGCTAATACTGAGGGATAATTTCGTAGTGATTCAAAAGATTTTTACATTTTTTTTTTTTTTTTTTAAATATCATTACCTACAATCCACCTCCACTGCGTTCTGGAGAGATTTTCGTTTGAGATAATTTGGCTTTTTCGTGAGCTTCTTCTTCTAATTCAGCCATCTTTGCGAAACGAGAATAAGTTATATGGCCTGATTTAATGGCGGACATCATCTAGAAAACATAAAAAATATAAATATTTGATGGACTTTTGTCAGTTCAAATTACGAACTGTTGTATTTCAATAGGTTGGAAAATCTAGATTAAAAAAACAGCTGTGGCCACCACAGGACCGACCGCCATCACAAAGTATTTGTTTAATTTATGCTGCTTTATCAAAAAATGTCTCAAATAAAAGTTGTTAGTTATTGCTTTTGTTACAGAGAGAGACAGACAGACACACCGACAGACAGCATGCTAAAAATGCTATCTGTCAGTAAAAATGATCCATCGAAATCTCGAAATATCAAAATCGGTATGATCACAATACCTCCCTTTTATATGTTGGCGGTCGGTAAAAAATAATATATTGTGCAACTAGCGCGGAATGCCATATATTCCGCAAGAGAATGAAGTTTATCGAGTGCGGAATATGCATCTGCGCGTGTTGCTCACTATGCTTTTCCTCCGATTACCATTTTTTAATAAATAATAGACATTAATGCGCGCGCAGCCAGTACGGGAAAGAAAATCTCGCAAACGGCACATGCGCATTGGGGCGAATTTATCATCCCCGCAACGTCTGCGCGCGAATGAGGCTCACATGCGAAATTAAGTTAATTTCCTATCAACTAACAGTATCGAAATAAAATAGTTCCATAGTAGTCGTAGGAAAAAGTATTTTTTATAGCTTTTAACTATTATTTATGATAATAATGGCCCGGTTACACGATGCCAGTAACATGCACAAGTAAGAACTTGCACCAGTCACTGACATCGTGTAGACGTACATGCCAGTACTGGTGCAAGTACTGGCACCAGTATCTCATGCCAGTCAAGTGAATAGAAGTCGATCCTATTTACTGGCACAAGTAGCCGTGCAAGTGACTATTAAAAATGGCCGCCATGAACAGCTGATTTGTTCTGGCTGATACAAAAACATTAAATATACTTAAAATGTTCATAACAAAGTGGTCTGAGGACACCACAAGTAAATTTGTGATTTTATATAGGGACATGGGTGCTTGTGGGACTCAACGTTAAAAATTTATAGAAATAAGCATGCTCGGGATGCTGCAGTAATCCAGTTAGCAAGTGACATGAACATTGATGGTTTTGATGCCGAGGAAGTAAAAATTTAAATTAAATCCCTCCGCACAACCTACCACCAAAAAGTGGCGAAAATTAAAAAAAAACAGTTTACTCGGGCATGGGAGTGTCAGGCAATCCTTTTATTTGGTAGGTGCGCCACAATGTCTTCTGAGTTATCAATTAATTCTTCTACAATCATTTTGAAACAGATTTTTTTAAATAAATGCAGTTTTTGGCGGAGATTCGATTTTGTTTACAGATGTGAAAGCCGTACGCAACATAAAATTAGGTTCAACATCGAAAATTGGAGCATTAAGAAGACGGTTTTACGCATAAACAATAATTGGAAGCATCTACATTTTGCAGTGTGTTTCGGGTTATTTGCAAGGTTACTTAATAAGTTAACTGGCATAGGTGTAAATGACAAAACGACTTGTGCAAGTACTTGTGACAGTACTTGCACAAGTTACTGGCATCGTGTAACCGGGCCATAAATAAGGCTGGTATTTAACCGATCAGATTTTAATTCAGTTTTCGATTAGAAAATATTATGATTTTCAGAAGTATGTGATTAGTTTTGAATTATATTTTGACCAGAAGAAAATTATGAATTGATATTAATTATGAAAAAAAAAAAAATAATGATTTAATCCAGTGGTTCTTAAACTGTGGTCCGCGAACCCCTAGGGGTCCGCGAAGCCATTATCGGGGGTTCGCGAAACAATGTTGCCATTAACTTTACATTCCTCAACTTTTCGCTTTTATTCAAATATCTTATTTAATAAAAATCCTACATGGTCAAGACTTTTTGTATTTGTTGTTATCTAACTAGTTATTGACATAACTAAACAATAATTAGTAAAAAATTAATTATTTTTATTCAACTGCAAATTATTTACAGAAAACATATTATAATAAGATCTATTTTGACTAAAATTTGACCAATAAATGTTTGTATGAGTTTAACGTATTATAATTGTTAACTTTTTTTAATTCTTTTTAGTACTATTTTTATTCATTTTATGTTTTTTATAGAATAAAAACATAAAATTTTATGTTTTTATTCTATATGCTAATAAACATGTTCATCTCTATAAATGCGCAAGACTATTTATTAAAATAACCAGCGATACATTTTTACCAATATTTATTATAACGTAGTGCCTATGAGATTACTGAGCCAGAAATTAAGCCTCACGAACGACGTAAAATACCTAGGGTTGAGGTCCGCAAAAAAAATGTTGTTCAAGAGGGGGTCCGCGGACTACATAAGTTTAAGAACCCCTGATTTAATCTGTAAAAATAATGACTTATGAATAATTTAATGTCTTGATTAGAAAAAAGGTTAGTGTTCCGTATGATCCCATCAGCTTAAATTAGAACGAGGCTATATGTTTGGAATAGAGTATATTGTAACGTTAGAACCGAGAAGATGTGGCCGTAAGAGTGGGGAACCAATAGCAATCATAACATGACAATACTTCCGAATATAACTGATATTTTTGAGACTCTTTAAGAAGTTAATGTTTTTCAAAATATGTATACTATAAATCTCATTGAAAACTTACTTATGTGTACCCGTTTATATACGTCTATCAAGTTTCCGCTTTTTCTGTCCTAAATTTTTGCTAACTAAACCTAATTATCTAGTTTATATGTAGGTGCACATTACTTTATTACCCCCCCACATTTGCCCAATTAAAATTGTGTATCATTGTGCATGAATTTATAACGTACAATCACTATGAGCTCTAGAGGGTATGTGTATGGAATTTGAGCCTTGAAATCATTTAAATATGAATTTAATCGTAAATTACTGGAATTTCATTATTACAGTTTTTTTACCGACCACCAACATATATAAGGGAGGTATTGTGATCATACCGATTTTGACATTTCGAAATTTCGATGGATCTTCACGAATTGTGGTCCCTACATAATATTTTGACTATTTTTAGCATATGTCTGTCGATCTGTCTGTCTGTCTGTCCGTCTGTCGGTCTGTGTACACGTGCAGAGCAAATTCGGCTAAAAGGATTTTTATAAAACTTCATATTTAAGCTTTTGACATCAATGGCACGAGTTGATAAACTTTTGGTAAAAATCGGTTAACTAGAAATGGGAGTTTACTTGGAGTTCTTGGAAACAGTAAAAGTTAGAGACCTGCGGTTTAAATTTTTGAAACCTTTGTGCCTTGTTAAGTAAAAAAAAAAAAAATTAGGCCATAAACACCAAATTTTTACCGACCGCCAACATATATAAGGGAGGTATTGTGATCATACCGATTTTGACATTTCGATAGATCTCCACGAATTGAGGTCTCTACATAACGCTTTGACTATTTTTAGCATGATGTCTGTCGGTCTGTCTGTCTGTCTGTCTGTCCGTCCGTCTGTCGGTGTACACGTGCAGAGCAAATTCGGCTAAAAGGATTTTTATGAAACAAATTTGTCATATTTAAGCTTTTGACATCAATGGCACGAATTGATCAAATTTTGGAAAAAATCGGTTAACTAGAAATGGGAGTTTACTCGTGTTGGTTTTGATTTTTGCGAATATTTCACAACAAAGAAATATTTCGAAAAAATGTATTTAACAAAAGTTGTTATAAAAGCAATAATTAACAACTTTTATTTGAGATTTTTTTTGACAAAGCAGTATAAATTAAACAAGTACTTTGTGATGCCAGTCGGTCCTGTTTGACCACAGCTGCTTTTTTTTAAATACGTTAATACGAGCTAAATGTTAAGATACACATGAAATAAATATTTATTTGTTTTGAATGAAAATTTTGGAAAAGATAAGACTGAATCGTAAATGTTATGTTTTGAAAGAAACGGGTGGCGCTTCGACAAGGCCAAATCTCACTCTAACTAGTTTGCACTTTCTCTCTAAACAGTTGGTGCTGGTGGGAGCATATGAAACATTAACCAAAATAAAAAAAAATTAAAAAACATGCAGCAACACTAAAAATAAAAATAAAACAGTTAATACAAACAGTAAACTAAATAAAAAATTGGTTAAAACAAATGAACAGCCGAACCCAAAGGTGGTACCTGTAAATATTCGTCCAGCTCTACTTGTCCATTCATATTTGTGTCTATTTCACGTAAAATGTCATGAAGCTCTTCTCCAGCTATGGTTTCACCAGCATTCTGAAAGTCAAATTGTAAATATAATAAATGAAATTGTAAACTTACATGAAGATAATCGCCAAGTGTTTGTTGCCCATTGTACTGTGTATCGACCTCGCTTATTAACATATGTAATTCGTCATCACCTAGCTTTATGCCAGATTCCTGAGAAAAGTACGTTTGATTAATAAAATTATATTAAATTAAGTATTAATATTAGGGGTTGTTATCAATGGTGGATCTAGAATTTCGGAGGCCTGAAGCCAGTGGCGTAGCGTGATTTTCTGTTGAAGGGATGCAATGAAAACAAATTCATGTAGTCAAAAATATTGTCGCGAATGTTAAGGGTCGACTGTACTCCAGTTTTTTAATGACTGTTTCTAAGGCTTTTAAGGTTCAGGCACAGTATATATCCGGTCACTCAATAAGTTCGTAGAATGACATATAGATGGCGCCACTATTGACAAATCTTTATGATTTTTAGGAAGTACCAACCTTCAAACGATACATTTCAAAATTTTATGACAATCTGACGTTTAGTTTACAAGTTACAGTGGTTTTAGTGACGCTACTTTTGTAATTTTCAAGACAATGAAAAAATATGAATATCGTGTGTTGATAAGGCATTGCTTTTTAATGAAAAAAAAAAAAAATACCCTTCAAGCAAAGCAATGCGACTCCAAATGAAGAAGTAAAAAGTGCTCTTTCACCAAGACAATGTACCGTGTCACAAGTTGATCGCAACAATGGCAAAATTGCACGAATTGCACTTTGAATTGCTACCCCATTCACCGTATTCTCCGGATCTGGCGCCCAGCAACTACTACTTGCGTTGGAATGATTGTATCACTCTTGAAGGGTACTATGTTGATGAATAAAGTCGAATTTTGCCTAAAAGTTGTTGTTTTATTACTCATTCTACGAACTTATTGAGTGACATTTTACAATAGATTCACTCTGGTACTTTTTCGTATCAGAATTTTCATGCGCATGCGTGAGCCGGTTCAGTATACAAATTGTTCTGAAGCTATACGAATCAGGGCGAAACGGTAAATTTCAAATCTTTTAAAAAAGCAGCAGCCAAACTCTTTAATATATGAGCGTCAATTGACAGCAGAAGAAATATTTGGTGTATTTGAGATTTTTTTTTTTCACTCTTTAAAAAGAGTGAACAAAATTTTTTTAACTCAGACAAAATAAAAAAAGGAAAATTAATTGTCTAATTTATAAATAAAAATTAATGAAATGTTTTTTCAACTTTCTTTAATTATTCCATTTTTAACCCTAACATCTGGAACAGTTTTTTATTTTATTCCTACGTCTTTATTGTACTACTTGCATTAGTTTTAGTAATCTCAAAGATTATAAAAGTTCTTTTATAATCTTTGGTATTATAAGCTGTTCACTTTTGTAAGAACAAACTAAGAGGGAATTTTGTTTTCAATAGTTTACACGTTTGAAGCTGTATGTCATATTGGTATTAAAAAATGTCACTTTTTTAAAATGTCGATCCATTTGACATATGTCATAATGAAAAATGATATTTTAATTATAATGATCATAACCTTATCAACCTAAAGTCGGTTTTACAGCGTAAGGAATATTTTTAATTAACATTTAAAGTCAGTAACACACCATAAAAGTAACCAAAATAACCATCTAGTGTGTTCTTACAAAAGTGAACTGCTTATACATAAAATAATAATAATGATAATATATAGCGTTTTCAAAATTCATTTTTAGAGTTATAAAATGCAAAATTCTTAATACAACATTTCAAAATTAAATTTTTGATGACAAAATTTCTAAATATCATTTTGTAACTAATTCCCTGCTTAATGCAAGCCTTCAAAATTTTCAATTATTTCATTAACAACCCAATTTAATTTATACTTATTTACTGTTAACCAAGTTCAATCATTCTAATATAAAGCTTCGTCCGTATCCATGTGCGTAATAGTCTATATCGTCTTTACTTTCCTGAACGGACCAAGGTCACGTAAATTTGCCCCATCAACATCAAACGAGCCAACAACGAGTGAAACTACTGGTATACACTTTGGTTAAACTGTCGTAGGATTTGAACGTTGAACCCAAGTAAGATAAAACAGGCATAACATGTGCGGAACTGACGACCGTAAACAATTAATTAAGATTATTTTAGGCTAGCAAAACACACAAAAAAAAAAAATAAAATAAATATGTACAGTTTGAAAAACTCGGAATGGGGGTTACATTACTAGGGACAAGAATAGAAAATACCCAACTTGAAGATACTACAAAATATAACAGAAGATACTACATAAGCAAGACAAAAAGTTCAGACGCCATATTGGATTAAACTGACGCATGCGTACTAAGGGTATGACCAAACAACACTTGCTCTCAAATATATTACCTAAGTTCTAAAAATAAGCACATGCGCACTATTAATTCCACCATCCACGCATTCAATATTTACAGTGAAGAATCATATGCGCATGTGCAGCAAAAAATGCCGTTTCACGAAAGACATTTCTAAAAACTGTATTTAAACTCAATTTGACACCAAAATAATATACAGTGCCTTACGAAATTATTGGCACAGATCACATTTACATTATTTGGGCTTGGTATTTCCAACTTGTAAATAAATATAAGAGTTATAGTGTTCCCAACCGCCATCACACGCCTTCGTATAGGTCACTGTTGGTGGACCCATGGGCACTCCTTCGAGGTGAAGAGTCCCCTATTTGTGAGACGTGTAATACAGATTTGTCTGTCTTACACTTTTTAACCGAACGTGCGCAGTTCGAGGATATCAGGGAGAGCCTAGGCCTGTGCTATGACCTGTCAGTTGCTTTAGGTGACGACAGAGTACTCATGGACAGGCTGATACTCTTCCTGAGAGAATCGAACTTACTGTTTTATGTGTGAAGTCTTGCACCTTATTTTAATGTGTTCTATTTCTAAACTGTAATATTCGATGGTAATTGGCCCCTTTACAGCCTCTTACTATCACCCTGAGTCTGTTCAAATTTTCGAACAGACTTTTTATCTTATTTATTTGTGTTTGTCTGTGCAAGATTTCTTTTATTGAGTATGTGTAATTTTATTGATTTTATCTATTTATTAATTGTTTAATTTATTGTTTTTAATATGTAGTGTAGTCATTTAGATGGGCTGCGTTAGGCGTAAATAGCCTTTGTTGCTGTGCGCCAAAAATTTTAACTAACTAACTGTTCCCAAAAGGAATTGGCCACTCTCACTTATTGATTCCAATAATGACTGACAGTATAACCATTATACCTGCTGAGCAGCGGCGGTGGACGGCAGGGGCGCCAAAACAAAGGCCTAAATATACAAGTTTTTATTAAGTTTTTCTATTTTTATTTAGATCAAAATTATAAATTTACATTTCTATATCAATCTTGTACATATTAAATATAAAACTGAGTTTAAAGATGTACACATTTATTGATTATATAATAATATTCAGTCTTCTTTTGGACTGTATTAACTTTCTTAACATTTATAATTGATTTTGGTAGCACATTTAGACATACAATGGCTCATTGACTTACAAACTTAATTTTCTTCTGACCCCGGTTCGTATGTATCGTATTAAAAAGTATGTATCTAGAAACCCAATTTTCCATTATATCTTATGGGAAATCAATTAATCCGTTCACAGATTTAATCTGTGAATCATAAAGAAAATCCAAAAATTAAAAAAAAAAAACTATTCTCAACTAAATGAAGAAAATGCAAAGAAATGGAGAATGAGTGAGAAGGAACATTTTTTCACTATAAATATGCATTTTGTATATAATTAATATTAATTTTTATTTATAAAATTTTCTGTTTTACATGATTAGTATGAAAATCATCTTCCATTAAATTGTAAAAAAGGACAATTTTCTTGTGTCTGGTTTTGTGGTTCAGCAGTTTTCGATTTGTTGCCTGTAGTAGTAGATTGTTAGTAGTCTGTTTTTAGTACTAGGGAAAATAGTTTAAAAAAGTATAATGTAAACAGGCTTTAATTCATTTGAAATGAAAAACATCACGGTTCGTATCAAGAGGTCAAAATAGGATATGAAAATAGATTGTATCTCGAAAAGTTTGTATATCGAGAGATTTATAGGTCGAGGTACCAGTGTATTAGCATATTTACTTAGCCATAACTAGTATTCGGTTAAAATGTTTAAATTGCAACCATCTAAATCAAAAGAATATGTTTGAAATAAGATTGCGAGCACCTAAACTCCCCTCTTCGGTACATCAGTGCATATGCTAAAAAATGGCGCAATTTGGCGGGTTTGCCCCGGGCGCCAAAGGAGCTAGCGCCGGCTCTGCTGCTGAGTTTATGGTTCTGTTAAAAATAGTTGACAGGACCGTAATAATTATTTAAAATAAGCGTGTTTTCTTATATGCTATTTAGAATGAACTGTATAAATATTTTATACATATGTACATTCAGATGACATTCCGTCACATTTTTATCAGGCTTAGGACTGGCTATATATGAATTATAAATATAGGCATGTTTAAAAATCGTTTTGTTTTAAAGTCTTTATAGCCTATATTAAATACTTCAAATCTGCGCAAACAAAAATCATACTTTTTTTGAACTTGTCAATTTATGGTAATTTAAAATTATTAAAATATTAATCATTATCACTATTATCATTGTTTATATCACTACAGAGTTTATGTCACTACCACTGTCATTTAAATTAATAATTATATAAAAAAAAAAAAAATGATTCAATTATCTTTACATGTTCTAGAGTACGTTCAAGTTAACTTCATCACAGGCGAATATTACCAGTCCCTTGCGCAGAAACCAAATTTCGTCCATTATATTACCAACAGCTAGCTTAACACATTTCAGTGGTGTCACTTACTTTGATTTGTGTTTAACTACGCTTATTGTGCGATGTTGTTTGTTTATTTCTTTATTATTATTTATTTCTCGTACGTTTCAAGGTATACCGTGTACTAAAATGAAATACATGATTTTGTGTGTTTGGTTTCCACAACAATTGTTTAAAACCCTAATGTACGTCAATGTTTTCTCGCGCAGAATTGGTGACGTAATTTATGATACCCTGTGATGAAGTTAAGATGAGCGTACTCTACACATCTTTTCCACATATCACTACGGAATTTATTCAAATTCAAATGGTCGTCAAGGAGCCATGTTGTTAATGTATGCACGCTATGAACGTTGAAAATTAACTAACAAACAAGTATAACAACCCCTAAAATTTAGAAACAATATGATTATAAATTTGGAAAATATCCTTAATGGTTTGTAAGAAACTTCAGTTGTACTAGTGTTACTCTATTCAATTTTAATTTAAAATTTCCTTAATTCCTCTTATATTCTGTTTACAGCAACGAATCTTAGGAATACTGCCATAATCCCAATACCGCTTTGTTAAGCTTCTTAACAAGAGTGGCCATTTCATTTTGGAAATACTATGCTAACTCTAGTTTAACTTCTCTTGGTTAAATACCAAGGCAAATAATATAGTGTATTTCCAATACCCTTAACCCGCTAGCTTACAAACTGAGAGCCTGCATGGACAAGTATTTTGTTTACGTAATTGGTATTAGTGGCTAAAATACAGAGTGAGATATAAGTTAAATAATATATTTAACAAACTTTGTTTTTAAAAAAGTTTATTTGTTTACATACAAGTGTGGGTGACCACAGTAAGATTAATTCTGTCTTGCTTTGATAACTAACATGTATTTATATGTTTTGTTGTCAGAGCAATGACCAATACATGATGTGATAATATATTCTAATCGTGACTTCTGATTAGTAAACCAACGCGTGAAAGCGATTAAGATTTTTTGGTGCATGTCCGGTGTCAACTTAATTGCTTTTATAGATATTTATAACTCCTCCCTTCTTTAAGAAGTTGGTTTACTAAGAGAATAAGAAGTAGTAAGAATTTGATTATCTATTTCTTCTAATTCAACCATAGGGTTATTATTCTTACTATTCCTTGTACAAATTTTTCTCTTAAATATAAAATATAAACATGTGAAACTTATAATTAATATTATTGCAATAATCATACCAGAATTAACATGGTGTTGATTACTCACAGTTAATTCGTGTATTTTGGGGATTTCTTTAAATTCAATATTCCCTTGCTT
Organism: Liopterus haemorrhoidalis; assembly: GCA_963971575.1. NCBI lineage: Eukaryota > Metazoa > Arthropoda > Insecta > Coleoptera > Dytiscidae > Liopterus > Liopterus haemorrhoidalis. The sequence goes on from OZ020623.1 coordinate 17,569,039, forward strand.
TATGTCCCTTAATTCTAACATAGTATTAGTTATTTGTTTAGGGGTAATTTGAAAGTAAACATTTTCAAAGATAATTTCTTGACCATTTAAAGGTTTCTTGACATTTAGTTTGTAATTTTCTAATTGACAGTTTGAATCTGTTCGGAATTTGTAAGTTCCGATTATTTCTTTATATTTAATTTTATTTATGCATTGGACTTTGACAGTTTTAGGAACGATACTAGTTACAAAAACAATATTTTTATTTTCTACCTGAGTCAATACAAAGTTTTCATTTATTTCGTGATAATTGCAATAATTATTATTATGATTTCTAAGTATATTAGAGATACATTTACTTAGTTTAATGTAGTTAGTTCGACAGTAGTTTGTCGTGTTTATTGCCTTACAATCATATGCAATAAAGTATTCGCTTTTACTTTTGATAGTTAGCGTTTTGGCTTCATTTATAAGGTACATATGTGAATTTTCGATTCTTGGGATAGGTGTTATTTGATACAACTCATAGCTCTTACTTTCGTACAAAGGTATTTCAATTAAATATTCAATCTGATTTTTGTTTATTTTACAATGGCTAGTTACAAATTGAGATATCTCCCAGTAATTAGAATGGGGATTATTCTCTGTTATTAACTTTTTCAATTCTTCTTTATTAATTATAGAATTATGTATTTGATTTAGATTACAAAAGGTTAGACTAGTTTCTATTTCATTCAGAATTTCTATCAAGTTAATACTTAATAATATTAGTTGATTTATTATTTCTTTGATTTTTAGGGAATTTTCAGTATTAAAATTTTCTTTTATTAGAGTTTCTATTTGCATGATTCTTGATTTCAAAATAATTTCATTGTGTTTCACGTTTTCCAATTGGTTATTAAATTTTGAGACAATTTCTTTATTAATGCGGATATTTTCAAAGGCTTGTTGTTGTAATGTTTTTTGATTTTCATTTATTTGCTTGAATAATCGATCATATTTTTCAGCATCATTATTGTCTAGATTACCAGTAATACTTTTGATTATTGAGCCTAAACCGTCTACTAATCCTCTTTTAAATCTATTGCTTGTATTAGGTTTTAAATCTTCAATTTTATTTTGCAACCTATGAACATTAAAATTTAATATATTTAAATAAGTTTCTGTTTCTCGTTTGTAACCGTTTTTTATAGATTTTTCTTTTTCTAATTCGTTCTCGGTATCTTTTTTATATAATTTGATTTTATCGAATTCTTTGTAAATTGGTTCTAAGTTATAATAAAAATAAGAATATCGGGAAGTTAGATAAATTTTTGTATTTCCAAGATTGAGAATATTTATGCCAGGTCCATTGGGTACTTCTGTTAGGTCTTCGCATTCGCAAGTCCATCTGTAAAAAGACGTTTTCTTTTTATATCAGTGATTCTGCGTTTGCCTGTATTTTTACCTTTTATTTTTAAAGTTTTTAACTTTGGATCGTATTTGTCAACATCATATTTTTTATATAATGGTTTTTTAAATTTTGAAATGAGTCTCGTATTTTGTTTGACTAATGCGTCATTGAATTGTAAACGTTCCACATTATCTTTAGCAGGTTTTTGATTCGTAAATCTCTTGTTCTTTTCTTTTTCTAAGTTGGAATACACTTGTTCATTGAGTGTTTTTAATTTTTCTTTCCATTTCTGTAAATAGTCTTGAGTTTGGTTTTCAAATGTCATAGCGTTATTATTTCTTTCGGATCCGTATAATATTTCGTTAGGGGTAAATTTTGTAATTGAATTTATTGTATTGTTATAGGCTATTAGGGATAAGGATATATTCTCTAATACGTTGTTTTTCTTTTCAGTTTGATTTAAAATTCTTAGGTGTTCAATAAGGGTCGAATGGAATCTTTCAATAAGTCCATTTGATTTTGGGCTATTTGTACTAGTAATATGGAATTTTATTTTGTAGCTGTTCATGAAATTTTCTATTAGTTTGTTATCGAATTCAAGGCCTTTATCAGATATAACTTGATTCGGGATAGGATAACGTGATATATAAAGTTTTAAGGAATTTACAATTTCGATCGCGGTTGTGTTATCTAGCGGTAATACTTGTGCGAATTTTGAAAAGGAATCTATTACAGTTAAATATTTTTGTTTCTCTAAAGTTAATACATCCATGTGTATTATGTCAAAAGGGTACTTCGCAGTAGGGGTCAAATTATCAATGACTTGATAAGGGTTTCTCTCGTATTTGTTTTCTTGACATATTTTACAATTGTTTATGTATTTTTGAATATCATTTAGCATATTCGGCCAATAGTATTGCCTTTTTAGTTTTTGGTATGTTTCTAGTATTCCTCTATGATTTGTTTTTCCTAAATGATAGTCTACTATGGTTTCTAACTGTTCCTCTTTAGTTTGTCTGTCTTCTAACACTTCGGTACATTGTATTAATTTATAACTGGTTTTATCAAAATGTTTCATTAAAATATTGTTAAGTGGTAATAACAATTCTTTGTCTATTAAACAATAATAATTAACCCTTGGAGCTAAATACTCCTTTAGGAATGCCATTAGTTCCTTTTCTATATTACTATTATTGATTGTTATCATCAATCTCTGTTTGTATTCAAATAATTTTATCATTTTTTGTTCTGTAGCATTATCAGTTAATTTTAATATTATTTGGTTTTTTCCAACATTAATACTTGTGTCTTTGTATGTTATTCCATTGAGCTCATTCTCGTCAGCGGAATGTACAGTGTCAATGTCGTCATCTGGGTTAACAATTACACTTTCGTTATCATTTACGAATACTTCCTCGAATTTAAGTTCATGTATAATTATTTTTATGTGAGTTTCTTTGAATATTTTGTTTAACAAATTTTCAATTTTATTAAATGGAATTTTATCTAATCCAGAACATATTTTGGGCATATGTATTTCGTAGATTTCGTTTTTTATTAAATACTGTTTTAATGTATTTAAACATAATTCTATTTCTTCTAGTTTTGGTTTTTCAAAGTGCTTTTCTTTTGTTATCAAATGAAATAATTTATATTTGTTTTCTCGTATAGGTTGGATTATTACTTTTAATTTTGTATTATCAATCTTATTCAAATAATTTTTACTATTAAATTGTTTATCGATTTGTTGAGCAAATCCTTTACTCAGTGAATTATCTTTTGATATACAATGTATTATATTATGATATTTCTCAAAAATGTCATCATGTGTTTTATAAATTTTAAAGTTTTGGCGTACTCTAGAGAGTGCGTCAGCGTTTGAGTTTAATGTGCCTTTCTTGTATTCGATAGTGTAATTATATTCATCGAGCTTTATTCTCCATCTCATAAGTTTAGAGTTAGGATCTTTTAGACTCATAAGCCATGTCAGGGGTCTATGATCTGTTCTTATAACAAATTTAGTTCCATAAATATAAGGCCTAAAGTATTTTACTGACCATACTATTCCTAATAATTCTTTTTCCGTTGTAGAGTAATTTACTTCGTGTTCGTTTAGAGTACGTGAAGCGTACGCTATAGGCAAATCTTTGCCATTAAAATTTTGACTTAATACTGCGCCAATTGCAAAGTTACTTGCATCTGTAGTTACAATAAATTGTTTACTAAAATCAGGATATTGTAAAATAGGGGAATTTATGAGTAAATCTTTACTGTTTTCAAAACTTCTTATATATTCTTTGTTATTGATATCAATATTATTATTTTTCTTTAAACAATTTGTTAGAGGTTTTGTTAATTTTGCAAAGTTTGGTATGAATTTCCTATAGTATCCGAGTAAACCAAGGTACTGTTTTATTTCTTTAGGCGTTTTCGGAATAGGGAATTCTTTTACTGCTGATATTTTTGAGGGATTTGGTTTCACTCCATCTTGTGATATTACGTGTCCAAGAAATGCTACTTCTTTTTGCATAAATTCAGATTTGTCTAACTGAATTTTTAAATTATGAGTTTTAAGAGCTTTAAAGATTTTTCTTATGTTTTCGCAGTGTTCTTGCAATGATGTTCCAAAAATAATAATGTCATCTAAATATACTAGGCATATTTTATTTATGTAGTCTCTTAGGACATGGTTCATCATTCTTTGGAAAGTTGCTGGGGCGTTTTTGAGACCAAAAGGCATTCTAACATATTCAAAATGGCCTTTATCCGTATTAAAAGCTGTTTTAGGTATACTATCTTTATGCATAGGGATTTGGTGAAATCCTTGTGTCAAATCGAGTGTGGTGTAATATATGTTTTTACCTAACTTATCTAATATGTCTGTGATGTTGGGAATTGGGAATTTATCATCAATTGTTTTCGCATTAATTTTACGATAATCTATTACCATTCTAAATTTCTTTTTACCAGAGGCATCAGCCTTTTTAGGTACCATCCAGACAGGGGATGACCAAGGACTGCTGCTATTTCTAATGACTTTATCATTTAATAATTTAGTTATCTGTGAGTCTATTTCTTTTTTGTATATTTCAGGGTATCTATAGGATTTTGTATAAGTCGGGGTCTCGTCTGAAGTTATTATTTTATGAGAAATAATGTCTGTCTGCGTGAGTTTATCTTTTTCTTTTGGGAATATATTTTGGTATTCTTTAATAATTTTGAATAGGGCTTTCTTTTCTTCTGAATTCAAGTGTTCCGCTCTAATTTTAATTTCTTCGGTTTCAGTACAGTGAAGACTTTTGGGATTTTGGAAGTAATTAATATCGTAGTATTTTCCTAATAACTTTATTTTATTCTTTTGAAAATCTATCTTAGCATCTAACTCAATCATCGAGGGTAAACTTAACATTATATTAAAGTTTTTATGAAAATTATACAAATAGCATTTTAGAATTTTGTTTTCGAAACGCATTAGGGTGTATTCATTTCCTGAATTTTTACCGGTAGGTGTAAAAAATTCAAAGTTTTCTTTATAAATTTTGAATCGTTTAGGATATGAGTGCGCGAAATGTGTATTAATTAAATTTATAGTAGATCCTGTATCTATCAAAATAAATAAGTCTCTAAATTTTAAAAAGGGTAGTTTTGACTTTGTGTTGTTCGTATTCATAACTTCTAGGAAGCTATGTTCTCTATTCCTAAAAAAGAATTTTGTTCTGATTCTTCTTCAGTTACTTCAATGTTTTCTGGGTTTTCGGTATACAGATAGTCTTCGTAATTTATATTTAGACCGTCTTCCGTTAACTGTTCTTGTTCGTTATCGTCGTCCTCAACATAATTTAATTCTTCGACTATGTAGTTTGGCTTGTAAGTGCCAAATTGCCTATTTTGTGAGTTAAAATAATTTTGGTTTTGTTGGGGTTTATTAAATGTCTGTCTGGTCTGTGTAGACATTGGCGTGGGTTTTATTCCTTGAACGTTTTTCAAATTTTGACGTGGTGCAAAGGGTTTATTTGCAGCAGGTTTTTGTTGAAATTTAATAGGTTGGGATGGAAAACTTGTTCCAGGGAATTGTCTAGGTTGTACATAGTTTCTTTGTGGTACAGGTTGTTGTCTGGAATTGTTTAAGGTTATTGGTGTGTTTTGTTTTAAGTATTGAAAATCGTTTTCTAGTAGTATTTCAATATCTCTAAGTGTTTGTGGATTGCGTGTAGCTAAATTGTTTCTATACGGATCTCCTACATTACTTATGAAACTGTTTGTGATCAGTTTCTCAACAATATCTAATTTGTGTATCTTTTCTATAGGATCGTGGACTTCGATTCCTAATTTTGATTTATACTTTGTGAACTTTTCTTTAATCATCTCCATAAGTTTGTATGGATTTTTATGTGAAATTTTAAGAATTTCAATCATAAGGGTAGTAGATGTCGCTTTATCTTTAAAATTATTCGATAAATGTTCAATTAAGGTATCCGGGTTGGTTATCGTAATTTCTGCAATACTTTCAGCGGCTTTACCTTTTACTTTATTTATTAGTAAAAGAATGTAATATTCTTTCTCAAATTCATTAAGTTCTGGGTTGATTCTACTTAACAGTATTGTTATCTTTTTTGTCGCATTTATAAATATATTTAATTCATTGACGTTTCCGTCGTATTGGGGTATAGCTTTAACTACTTTTTCGATTAATGACGTTCGGTCAGCCATTTCTGATCTTAAATTATTTTCGATTTCTTGAATCGTAGCAAATAGATCTGAATTATTATCCAGTTTAAATTGTTTTAATTATTAATTAGATTATTTTAATCTGAAGTCTTTGTGACTTTCTTAAATCTAAATTTCAAAATCGTCGACAAGACAGATTGAATATTTAGTTTTACAAAAAAAATTTGTACTTACAATAACAGTAAGGCTAAGATTAGCTTTACGAGAAGCATTTGAACGGGTACTCGGTATACGGACTGCTTTGTTCAGTTACTTCTGTTTCTACGGGCACTCGTCTTGCGGGCTGCTATGTAGATTGAACGGGCTATCGGCTTGCGGGCTTCGGTGTTCAGTTGATCTTGTGAAGAAGTTCTCGGCTCTCGGTATACGGGCGACTATGAGGATCTTCTTTCTTGATCGGGTTAGAGTTGTACGTTTCTTCAACGGAGAATTCTTACTTGTTGATTCTTCAAGAGTTGTCGGGCACTAGGCTTTGCAGACTCTTTGATTTTATTTTGTAGAGAAAATCTGATGTTGATTTTTTCTACAGGATGTTGTCCACAAATCGTTGAAACGAACCACGGTAGTTTTAAACGAATTGAGTCTTTTTTTCAAAAAGATTTTCGAACGGCCGTTTTGGACTTATCCTACCGACTGCGCCAGTTAAATAATATATTTAACAAACTTTGTTTTTAAAAAAGTTTATTTGTTTACATACAAGTGTGGGTGACCACAGTAAGATTAATTCTGTCTTGCTTTGATAACTAACATGTATTTATATGTTTTGTTGTCAGAGCAATGACCAATACATGATGTGATAATATATTCTAATCGTGACTTCTGATTAGTAAACCAACGCGTGAAAGCGATTAAGATTTTTTGGTGCATGTCCGGTGTCAACTTAATTGCTTTTATAGATATTTATAACTTATATGTATACTAAATTTAATATGTTAAATAAAGATTGGACGCACCAGCTGACTTGCAGAAGTTTACAGCCATTTAAAAATTGAGATAACCGCCATAATAAAATATTTCAATTATTTTTTGCTAATCTAGAGCAGGTCAACACTCGGGAAACATTAGGCCATTGTTCGGCGCGTTACCGTAATGTCAAAACTAAAAACGTTTTTATATTTTATTTTATTTATCAAATTTCTTTATATTTAATGTTTATACCAATAATGTTGCGACTGTAAATGCAACATGCAAGAAATTCCACACCACTTTTCTGCAACCATATTTTAACTTTGGTTTTAAAACAGACAACCCCCTTAAGTTTTTAAATCTCATCAGTAATCAGTCTTACGTAAAACGGCAAAATAGCAAAAAAATTCAAAATGGTATCTACATTTTTTTATTTTATAATAAGCAATAAAATAGCAACGGACGTTCAGATACTTATGCTTTTTAAATATCTTTTCAAAATAAATACCGCATTGAATTCAATAAATCGAATTTTCACCAACACACAATTAAATTGTTAACCCTTGCCTGCTGAAATTCAAAACAAAAGGAAAATTATTAGAATTTTTAGAAGACCAGATTAGAAACAATAAGTTGAATGGGCTCGTTGCATGTAAATAAATAAAATTAAAAAAATAGACAAAAATAAACTAAAATGCTATTGTCTAAATAATCAGCATTGAACATGTTCAAAGCCAAACATTTAAAATCTTTATTCGACACTACTAATTATAAAGCTCCTTCATTAGGAAAATGGTATAGGTACATGCAAGCCCTATCAGAGGAAGAAGTCATCCGAGGTCCTAAAGGGCCTCAGGACAAATAATAAAACAAAACCAAAACAATTTTTTTTTTGTAAAAATTGAATTTTTCGTTTATTTTTTTTAAATTTTAAAAAATCATAACTTAAGAACAGTAAAATATAGGGACCAGCGGTTTGAATTTTTGAAATCTACAGACTTGTTTCTACCTAGATAAAAAATAGAGCCCTCCTTAGTTAACGCCTTTTTGATTCATGTAGTTTTGAAAATTTGTAAATATTTAGTTTTCGAAAGACGGAATTTTCGTGGTTGGAATTTTTGAAATCCTGAGATCCTAAAGGGCCTTAGGACTCATTTTGAAGCAACTCCCAAACAAAAAAATGTTTTGCAGTATTTAAAATTTTTAGATTTTATTTTTTTTTTTTTGAAATTTCGAAAAATCCTAACTAGAGAACAATAAAATATAGAGAACGTATATTGTTTAGTCTAGAAATAAATTGGGGCCTTAATAATCCAACTTTTACAATAAATACGAATCGTCAAACAAAACCTTTGAAAATGGTCCAAAATCGAAAAAATCGTAAGGGGTATCCCTTACGATTTTTTGCTATAGGTTTTTTGCTCAAGGGTTTAGTTTAACCAATCATATAAATTAAAAAAATCAGCTGTGGCAACCACAGGACCGACCGCCATCACATAGTACTTGTATAAAATACATTCTACCAGCAGAGTAGAAATAACTTAGCCCAATATTTTCTACCAGAGATATTATTTATCATGACCATGGAAACGTTACATATAAGTATGAAAAAATAGATACTCAATTTTTTTCCATTTTATCAAAAAATATCTCATATAAAAGTTGTTAGTTATTGCTTTTATAGCAACTTTTGTTAAATAATTTTTTTCGAAATATTTATTTGTTGTGAAATATTCGCAAAAATCTTAAAATCGACACGAGTAAAGTCCCATTTCTAGTTAACCGAATTTTACTCAAAGTTGATGAACTCGTGCCATTGATGTCAAAAGCTTAAATATGACAAATTTGTTTCATAAAAATCCTTTTATCCGAATTTGCTCTGCACGTGTACACAGACAGACGGACGGACTGCCAGACAGACAGACAGACCGACAGAAATCATGCTAAAAATAGTCAAAACGTTATGTTGGGACCTCAATTCGTGGAGATCCATCGAAATCTCGAAATGTCAAAATCGGTATGATCACAATACCTCCCTTATATATGTTTGCGGTCGGTAAAAATTTGGTGTTTATGGCCTTTTTTTTACTAAACAAGGCACAAGGGTTTCAAAAATTTAAACCGCAGGTCTCTAACTTTTACAGTTTCCAAGATAGAATTTCTTGAAATTTTAACAAATTTTAGAAAAAAAAAACTTTTTTTCATTTCTTCAAAATGTGACTTAAAGCCATTTTGGACTTGGCCAGGATTATAAAAATTCCAACCGCAGGTTATACTTTATATTATAGTTTTGAAGATACAGCCACGCAAATATATTTTTTTTTGTAAAATTCGCCTATTACCAAACGATTTAAATTACGGCTCGTAACGCCCCAATTTTTTTACAAGGTAAAAAAAAACAACGAGAATTCTAAAAAATCAAACCGCAGGTCATTATCTATTACCGTTTTCGAGATAGGATTTTCAAAAATTTCAAAATTTTACAAAAATATTTTATTCAGGATTTATCTCAAAATGTCACTATCTAAGACCACAGATTTCCAAAAATGTAAACCATGGGTCTCTATCTCTTATAGTTTTCGAAACATGATCATTCAAAAATAATATTTGACCCATTTAGCAATAATTAAAACGGTCACAGTTGTAAGAGGCCACTAAATCTTCATGGGCCCAAAAAACAATGTAGATGCGCAAAAATCACACTGTGTCTCTTTACCTCTTAGTTTTTGAAATATGATCTTTCAAAAATATTTTGAAAAATATCAGTTTGTGAGAAGAATTAAAAAATCTAATAAAACTACTTATAAAAAAATAAGTACTGAGGATGAAGATGGACAAATTTTCCATAAAAAACAATATACAGTATGTACAGAAACGCCGCACCTCGAATAACTCCTTTATTTTAGGAGATACAAAAAATTCTGCAGAAGAGAAGTTAAACTAGGCAAAAGAGCCCACTTAAGGACTATAATAAGAATTCTGCATCACTTCCGGTTTCAACGGAAATTGTTTCAACTTTTTATCTAGCATAGGGAATCGGTACTTTATTTTATTTATTTATTTTTTCTTGAAAGTACATTAAATCAGCTTTACAAGGATGTCTAAATATCATACTTTAATTTTAACCATTTCAAAATGGCGACCATTTATTTACGAAATAATAAATAACATAAATCGTACAAAGTTAAACATAGCAAGCTTTGAAAATGATTATGTTACATAAAAAAACCTTGCCTGTTATTTTCTTGCCTGTTAGTACGAGTTTGATATTAAGGGTGATAACTTCAAATCGTTTGTAATTATGGCTTACGTACGTTATTCAAATGAAGAAATGACAGATATGGTTCTGACATTCGGGGAATGTCAAATAAATTCTGTTAGGGTCCAGCAACTCTACCAAGAAAGGTATCCTGAAGGTAAAGGTTAGAAGACTTAGAACATAGGGTAAGAACAGCCATCAGGGAAATTCAAGAGTATACTGTTCTAAATGTAATGGAAGAGTTTTTATTACGAATGAGAAAATGTGTGGATAACAACGGCGGTCACATTGAATATTTGTAAATTTTCCTTAGTTTATTACTAACTTTAGTCATATTTTGTTTTATTGTTTTTCCTAGTTACATAATGTTATATCCAGTGGCGTAGGAAAGGGGGGACCCGTGGGACCCCCCCCCAAGGAAGGCGGCGAGGGCCTTTTGATTTTTTGCCATTACTTGTATTTTGGAGGTGAAGACCCTTTTTTGCTCTTTACTTGTAATTTGGGAGCTGAGGACCTTTTTATTTTGCTCATTATTTGGATTTTGGAAGTGAGGACCTTTTTTTTTGCTCGTTACTTGGATTAAGAACATTATTGATATTTTGAATAATTCTGATTTCCGGGCCCGCTCCAAACAAAAATCCTGGCTACGCCGCTGGTTATATCTTTTTATAATTCAATTTCTACGATTTTTATGATATTTATTATTTTGTAAATAAATGGTCGCCATTTTGAAATGGTTAAAATTAAAGTACGATATTTTGACATCCTTGTAAAGCTGATTAAATGTAGTTTCAAGAAAAAATAAATAAAGTACCGATTCCCTATGCTACTTAAAAAGTTGAAACAATATCCGCTGAAACCGGAAGTGATACAGAATTCTTATTATAGTCCTTAAGTGGGCCCTTTTATCTAGTTTAACTTTTCTTCTAAAGATTTTTTTTTATCTCTTAAAATAAAGGAGTTATTCGAAGTGCGGCATTTCAAACAAACACTCTGTATATACAACTATTTTGCCATAACTTATGTGCTATAGCGTATTTTAGTACTTCAACTAAAAATATGCACCTAAAATTAAGATACGAGCCCATTTTATTAATTAGCGTTTAGCAAAAAACAAAATACCCGCAAAAAAAAATGTTCGTCAAATATAAAAACTAAAGCTATGTTGCAAGATGGTGTGTAAATAATTCTGATAGTATTCTTACCTTCATGCTTCTTCTTATGTCGTTAATAGACACATATCCTTTTCTTTCTTTATCTATAATCTGGAATCTCTTGATATAAACTTGCATTTCTTCTTTGGTTAAGTTGATTGGTATCTTATCTCTAGAAGCTCTGTTAACCATATGACCCATTTCGTTTTGTAAAAAGTCGGAACACTCCTTGAGCTGTTTCTAGAATTTGGAAAATAAAATTAAAATATTAAACCTGTGTATAACCCCTCGAGATAATTAGTTTCTTATACAAAACTACAATATATACATCAAATGTTGCACAGAATTTTTATCTATTAGGTCGTCAAGGAAGAAATTTGTAGAAAAAAAGCAAAGTTGGTTGATAACTTACAAATATAAGGAATTATTTTATTCATCGCCGGCTCTGACTATGCATCATGTCTTCAAGTGTTGCTGAAAGCATTGCTAAGTACACAATCAATTGTTTTTTTATCATAACATTGGCAAATATTTGATGATGTCGTCAACTGACGGCGTGAATACCTAACCACATGGTTAAAAACGCTTTATGCTATTAGGTCGTCAAGGATGAAATTTGTAGAAAAAAAGGCAAAGTTGGTAAATAACTTACAAATATAAGGAATTATTTTATTCATTAAAGTATGCACCCATATTGTCTATACACTTTGGCCATTTAAAGTAAGGCAAGTGGTAGTCAGTGGGGGCTAGGTCTGGTGAGTATGGAGGACGATGAAGAAGTTCCAACTCCAATTCCTGTAGTTTCGCCACAGTCATTTGTGCAATGTGTGGTCTAGCGTTATTATGCAATAAGATAGGAGTCGATCTGTTAACCAATCTAGGCTGTTTTTCTTCAAGTTTTTGCATCATTTCGTACAGTTGGTTGAAGAATTAGTCAAAAAATATTGCGTTATATTCGGGCTAGTACGGTGTTATTGTATTTTATAAATTAACATAATTTTTTGTTTTATAAACTTGCACAGAAGAATAATTCTGCAGATCGGTACAAAATCTCGCGGACCGGCGATTGGGAAACACTGGTTTAGAACCTTCGTCGAAAAATATTATACTTGACGATAATGGAATGCCACTTGGTACACGTTATCTTTGGGAAAATTAAAACATTTATACCCGCAACATCTATATTGAAGTGCATATTTGAATTTACTTCAAAATTTTGTTTGAACTGTTATCCTGTTAAACATTCCGTGATAGTAACACCTACCCTCTTAAAAAAAAAATAGAGAAATCAAAGAAACACAACCCAAAATATGCATTACAGTAATATTAATTTCTTACATCTTTTTCTTTATCGTCCCAATTTAGTTCTTCCGCCATGATGTTAACTATTTCTGGTAGAGCTTCTTGAGCTGCTTGCACGTTCAAGAAAGCTAAACGCATTCTTCTAGCTATCAAATCAATGGCTGTACGGGCGTACTCGCGAACTCCATACCTGAAAAAATATATAAGTACCACCAGCAATTAAAAAACAGTTTTCAACCAGTCCAATCTATAAGCCCACTAGCCCAAGACGGAAAAAAAAATCCACACCTGACACCGAAAGGCATAGAAGGTATAGCATTAAAAGGGTAATGTAACTAGGTTTCGCGCAGCATACGAGGTGATTTTTTTTTTTTTTTATTCGAATAGAATTACAATTCAAATTCGTCTCTTTCAAAATATCTTTCTTGGGAAGCCATACAGCGCTGGAGACGGTTCTTCCCATTCTCATAGCAGTGCTGGAACTTGGATACTGAAATAACTTTCAGCTGGTTGGTTACAGACGTGTAAATGTTTTCGAGTGTCCCAAAATGACGTCCCTTGAAGGGAAGAGGAAAAAGTCACAAGGACTCAAGTCAGGCGAATAAGGAGGCTGAGGAGCCACAGGAATGTTTTTACTGGCCAAAAACTCGTTTATTGAAATTGCTGTGTGACAATGCGCATTGATTTTTCTCATCCCCAATTCATTGTTCATAATCTGATGAACAGTAGTATGAGTCAAACTCAACTGTTCCCCGATCATTCTGACTGTCAACCGACGATGTGAACGCACAACATCCCGGACTCTATCGACATTTTCATCGGTTCTTGAATATGAAGGCCTTCACGCTGCGTGATTCATTCCGTTACTCTCTTCCTTCTAAAAATGCCTTAAACCACCAAAAAACATGGGCCCTTGAAAAAACACTGTCTCCGTAGGTCTGCTGAAGTTTTGCAAAAGTTTCCGTTGCACTGTTCCCAAGTCTGAAACAAAACCTGAGCACACCGTTGCTCAAAATGAATGTCACTCATTTTTAGCACGCACTAGAAAAAACTGTTTGACGAAAAAAATCGCTACAGACAAAAAATTACTCTAGCGAATTCAAACTCGTACTGAAGGCGTATCACATATTCACCTGACCCTCCAACCCGCATCCCAAATGTTGCCAGTCTGGTTACTTAATTTACGCACCTCGTACACATGCATTTGTTTCGGTCATAGAATTTAGACCAAATGTAATCGGATCAATTTGTTTTTTTTTTTCTAATTTTCAGTTCATTCAACAATTTATATCGCTGAGATCGGTAACCGTCGTTGTTAATTTGTAGATGTTTTTCATATAAATAGTGTTTCGGTCGTGGAGATACTAAATATTAATTAGTTTTTACAAGCAAGGGTTTATTTTAAAGATAAAAGTACAATTTAGTGATGGTGAACTTTTTGAGCTAGGTGTGCCAAAATTCAGAAGAAAAAAAAACAGCTTAACTAGGCCGTGCCGTGTGACGTCTAGAAATATCCATAAATAGTTATATATTTGCTATATTTATTTGTTAAAAAACAAAAACATATAATTCTTCACATTAGTGACTTTTTTGTTGCTGAATTGCATATGTTAAGCTGGCCATACACTATCGCTCCATCCGGATGTCATCCATTTGGATGACATCCATGTTCTACCGAGACGGTAGAACGAGTACAGGAGAGGTATTTTAGATGGATCTTAGGGGTAGATAGAACAACACCAGGGTATATTGTAAAAGAGGAACTGAAAAGGGATAAGATGAAAGTGGGTACACGAAGGAGGGCGGTTAAGCACGAGGAGAAAGTTAGAATAGAAACAGACAAAAGAATAGTGAGGGAATTCTGGGAGGAAAGAGCCAGAGAGGTACAGAAAGGAAGATGGTACGCATGGGGGGAGATGAGAAAGGAGTATTACTGGAGATGCGGAGTGGATGCAACAGAGGTAGAAAGGAGAAGAAAAGAAGGGATAAGCGTGATTGAGGAGTTGTGGAGGAGGGATAAGGAAGTGGGGGAGCAAGAAAGGACAGTCAGAATAGCCAAATAGACAGTCAGAATAGAGGAAGGAAGAGAGATAGGAGGAGGGGTGAAGAAATGGTTGGAAGGGAAGAGAATGGAATAAAATAAATTGTAATTGTAATGTAAAGTAATGAAATGTAATGTATATTTAATAGGACGTTGTAGTAAATACCCAAACACCGAAAGGTCAAGGGGAAATAAAGGATTATATATACTAAGCTTAAGTAAGTAAACAACAATATTTTTCTGCGATTATAAAAAATTGTTCATATTTTACTCACCTAACTTCGGCGTCAATGTATGGGAATTCAGGATGTATTTTCTTGCCGATAATCGGCCATCTTTTACCGGTAACAGCGGCAAGTTTCGCAACAGCAAAAGCTCTATCACCATACGAGTTAGAGAGATGCATCGCCACTTCATATTCGAGACCGAAATCTTGCACAAGACGTATATACATTGTGGGTGACCATCCATGAGATCCTTCTAGCAGCAAATTATCCGTTTGGCTTTTACTATATTTGGGTTTAAGATCACACGCTGAAATAAATAAATTGATAAATAAATAGGCAGAACATAGTGTTATCATTTTAAAATGTGCCAGGCCAGCAGTTTTAAACATTGCATTGATCCAAACTAAATTCTGGTAAACAAATGTCCGTAATTCCGTCACATACATGTGCTGCCATCTGACAACGGTTTCCTTCGGAATTTTTTTACTGATTTAAAATACAGCCTTGGAAAATGTATGGAGCACCCATGCAGTTATAATAAGACATCTAAATTTATGTACACTGTAACTTGTGTAAATTTGACACAATGTTTTTAAAATATCATTGACACATTCTAAAAGACGTACGTCTAATCAGATAACCCAAAATGTAAACAGATTTATCATAAATCTTGAAATACAAATAAATATAGGCTCAGATCTGTTACGTTTCGTTTACATAAAAATAAACAATTAGGGCTTGGATCATTATTACACATGCGATTGATGTGAACACTGTCTTTTTCATGTGTTATTGAGTTCCAGTGAATATTTTTAATTATATTATGGCTAAAAAACGTGAACTCAATGTGGCAGAAAAGAGTCAAATTGTATTGTTCCATTCACGAGGCCACTCGCAGGTGAAAATTAAAAAAAAAAATGGAGAGTTCAAGAAAAGCACTACAAATTACCATCAAAAGGTTCCAAGAGACTGATACTTGAAACATGAAAACAGACCAAAAACCGGAAGAAAACGGGCAACCACTTCCAGAAATGATCGTTTTATAAAGATAAGTGTTCTTTGTCTCGCTAGGCGGCAGCATGGAAGCCCATTTTGTGACATACAGGCTATTCCAAAGGTTGAGGCGGAACTAAATGGGAATTTCGTTCTTTTAGGTTTTCACGAGAAGGGACCTTGCTTGGGTTATTTCATGTTTCACGTTGATAAGTGAAAATTAAAAATTCCAACAGTGAAACCATGGAAAAGAATTACATTTATTAGAATTTTTCATATATTTTTATATATTTTGAAAGTCTGTTCCTTTGGTTTAGGTGGAACTAGATTTTCAATTCTAGTTACTTTTACCGATTGATTGAAGCTTTTGGTCATTTTGTTCAGGAAAATCCAACTACAATATATAAAAAAATAGCTAATGACAACATACAAATTTGAAAATTCCGGTTCGTTCCGCCTAGTCGTTTGGAATAGACTGTAAATGAGATTTTTTTTATTAAGAATGACAAAAAATTAAAATGCAATGAAAAGGACATTTTTTAATGACAATCAATTTAATTTAGAATTTGCAATGTGAGTATGATTTACAAAGCTTAAACAAAATAACCAAAAGTCCGAATTAATAGATAAAAATTACTAGATTTCAAAATCTAGTTCCACCTAAACGTTTGGAATAGCCTATATTTACTAATATGGTCTATTGAAATGAACTACAGTCATGTGACGCTGTTATTCTGTATAATATGACAATATTTACCTGTGACAGCAGCATCAATAGTATCAGCAGCCATTGACCTGAATGTGGTCCATTTTCCACCAGCAATAGTAACTAAATTCGAATCACTAACATGTACAATATGATTTCTTGCTAGTGATTGTGTATCTGCTTTATTAGGATCAGAAACAAGAGGTCTAATTCCAGACCAAGCGGACAAAACATCTCCTCTTCTAACCTCAACGTCTTTGTTGAAATAATTCTTAACTTCTTGTAAAATAAATTGAATCTCTTCTTCTGTTGGTTTTGGATTGTGTGAAATATCACATGGACTGTCTGTTGTTCCGGCAATTGTTTGGCGTTGCCATGGCAAGAAGAAAATAATACGACCATCACTTGTTTCAGGATCAAGTAAACCCATTTGATCAGGGCTGAAATATTTGAGCAGGAATTAAAAATAATACTCCCTTCGTCCGAAAATATGGTATACATTACTTAAAAAATCCGCTGTGGCCACCAAAAGACCGACCGCCATCACAAAGTACTTGTTTAATTTATGCTGCTTTATCAAAAAATGTCTCAAATAAAAGTTGTTAATAATTGCTTTTATAGCAACTTTTGTTAAATAAATTTTTTCGAAAAAATTCTCTGTTGTGAAATATTTGCAAAAATCTTAAAACCGACACGAGTAAACTCCCATTTCTAGTTAACCGATTTTTACCAAAAGTTGATCAACTCGTGCCATTGATGCCAAAAGCTTAAATATGAAGTTTCATAAAAATCCTTTTAACCGAATTTGCTCTGCACATGTACACAGACCGACGGACGGACAGATGGACAGACAGGCAGACAGACAGACCGACAGACAGACAGACAGACAGACAGACCGACAGACAGACAGACAGATCGACCGAGAGACAGACAGACATCATGCTAAAAATAGTCAAAACGTTATGTAGGGACCTCAATTCGTGGAGATCCATCGAAATGTCAAAATCAGTATGATCACAATACCTCCCTTATATATATATATATGTTGGCGGTCGGTAAAAAAACCCACATTTTTTAAGGAAAGTAATATTATCTTGATCTTTTTTTGTTTTTATTTCTAAATAAGTGGTTGCTAGACAAATGGCGCGCAAATAGTTTTGCATATGTCAAAAATAATTCACAGAAAAAAAAAAAACGTGTATTTTAGATAAATTAAAGTGACACCTACTGTACTAAAAAAATGGCGAATTTTGATCAAAATTGTATTGAATTGCAAGGAAGAAGTTTCAAATCGACTTAAATCACAGTCAAATAGTCCAGATTTTAATGTATTGGATCTTGGCTTCTTCAATTCTATACAATCCTTACAACATAACAGCATCACCGAATACAATTGACGAACTGACTGAATGCGTACAAAATGCATTTAATGCATTAAACCCTTGATAATGTTTTTGTAACATTGCAAACTTGTCTAGAAGCAACCATGTTAGCAAAAGGAAGGAATTCCTATAAGATTCCACAAATTAATAAGGCAAAACTTCATCGTAAGGGACGATTATAAACAATATTGTTTACAATTAAGTCGTGTAATTATATGTTATATAAATTAAAAAATCGTGTGTCGTTATCGACAGCTAAATTAGTTTATAATGCATAAATTAAATCTGTTATGAGTTACGGGATAATTCTTTGGAGACAGTCCACCAACTGGAAGAGAATTTTTATATTACAAAAAAGGTCTATAAGAATCCTTTGCGGTGTCGCAAGACGCACCTCGTGTAAACAATTATTTAAAGATCTGAAAATTTTAACGTTCGTTTGTTTATATATTCTTGAAATGCTTATGTATGTCAAAGATGCTAACCTATTAAAAAATAGTGCCATACATAGGTTCAATACTAGAGAAAAAAATAATATACGTCTGCCACGTTTGCATAATAAACTGTCCAAAACACATCCAAATTACATGGGTGCCAAATTATTCACTTAATTACCGTTATCGGTGCGAGAACTGAACATAAATTTTTTTATAACTTGTGTTCGTAATTTATTGATTAATAAGGCCTATTATAATCTAGAAGAATACATTAATAATGATCTAAGAGACATGTCTTTATCATCTTATATGTTTTGAATTTGTGTATATTATTGTTACATTTTTTATGTGACTATGTATATGTACTTTCATGTATTTTTTTTTACTGAAATATATTATTATGGGGTTTGTCAGGTCTTGACAAACCCCATATTATATTATTATTATTATTATCATTATTATTATTGTTGGCGCCAATATTCATAGCACTGAGTGAAGTGTGGACGTGTGTAGTGTAGCGCCGTGCAGAACGTGTGGTGCAATTGTGAATACAAAATGGACGGTTTTTTATGACAGTTTGCATGTTGCCATGTAACGAGCGAAGGAAAGTTGTTGAATAGAGTAATTTTGTAAAACAATTGTAATTAACTCAAATGTCAAATTAATAAAAATAATTAATACGAATAATGAGCATAAATTAATGCAACATATGGTCCTTCGAGCCGGATTTGAAAAAATAAATGAAAAAAAATGGAAAACAGCTCTAGGTAGTTTTCATATAATTCGTACCTGACAACAAATCGACGCAGAGAACAGCTTTAGGCAGTTCAAAGCTACAAATCATCACGGAGGACAGCTTTAGGCAGTTCATAACTACAGCGGAGACCCAGGACAAGCAAGGCGACTGGTACATAAGGTCAGGTTTTCCCTTTCATTCATTCTCTTTAAACTATCAACATGCCCTCCCAAAATAAAAGTTTAAAAACATTGCATGTTGAGCGCGGTGTTATCAAAGCGAAGTTGACTAGAAATAAGACTTTCACGGATTCCTTTAATGTGGAGACAAACAGTATTAAAG
Source organism: Liopterus haemorrhoidalis (assembly GCA_963971575.1). Taxonomy (NCBI): domain Eukaryota; kingdom Metazoa; phylum Arthropoda; class Insecta; order Coleoptera; family Dytiscidae; genus Liopterus; species Liopterus haemorrhoidalis. The sequence goes on from OZ020623.1 coordinate 17,588,624, forward strand.
ACTTAAAACTAAGAATTGAAAAATTAGAACCTTTATTGCAACAATTTGAGTTAGTTCAAGCGCAAATTGAAAGCATAGATGAAGACACGTCCCGTGCGGATCATGATAATGAACGATCGCAATTCGAGAGTGACTATTTTAAGCTTGTTGCAAAAATGCAAGAAGTTGTTGAGGAACATGAAACGGTTAAAACGGACGATGGTAATGTTTCGAGTGTTTCAAGTAACGATAGTCACGGTGCGGCACGGCGTCGAAAATCACATTCTCGCGTAAAACTTCCGATAATCGACTTACCGACTTTTGATGGCACATATAGCAAATGGTTAGCGTTTTATGAATTATTTCACTCACTAGTAGATTCTGACGATGCACTAGACGACGAACGACGGTTTTATTATTTAAGAGCTAGTTTAAAGGGTGAAGCGGCAGAGTTAATTGAGTCTGTAGATATGTCGGCAAAAAACTATCCAGTGGCGTGGGAACTGTTAAAAAATACATACGAAAATAAGCGCATAATAATTCAAAGTCATATTAACGCAATGCTTGATATTACTGCAGCACGTAAAGAGTCGGCTAGCGCGTTAAAAGAATTATGCAACGGTGTTCAGAAACATATATGTTGTTTACGAAAGCTGAACGAACCGGTCGAGCACTGGGACACCTTGTTAATTCACCTATTTGTAAAAAAACTAGATGCAAAAACCAGGCGTGAATACGAACAAAGCTTGACTCGACATGAAAGGCCGAAATTCGAGGACTTTCTGAATTTTTTACGAGAAAAAATTCACATGTTAGAGGTAATTGAAGAAGATGATAAGAAGGAGGGAAAATCTCAAGTTAGCTCAAGTCACCCCAAATCCAAAAATGTAAGTTTAGCTGCTACAGTAGGTGAATGCAAGTTGTGCAAGAAACCGCACAAGATATACAATTGTGAGACGTTCTTAGCAGCTTCGCTTAAACAGCGAAATGAAGATGTAAAACGGTTACACCTGTGCATGAACTGTTTGGGAACAAATCACAAGGCAGTGGGGTGCAAATATGGTGCATGCAAGAGGTGCGGTTGCAAGCATCACACCTTACTACACCCGGAAAGGGAAGGTAAGGTCCAAGAAAAGGAATCAAACTCGCCAGGGGTCACATACGCTAACAGCGCAGTCGCTCATAAAGGTAATGAAATCTTATTGCCCACCGCGATTGTGCAGGTAGCAGATAAGAACGGAAAATTACATCAGGTAAGGGCACTGTTGGACTCCGGGTCCCAATGTCATTTCATTACTCAAAGTTTATGTCAAAGGTTAAAGTTGTTGTCTACAAAACAGAATATCTCAGTATCTGGAATTAACCAGCTTGTAACTAACTTGAGCGAAACGGTTAATTTAAAATTTCATTCATTACGGTCGGGATTTGAACGCACGATCAACTGCATCGTGACGCCAAAAATAGTATCCGCTTTACCAGCAGTCTCATTTGAGCGAGGCATTTTACAGATACCACAGAATATTGCTCTAGCCGATCCACTTTTCGGACAATGTTCAGATATTGACATATTATTAGGCGCAGAGATATTTTACGAATTAACTTGCGTAGGTCAAATAAAGTTAGGCAGGCAGCAACCAGTACTTCAGAAAACGGTCTTAGGTTGGGTAATAGCGGGTCCTATACACCTATCAGCTGACGAGAACATAACACAAGTAACTTGTCACGTGACACAGATTAAAAAACTAACTGAGCTTATGGAAAGGTTTTGGAAGCTTGATAGTGTAAATGTAGAGAACTTAAAAAAGCCTGAAGATAAATTTTGCGAGCAACATTTTCAGGATACGACTACTCGTGATGCTGATGGGCGTTTCGTGGTACAATTACCGCTAAAGGCGGACCCAAGTAAGCTTGGGGAGTCGTACGGTGTGGCTCATAAACGACTTCTATCGGTGGAAAGAAGGTTAAGTCGCAATCCAGAGCTTAAATCTCATTACGAAATTTTCATGAGCGAATACCAGAGGTTGGGACACATGTCTCAAGTGAATAATGATGATCAGGCAAACTCCTTTTATCTTCCACACCATCCGGTTATAAACGAAGAAAGCACCACAACGAAAGTGCGAATCGTGTTCGATGGATCTGCTTCATCGACCACCGGAGTGGCGCTAAATGATTTGCAGTATGCAGGGCCTACAATTCAAGATGACTTATTTAGCATCATTTTACGATTTCGCCAACATTCTTACGTCATAACTGGTGATGTGGAGAAGATGTACCGCCAAGTCATGCAAACTCCCGAGCATAGACGTTTACAAAAAATATTGTGGCGATCTAGTGAAAATGAGATTAAAGTTTTTCAACTTAATACGGTCACATATGGCACAAAGGCTGCAGCATTTCTCGCCATACGCTCACTACAACAAGTAGCATATGATTATATGGCGAGATATCCTGAAGCATGCGGGGTTATTCTTAAGGACTTTTATGTGGATGATCTCTTGACAGGACATAATGATATTGAAGCCCTAAGGGAGATCAAGGAAAGAGTAACCAATATATTAAAAACTGGTGGTTTCATTTTGAGAAAATGGATGTCAAACAATCAAGATCTCGTTAGAAACACAAATGAAACAGAACAGTTCGTTCAAATTAGCGACAAGGACACTCATAAAGCTCTAGGTATTAAATGGTCTCCTACATCAGATACGTTCACGTATCAGGCTAAGATGACTCAGGTCAATGAGGTCACAAAACGGGGGATTCTTAGCAGCATAGCTCAAATTTTTGATCCCTTAGGTTTGTTAGCGCCTGTAATAATTGCACCCAAAATAATCATGCAAAAATTATGGCAGTGCAAAATCGGTTGGGATGAATCTCTACCATCTGATATCTATACGAAGTGGATAAAGTTTCGAAAGCAGTTGCATACAATAAACGATATCAGAGTACCTAGGCATGTGCTACTACACCATGCAATTAACATCCAATTACACGGATTTGCAGATGCCTCAGTGCAGGCATATGGTGCCTGCATTTACGTAAGGAGTCAGAACACTGCAGGTAATACTTCTGTGCGGCTTCTCTGTTCAAAAAGTCGAGTAGCACCTCTCAAGACTGTAGATATAACGAGATTAGAACTGTGTGCAGCAGTTTTGCTTGTCAAACTAATGCAAAAGGCTCTGTTGGCTCTCACAATTAAAACACACGATGTGACATACTGGAGTGATGCCATGGTTACATTGTGTTGGATACGGGGTGAGCCTCACAGATGGAAAACCTTTGTGGCCAACAGGGTCGCCGAGATCCAAGATTTAACATCTACAGCTCAATGGAGGCACGTGCGCACAGCATGTAATCCTGCTGACTTAATAACACGCGGGTCTAGTGTCAACGATTTAAAGGAATCGCGATTGTGGTGGCACGGGCCAGAGTGGTTACTGAATCCGCCTTCAGACTGGCCATCTGAAGAAATCAATAATGTGCCTAACAAAGAAGAAAGGCAACAAAGGGTTTTCTTAGCTACAGTGGAAGTAAACCAATTGTTCCTAAAATTTTCTAAATTTTTCAAGCTGCAGAGAGTTGTAGCTTACTGTTTACGCTTTCGCAACCACGCAATAGGGCATAAAAAATATTACGGACCTCTACACGTAACGGAATTACAAGCAGCAGACAACAGCTTGCTGCGACTTATGCAACTTGAATCATTTGAGACAGAGCTAAATTGCCTAAACAACGGAAAAACACTTCCCAAAAACAGCAAATTATGCAAGTTAATGCCATTTATAGATAAACAGGGATTGATCAGGGTCGGGGGCAGACTCCAGAATTCATCATACGGCTACAACAAAAAGCATCCAGTAATACTGGCCCCTAACCATCCTTTAACTAAGCTCATAGTACAGTGCGAACACGAAAGAGGACTACATATTGGTCCTCAAGGATTACTTTGCCGATTACTTGAAAGGTTTTGGATAATCTCCGGAAGAAACCTAGTCAGAAAGGTAATATTTACATGCATCAAGTGCTTTCGATTGCGATCTAGTACTTATGATCCTATCATGGGCAATTTACCTAAAGAACGTGTTACTCCTAGCCATCCATTTAATGTGACGGGAATAGATTATGCTGGACCCATTCTGATATTGGATAGAAAAACGCGGGGTTCAAAATTAGTCAAATCTTACATCTGTCTTTTTATATGTTTCTCTACCAAGGCCATTCATGTGGAATTGGTAGGAGATTTGACAACACAAGGTTTTTTGGCAGCCGTGCACAGATTTATAGCACGTCGTGGAAAGAGTCATACTTTTTACTCTGATAACGGAACAAATTTTGTTGGCGGTCATACTGAGCTTAACTTCCTAACTTCTGAAGCGCACCAAAATACTGTAAATCAAAATATGGCCCAAGAAAATATAAATTGGAAATTTATTCCACCGAGGTCTCCACATTTCGGGGGTCTCTGGGAGTCAGGGGTAAAGTCTTTAAAATATCACTTAAAAAGAGTAATAGGAGAATGTCATCTCACCTACGAGGAGATGCTCACGGTTATTATACGTATTGAAGCGTGTTTAAACTCTAGGCCATTGTGTCCTCAGCTCCTTAATGATCCTCTTAGTCTAGACATATTGACCCCAGCACATTTTTTAATTGGTCGATCCTTACATTCCTTACCTGAACCTGACCTAACCAATGTACCAATGGGACGCCTCAAGCGTTATCAGAGACTTCAAAGGGTAGCGCAACAGTTTTGGCGTAGATGGAGTCAAGAGTACGTCAGCAGTCTCCAGCAGCGACAGAAATGGTTCACCAGCGGGCATAAACAGCTTTCGATGAACGACTTAGTTCTCATACGTGAGGACAATATGCCTCCGCTTCAGTGGAAGATGGGCCGCGTAATCCAGCTACACTCCGGCAAGGACGGCATTTGTCGTGTCGTTACCTTACGGACAAAGGGAGGTGAAATTCAAAGGGCAGCAAGGAAGCTATGCAGACTTCCAATCGAGGTTCCAGTTGAAAGTGCATCCTTTCAAGGTCGGGGGCATGTTGGCGCCAATATTCATAGCACTGAGTGAAGTGTGGACGTGTGTAGTGTAGCGCCGTGCAGAACGTGTGGTGCAATTGTGAATACAAAATGGACGGTTTTTTATGACAGTTTGCATGTTGCCATGTAACGAGCGAAGGAAAGTTGTTGAATAGAGTAATTTTGTAAAACAATTGTAATTAACTCAAATGTCAAATTAATAAAAATAATTAATACGAATAATGAGCATAAATTAATGCAACAATTATCATGTTCCATACAAGCTGTGGAGATAGCCACGTCCTCGTTAAATTAAAACTTTTTGTTATATTCTTTATTTTACTAGATATTTGTAACTATTTCATAAATAAAATCATTCTAATTAATTAAATTGTAAATGTGTATCATATTTTCGGACAAGAAAAAAATCAAAATATATACAATATTTTCGGACGGAGAGGGTATTTAATTTCCGCACAATATCGTCTACCTCTACTAGCAACTTCAGACTGACTGACAACGTTGTCAAATGACCACAGAAAGCATTAGTCGGTAAAACGACTGTGAAGAACGCTATGCGCGGAGAGGATGAGCAAAAGGTTCTTATTTAAAAAATAACCCTTGTAATAATCTTACCTATAATAGCCTGGAAGCACAATATGAACACCTGAACTAGGTGCGCAAATTTCTTTAACATTACTATCATCCATTTTCCTAATTAAATCAGTCATAGGTCCTGTTGCGTTAATAATACACTTAGCTTTAATATTCCATTCTTTGCCAGTCAATTCATCCCTTAACCTCGCTCCGCTTAGCTTCTTAGTACCATCTTTCGACGTCGTATGCTGTAACTTTAAGACTTTGACATGGTTAGCGACAGTAGCGCCATATCTAGTAGCGGTGAGAGCGACAAGTAGATTCATTCTAGCGTCATCCATTTGTCCATCGTAGTACACAATCGCGCCACGAAGTTTGTCCCCTTTTAACATTGGGAATAATTCGAGAGCATTTTTCTTTGAGAGGTAATAAGAGTTTTTTAGTGTTTTTCCATAAGCTACTAGATCGTACATTTTTATTCCAAACCAAAAATATGGTATTTGCCAGTATCTGAAATAAAATAAAGTGTAAACGAAAGTGTAAATATTTTAACATATAGCAATAAACAATGTAGTAACAATAGTTAGAAACACATAAGAATAAGGTTTTGATGCATGCTACAGTAAAGCTAACTATTATAATTAAGATATAAATGTCACCTACGTATAAACAGGTAGCATTATAGGCAGTGGTTTGCATAGATAAGGGGCAGATTGAATCATCCACGAACGTTCATGTAAGGCTTCTTTCACCATCTTGTATTGTTCAGAATCAAGTCCCATTATAGCTTTCTGTAGATAACGAACACCTGAAATAAATCGTAAATATCTATATAACTAGCAGACCCGTTGCCAACAACGTTGGCAAACTGATATCGAATAAAAATCAATATAAGCAGAAATCAATTATTAAAATTTGCATGATTCTGCGTATATTAACAAAACAAAAACGTTTCTTGATTATACTTAGGAAATCCTAAAAAGCTGCTTAATGCGTGTCGTTTAAAAATTAATATCGGGCCGGGCACGGCCCGCGGGCCATATGCTGGACATCAATGGTATAGCTGTTTTTGATTATACCTAGGAAATCCAAAAAAGCCGCTCAATGCGTGTCGTTTAAAAATTAGTATCGGGCCAGGCACGGCCCGCGGGCATAACGTTAATTGACACAACATTCTTTAATTAAGCCAAGGTATATACTGACTGGAGAGCTAAGAGTTATATTCTCGCTAAGGCTAAACACATAGTGAAGCAGAGAGCAAAGCAGCGATGAAAGCGGAGAGCAAAGCGGCGAAATTAAATAAATGAATTCCTGTTAACGCGCATAGTGGAGCGTACTGCAGCGAGGTTATATCGTTGTTATAGTCGAGCAAAGCGACGCGTTCAAACAATTTTGATTTCTCTGCTATCATCGTTGCTAAAATAGTTGTTTAAAATGGATATTGAGGCATTTACAAGTAGTTCTCATTTATACGAGGTATTTATAGTAGGTTCCGATTGAAATTTGTCAACTTTTTACCAATTTATGTTGAATTTTTTCCAAAATATAATCAAACGTTGAAATACTCATGCGAAAATAAGAATGAAACTTTTCTGGATGTTCGCGGAGTGGCATATAGAAATGAGGTAATTCACCATGTATATGTCTACTTTTATTTATTCTGTGAACATTGCACCTTCTAGTGTGTTTATTTTTATTTTTTAGTAAATACCAAATTTTCAGAGAAGAGTTTTCTGTTAGTAAAAAATCCATTATAATTTTGTCGACTTTCTGCTCGATTTTAAACGCGTCACTATGTGTGTCACACTCTTTTATAAGCGCGACATTCTTTCGCTGTTTTACTCTCCGCTTTTATCTATGCTTTGCTCTCTGCTTCACTATGTGCTTAGCCTAGGTGAGCTGCTGTCGGAGAACGTCGCTCTGACTGGTGGGGAGCGGCCGACCACACACCTCAAGCACCCCTAGCACCTAGGAACTTAGCGATACGTGAGAATACACAGGAATTAGGGCTTTTATATATATAATTTTCCAGTTTTGATCCTGAATTTTTTCGCGGGTTATTTTTGCTGGATGTGGACATGCATTGTCATGATGAAAAATTATTCCTTTTCAGTTAAATTAATTTGGAATTTAAATAAGTTTTTCCTTTAGTTTTTGATTTAGTTTCAACATTTAGAGAGACTACTGAAAAATTATTCTACATCCACTGTATTCACCAGATCTCGCGCCTTCCGATTTTCACCTGTTTACGTCTATAGCAGTGTTTCTCAACCGGTGGTCCGCGGACCACTGGTGGTCCTTAGCAAAATTTTAGTGGTCCGCGAAAGGCTTATAAATTATTATTTTTCAGGTTTTTTGTTATTTTTTTATGATCTTTTGTTCATTTTCCGTGTACCTATTTAGTTCATTTTTCAGTGATTTTTAGGGTTTTGTAGGTATGACCACCAAAAAACCCTTATAATGTCAATCATGTGTCGGTCTGTCTGTCTGTACGCTAGAAATTGTAGCCAAACGGCTGAACATTGAAATTTGGCAAATTACTTGTACAACTTTTTGACCCACATATAGGAAAACTATAGAGAGTTCAAAAAAATACAGCGCGGAATAAATATAAACAAATATGTAGTATGAAGGGAAAAATAAATATATTTTTTTTAAATTTCGAGCAAATGAAACCTCTTAATGCGTGGATGCACAAACAAATTTTTATTTTTGTTTTTTTTTTATGTGTTTTTTGTCAATATAATGGCACCCAACCTATCTTCCAGCGGGATTGAACTAAAAATATGAAAAAATTCTCATTAATGTACATTGATGGGAACCGGAATAGTTCAACAGAAAATTTTGATCAAATTGGTTTTTCGCAAAATATTGATCTTTTTGTGTCGTCGAAAAAAAAATATTTTCTTTAAATTTATTGTGTAGTATCAAAAGAAAGTTCTTAAGATGCAGATAAAGGAACGGGAAGCAGTTTTTTGTTTTTTTGTTTTAATACGACTTTTTCCAAAAAAGTACTAAAAAACCAGTGTTCCGCAACTTTTAACCCTAAGAGATTAAATTAAAAATTTGAAAAAATTCTAAGCAATGTATATTGCTATGAATCGGAAATGTACGAAAGGAATTTTTATGCGATTTCGTTTTTGGAAAATATTAGTTTTTGTGATATTGAAAAAACATTTTTTTTTTAATTTAAATTTTATTGTGGGGATATTAAATGGAAGCTCTTTAAGTGCAGATGAAGGAACGGTAATTGATTTTTGAAATACATTTCATTTTGAATAAATTTTGCCAAGTATTAAGATTTTCGTTTACTATCTTAGATAAAATTAAAAAAATATATTTGTATATAGGTACATGGATACATTTTGTTATAGATAGAGAAGAGGTACGTACATTATACATATTTTGCAAATATCGACTAGGTAAATAAATAAATAACAGGCCGGTTGCTGGGATTCCATTTCTAGTAGATAATCTGTTTTTCATATAGTCGCAATATATAAACAATATTTCTGTGGGCGTTATGCTCTTGCATGACAAAAGATCGCCCGCAGTGTTGCCGGATTTGAATGATATTCTTGCAATTATCAAAATTAAAAAAAAATTAAAAAAAATGCGTTAAAATATTATATATATTATGGTATTATTATAGATATATGATACACGGTAGAAAAAATCTAACTGCAACCTTCTTGTTGTGCCCATTGATTTAAAGGATTTAAAACCAACACTTGTAATTGTGTTATGTACGGACACTGACTAAATACCTACAAAACCCTGAAATGTGTGAAAATTCACACTTCACGTTAATTTTTTATTACTATGATATATGTAGAGTTAACATATACAATTTGTTTAATAGTACATTTATTTTTAGGGGTCCGCGGTAGAAAATTAAATAATTTGCTGGTCCGCGGTAGAAAATTAAATATTTTACTGGTCCGCGGTACGTTTTCAGTTGAGAAACACTGGTCTATAGAACATAACACTCAGAGATAAAAAATTCCGAAATATCACCGATGCAGAAAATCACCTGATCAATAATTTTAAGTCAAAACCAGAAAACTTCTGGTTACCGGCTTATAATAAAAGGTTCACTGACCTTGAAATATAATGGTTCAGTTCAGGTTCACGAAAATATAGGTTTTTACTGATTTTCGGTTCGAGTTCGGGTTCAGCTTCAGGTTCCTGGTTATTAACGATATAAATACATACCTCCATGAATTAATTTGGTGCTTCTACTACTAGTACCACTAGCAAAATCATCCATCTCCACTAAAGCCGTCTTCAAACCTCTCGTAACCGAATCCAAAGCGCATCCTGCTCCAGTTGCCCCTCCTCCAATAATCAGCACATCAAAATCTTCACTTTGCAAACTCTGTAGTTGCTCAGACCTTGGTGGTAATTGTCTAATTTTCTTGCTCGGATTCTCATACTGCTGTGTATCGGCTCTCACATGACCGTAAATTAACTGAAATTTTAAATAATATCGGCTTATTAGTATCTGTTTGAAGTATGATAGCTTCATGATAAATGATATGAAGTGAGTATGGAAAATGTAAATTTTATTTACATTGATATGTTAATGAATATTAAACGGAATTTTTTTGAATTGGTAAATAGTTTATTTAAAAATATGATTGTTTATTATCAGGTATTCAAAGTAAAAATACTACAGTTGAAAATAAGATGCAGCTGGCAATGGCATGGCCTGACTTTTTGATGAAGTGCTTCAGTGAAAAAAAATCAGTTGTTACCACCACAGGACCGACCACCATCATAAAGTACTTGTTTAATTTATGCTGCTTTATCAAAAAAAATCTTAAAACCGACACGAGTAAACTCCCATTTCAAGTTAACCGATTTTTACCAAAAATTGATCAACTCGCACCATTGATGTCAAAAGCTTAAATATGAAGTTTAATAAAAATCCTTTTATACTCTATCTCAGAAAGACTGATAGTAATAAATCATTTTGCAGGCAGTTACCAGTGGCGTGCACATTTTAAACACGTTTAAATTGGTTTTGTATATTTCTATATTACTGTTTATCATTTTATTAAACGTACGCCTGTGACCATATTTATCCTCAAAATTTTAGGGTCAAATTTTTATGATCTATTGTGTTTAACCCTAGTTCGTATTCACATATAAGATGTGCGGCACACTCGGTTGTTTTTAACAATATTTCTTTTCGAACTATTCATATTTTGTCGCTTTTGTTTTGCCGCTTCTGTGTGAAAAAACTATAACTTTTTACAAATAATAAATTTTATTACTATCAGTCTTTCTGAGATAGAGTATAGTCGAATTTGCTTTGCACGTGTACACGGACCGACGGACGGACAGACAGACATACAGACAGACAGACAGACAGACAGACAGACAGACAGACATACAGACAGACATACATAACAGACAGACAGACAGACAGACAGACATACAGACAGACAGACAGACAGACAGACAGACAGACAGACAGACAGACAAGACAGACAGACAAGACAGACAGACAGACAGACAGACAGAGAGACAAACAGACCGACAGACATCATGCTAAAAATAGTCAAAACGTTATGTAGCGACCTCAATTCGTGGAGATCCATCGAAATCTCGAAATGTCAAAATCGGTATGATCACAATACGTCCCTTATATAGGACATATCGGTTTTTGCGACGAAATTTCAAAGTCCCAACCAGAAACATAACTTTTTATACGTGAGACTTATCGCTTATAATAACATCGGATATTACGACGTAATTAATGTAACGACACAAAATGGTTTGAAATTTGGGTCAAATTATCTATAACGACGGATCACCACTGCCTAACGCGAAAACGCCGGGAAAGTACCGAATTGGCTAAGGGAATTGTTGAGTTATGAAAAGGCAAGGCGAAACTCAGATGAACATATTTATTCAGTGGTTAACTACGCGTTGAAGGTACGTCATCGACATTGATATGGCGAAAGGAAAAGCATTAATGTAATTTTTTCAAATATTGATGAATAACTCGAAATGGAGGAGGATATGATGGAAGATGAAATTTTAGCTGGGTCAGATCCGAATTTGGAGTAAATAAACAACGACGAAGTAGAAATGGAAGAAACAACCGACTTCCAAACACCTATCAGTGGGGGGGGGGGGTAGACAAAAAAAGGGAAGACATAAAAAAAAACTCCTCGCCTCTGAAATACAACTGATGACAAAAAAAAAAAAGGGTCCTCACTTATAAAATACAAGTGAAGAGCAAAAAAAAAGTCCTCATCTCTACTTTTAAATCCATATCTATTTTACCTAAAATAATATTGCTAAAAAATTAAAAAATTTGATATTTCCCCCCCCTGGGTGCGCCACTGATACCTTTTATAAAGGATTTATTTT